>OX030948.1:77998251-79198251 GCA_943735915.1 Pherbina coryleti
TCGTTGACATAGCGGCCACGGACTTTTAACCAACTACGCCACGGACGCCACAATTTCGGGTACATTCACAGTACAGTGTACTGCCAATATAGTTTAGTTGTTTATTGTCTATAAATTTTTTAAATTTTTTCAGACAAGCATAGTAAACAAAATATAACACTTAAAAATAAAATTATAGCTAAGCTACAATAAGTTAACAGTAATATGAATTAAGGGCACTAATAAATACATTCTTATTATAACAAAAATCAATATCAATTACACAGCAAAGTGAATTATATTCTTTAAGAGCTCTTTGTAAAGGTTCGTGTATCAAATAATTTGCTTTATAAAAGTTAATCTTGAAATAGTCAAAATGGCGCAAGTTTCTCGAAGGAACATTAAAATTAATTGAGCTTAGCAAGTAGGGACAATCTATATTACCACAAACAATGTCATACAGAAATATTAAAGACTGAATAGTTCGCCTTGTTTCGAGCGATTTTAAATTTAGCAGCAAACATCGATATTCATAGGAAGGTATAGATTCACCAAAATTAAAAGATCTCAGAGCAAATTTTAGGAATTTTTTCTGTATTCGTTCAAGTCTCAGTTTATGGACCGCATAGTAGGGGTTCCATATAAACGACGCATATTCCAAACGAGATCTAACAAAGGATAGAAAAAGACACTTTAAAGTATATGGATCATTGAAATTCGTACAATTTCGCCTTAAAAACGCATACATAGAATATGATTTGGATAGCGTACAAGTCAAATGTCGAACAAATGAAAAATTTGAGTCAAAACAAATACCCAGACCAATAATCTCATTGACACAAGTTAAACTTGAATTTTCAAAACTAAATGATGAAGCTACAACATTTCTAATTTTTGCATAAGACACATGAAAGCATTTGTTGATATTTAGGGGCAAACGGTTACGTTTACACCAATCAGAAAAAACGTTTAAATCTAATTGCAGCAAAGATACATCCAAACTGTTGCGTACCGCTTTGTAAATTTTTAAATCATCAGCATAAAGTAAGTAATTTGAAAAAGAAAAACAACGGCTTATATCATTAATAAATAAAATGAAAAGAAGAGGTCCCAATATACTACCCTGTGGGACACCAGATGTTGCAGTAAATGTTATGGATTTAACATTATCGACTTCGACAAAACAACGTCTGTCAACTAAATAATTTCTTATCCAACTTAAAAAGTTGGAATGAAAACCAATTTTGGCAAGCTTCGCAACTAAAATAGTATGGGAAACTTTGTCGAACGCTTTGGTAAAATCTGTGTAGACAGTTTCTACTTGGCAGCCATCAGCAAAAGAAGATAAACAGAAGTGCGTAAATACAGCTAAGTTAGAGGTTGTTGACCGCCCCTGGACGAACCCATGCTGTGACGGTGTTATTGCCCTTTTCAATACAAAGTCCAATTTATTTTTTACAATATGTTCAAACAGTTTAGAAGTGTTGGAAAGTTTAGAGATCGGGCGGTAATTAGAAACACAATTCTTTCTACCAGACTTAAATACAGGTGTAATAGCTGCAATTTTCCATTTACTTATAAAATCTCCAAAAAGAAGAGATTTATTAAAAATCAGACATAAAGGCTTGACAACAGATCTTGCACATTTTATTAAACAAAAGGCAGACAAACCATCACTATCAGCTTTCATAGAATTTTTTAGACGAGATATTCCACATAAAATATCACTTTCATTAAGAGAAAGGTGTCCAAAATTTATGCATGGTTCAACTTTATCAAGAAATTCCAGATCATTCCACATAGCATCAGTTGAGTAATTAGATTGAAAAAACTGAGAGAAAAGATTTGCAGTATCCAAAATATTGTTCGAGACTCTACCTTCCCAGAATAACGATGTTGGAATGAACGAGCTTTTATTTTTTGATTGAACAAAGCGCCAAAAATTTTTAGGATTTGTTTTGATGTTTTGTTCAATTGTGAGTAAATACTGCTTATACAAAAATTTATCTAAAAAATTAAACTCACGAGAATAGTGCAAGTATTTTTCCTGGTGGAGAGCATTGTTTGTGGTTTTAAATAATTTATAGAAATTATTTCTTAAATTTTTTAACTTTTTCAAGCCCTTGGTATACCATGGAAGCCTATGAATTTTTTTCTTCAATTTTGGAACATTATCATACATTATTTCAGATACCTTACTTAAAAATAGATCAAAGCAATAAGTTGTATCTTTTTTGTCAAAAGCATTTATCCAGTCTACACTAGCAATCATGTTATTAAGGCTGTCAAAATTACACAAATTAAAATTGAATTTTAAATCCGTATCAAAAACTCTATTTTCTTCGTATGTTATAAATTCAACATTCAAATTTAGTGGATGCATATCACAAGGCAGTAAGGGAAAAGGGCAAATATCCAAATCAAATTTAATATTAGAACTCACAAAAATAAGATCGAGAATCCTATTAAGTTTATTGGCAAAAGAATTAATTTGCGATAAGTCTACGCTCATAAAAGAATCAACCAAGTAAATTTCATTGGAGCTGTTAATGTTACTTGGTTGTAACTATGTAACTATGTAATGTTAAAGGACCATTTAACATTACATAAGTTGAAATCACCTAGAATACATAAATTATCATTATTTTTTACATTTGAAGCAAACTCAACAATATTATTAACATGCGCAGCGTACAGTTCATCCGCACTGTTTGGAGGAACATATGAGACGAAAATAAAAAGCGTGCCAGATGATCCAGCTATAGACACGCATGACTGATCCAAAAGAGTATCCATGTTAATCAAATTGCATAATGTTGATCTAAACATACGCTTAACGGCAATGAGTACGCCACCACCTCGATAGTGACCAGTTTTAGAAGCATCTCTATCTTTCCGATAAACAATATATATATTTGGATCGAAAAATTCTTCATCTTTAAAATTTTTGTTGAGCCAAGTTTCAACAAGAACAACAACATCATAATCATTAGCAGAAGTCGCAGCAAAAACAGCATCACCTTTCGTTCTCATTCCAGAAATATTTTGGAAATAGATTTTAAGGGAGCTAAAATATTGGTATATTCTTCCAATTGGAACTGCAAGATTGGAGCGACAGTCTAAAACTGCAGGTTCGGAGCTGCTGGCCTTGGTAATGACCGAAAAGGGCGAACATTTATGTTCGATTGCCAAAGATTGGGTTTGAAAAGCAAATCATAATGCTCAGCCACTATACCGAGCTTAAAATTAACAAATTTTAAATTACCCAAAGAAACATCCTTTTTAACAAGCTTGAAGCACTCCATATGTTGTCTATTTACTCCAGCATATTTTTGAACATAGGCGATAATATTATCTTCAGTTGTTGTTGGTTTAAATGAAGATATATGCACATATTTCATCGTTTCAAAGACATCTAAGTCAGTGTTCTCGTTGTTGCCAACAACAGTGCGAGAGCGCTTTCTATTACTTTTGTTTTTACTTTTGTTTTGCCACTCAGATTCCTGGGTATTTGAATGCGCAATAGTCGGCAGATCCACTGGTGCATGCGGCTGAACAGCAGCAAAAGAAAGAGTGCGACTAACAGAGAGAGGTTGATCAGCAGAGCAGATGTTCGCATATGTTGGTGCAGAAACAGTAGAAGATGAAAGAGCACAATTTGCAGAAGGCAATTGATCCGAAGTGCACACATTAGTATGAGTTAGAGCATTAGACAGAATCTCATGTGTAAGTAAAGCATTTGGCGCAGTAGCAACAGAACTAGAGAAAACTGAAGCAGCAGCAGCAACAGGAACTTCATCAGACGAATTCTCATGTGTAGGTAAAGCTTTTGGTAAAGTATCAAGAGAAGCAGAGAAAACATTAGCAGCAGTAGCAGCAGCAGAAACATCAGCAGGTGCAGCAATATTTGAGACCCCATTAGAGGGAGCAGGAACACATGCAGGTTTACGTGGACGCAAGCGAGCTAGAGCATCATTATTAGATGGTGATGATTTACGGGGGCGCTGGCGCGGAACGTCAAGCGAATCAATAACACGAGAGTTAACCGCGACATCAGACGGAGGGTCAATGACCTCTTTTCGCGAGAAGTCTAAGAACATTTTTTTTAGGCTATTTACTTCGGTAGTTAATAGACCAATAGCAGACACGATGTTATTTTTATCTTGAAATAATAGACACTTGTCACAAAGATAAACAATGTTATTATTATCATTTAAAAGTTTAAATTTTTTATCATCAAAATTAGCACATTGTTTATGATAAATGCCACTGCAATAATTGCATGTAACTGGCAAATCACTTGCTAAGGAGTTTGAGCACTTCAAGCACAGCATAGTAGAAAAAACACGTCTGGTTGTTATCACGATCAGAAACGACTGATATAGAAGTATTACATATATGATTATTTTAAATAAAATGTATTAACTTTGGGAAATAAGAAAACAAATCAAAACAGACTGATGATTTTCTCACTTATACCAGAATTTGTTTTAGAATCAGTTCGTTTTTCACTTATCAAAAAAGCAAGCAAGGAATCTAAAAACATTTTATATATTAGAAATAATTATATGGGTCGTAATCGATTATGGCTGGAATAAAAACGAATCAGTAAACTTTTGCTTGATAGATTCCAATTCATAGGTTTTGCTATAAATGCATATATTCTTTGGAATACATTCTAAAATGTAAGCAATAGAATTTATTCTATTTACGATTTTTGTTTCTAGAATCCATTTTCATTTTGCCGGTGGGACGCTGACGTCCTACAAATAGTAGTACATTCTTTTCTCGCTTCCATATGAATAGCTACAGAAATCGATTCTTTTATTCACTTTTTAAATGCATTCTTTTAAATAAAAAGTATTCATTTTCGGAAATGAGAAAACAAATCAAAACAGACTGTTGCTTTTCTCACTTATGCCAAAATTTGTTTGGTTGATATATTCGTTGATATATTGGTTGATATAAACTTTTGATTGATATATTCCAATTCATATGTTTTGCTTTAATTTATATATTCTTTGGAATACGTTCTAAAATGTAAGCAAAAGAATCTATTCCATTTACGATTTTTTTTTTGAATCAATTCTCATTTTCCCGCTGGGTTGTTGACTTTTGTATATGTTGCTCAAAAAGAGTTTGAGAGAGCTTTTGTCTCACAGCGATTTCGACATATTGTTCTATCTCATATATTCGTCAACATTAGAGTGCTGATATATTGTTTTATGAGCGAGAAAATATATAGAGGAAATTAAATTGAAAAAAAAAAAAAAACTCAGGAGCGGTGCTTCCATTGTCAATAATTTTTATTTGAAATTTTTGTTGTTTGAATTTTTTGATTAAAATTTTGTTTGTTTAAATTTAATCATATTTCAGGCGTTCTTATAATTGTTTTATAATGGTGCGTACCTGTGATTTAGGAAAAACAAATATGATTTGTTTTCTTATATGTTTGGGGAAAACGTTTTCATAACAACCGCCCCTGTGACGGGTTGACTTTTTATTTTTTGTGTAGTAATTTTCATATATTCAAGTATACTAACACAAACAGCAACATCTTATGTTGTTATGGCTGTCTCTCTTCGATTTCAGAGTTGGAATACAGAAGTATTACATATACATATGTTCTTCCTTATTAGCTTTGGGCACAACCTTTTTTTGAGATGCACAGAGCTTTAATGAGAACATTTTTTCTCTCTGAGAATAAGAATAAAGAAATTGTATGGTTATTCTCTTTGGATTTTAATTACTTATTTAAACAATTGCTATTAAATTTATATATCCCATGTCCCAACTGGGCACCATAGCTATCCTAGAGAAAAAGAATTTTTGAAACAGCGCCTGCCATTCTCAAGCTTTTCGCAGCCGAACATACGTGAGTCTTCTTTTATATAATAGTATAGATTAATACAAAACAAATTTCGAAACATTTTTTTTTTTTTGTTACAAAATATACATTTACTAATAATCAACAATCTTTACGAATCATATGTCTGTCAAAACGCTTTTTCAAGGCTCTTGCTGCACCTTGCAACGATACACTCACCATAGCTGCCATCAAGACACTACATATTCTCGGTCTTTTTTTGACCCAGGCCCCCGCCATAACACCAAATGCTCCACACGCCATGATCAAACATCTAGTCTGCACTTGTGCTTGCAAGTTGATGCTTATGGTGCGACCTGTAGCCTAAACGTTTGACTTCACATATCTTCGTTACTGACGTCTCTTTCAACGCCTTCACTCATATTAACGTGACTTTCAACGTCACCTTCGCTTTCAGCAGCTTTATCCGTGCTACCTTCTTCATTTACCATATTCAACTCTACGGGAATCTGTCCTTCTGGCAACTTTCGCAAATGCTCATGAGCATATTTATAATTTCTTTTACTAGACAGTGATTTTAATATATATCGGTCGCCTTCTAAAACCTCCGTTATCAAAAATGGACCCCGGAACTTAGGATCTAATTTTGTTTGATATCTCTCCTCGTTCTTAAGCAAAACATAATCGCCGACCTTATGTTTAACAATTTTGGCTTTGTTTTTATCAAATCTTAACTTATCATAACAAGAATACTTTTCAATATTTTCTAAGGCTCGAGCTCTTACATTACTGACATCAACACTGTTTTCCTCTTCATTTATTGGTATTAAGCCAAGTGGCCGTGCCTCCTTTCCTATCAATAACTCTAAGGGACTAGCCTTAGTTACTCGATTGACCGTAGAATTCAATGCCAGTTGTATCTCGTAAAGAGCGTCTTGCCAAGAACGCTGACTTGTTTCAACGGCAGTCATTAAATTTTTTAAGGTACTCATAATGCAACGACTTGCACCAGTGGCGATTAAGTGCAAATCAACTTTTTGTGAAGATCAAAAATCACGAAAGCTTTTACTAGCGAAGCACCTACCCTGGTCAGCTATTACACGCGATGGAATTCCAAACAATGATACTGATGACTTCAAAGCTTTGATACAATTTTCAGCATCAATATTTACAGTGTGGTAAAGATAAACAACTTTTGTAAAAGCGTCGATTTGAACTATAACGTATTCCTTAAGGTCATTCTTACCACTTAATTTTCCAGTTATGTCGATATGAACAGTATGCCAAGGTATATTAACCTTGGGAATTGGATGAAGCTCAGCTTGAATTTTACCCGTAGCTGGCTTAGATATTTTACAAGTAATACAATTATCTACAAATTTCCGGACATATTTGGACATATGTATTTTCAAACCAGTAGTAATCGTAAGCTTTATCGAGCGTTTTCGCCCAACCTAGGTGCATAATTGGTTCGTGAACATGGTTTATTACGGACCACCTGAAAGACCTCGGAACCACAGGCAAACATTTTGTTTTCCCATTTCTTTGTATTTTTCGATAAAGAGTTCCAGCCTGCAATTCATATGTTCTTGCCACATCTTCTGCAAGCTCATTATTGCGCAATTTTGAGATGATAGTGGTTATTTCTTGGTCTCTTTGTTGCTCAGCAAGGAGCCAGTTGTTGGAAATTTCTGCTAAATTTACGTGCTTTTGAGATACTTTAGCAACGGATTTCGACTCTAATGGAACCAGGTTACGAGAAAAGAAATCTGCATGAGCCATGCGCTTTCCCTCTCTGTATTCAACTTCAAAATCAAATGATTGCAAATACGCCCACCAACGATGAACTCTCGGTGCTATTTCGATTTTTGTGCGAGAGGCCTTCAGGGAATTACAGTCTGTAAATACCACAAATTTACGACCATGCAAATAATGACGAAAATGTTTTATTGAATTAAAAACAGCCAATGTCTCCAATTCATATGAATGGTACCTAGACTCCGCAGGAGAAGTTTTCTTGCTATAATATTCAACTACGTGAGGTTTGCTGTCGATTTTATGCAACAAAATTCTGCCGTGCAAAACAAAAAACAGTTAACTGCCGTGTAAAACATATGCAGTTAACTGTTTTTTGTTTTGCACGGCAGAATTGCACCATAGCCATCAGAGTTGGCATCCGTGTGCAACTCTATTGGATACTGCGGGTCAAAAATTATCAATACCGGTTTGTTTGTTGATATGGAAATTATTTTTTGGCGAACTTGTTCATGTTCCGATTTCCATAAAAATTTACTCTTATCGGAGGTAAGAAAGTAAAGAGGTTTCATTAATTGTGAAAATTTAGGTACAAATTGCCGGAAATAAGAAGCTAACCCAATAAATTGTCTCAACTGCGTGACTGATTGCGGTGGAGGCAAATCAGTTAAAGCTTTTATTTTTCGTGGATTGGGTCGAATTTCCCCCGCTTCAATTTCATACCCAAGATACTCAACACTCGTTTTAAGAAAAGAACACTTTGCTATATTAAAAGAAAACCCGGCTTTTGTGAGAACATTTAAAATTATTGTTAGTCTATCAAACGCTTCCTCTTTTGTTGTAGCAACAATCATAATGTCATCCATATAGACGATGACATAAGAATTTGTATTTCTTATTAAAATTTAACCCTTCATGGGGCACACATTTTTGGTTTTTGATATTTTTTATTTATAAAAAAAAACTATGTTTTCGGTTAAAAAGCCGCAATAATACTGCTTGTAGGTATTAGCTTGTTGCGCGCCCGCCGCAGGGTAAAATACTAGTTTTTTAATTTATTGTTAATTTTTGTAAGTACATAATGTGAATTTAATGAAATGTAATAATACTTTTAGCATAATAAAAATGTATTTATTTATTGTTGATATTAATACCTAAATTGCACTAATTTCATGAAAAAGTGGGAAAAGGCTGCGGGAGAAATTTCGACGCAGCAGGGGCGGTAACCACGCCCACCATAAAAAAACTTTGTAGATATCATATTTCTTGTGTATGTGTTCCAAAAAATGTAAAATATTTAAAAAAAGCAGAGAAAAGATTTTTTTTTAATTTGTGCAAATATGATCTAATATGGGCATTTTTTCGAAACTTTCGGGCCCGATTGGCACGGGTAAACGTTGTCGTAAAAAAAAATTTTTTTAGTTTCGTTCTTAGAAAATAAAAACGCATAAAAAAACCTTTCAGCCCCTTGACATTTCCAAAAATCGCAAAATAAGGGACACTCTAATGTACACGTCCTGATTTAAGTACAGCGGTTAACATTTTGAGCAGATATGTACACAATAATAACAAAGAACTTTGGCAATGTTTAAAAAGAGTGTTAAGATATTTGAAAGGCTCAATTAATGTTAAATTAACTTATATCCATGGTAGCTATAACAATCTCCTTAGTGGCTATGTTGATTCCGATTGGGGAGGGCGCGATAATAAAGATAGGAAAAGCACGACAGGCTATTTATTTATGTTATTCAATAACTGCACAATAAGCTAGTGTACAAAAAGGCAGGTTTCAGTAGCAGCTTCATCCACTGAAGCCGAATATATGGCTTTTTTTGAAGCTGTAAGGGAAGCTTTGTGGATAAAATTTCTGGGAAATATGTAGTATTAAAATTAATATGTCGAAACCAATTATAATTTATAAAGACAATAATGGTTGTAATTCTATAGCAAACAACCCAACAAATCATAAGCGATCAAAACATATAGATATTAAATACCATTTCTCTAGAGAACAAATTGAAAAGAATTTTATTAAACTCGAATAACAATTAGCTGATGCATTAACAAAGCCGTTACCAGCAGTTAAATTTTTGGAATTCAGAACTGGAATGGAACTTATAGATTAATATTAAGACATCTTATAAAATTTAAAATGATTTCGATGTAATTTTTGTATTAAAATATTTAATAGTATGATTAGGTTTTTCTGGGTTTTTCCTAATCCTGTGCAACGAATGTTGAACTATTTATGTAATCTCCCAGAAAACACAAAGAGGACACTTTATCTATATACATTATTAATTTATATATTAACTAGCAAATACCCGCTGCTTCGCCGGCGATAAAAAATATTAAATATCATTAAAAACTTTAAATCTTAAAATTTAACAGCCGTATTCATATTGAAGTGGGAAGAGTGGAAATAATGGTTTGTGTATTAGATAAATTCAGTGACTTGTTATTTATTTGTCGCAATTTCGCCAAGATTTTGATTTAAAAATCAATAGTTTTTCTAAGCCATCTGCACTGAAATAATTGTCATTTTATTATTTTTTTTTTTTATAAATATTTTGAAATCTTTGACAAATTTTCTTGTTTTTATTTTCTGTTTTTGGAAATTTTTTATATATTTTGAATTTTCTTGACATATTTTCCAAATATTTGAAATATTTTGAAGAATTTTAATTATTTTTGACAATATTTGTGCTCAAATGAGAGCAAATAATTAAAAAACTGCTTTATGAGAGGTGTGTTATAAACCTTAAAAAAAAATTTAAATTTCAACCATATTTAATAATCCTCTAATTTATAAACAAACATTTTCAAACACTTTTTGACATTTTGTTTGTTTTTGATACATTTTGAAATAATTTGATACATTTTGACAATATTTTTTGTGCTTAGATGAGAACAAACAAATTTTTAAAATGCTTTATCGAGGGTTTATTGAAGGTTTCAACCATTTTTAAAATTCTCTTATTTATCAAGCATTTAAAAGAGCTTTTGAAAGCTGTTGAAACGTTCAACATGAAAAATGTTTTTTAATTTTTTTTCGATTTTTTTCTTATGAAGGCTTTGTAAGAGGCTCATAATTTTTTATGAATACAGCCGTTTGAATTTCGGTAAAATTGTATATTTGTGTTGGAGCGACTTAGTAGTTCCATCCGAATAAAGTAACCAGCTAACTAATGTAATAAAAAATTACTAAAGTAATAAACTTTCTGTATCTTCCTGATCATTTTTTTTCATGCATTGGTTCACTTTTCCTAGCGCTGTGACTATTGGGGTACTCACAGTTTTGTTTTATCGGGTGTGTTAACTACGCCGTCTGTTAACTCTAAAACATTTTGCCCTGTGGTAACTATTTTTGATTTTGTTTTGCATGTAAAAAAGAGATAAAACAAACTGGTAAAATTGCCTTGCTTTCCAACATGTTTGTTTTTCGTAGCAAACTGGCATTTCTGAAAGGTATTTTTATTTTATTGAAAAATCAATAAATCAAAGAAAGCTTCTCTTGTTATTTTTATTTTATTGAAAAATCAATAAATTAAAGAAAGCTTCTCTTTTCAAAAGGCGTGTCAATTTAAGAATGAACTACGTGTAGGGGTTCTCACAATTTGATTGAAGTATCGTTTTAAAGTTACTATATATAAACTTTAGAAGGGATCTGTAAATACCCTATATATAAAAATCTCGTTTATACGTAAAAATATCAGCTCAGAGGTAAGAAAAATATATGACGCCCTTAGAGAATTGTTATTTTAAAATTAAATATATCTTTCGTCTAAGCTGATAAATTTCATCAAAACATTTCAACAAAACATCGACACGGAATTTTTGTCGATGCTTTTATAAAAGTGGCAGTATTTTTACATTCAAAAAGGTGGCAGCATTGGTACCGCACTCAATACATGTTGCTGTCTTTTTTTTTCTTTTTTGTGGACCTTCCCACCGGGAAAAAAGAATTAATTCTCTTCTCCAATATAGATTCTAGAATTGATTATTTTTAACACCCCATCGGGAAAAAGATGCAATTTTATATAAAAAAAGAATAAATTCTCTTCTCCAGTATAGATTCTAGAATTGATTATTTTTAACATGCTGATGTCCTATAAAGAATAGTACATTCTTTTCTCGCTTCAAGTGGAATCGCTACAGAACCGTTTTTTTTTTCACTTTTTAAATAGATTCTTTTCATATATGTAATCATGGTTGAATAAATTAGGTTGTCTCGTGGCTGATCGTACTCTCTTCTCAGTACACATAATTGTCAAAATCAATGAAAAGCTACAACAACATTTTCATCGGCTTTGCATGTTATCAATTTACGCATTCAGATTTTTGTCAACTTCGATTCGACATTTATTGGAACTCGCTCTCACCCATGCGACAACCTTATTTATTAAACCATGTATGTAATTACTTCAATATTGGCAGCAAACTAAATTTTTAATGAGTTTCAACTACGTAATCAAAGAGAGATAGCCTACATAAGATTTTGTTGTTTGTATTAGTATATTTGAATATACTACTACTATACGTCAACAGGGCGCTTGTTAAGAAAAATGTCTACCCAAACATAAAACAAAACAAAGCATACATATTTGTTTTGCATAAATCATAGGTACGCACCATTATAAACCAATTATAAGACCAACGCGTGAAATATGATAAAAATTTAAAAAGAAAAATTCAAGCAAACAAAATTTAAATCATAAAAATTGAAACAACAGAAATTTTTAATGAAATTTTTGACAATGAAAGCACCGCTCCTGAGTTTTTTTGTTATAAAATTAAATTTCGAGTACATAAAAAAAAAACCAAAAATAAATAAATAACTGGTCATTGTAGCCATTGAAAGGACTTTGACCTAGCTTCTTATGATCAATTGTGTTGTGCGTGTTATTAAGTTTGTACACAATTGACCGAGAACCGGACCTACATGTTTAACGCCGACTCCGAACGGTGATGAACGGAATGTTCTTATTCTTAATTAGCTTTACATGGCATTTTGAGTACTCTCTGAGGTTTGCCATTGTCTGCAGAGAGGTGGCGGCCGTACAGAAAAATCATTTTAATTCAAATAATTTTTTGTCGCTGCTGGGATTCGAACCCGGGTATCCAGGTTCGTTGACATAGAGGCCACAGACTTTTAGCCAACTACGCCACGGACGCCACAATTTCGGGTACATTCACAGTACAGTGTACTGCCAATATAGAAGTATTACATATATGATTATTTTAAATAAAATGTATTAACTTTGGGAAATAAGAAAACAAATCAAAACAGACTGATGATTTTCTCACTTATACCAGAATTTGTTTTAGAATCAGTTCGTTTTTCACTTATCAAAAAAGCAAGCAAGGAATCTAAAAACATTTTATATATTATAAATAATTATATGGGTCGTAATCGATTATGGCTGGAATAAAAACGAATCAGTAAACTTTTGCTTGATAGATTCCAATTCATAGGTTTTGCTATAAATGTATATATTCTTTGGAATACATTCTAAAATGTTAGCAATAGAATTCATTCTATTTACGATTTTTGTTTCTAGAATCCATTTTCATTTTGCCGGTGGGACGCTGACGTCCTACAAATAGTAGTACATTCTTTTCTCGCTTCCATATGAATAGCTACAAAAATCGATTCTTTTATTCACTTTTTAAATGCATTCTTTTAAATAAAAAGTATTTTTTTTTCGGAAATGAGAAAACAAATGAAAACAGACTGTTGCTTTTCTCACTTATGCCAAAATTTGTTTGGTTGATATATTCGTTGATATATTGGTTGATATAAACTTTTGATTGATATATTCCAATTCATATGTTTTGCTTTAATTTATATATTCTTTGGAATACGTTCTAAAATGTAAGCAAAAGAATCTATTCCATTTACGATTTTTTTTTTTGAATCAATTCTGATTTTCCCGCTGGGTTGTTGACTTTTATATATGTTGCTCAAAAAGAGTTTGAAAATAGAGCTTTTGTCTCACAGCGATTTTGACATATTGTTCTATCTCATATATTCGTCAACATTAGAGTGCTGATATATTGTTATATGAGCGAGAAAATATATTGAGGATATTAAATTTAAAAAAAAAAACTCAGGAGCGGTGCTTCCATTGTCAATAATTTTTATTTGAAATTTTTGTTGTTTGAAGTTTTTGATTAAAATTTTGTTTGTTTAAATTTAATCATATTTCAGGCGTTCTTATAATTGTTTTATAATGGTGCGTACCTGTGATTTAGGAAAAACAAATATGATTTGTTTTCTTATATGTTCTTTGTTTTCTTATTGTTTCAAATACAACAAATTACTAAGTTAATAATAATTTGTTGTATTTGAAACTAAGTTAATAATAATTTGTTGTATTTGAAATTGTTACGAATTAACATTTAAAATGCTATATTGTAAATTAAATGAAAAACAATGAATTGTTAAATTTTTAAATATGCTATAAAGCCTCAGGGCTTAGCATTCAATAAATAAATAAAAAAAAAAAAAAAATAAAAATGTTTTGGGGAAAACGTTTTCATAACAACCGCCCCTGTGACGGGTTGACTTTTTATTTTTTGTGTAGTAATTTTCAAATATTCAAATATACTAACACAAACAGCAACATCTTATGTTGTTATGGCTGTCTCTCTTCGATTTCAGAGTTGGAATACAAAAGTATTACATATACATATGTTCTTCCTTATTAGCTTTGGGCACAACCTTTTTTTGAGATGCACAGAGCTTTAATGAGAAAATTTTTCTCTCTGAGAATAAGAATAAAGAAATTGTATGGTTATTCTCTTTGGATTTTAATTAATTATTTAAACAATGGCTATTAAATTTATATATCCCATGTCCCAACTGGGCACCATAGCTATCCTAGAGAAAAAGAATTTTTGAAACAGCGCCTGCCATTCTCAAGCTTTTCGCAGCCGAACATACGTGAGTCTTCTTTTATATAATAGTATAGATGAATTAATTATATGAAAATGTTAACTTATAATTTCAGTTTTTTATAATTTAATTTATTTTTGAGGGGCGTGTTGGATATGCACATCACGAATAGTGTGTGCAGCCCCAAAAATAAATCTTTTACTTTATCTGTTTAGGGATGACCTGTTCAGTTATTGTCATCTTTGTTTGCACTTTACTTTATACTTGTATCTTCTTTGATGTGATCGGACGTGCCTCTTTGTGGTGTTGAAAATAAAAAGACTTTGCACTAAATAATTAAAAGTTGTTTCATTTTAAATTAAATATAACCAATAAAAGAAAGCGCTCACAATCAGCCATTGAAAACACAAACAATGTTAAAAACGTTGAAGTGAAAACAACAACAACCTCAGCTGCAACAGATGCATTTTCACAAACAGCTGTTTTTGACAGGAGATGTTATCTTGTAGAAGAGAAAATAAGCAGTTGTCAATGCTACCTTGTATTATTATACCATGCTTTTTATATGGATCTGTTGTGCATGTGCAGTGTTCTCTTTTGTGTTGTCTTTTTGTGTTGGAAAAGCGATGCAATACTTCAACGAAACAATCAATAAAGCCGTGTGCTGTTCGAAAACTTTTCACTCGTGGTCTTTTCTACGAGTTACTGACTTAAATACAATGTCTGTCGATTATAATTGTCATTTTTACTGTGCCAAAAGGACGATGAAATTTCGATAGCTAGAAATTTAGATAGTAGCACAAGAATTTAATTTAATTTGCAAAATTGTTAATCTATATAAAATTTTTGTTTGCTTGTATATATGTATTAGGGTGGCCCTTAACTGTATGCGCAATTTTTTTTTTTATAAATTGAATATGTGCGGTGCCCTCGTTTGTTTCTTATCATGCCAAAATTATATTCTGAAAATTTCAGAAAAAAATATTAATATTTAGACGTGCCGCAAAACGAAACTTCATTCGAAATACACATTCATATAGGAAAAAATTGTTTTTTTTCAACAATAATTAAAATTAAGACAATTTTGTGGGATTTTTTAATGAACGAAACATAATATCACACTAGGCATATAATTTATTTTTCCAACGTGCTATCATTCGTCGAAAACGGTTGACTAATACGAAAATTACAACATTTTTATTGTTTTTAAGAAATATTTTTTTTCCGAAAACTTTTATTGGCGTATGAGTATAAACATTTCTTTCCAAGGAGATATTATGTGTCGAAATCGGGTAAAAAATGCGGAAACTCAAAATTTTTTGTGGAGCAAAAAAACTTTTTTAAAAAATTCTTTTTTCGAAAATACATATGTAAAATTAATTATTTTGAAAAAAGTTTATGTTTCCAATTATATATTGTATAAAGTTTGTACGTTCCTAACACAACAATAACAACAAAAAATAAAATCTTAATCAATAGATTTGTTTTTTTTTATTTTTTTTTTTTTTATTTAAATTTAACACCGTTTATTATTCATAATTGTTTTTACTTTAGTTATTGCTCGTAGGGCCGAAATAAAATTTCACGACTGTATCCTGGATATTTCTTACGATAGTCCCGAATAATCTACATTTAAAAAAGTAAAATCTTTAAATTCTCAATCAAACAATCAGAAATACATATATACTTTTAGGAGATAATCCCGTTAGTTAGTGTTTTTAGTTAGGAGGCTATTAAAATCAGTTATTAATTTAACCGCATGTTAAGCTGTGTCGTTCAGTACTATTAGAGAAGTAATGATTTTCAGAACATCAGTGTAGTCATTTTGAGATTTCCAATCTTCCGAATGTACTTAAAGAAAATCTGTTCCAATTTTGAAACGTTGGGAAAGTTTCATCGATGGTGGTGATAAAAAGTCGACGATATTTTTATTAATAAATGTTTGTATATCTTCTTTGGATAAAAATACTTTCTTTCTGCTATCACTTTCAAACTGGTCATCTTCCTGGATTTTTTTAGCCATGTCAACTTTAATTTCTGTTGTTACGTCGAACAACACAAAAGGAGGAGAAAAGGTACATTTGTCTATCTGGGTAGTACTACAGTTTCCATGAGGAAACTGTAATTCATATGATATTTTTCCTGTGCTCTTTCTACATTATAATACTCGTAAGATCTCAAATAACAAAGCTAAACCAATTTTTAGTTATTATACAAATCATACTTCTTTCCCGCTTCTTCTCCTCGAGTTTGCGCTTCCTATGTTTTTCTTTTTTTTCCCCGATTACGTTTGAGCTTCTGCCATGCTCTTCAGACGTCATCAACGTCAATCATGCAACCGGGTCTTCCATTTTCTCTCTGGAGTAGTAAGAACTGGCTGTCTTCCTCTATTCGGATTAGGTGCAGAACGTCCCTGTGTGAAATATCAAATAGATTGTCCAATTCATCGCAGAAT
Source organism: Pherbina coryleti (assembly GCA_943735915.1). Lineage (NCBI taxonomy): Eukaryota > Metazoa > Arthropoda > Insecta > Diptera > Sciomyzidae > Pherbina > Pherbina coryleti. Next base: position 78,015,166 of record OX030948.1, read on the forward strand.
AAAGTTTTTTCTGTTGTGCATTTCTGACTTCTTTGTAAATTTTTCGAACATTTGTGCAAATCTAACAAATTTTGAACACATCGATGGGGGAACTCGCAGGTATGCTTGCCTTTTTCCAAAAATCTATGCAAGTTAAGATCACCTTTTATTCAATAAGTAAATTGTAAATGTAAACAAAATTGTATCTTAAAGATTCAAGAATGGTTTTGTCTTAAGATTCTTTTTTTAAGCTTAAAATTTGTTATGTCAGCAAATATTCTGGCTGATGCAATATTTCATCTTGTCATGAAATACTTTTGTTTATAATAAAGCCATCCTCACTTTTGTTTATATTAAAAGCCTTTAAATTAGAGAAGAACTGATTTTTACAGATAGGTTTTTAGTCCCTGGGGTCGAATTACAGCATCCGTGATCGAATGACTACTTTCGTATTTATACAGTTTGGCATGACAGCTTTCGCGAACGAGTGAAAGTTATCGTTTTTGGTTCGATGTATGTTGTAAACGAGAAAAGTTATCTAATTTTCGTATGATGGCTATCGTGAACGAGCATATGTTGGATGCGGTTCAATCGAAATGTTATTCGATTGATTTCCGGCAAACGAGTGGTCTGGATTTTGCTGCTTTAAAAAAAATGTAAGAAAAGTTTAATATATAACTATTATTATTAATTACATTTCTTATTTACAGTACTAATGTGAATAAAATAAATGCCGTGCAAAAGGTCGAAATGGGTGAATTTATGGCTAGCCACCCAGACTTGGCAAGAAATTTAACGTTTAACAAATCTGAAATACAATTAATATTGGGTTTTGTTACAGTCAATACTATTTTAGACTTACGCTGTTTGTGACAATGACAATGGATCACTACTATCCCTTAGTTTTCTCCTCATTAAACTTTCATTCACTATATTTTCTTCCTCTTCCGAGTCTGAGGAAGTTACTGTGCTGAAATTGGGCTATATTAATTGTGCCACGCCCCTTTTACCGCCCACAAATCAATAAAAATTATCTATTTCAAACGGTTTCGGCCGAATTAAGCTAAAATTTTGTAGTTAAATTTGTATGCTAGCTGTCGGCAACTATATGAAAAATGGGTTGCCTCCCTCTTTCACCGCCCAAAAATCAGTGAAAAAGCTATATTTCAAATGGTTTTGGTAGTATTTGACTAAAATTTTGTATCTAGTGTCTATGTTTACTGTAAGAAATTTTACAAAAAATGGCTTGCCACGCCCCCTTTTACAGCAACAGATCAAATAAAATGGTATATTTCAAACGATTTTGGTCGTAAAATAAAAAGAAAATAACTGGCCATTTCAGCCTTTGAAAGGACTTTGACCTAGCTTCTTATGAACAATTGTGTTGTGCGTGTTATTAAGTTTGTACACAATTGACCGAGAACTGGACCTACAGGTTTAACGCCGAATCCGAACGGCGATGAACGGAATATTCTTGTTCTCAAGAAGCTTTTCATGGCATTTTGATTACTCTGTGAGGTTGCCATTGTCTGCAGAGAGGTGGCGGCCATACAGAAAAATCATTTTAGGTTAGGTTAGGTTACAAGGGAAGGGCAACCTGACGTTGCCTACACGGGGCCTATTGGTTCATTGTGGTTCCCCATGTCTGTGGACCTACTGTGGAAAAACCAAATAGAATCTTAGGCACTGGAGCAAGATTGGTTGAACCAACCGGTACTCCGTATGAATTTGAAAAGATCCATCAGTGGTACGTCCACGAGCTCTTGCAGTTCTCCGTACATTCTGCTTCCCATGTGGCGAAGTCGGCGTTGTTGGAGATTGGGGCACTCGCAAAGTAGATGCTTAATGGTTTCTGTTTCCTCGACATCTCCACAGCTTCTGCAGAAGTCTGGGTGCGGGATTCCTAGTCGCGAGGCCATTGTGCCTATACAACAATGCCCCATGAGGACCCCTATTAAGATGCGAGTTTGATTTTTACTCATTGAAAGTAGGGATTGGGCCCTTTTTTCGCAAAGTTTAGGCCAGAGATGGCGAGAGATAACACAGTCGTCTCTATTTGACCAAGAGTTATTTGTGTTATTTCTGGCTTTATCATTTATTTTCTTCTTGAATTCTCCGATTGGAGCCATGATCGACCCAATCACAGAACTTCTTTCCAGTTTAGATCCCTCCCTAGCCAATCTCTCTGCTATTTCGCTTCCCTCTATGTCATGATGACCGGGGACCCAGCAGATATTGATCTTGTGGGGAGGACTGATTCTGATGAGAGCTTGCCGGCAGCTCAGTACAGATTTCACTTTAGCTGTTTCGCTGCGGAGTGCTTTTATCGCAGCCTGGCTGTCCACAAAGATTGTAATCCTTGATGGATTGATGTTCCTTGATTGGGTTCTCGTAGCTGTTTTCTCGATCGCGAAAATTTCTGCTTGAAAGACACTACAGTAATCTGGAAGTCTGTATGACAGGGATATTTGTAGTGTATTACAGTAGACTCCGGCTCCCGTGCCATTCTCCATTTTGGATCCATCAGTGAAGATCTGGATATCGTGTTCACTAAAAGGGTGGTTCGAATCCCATTCTTCTTTTTTTGGAAAAGAGAATGACATGTTCTGCCAAAAACCTATTACCGGGGTGATGTAATCGGAGGTGATGGCGAAATCCTCAGGAATATACTTTGTGAGTATAGAGGCGTGTCCATGCGTCCAGTGCCTCCAACGTTTAGCTTCCTTAAGTCGAAACGCCGCTTTGGTTGCAGTGGTTTTCATGAACTCGTCCAGGGGGAGGAGGTTCAATATGACCTCCAGGCCTGCCTGAGGCGTCGATCGTTGTGCACCTGTTATTCCTAGACAGGCCAATCTCTGTACTCTAGAGAGAGAGTTGAGGTAGCTTGTCTTCTCAATGGCTTTCCACCATACAATCGAGCCATAGGTTAGTATGGGTCTGACGATAGCCGTGTTCATTTTAATTCAAACAATTTTCTGCTGCTGCTGGGATTTGAACCCGGGTCTCCGGGTTTGTTAACATAGAGGCCACGCACTTTAACCAATTACGCCACGGACGCCACGTTTCGACCACGGTTTCGGTCGTCAGAAAATGTATTAAAAATGAGTGTAATCTCACTACAGCTACGCCCACTATTCATAAATAATTATTATTTCTGAGATGTAAATATTTTCATAATAAAATATTCTATGTAGGTGTAAGATTAAATGATAAAATTCATTATGAGGGTGCAATGTATCAAAATAAACCATTGGGGAAAAATTTGGTGGGGCTGGACCTAATTCACGCCCACTAGGATCAATTTCAATAACTTTTCTTTCCCTTTCACCGCCCATAAATCAATAAAATTGCTTTGTGTCAGACGGTTTCGGTCGCATTGGATTAAAATTTGGTTGTTTAGTTCGTATCTGTAGCAAATGCATTAAAAGTGGACGTGGTTGCACTATAGGTACGACCACTTTTCTGAAATCATTATAATTCCCAAGTTGTGCAGGCTTTGATGGTGAAACTTGGTATGTGGGTGCCATGAGTCCAAGTGGCGAAAATTTTTTTTATTTTCTTCTGCTTTCTACACGAATTATTTATTTTTACGTAACTTTAGGCACAAATAAAATTTTCGAAATTTTTAGCATTTTTTTAGCTATAAAATAAGAAATAGATACATCAAATATTCAATTTGGGCAAAACAACGTTGGCCTGGTCAGCTATTTTTAATAAAACACTGATGAAACATGAAAAAAATTTAATTGACATTTTACTCAGATAACAAAGTTATGGTAAACTTATTAAGTTAAGCAGAGTTTCCAAGACAGTAAATAAGCTTGAATAAATTATTTTTTCAAGCAAAATTATATAAATTAAATTTACTTAATTTAAAAATATAGTGTCCGTGGCAAAATAATAGTGGTGTCCGTGGCGAAGTTGGTTAAAGTGCGTGGCCGCTATGTCAACGAACTTGAGAACCCAGGTTCGAACCCGAGCAGCGACAGAAAATTATTTGAACTAAAATAATTTTTCTGTACGGCCGCCACCTCTCTGCAGACAATGGCTAACCTCAGAGAGCAATCAAAATGCCATGTAAAGCTTCGTGAGAACAAGAACATTACGTTCAGCGCCGTTCGGAGTCGGTTTCTGCAATAACGTTATAACTCAAAAAACTAGATTTTTCAGGAGAAGTATTTTAAGTTTTGAACAGACAAAGGAAATGAAATCACCATTTTCAAAATATGGACAAAACATCAAAGATACAAGTACTACTGTAATGTACATGGTTAAATACATACAAAGAGACAAAAAAAAACTGGATATTATCGATATATAATACGATCTAATCGGAAATATATTGAGGTGAATTAATCACAAATTCTACTCTCCTGCATAAATTAAAGAAGACATCGTTACCAAAATTGTACACAGCATAGATCATGGTAATATGAATGTTGCTGTGTAATTCACTCAATTTTTATGTTTTTTTTTATTGTAGCGTTAATAAAGAAAACGAGCGATATAATAAATGAAAAACGAAAACAGAATCTATTTATCCTAGAAGAACTTATTTTTAAAAATTAGTTTTTTCTTTGCTGCTTATTTAATTCAACTCAAATTAAGGGGGATTATATATCCAGAGGAATAAAAATATACACATTCATATCCATAAAAATATACATATTCAAGAGTTTGTTTAGTTCTTTTTTATAAAAAAAAATTAATATTATGGTAGATACAGCATTTTTCATAGAGCGCTGTGAAAAAAAGTAAAAAACGGTGACTAAGATTGCTCCTCCTAACTTCATATGAAACAAAAAAACGAAAAATATTATTAAACTTAATACTTAAAACTCGTACTTGTCATAGGCAATTTTGAAAATATTGATTTTTCACAAAATGGCAGTTTCAGAACGTAAAGTAACGATTTTCGTCCAAAAATTCGTCATTATTTTGCCTATAGGGTCAGTCCATATCAAGCGGTCCAACACTTGTTGCTCGACCATTTTTAAAAACGTTTATATTATTATTAATATTTTTTCAATGTACTGATATCTCAGAACCGCATTCAAAATATTGGCATTCAACTGTACTTTCAAAATGGCGGCCATATTTGCCTTGCAACCTGTAGAGATTTATGCGTTTGTAACCGTTTGCGGTTACTTTAATTTCTCAGCTCCTTTTCAACATAGAGTGATGAATTAAAAACCATGAGATTGAGCACATCTTAAACTTTAATCTCACTTAAAAGAAATGATAATTAAATGATTTTTTCATATTAAAAGAAATGGTGAAACTTATTTGTTAAAATCCTTATATTTTGCAACTTTAAGAATTTTTTTTTTATAGAAAGCAATTACTTTTCGACTTATTTTTTCTTTTTTTAAGTACATCTTAAGAAGTAGTGGCCAACGAAACAGTCTGTATAGACAAGCTGTGTTTTTGCTCCATACAGTCCATTTCAGAATTTCAATTCTGGTTCCATTCGAAAGATCACCCTCAAAAATACTTGGTTGGCATGATTTTGGCACACTGTTAAAAAGAGGGTATACAAGAACTGCAATTGTGACTTTAAAGGGATAATGCGATGCTTTTTCATTTCTAAATCCGAAGAATATGAGGATCATGAAGTCATCAGAGCTAAATAGTTAGGTAAGGTTAGGTAGGAAATTTTAACCACATACTCTTGAGACTTGAAACTTTAACCAGAGTGAGTTCTTAAAGCTTTAAGTCTGAAAAAATGTGGTTAAAATTTCAAGTCCATATCTCAAAAAATAACAAAGTTATAGCCTAGTCAGTGAGCGCGCAGTGCTAGCTAGGATTTTTTTTCGTAACTTCGTTCATTTTTTATAGGCAAAATAATGACGAATTTTTGGTCGAAAATCGTTAATTTATGTTCGGAAGTCCGCCATTTTGTAAAACATCAATATTTTCAAAATCGCCTACGACAAGTACGAGTTTTAAGTATCTAGTTTAATAATATTTTTCATTTTTTTGTTTCAGTTGAACTTAGGAGGATCAATCTTGGTCACCTTGTTTTCACAGCGTTCTACAAAAAATGCTGTATCTACCATAATATTAAATTTTTTTATTAAAAAAATACTCAACATACTCTTAAATGTGTATAGCTTAAGGTATAAAAACCCTCATTTAAAAATATCCCTTAGGTTTCCTTAAAAAAATACACAAACATTACCCTTTTTTTTCGGCCTCTGGGTATATAGTCCCCCTTAAGCAGTCAATAAAATGTTTATTTGTAAAAACATTTTCGTCGTAGTTTTTACAGAAAATATTCCCTTACTTACTTACTTATCTGGCGCTTACGACCGAAGGTCGGTTTTGGCCTCGTATAAGAAATTGCGCCAGCCATTTCTATTTTGCGCTTGCTGGCGCCAGTTGGAAACACCAAGTGTAGTCAGGTTATCCAACACTTGATCCTTCCAACGAAGATGTGGGCGTCCTCTTCTGCGTTGACCACCACCGGGCACCGAATCAAATATTTTTTTCGCTGGAGCGTCGTTTTCCATTCGCTCAACATGACCTAGCCAGCGGAGCCGCTCGATTTTAATACGCTTAACTATGTCGATGTCAGCGTACAGCTCATACAGCTCGTGGTTCCATCGAATTCGGTACTCGCCATTGACGCAGATTGGACCGAAGATCTTACGAAGGATCTTTCTCTCGAAGGCTCCCAAAGTCTTTTCATCAGAACTGCTCAACGTCCAAGTTTGTGCTGCATATAATAGGACGGGCATGATTAGTGACTTATAGAGCGTGAGTTTTGTTCGTCGAGAGAGGGCTCTGCTTCTCAATTGCCTACTCAGCCCAAAGTAACACCTGTTGGCAAGAGTTATCCTTCGCTTTATCTCAATACTGACATCGTTGAAAGAGTTTACGCTGGATCCCAGGTAGACGAAGTCCTTAACAACCTCGAAGGAGATGTTGTCAACAGTGACGTGGTTTCCAAGACGCTGGGACTGTTTATTTGTTGACACTAGGTATTTCGTCTTATCTGCGTTCACTACAAGACCCATTCGACTCGACTCTTTCGCTAACCTGGAGAATGCTGCACTGACTTCGCGCGTATTATGGCCACTGATATCGATATCATCAGCATACGCCAGCAGCATAATACTTTTGTAGAATATCGTGCCACTGCGTCTCAGATCAGCAGCTCGGATGATCTTCTCCATCATTAGGTTGAAAAAGTCGCACGATAAGGAATCACCTTGTCTGAAACCTCGTTTGGTATCGAATAGAGGAGTGAGGTCCTTCCCGATTTTAACTGTGCTGCTGGTGTTGCTCAGTGTCATTCTGCAAAGGCGGATGAGCTTTGCAGTAACACCAAATTCAGACATGGTGGAATATAGATGATTCCTTATTGGACTGTCGAAGGCGGCTTTGTGATCGACAAAAAGATGGTGTGTGTCGATTTGTTTTTCTAGGGTCTTCTCCAAGATTTGTCGTGGCGTAAATATCTGGTCTATGGTGGATTTGCCAGGTCTGAAGCCACACTGATAAGGTCCAATCAGCTGGTTTACGATGGGCTTCAGTCTTTCACATAGTACGCTCGACAGAACCTTATATGCGATATTCAGAAGGCTTATCCCACGGTAGTTGGCGCAAATTGTGGGATCGCCTTTCTTGTGTATTGGGCAGAGCACACTGAGGTTCCAATCGTTTGGAATGCATTCTTCCGACCATATTCTGCATAGAAGCTCATGAATGCATTTAAATAGAGCTTCGCCTCCATTCTTGAAGAGCTCAGCAGGTAAGCCATCGTCTCCTGCGGCTTTGTTGTTTTTAAGCCGAGCTATAGCTTTCAAGACTTCACTATGGTCGGGCAGCGGAACTTCAACGCTGTTGAAAATATTCCCTTCCTTTTCTTTTTTTTGATAAAGTCACTTTGTATGGCAGGTGGTTGTGGTTTTCACTAGACATGGGTAACGCTGCGCTGCGCTGCTATTGAGTTGAAGCACTTAAATGCGTTACTGCGATAATTCACTTCTTTTAAAAAAAGTAACGCAATAGCGCAATAATACACGCTCGAAGCAAAATGAGAAAATATTTTTGCAGCGAGCGAAAATTGCACAAGTTCTACGTCGCCTTAAACATGGAAATAAAATGTTCGAAGCGAACATTATCGAGGAAGATGCTGTTAAGCATATGAAGCGTGTTTGATTGTTATGATGCTTTGCCGATCACGCAATGGTTTTTTCAATATGTCCAACGTGTTCGATTTTAAGAGTACAAACAAACTTGAATCAAACTTTAAACTTGCTGCAATGTCAGAATCCTTTGATGTTTTAGTTTTGTTTGAAGCGCACTCTAAAAACTCACCGCATTCAACAAATTGACCACATAACGCAATTCAAAAACAGCTTGCGCAGATAAACATGTTGATAATACAGGTATCATAATATTTCAAACTGCTTCATGACGCAATTGCGATAAATTATTTCGCTGCTACAGTGAACTGAGATTGGGTTAGTGTAGCAGCGTAGCATTTTTCCAGGTTACCAATCTCAAGTTGTTTTTTTTTTTACTATAATCTAAATGACGCATCTAAAGTATTTGTGTTTATATATTTTTACTTTTTCCTATTAATTTATTCACTACTTAATTTAAAAGTACAAATTTTCATGTTATTTTATGAACACAATTTATTTTATCTGCCATCATTATTATCTTGAATATGATTTTTAAAAAAATATAAAAAATTCAAGGACAGAAAATAGTTCATAGTTTTAACAGGAAATATTCGCTAATGAAGTCACTTTGTATGGGAGGTGGGTGTGGTTTTCACTTGATTTTGTTGAATTCAAGACACAGAGTACATGTTATATATCAAAGTTCACATGCAAAATTTCAAGTCTATGTATTAATTTTTGTGGACTTCTAAGAGATTTTACCGTTTTGATAAAATCACTTTGTATGGGAGGTAGGCGTGGTTTTAGTCCGATTTGGCTCATTTTCGAACTTGACCTTTATTTTTTAGATAAAAGTAAATATCAAATTTGGCGTGGCAATAGCTTGAAAATTACGGCTGTAATCGTGATCACAGACAGACAAACAGACAGACAGACGGACATGGCTAAATCGACTCGGATGATGATTCTGATCAAGAATATATATACTTCTCTATACCTACCACGCCTCCTTATGGGCGTTTTTTCTTCTTCATCGCTGAGCTCCTCCAAACTATCATCCAACTCAGGTTGTTTATCATCCGCTAATATTAGATTTTTGGCTATTTCCGATCTGAAATCAAGCTGTGGCATTGATTTTATATTTTTTTTTCTTTACATGCGAGACATTGTAATTTCCACGCGTTATAGTGTTGGTAAAGTACTAAAATATTAGCACTAGCAAGCAAAACCCAATTCAATAAATTCAAATTAGTTTTGCAATTAAATTTTATATAATAGTTAGTATGCATTAGTATAATAGAAAAATCAGGCTAAGCGCCACGGGTGCGTTTTCGCACCCAACGAAAAGTAATGCATATATATCGCAATTACATTTACTTTACGTTATACAGTAAATCATTTATTATTTTTTGATTTATTTTCATCACATTTAGATAATTCTAAGACATTTTTTCCGTGTATTTTTTTAAAAACAGGTCAAAATGGAATCTTTTTATCTGGTCAAAATGGAATCGTTTTATCTGGTAGGGGGAAGAGAGTATGGTTGGGGGAATGCTTAATTCGAACTTACAATACGAAAGCTAAAATATCAAACATTCTTTTTATGCATTAACATCAAAATAAAGTTACATTTATTGTTTATTAAAAAATTTCCCAACTTTTGGATGCGAAAACGCGCAAGAAATGGGTTAAGATAGAAATTATTTTCATCCAATTATTTGTGATCGATTCTTTTTTCGATCATATATTAACCCTTTCAGACCGTGATGCATCGTTTGTGCGGGTGGTTTCTATCTTTAATATTTCCACTTTTATTTAACGAAAGTTATAAAGAACAAAATGAATCGATTGTGCTTGTTATTGTTTTCTTTTGTTTCTCACACTGTTCCGCGATTCGCTTTACACTTACTTGAACACGCGTGGAATTCTTGATAAACTTTTTAGTTTTGTCAAATGAGCCGCAGAGGTAAATTGTGTCTTCAATTACAAAAAATATAGAGCGTAAAACTTCAGTGTAAAACTAGTGAAGTTAACGCATTTGAACTAAAAAAATAATAAATTTTGATGTTTCAAATAAATTTTAATCATTTGTTGCTAAAAAAATGGGTTTCAGATAAAGTTGCATCAATTTTGCGTGTCCTGAAAATCCTTGAAGGATATGTAAATTGCGAAACCTAAACATTGAGAATATTTTCATTCCATGTAACGACCATAAATTCCAAAAATCATAAAAAAATGTTCAGTAGATAAGCGTCGGGTCTGAAAGGGTTAAAATTATTTTTGATCCTTATTTTTTCGATCTGAAATAAAAATTATTTATTTGATCGTTATTTTTTCAATCGCAAATATAAATTATATTTAATCGTTATTTTTTTCGATCAGAAATAAAAATCATTTTGTGATCGTTATATTTTCGATCAGAAATAAAAGTAATTTTTCGATCGATAGTTTTCAAGTAGAAATAAAAATAATTTTTTATCGTTATTTTTTTGATCAGAAATAAAAATCATTTCTTGATCGATATTTATTTCAAGCAGAAATAAAAGTTATTTTTTAATGGAATTTTTTCCAATCAGCAATAAAAATTATTACTGATCGTTATTTTTTCGATTTTCTTGATTGAAATAATATCGATTGAAATTTCAATCAATCATTTACAAATAAAACTGTTTTGAGTTAAAATAAAGAAGTTATTGCTTCGAACCCACATTTAACGAAAGCTACCTAGTCGTCTTGGACAAGGATTTGAACAACGATTTTGTCGAAGATAGGGACAAGATCTTAGACATGGATTTAGATTTGGATTAGTACTTGGACAAGGATTAGGTTAGGCAAAGATTTGGTCAAGGATTAGGACAAGGATTAGAATAAGGACCAAGACAAGAATTTAAATAAGAACTTAGACAAGAAAATATTAGTAGGATTAGAAGACAAACTGGTAGCGTCAAATGGTTGCAAAAAATAGTAGTAGAAAATATTGATGGAAAATAGTAGTAGAACACTAAAGAAAATATTAGTAGAAAATAGCTGTAGAAAATAGAAGTACAAAATATAAGTAGTGTCCCATCTTGCTTCGTTTTCAAGATAGGGCTTTTATGTAATTTTTAAGGTTATCAATCGACCAACCCCTCTACCTGTGCGTCGAGATTTCGATGCCACCCACCCTCTTTAGAAAAGCCAAAACCACTTTTATTTTTTCCTATATTCTTTTGTTTTCGAGTTATAGCGCTTTTTTAAGTTTTCATTTTATTTATATATCTTAATATATATCTTAATCAATTTATATCTTAATATGTATGTTACTTTTTTGATCAATTTAATATAGATCAAAAAATATTTTTTTTAATCTGATGGAAAAAATATCGATCAATGATTGATTTTTATTTCTGGTCTAGAAAATATCGATCAAAAGTAATTTTTATTCCTGATCGAAAAAAATAACGATCACAAAATGATTTTTATTTTTGATCGAAAAAATAACGATCACAAAATGATTTTTATTTCCAATCGAAAAAATAACAATAAAAAAATAACTTTTTTTTCTGATTGAAAAAAAAACGATCAAAAAATAATTTTTATTTCTGATCGAAAAAATAACGACAAAAAATATTTGTTCTAAAATGATTGAGTGATAGCGATAATCGTTATTTGCGGTCCCTGGAAAAATTAATGACATTTTAATTTTTTTATCTTTTTCAGTTCAAACTGCGCTGAGCACATCTTCTTGCTTAATGTTAAGCAGCGCTACTTTTTGTTTTGCGCTCAAGCTAAATATTGCGCTAAAAAAAAAAAGCTAAAAAATAGCACAGTAACCCAAAATCGCAGGAATTTGTATTTGCTTCATGTACAGTTTTTTCTATAGATTTGCATTGCTTTTAAGGTACATGAAATCTTTGAGTATATATATATAGAGAAACCACTTCAGCAAAACAAATTTAGGGAGTAACTCTGCCGCTTAGATGGCGCACTTACTCAACAATCGCTGAGATGCTGACACAGACTATGATTGAGGCAAATGATCCGTAAAGAAATTTGTAAACATAAGTGTTTATGAGTAGGTATGTACACTGAGGAGCATAAGTGAGTCAATAAATAAAAAAGTTAGAAAAAAAGTTGTTTTTCAACACTATTGTAATGAGAATATTTTTTGTTGTTTTTGTTTTATGTTTCTTCTTTATTAAACTAAGAGCAAAGCATAAAACTATTTGAAAATCCGTTACAAAACCAGTTTAAAAAGTAAAAACAACAATTCTAATTATTGGTTCACTTATGCACCATAAACATAAGAGTCGTATTTTTGACGTGTTTAAATTGTTTACTAGAGCAATTTGAGGTCTGAAACTTTTATTGTAGAAGTTGTCTTGCTAATGAGTAGTCGCTTTACGGTAGTAGATTAGTTAAAATCAAATATAAACATAATCAGAGCTGTTTCGGAACAATTAAAAAAGCAAATTATTGAAAAAGGAAAATCAGGTCTTTCTACAAGGGAGATCGCAAAGCCCTTTAAAGTCAGCCAAAGTTCGGTATGCCGAATTTTAAGGAATAGTGTGGAGCCAATCGTTCCAAACGAGAAATTGGGCAGAACTCCAAAAATAACCGAAAAAGATGGTCGAAAAATTGGTCGCATGTTGATATCTGGCCAAATAAACACTGCAAAAGAAGCTACAGAAACCCTTGGAAGAGTTGTGAGTGTATGGATAGTGCGCAGAATGTTGCACAAGATTGGTTTGAAGGCAATAGTAAAAAAAAGTAACCTTTTTTGTCCAACAAGAACATAAAACTGCGGAAAGATTTTGCTGAAAGGCATACATTTTGGACTGAGTGTGACTGGAAGCAGGTATTAAGACAAATGTATGATTAAAAAGAATACAATTATTCAAAATTTTTTTAATTTTGTAGGTTATATGGTCTGATGAGACCAAAGTCAACCGGTTCCAAACAGATGGACGTTCCTGGTACTGGAATAAGGTAACACAAGCAACACAACTTACCCACGTTCAGCAAACAGTTAAACATGGGGGAGGTTCGATAATGGTTTGGGGGTGTATTACTCCTCATGGTGTGGGGCCAATAGTGCGCATAGATGGCATTATGCGTAAGGAGCAATACTTAGAAATTTTAAGGACGAATTTGCCAACAGCAATGGATATGATGCTTATGGATGAAAATAATGTTATATTTCAACATGACAACGATCCAAAGCACACGGCAAAGGTCGTCAAAGAGTGGTTAAGAGGTCAACATTTTCAAGTATTGCAATGGCCACCCCAATGCCCGGACGTGAACCCAATCGAAAATCTTTGGGCACACCTTAAAAGGCAGCTGGCTAAGCGTCCCTTGGCAAAAGGTCAAAACGAGCTTTGGAGTATATGATAGTATGCCTAAAAGAATTAACCAGTTAAAAAAAATAAAGGTCTATGTATAAGTTACTAAAAACCATCGCTTTTTTTATTTATTATTGTCAGGTGCATAAGTGAACCAATGATTAGAATTGTTGTTTAGTTGTTTTAGCTAGTTTTGCAACGGATTTTCAAATGGTTTTCTGTTTTGGTCTTAGTTTAATAAAAAAGAAACGTAAAACAAAAACAACAAAAAATATTCTCATTAAAATAGTCTTGAAAACAAATTTTTTTTTAACTTTTTTATTTATTGACTCACTTATGCTCCTCAGTGTATGTATGTATGTATGTGTGCACAAAACTAACAAAGCCTGTTGCTGTTGAAGCGATTTTATTTTTTACAGGAGTTTAGAGAGGAAAAAGTAGTCCTTGATCTAGATTTAAATATCTAAAATTTTGAAAAATAATATGTCGATAAATCCTACATGTCGACAATTTTTGAAGTAATTCTTTTTCATTCGGTTAATTTTGGGCTTTTTTATTTCAGTTTTGTGATTTTTTAAGAAATTGTAAAAGCATACATTTTGCCAGTTTTTTTTAAAATGCAGTGAATTCTCCAAACAAATATGTTTTTTCAACATACTATTGCTCCAACGAATATTTTTATGCTTTTTATTTTAATAAAGATAAACATTAAACATAACATAAAAACAACTCATTTTAAATAAAATAACAAAAAAGGCAAAAAAATTTTAAAATAAAAAAATAATGCGTAGTTATAATTAATATACGTAATCTTTTTATAAATAGGCGTAGGCAGAACAGTTAAGAACCATTTTCTCCCGTGTTTCTCAACCGATTTTGACAATTTTTTTTTTAAAATCAATAAGAGTGGGGAGAAGGAGTGCACCGAATAAATATAGTGGGCGTGGCACATCCCATGCAACCCAAATTTGTGATATCGAATAGCTTTAGAGTTATAGGTCACACAGCTTCCGAAATCGGTATTCGACCTCAAATCTCATGTACCACTTCACTGGTTACATTTTATGGGCGTTAAAAAAGGGGCGTGGAACTTTTCAGCAGCCCAAATTTTTGTTATAGCTTGTAAACTATAAGTCACAAATCAATGAAACTAGGTAGGAAGTTCCTATTTGGTCGTGTTGTTCGACTGGAAAAATTGAACGAGCATTAGACAAGGGGGCGTGGCACCAACCATAAAATTTAAAGTTTTTATCTCGAATAGCTTTGGAAGTAAATGCCGTATAACAATGAAACTCAATATGTGTTGGCACTTGGTGATATCCATCTACTAGAAAATCGTGGCGGGCATTGGAAAAGAGGGTGTGGCTCTGCCCATATAAACCAAATTTTTGATATCGAATAGCTTTGGAAGTAAACGTCACAGAACATGGAAACACAGAATGGAGTTACTATTTTGTGATTTCCTGCCGGTGGTACATATGTTGCGATATGAGTTCGGTTATATTTCCACATGAGTGAAGGAAGAAAAAAATGTTTTCACTAAAAATACAAAAACAAAAAATAAATCAATTTTTAAATGATCGAATTTCGACCATTACTAGTATAATAAAATAAATAAGACTAGTATCGATATTATTAGATATTATTATTATATAGATCCCGGGGTATTATTAAAGATATTTTCGGGTCTCATTTTAAAAATAAATCCCTCTCTTCATTTTTCCAATGAGAGGTTTTGCGACGAGTAAGTTGCGTCAGTATGTCAGTATATTTCGCTCGTTTTCTTCAATACGTTACAATCCAAAAAACATAAGAATTGAGTTAATTACACAGCAATATTCGAGTTACCATGATCTATGCTGTGTACAATTTTAGTAACGATATCTTCTTTAATTTTTGCAGAAAAATAGAATTTGTGATTCATTCACCTCAATATATTTCCGATTAGATCGTATTATATGTATATCGACAATATCCAGTTTTTTTTTTTTGTCACTTTGTATGGATTAAACAATGTTCCTTACAGTAGTACTTGTATATTTAATGTTTTGTCCATATTTTGAAAATGGTGAATTAATTTCCTTCGTCTGTTCAAAACTTAAAATGCTTCTCCTGAAAAATCTAATTTTTTGATTTGTAACGTTATTGATGAAAACGAGTGATATAATGTTCTCACAGGGACGCTTTTTTTGTAAAGAGTTGATTAATTTTGCTTGTAACCATATCTTCGACACTCGGTTTTCTTGCTTTTGGCGATCTGAAGATGTGCCGTGGAATGCGTGAGTTTTGAACAAAGTTATTGGGATGTTTAGGAAAAAAAAAAATTAGTTTCGCCATTTTTATTTTTTTTTTTGAATTTGTTCGTATAGATTCTCAGCCCGGGTCGTCATAAAAGGGCTCATAAGTCTCTTCTTCTAAAGATATAGCCTTTAAATGAGGTGGTACATAATGAATTATGCTTGATCGAGCAATCGTTGATGTTTGAATTAAAATACGGGTTGGCTTAGACTCGATATTTTGCTCTATACACGAACTTAACCCTTAAATTCCCAGCGTATCTTTTTTGATACAACCGAGAAAATAAGCTGTTTCTTTTCAAATATTGCAAAAATTAAATGCTGGATATGTAGTTTCACTCAGAAAATTGCAAGTATACAACAAAAATTTAATTATTGGCATAACTTCGTTGGCTTGGGAACTATTGACCGTCAAATTCAAAAAATAGTTTTATTAATTTTTACGGAAAGTTAGCTTTTTGACATGAAATATCTTTTAAACTATTAACAATTTTTGAGTAAAAAAAATTACAAGTTAGTCTAGTTATCATATAAAAGGAATCGTTTTCCACGTTTTTGCCTTGAACTCCTACAACCAAGCTGATTGATGGTATACGTCGGAATACCCACTGTATCCTTTTGGATACAGCCATGTATTCTTTAATAACTTGTAAACAAAAATTTTTTCATTTTTCACAACATAATTTTTTTTTAATGAAATCGGTGTTGTTGAGCATTTGAGGGTTAAAAGCCTTTCACAACAAAGATCCAAGCTATCTTCCGTACATGGGAAAATATTTGGATACTGAGTCGGTATGGAGGTTTTTAGAAGTTTTGTCATTATAGCTCGTTGAACTATACATGATGTTTTTAAATCCTATTCGCAAAATTTTATAGTTCCCTTTCCATATTGAGCCAAATTTTTTAATTCTTCATTGTCTGAATGCTTGACCCAAAGCATTCGTCTTTTATCAGTTGGTAAATGAAAAATGACAACGAACCACATGGTGTAGTGTAGTGTACCACACTTTACCACTTTAATATAACATGCTTAGTGTAGGGTACTTTAAGTTCTTATTATTTGATGTTACAACATTTAATAATTGGGTCACTATTTCGCTCACAGCAAGTAAGCCATTTGATTGAGCTGTGCAAAATGCAGTGTAAGCTTTTCTTACATTTGCAAATGTGTGACACCATAAGAATATGCTATGTAAGAATATTTGAAAGTAAGAATATGTAATAGTATGTAAGCACTCAATTCTTTTGTTAGTTTTAAGAAGAAACTCAATTGTAAGAACTCAAATTTTGGTCGCGAGCCCCTATAAAATCGGGTGCTCGCCAAATAAAGAACAGACTTGAAGTTAAGCATACTAACGGCATTGTTGCCACTGTTTTTATTTTCAAGTACCTTAAGAGCGGCCTTGTGGCCTAATATTGTGGCGCGACTCGCCTAAAAGTCAAAGAATAACACATAAGATATTATAGTAGAAACATTGTAGCAATTTTTATGTACGCATTTTGATGGCATTTTTTTCTTTGAAAATTTAGTAGAAATATAATGAGTCGCACATCCAAACTCCATAAAAGTTCATATAAGAATTAAATGCTACACGCATGCGCTTGCCTCAGCAGCACAAAAACACAAACAAACAAGTCGCAACTTAACGGGATCCTACCGCATACACAACTAATGCGACAGCTCAACCAACAAAACAACACTGTGTTTGTGTTTGTGCATTGCTGTCTGTCTGTTCATTTGTATGTTTGAACAATGTCGATATTAAAAAAAAAAATATACAAACCAGCGTAGAAATCTGAAAGTGGTGTATGTGGCGCCATCTAGTGCGAGAGTGACACAACTCAAAGTAATTTCTCTATATGTATATACTCAAAGATGAAATCAAACTAACATCCAACTTCCAACTTGTCTTGCATACCAGAAATGTGTAGGTATGTAATGTCTAATACTCACGTTGAACAGCATGCAGTCATGCTTGAAGTATACAATTTGTTAATTTTTGGTTAATGCTAAAAATACGATATTTGTTCAGTAATACCAAAGATAAAAAGATGGGAAACTTAAAAAACATAACCTCAAACAAGGTTTGCATGTATTAGTGCAACGAAAAATCAACCCTGAATTTTACTCTTGTTCTTCATCGGCCGCAAACTCTCAAAGAAATCACTTTGCAACCCCTGAAAATAATGCAAATAATCTATTTATTATGATTTAAATATTAAAGTTGAGTTGCAATAAACTGTTTGCAACCAAAACTGATTACTAAGTCCCTTTATTTTAGTCCATACATGCGTCTAAAGTTTGCCAATTTCTTCAATTGTTGTATTTGTCAACATTTTAAAATTTTAATTTTACACAAACCCCCGCTATTTTACACAAACCCCCGCTATTCGAGGTGAAATTTAAAAAAGGAACGCTCTTGTTCTTCTTCTGCTATTTTCTGCTGAAACTTCGTTTACAAACAAGAAAAATAATGTATGGATTGAGTGTTTGAATATTTAAATCTTTAAGTTGTGTTACAGGAATCTGTTTAACACTCAAACAATTACATACATTTTCTTATTTTATTCTTAATCGCTCAACAAAATTTGCAAATTTTGGCACTTGTTGTATTTGTAAATGGCCTTTTATTTTCACCACGGTCGTTTTGTAAAAGTTCTGTTATTTTTCATCCCATCAGAGTTGTCAACTATCATTGTTTCCTTTGAAAATTTGCTTGGTTGGAATTAATATTGCTTTGGCGAACTAGCATTTGTTTTATCTATAAAATTTGTAAAATTGCTTTGATTATGTATTTGCGTAATATAATAAGTTGAAAGTCATGATGATCTTAGATGAAAAGTTCGTTCAACTATTTGACGGTGCTTGCCACAGAGTAGGCTTCAGCGAATATTTGTGTCAAGAAATTAAGGGAATTGCACCATACTCTTGCTGCATCAATTGCAATACTGATATACTTGTTGGTCTTTTCATTAGAATTAGATAATATTTTATACTTTAATTTTTCAATCGGGATGTATCTGAGCCAAATTTTAAAAATAAATTTGTATGTGTTTTACTTACTTACTTACTTACTAACTTACTGACACTTATAAGTCATTGTCACTTATATTATCTTATATATACATTTGATTTGATTCATTGGATTTAAAGCCAATAAAATATGTTTTAAGCCTCAAGAGGTTATTATTATTGTATGAGTTCTTTAAAGTATTTCATTACATAATTTTTGTGTGACATATGCCTGCAGGGGAACCGAACACCCAAAAAAAATCGGTAACGCACCAAATTGCATGCCTAAAAGGTGGTGTGTAAATAGAATTCAATTTTATTGACGTTTATTTGTCCATTTGTCACATATTACCCCATTATTTGCCATAAATATTATATTTTCCATTTATGTTGATACGGCTCAGTCCGCAAACTTTTAACTCCAATTTCAATCATTACTTATCCTTTCTGAATTTTACGGGAATACCTGTTACATTTATCGGAATATTTCCGAACACTTAATTTTGACTCATATAGCAATAAGAAATTATGAGCAATATTTGAATATTGAAATTATGAATTAATTAGGTTTACAAACTTATATATTTTGACTTCCGTAGACCCAATTGATTTCCTATGATCATGGTTGTAGATTTATAAGCGAAATTTATGCATTGCCTTCCTAAAACAGATAAAATAATTAAAAACCTAATAAAAAGGAAAAATTAACAGCTATCCTAAAAAAGATAAATTAGCAACACTACTTCTAACACACGAATGGAAAAAAAAACATTTCATTCATAAATTCACCCTGCTGATATTATTAACCTTTACGTTACATGTACATATTTTTTGCTTTTCGTAAGGAAATAATGTGGTTTTTTTATGTATAAAATCTTATTGAACATGAAGCCAAAGCACAAAAATAAATATTTTGAGCATATATAAGAATATTTAGATAAAGCTCACCGCATTCAACAAATTGACCACATAACGGATCGCGGTATCCAATTCAAAAACAGCCTGCACTGGTTTTGATTATACAGATATCATAGCATTTCAAAATGCTTCATGGCGCAATTGCGTTAGCGCTGGTACAGTAAACTGCGCTGGGGTTGGTGTAGCAGCGCAGCATATTTTGCTGCGTTACCCATGTCTAGTTTTCACTGGATTTGGTTGAATTTCATACTCAGAGTACATTTTATATATCAAAGCTCATATGCAAAATTTCAATTCCATATATTAATTTTTGTGGAATTTAAATTGATTGTACCTTTTGATAAAGTCACTTTGTATGGGAGGTAGGCATCGTTTTCATCCGATTTGGCTCATTTTTGAACTTGACCTTGTTTTTTTTTTTTGATAAAAGCTTTAATATCGAATTTCGTGATGATAGCTTTAAAATTACGGCTGCAATCGTGATCATAGACAGACAGACGGACAAACAGACATGGCTAAATCGACTCGAATGGTGATGCTGGTGAAGAATAAATATATTTTTTTTATACCTACCACGCCTCCTTATGAGCGTTACAAACGAAGTGACAAAATTAATATACCTCGTTTACGTTTTTTAACCATGGGGGTATAAAAATGAAAAAGTTCCTTGTTTATAATCCCCCTTACGCCAAACCAAACAAGGTCGGGTACTCTGCTAGTCTATATATAAACACTCCTCATTGTAGATATATAAAAATTTTTATCTTGATCTGTGCAGTAGTTCTTTAGTCTTGCGATTCTAACTTCCGTACAACCTGAAGTTATCCGTTAAAACTCTGTATTGTGTGTTCCCTAATGTAGCTATGTTGTGAGAACGCCGATATCTAGTACAGTTGCAAACAGTAACCAAGCAAACGAAATGGCCAAATTTTTGTCTGATACGACAAAAACCGTCTGAAATATAGCATTTTTATTGAATTAGGGGCGATAAATCTCGTACTCGAAAATAATCGACTGCCAAAATATCAGCTCAATCAGCCCACCTGTTTTGGATTCTTAAGCCATCAGACAGATTTTGCTTTCATTTTATTATATGGGTCAGTTGCAAAAAAACGTACACAAAGAGGTTTTCATGTTTTGTTTTTAAAGTTTTTTAAATTTTCCCATTAGAGCAGTCAAATTAAGTGAAAATTAATGGAGAATTCGAAGTTTTTTTTAGGCCCTGCAAAAAATTATTTTTTCTATGGTTTCTATACGATTTTTGTACTGAACGTCACACAGCAGATATACGGAAAAATCACTAAAAATTTGAAAAATGTTGTAAATGCAAGCTTACTGTGATGTTTGTTAAGTTATTTAATCAGTTAAATCAGCTTTTGCAGAAATCGCCATTTCAGTTAAGAAATAATATTTTTTTACCAAAAATACCTACATATTTTACAATTTCAACGGGAAAAAATTAAAATTTTTCTCCAAAAAGACATCAACATAGAGGTTATTTTCCAATTAGTAGACTTGCAGCAATAAATAATAAAAAACTGTTAAATAATAAGCAATTTCAGAAAAAACAACAAAGTAATTTAAATGAAATTAGGAGTTTAAAAAAAAACAGGTTTATTCTTTTACAAAAAAAAAAATGTAAATATAAAGTATATAATTCAGCTATACATAAAATTTTCATCCAATTTTTTTTTTTATTTTTTTAAAAAAATTAAAAAAGTCAATAGCTAGTTGAATTTGTATTGAAAATTGATTAAGACTTCACGTTTTACAATATAACTTCTGAACCCTTTAAAACCACATCTTCATTTTATATTATTGGAAAGGTATAACCTGACGTAAAAACGTAAAAAAAATTAAAATTATAAAAAAGAAAAAAAATTATAGCACGTGTTGCTGGCATGGTATTAAACTTAAACAAATTAAGAATGAGTCAACATTGCAATATTTTCAAAAATGTTGTACTTTTCCTCAAAATAGATGAAATAACTTTTCCAATGATACTATATTACCGGTAATCGGTCTTAAGTTGATTGAGCTACGTTGTCTCCAAATAGACCCTATTTTGGCCGCGAACAATTATTCTAAAAATTTATAACTTCGAATTTGGTTTTCAAATCAATAAACCAATGCAAGAAAAATATTTGAGAGAAATTGGAGATGGTCAGTGCAACTGATCACTTCAATGTGAAATGGGCGATATCAGTAAAAACAAAAATCAGGTCAAAGTCATACGTATGTAGGTACCATTATTTTTGTTTTCATTTATATTTTTCATTTCGTTCCTTATCTAGCTTTATTTTTTCCCGATATGTTCGTGCTCCTTCAGCTGGCGTTAACTTTGCTATGTACTCTTTAATATACAAAAACGGAATACAAAATGAATACTTCAGCCGGTGGTGTGACATATATTAAAAGTGACGTTCAATACATTTGCCACTTTTTAGTTTTTTTTTTTTTTCTTAGGAATTTTATTTTGCAAATATACGAAACCAACGAAATTAATCAAAACTTATGAAACAATGATTTTAAACCTGGATTTTTTTGATTTACTATTTTTGTTTTAATAAAACTCCGCGTGACGTTCAATACGTTTTTAATCACATAAACAACAAAGTCTTTCATAACAAAATGGTCTCCACACAATCTTAGGTTAATCATCAGTTAAACTAACTGAACCTTAAAAATGGAAGTGTGGAAAAAGGGAGGAGCTAAACAGCAAAAATAACAACAACTTCAATATGCTCTGATAGCGGTAAGCCGCTGTGATCGAATTTCGAAGATGCACATGAATTAAGGCTATGCCTTACAGTGTGATACGATCTAGGTTAACCTTGGTACAGTTTGCATCAAAAGTAGATAAGAACTCAGTTACAAAATTCAAGCGTTCTCTCCCAAAAATTAATTCCGGGTAACTTTCTCGGCATATTGGCAGTATAAGTAGAACCTAAGTAGCTTGAGTGGATCACAGTGTAAAGTCATACAAAGGCTACTGATGAGTTGGTGTAGCGGCCAATAGTATAGTCATACTGTGTGATTTGCTCTATTTGCTCTACAGAGCCGTTGTTGTTGTTGTTGGTTGTTGCCTTCTTTGTTCTTCATGTTGTCTTGTTGTCAACATGCTTGGCCTAAAGCTCAAAAATTTGTTTTCAACATAAATAATGAAAAGGCCGTATATAAAATATTAAGATTAAAAATAAAAAATAATAACTGGCCATTTCAGCCCTTAAAAGAACTTTGACCTAACTTCTTATGATCAATTGTGTTGTGCGTGTTATTAAAGTTTGTACACAATTGACCGAAAACCGGACCAACATGTTTAACGCCGACTCCGAACGGCGATGAATGGAATGTTCTTGTTCTCAAGAAGCTTTACATGGCATTTTGATTACTCTCTGAGGTTTGCCATTGTCTGCAGAGAGGTGGCGGCCGTACAGAAAAATTATTTCAATTCAAATTTCGAGCCCGGGTCTCCGGGTTCGTCGATATAGAGGCCACGCACTTTAACCAACTACGCCACGGACGCCACAAATTAAAACTAACAATGCGTACAAAAAAAGTGACGTTCAATACAATGCGCGGGGACTAAATGTAAATCGAAAGCCAAATTCGCGATGACAATGTTTTGAGAATAACAACAAAATAAAACATAAGAAATAAATGCTATCATTACAAAACAGTTATTATTTGTTAAATTTTTGCATTGTTTTCAACTTTTTTTTCACGCTTTTCATCAAAAAGTATAACTGGGGACACATGTTTTTTATTAAGCGAGTACGAGAGAGCAATATAACATTCTTCAAAACAAATATGCAAACAATTTTAGGATTCTGAAAAATATATTTTGTCAATAAATATTCTTCAGTGATCACTTTCTCATGTTTTATTTGTTTTTTTCTTTTCGTTTTTATCTCAAAACAGAGTTAAAAGATCGGGGACAAAAAAGAGCATTTTGTATGCAATTGACCCATATAGTAACTGACCCGGTAAACGTTGTTTTGCCCAAACTAAATATTCGATATATCTAGTTTTCTGAACAGTTGTTGGTGTTGTTGGTTAATTTATAGAATTTAATTTTGCACAAAATGACGATAAATTAAATAACTCGTGTAGTACAAAAAGAAAAAAATTTAAAAATTTTTTTTGTCACCTTTTGATTTTTCTTTTTTTTTTACTTACTATGCTTTTTTTTCGATCCTCACAAGGCAACGCGTGAGGGTCAAGGGGGCGATCTTCACATGGCAACGTGTCTGACTGCCTCAACCTGGTGAGGCCAGCATTATCCATGTCGAACTCGTCTCAAGTCGACTCAAACCTCTGCGTGGTGTCCTCTAGAAACGGCAAACTGGCAACCGTTAGTTTGACGGCTAATGTGAGCGGCGGGCTCCCCCTGCCTTTAAAGGGTTGTGCGTTGGGTTTGAAGCCCACCACGTAAAAACAAAATTTCAATGAAACGCATAAGAAATAAGATAAAAATGATCGCCAAATCTGATGACGACTACCGCAAACGAAAAACTGACAATGATTTACGGATATGCACCTGGAACGTCCGAACCCTTAATTGGGATGGTGCCTCTATCCAACTGATAGATATATTAGAAAGATACAAAGCTGATATCACTGCAATCCAAGAAATGCGATGGAAGGGACAGGGTTGCTTACGGCAAGCATCCTGTGATATCTACTATAGCGGCCATGCGGAGAAGCACTAATTTGGATGCGGATTCGTGGTTGGCAAGCGACTACGGCATCATGTCCTGCGATTCACACCTGTGAACGAACGACTTGCCGTAATCCGTGTCAAGGCAAGATTCTTCAATATAAGCCTGATTTGTGCGCACGCTCCGACAGAAGACAAGGACGATGAGACCAAAGACAGCTTCTACGAGCGCCTTGAAGAGGCCTATGAGCGCAGCCCCCGCCACGACATAGAGATCGTGCTTGGTGACTTCAACGCCAAGGTGGGAAAAGAAAATATCTTTGGTCCAACAGTCGGAAAGTTCAGCCTCCACGACAATACCTCCGATAACGGAATGAGGATGATTGACTTTGCCGCAGCGCGAAACATGGTGGTTAGTAGCACTAGATTCAAGCATCTCGATATTCATAAAGCAACTTGACTGTCTCCTGATCAAAAGACGCGTAACCAAATTGATCACGTTTTGATTGACGGAAGGCACTCTTCCAGTGTTTTAGATGTACGCACGATCCGTGGTGCCAATATAGACTCGGATCATTATCTTGTCGCAATCCAGCACAGAGAAAGCTAGACGTCGAAAAGCTGCAATCAAAACAAACAGCCGAAGACTTCGCTACTCGACTCTCACTCCTGCTGCAAGAAAGCACTCCTCCGATCGACGATATATGCGCGCAGTGGAATCACATTTCCCACTCTATGCGTACGGCTGCCGAAGAGGTGATAGGCTATCACCGCCCTCGCCGAAACCAGTGGCACGACCAAGAGTGTCGCGACGCCATTGCAGAAAAAGACGACGCCTACAAAGCCACCCTGCAGTCGGTTGTAACGCGCGCTGCTAAAGAGCGATACAAAGAGAAGAGGAGGGAAGAGAGACGCATTTTCAGGCGAAAGAAAAGGGAAGCAGAAATGCGTGAGTGCGAGAAAATTGAGATGCATGGTGACAGGAATGAGGTCCGAAAATTTTTCGAAAAAATAAGACGCCTGGCCGATGGTTTCAAGACCGGGGCCTCTTCCTGCAAGGATGAAAATGGGAATCTAGTGACAGATATCCAGAGTACACTGATGATGTGGAGGGAACACTTCTCTAGGCTGCTGAATGGTGACGACGACAACAATACCGCCAATAGAGATGATATCCCGGAAATCCCAATTGTGGACGACAGCGTTGAAGTTCCGCTGCCCGACCATAGTGAAGTCTTGAAAGCTATAGCTCGGCTTAAAAACAACAAAGCCGCAGGAGACGATGGCTTACCTGCTGAGCTCTTCAAGAATGGAGGCGAAGCTCTATTTAAATGCATTCATGAGCTTCTATGCAGAATATGGTCGGAAGAATGCATTCCAAACGATTGGAACCTCAGTGTGCTCTGCCCAATCCACAAGAAAGGCGATCCCACAATTTGCGCCAACTACCGTGGGATAAGCCTTCTGAATATCGCATATAAGGTCCTGTCGAGCGTACTATGTGAAAGACTAAAGCCCACCGTAAACCAGCTGATTGGACCTTATCAGTGTGGCTTCAGACCTGGTAAATCCACCATAGACCAGATATTTACGCTACGACAAATCTTGGAGAAGACCCTAGAAAAACAGATCGACACACACCATCTTTTTGTCGATTATAAAGCCGCCTTCGACAGTCCTATAAGGAATTATCTATACTCCACTATGTCTGAATTTGGTATTCCTGCAAGCTCATCCGTCTTTGCAGAATGACACTGAGCAACACCAGCAGCACAGTTAAGATCGGAAAGGATCTCACTCCTCCATTCGATACCAAACGAGGTTTCAGACAAGGTGATTCCTTATCGTGCGACTTTTTCAACCTAATGATGGAGAAGATCATCCGAGCTGCTGATTTGAGACGCAGTGGCACGATATTCTACAAAAGTATTATGCTGCTGGCGTATGCTGATGATATTGATATCAGTGGCCATAATACGCGTGAAGTCAGCTCAGCATTCTCCAGATTAGCGAAAGAGTCGAGTCGAATAGGTCTTGCAGTGAACGCTGATAAGACGAAATGCCTAGTGTCAACAAATAAACAGTCCCAGCGTCTTGGAAACCACGTCACTGTTGACAACATCTCCTTCGAGGTTGTTAAGGACTTCGTATACCTGGGATCCAGCATTAACTCTTTCAACGATGTTAGTATTGAGATAAAACGAAGGATAACTCTTGCCAACAGGTGTTACTTTGGGCTGAGTAGGCAATTGAGAAGCAGAGCCCTCTCTCGACGAACAAAACTCACGCTCTATAAGTCACTAATCATGCCCGTCCTATTATATGCAGCACAAACCTGGACGTTGAGCAGTTCTGATGAAAAGACTCTGGGAGCCTTCGAGAGAAAGATCCTTCGTAAAATCTTCGGTCCAATCTGCGTCAATGGCGAGTACTGAATTCGATGGAACCACGAGCTGTACGCTGACATCGACATAGTTAAGCGCATTAAAATCGAGCGGCTCCGCTGGCTAGGTCATGTTGAGCGAATGGAAAACGACGCTCCAGCGAAAGAAATATTCGATTCGGTGCCCGGTGGTGGTCAACGCAGAAGAGGACGCCCACATCTTCGTTGGAAGGATCAGGTGTTGGATAACCTGACCACGCTTGGTGTTTCCAACTGGCGCCAGCAAGAGCAGAACAGAAATGGCTGGCGCAATTTCTTATACGAGGCCAAAACCGACTTACGGTTGTAAGCGCCAGATAAGTAAGTAAGTAAGTAAGTATGCTTTTTTTTAATAAAATTCTTTTACAGATTATATTGTAGCGACTCTCTGCGCGGCCATATGACACCATGAATTTGTGGTCTATAATCCAGCCTTTACTGAAGTGTTATATTTTTATCGTTGAATCCATGCATTGCGCGTTATTACATGTAACAAATTTAAATTTTCCTTGCTTAGGCTGCTGCCTCCGCATCCTGGTGACGTCTTTAAATAAACTCAAAGAATTCACCTTTACTCATCACTTTTATCATAACACCTATACTAATTAACTAACAATTCCATTCCATGCCGATAAATTTAAGAAAAATGCATTTTTCAACCTCTTTTTGAAACCTGCGAGGGAAAATGTAACGTTTTTACATAAAAAAAAAACACTGAAAGTATAGTCGAGAGTGTTGATGGCGACACACGCTTGGTGACAGCTCTTGAAAGAAAATTTAATTTAATAATTAACCTTTACCTGGATTGATCTTTTCTTTGTTGTGAGCTATTCTTTGTTCTTAAACAATTGAAATAATTTTGAAATAAAGTCAATATGAAGTGCGGATTGTGTAATTTAAAAATCGACAGACAAGATTTCTCAATTCTTTGTGGCTTTTGTAATGAGCACTTCCATGGAAAGTGCGCCAAAATTGAAAATAGAGAAGTCGAGTATTATATAAAGAGCAATCAAAAAATAAAGTGCAATAAATGTGTTACGCAACGCAGACAATCGATTTATGAGTATGTACCAGTCCTCTCATCTACCAACAACTGCGCCTCTTCTTTAAGAGATACTCCTTCAATTGAATCTGGTAACATCATCGCCTCTTCTAACAGTACTACTTTGCGAGCTACTGCTATTACTCCAAATGGAAACAACAATAAGAACATGGCATCATCCATCTGTATACCTGTCACTCAAATGGACGACATCGCAGGTGAGCATAAAATTACGCTGAAAATGCTTCTCAGTGAAATCGTTGCTTTAAAAAATGTTGTTACCGAGCACCTTACTAAAATAAAGACTTTAGAAGATACCAATGCGTCCCTCAGCAAAAAAGTTGAGTCATTGGAGACAAAGATAAATAGTCTGGAGCAACGAGAGAAACACTGCATGGTTGATATAGTTGGTATTCCCAATGTTGACAAAACTAATGCCGAAGAGAAAGTTATCAAACTTCTGACATCTGTTACCGAAGAGCAAATAAGTGCTAGCGAATTTGTGTATTGTTTTGAAAAAATGCAAATGGTAACAAAAACAGAGATCAAAAAATTGTTTGTGTCAAATTTTCTTCTATCGCTCGTAAAAAAGCTGTTATGCGTAAGTTGATAGAAAATAAAACCAAACTTTCTACTGATATATTCTATGATAATTACAACAACGAAGTCAGCAGCAATATCAATAGAACCAGTAAAAGAATCTTCATAAATGATTGCCTCACTGCTTATACACGGTCCTTGTTAAAAAGGGCGAATGAACTTATAGAACTAAGAGCCAGCGCACAAAAAACTGTTTGGATTTAAAAAAGCTGATTTTCTGGCAATCGGTTATCGTAGTTATGTACATACACATACTGCGGTCAGTCAAGCCAACTGTAGAACAGGCGGGTCATAGCTGCGATCAAACATGTAATTTTTTCGGTGGTAATGAAATGAATTTAAAAAAGTTGAAAATTGTTTGTACAGGTTGGAAATAGCATATAAATAACAGTTATGACAGTCAGTCAATTTAATGTCGGAACGGAGCTGGTCAGTCAGCCCCAATATATGTTAAAAAAATAGGTAACGTGGAATTCATTTGAAAAACTTGAAACTTTTTGTAGGGGTACCTAATTGCATAGTGACCATAAAAAAATAGTCAGTCAACCATATTGAGGAAAAACTCCCGTCAGTCAGCCCAAAAACTGCAATTTTTCTTACTTTGCTTGAGAGCATGTCGACTCTCCTAGCTCCGAAGTGTCGTTTAATACACATATTTATACCCCCATGTTTGAAAAACGTAAAAGGGGTATATTAATGTTGTCACTCCGTTTGTAACGCCCATAAGGAGGCGTGATAGGTATAGAAAAGTATTTATATTCTTGATCACCATCATCACCCGAGTCGATTTACCCATATCCGTCTATCTGTCGGTCCGTCTGTCCGTCTGTCTGTCTGTCTGTCTATCCGTTCTGTCCGTCTGTCTGTCTGTCTGCGTGTCTGTAACCACGATTACAGCAGGCATTTTTAAGCTATCATCACGAAATTCGATATTTAAGCTTGTATCTAAAAAATAAAGGTAAAGTTCGAAAATTACCCAAGTCGGATGAAAACCACGCCTACCTCCAATACAAAGTGACTTTATCAAAATGGTAAAATCTCTAAGAATTCCACAAACATTAATATATCGAAATTTTGCATATGAGCTTTGATGTCTAATATACACTCTGAGTATGAAATTCAACCAAATCGAATAAAAACTACGCTTACCTCGCCTACAAAGTTCTTTACCAAAAAGGTTAAATCTCTTTTAATTCCACAAAATTAATATATGAATTAATATATACACTCTGAGTATATAATTCAGTGAAATCGAGTGAAAACCACGCCTACCTCCCATACAAAACATTTTAATGGCTTCTTAAGACTTTATCCTCTGCGCTGGATAGCCACCTTGTTGTGGTGTAGGGGCTTAGGTTGCAAAGACTCAACGGGCTATGATGACTGGAGCTTCGGTTCCTGGTAGGGTCACTCATGTCATTTAGGCTGTTGAAGAGCAATGAACAAAGAGCTATCCGACCTACTCCCTAATCCAGGGTGTTATGCGTTTTCGTGCCCATTGGATAGTTTGCAGGCAGGGAGTATAAAACTGCCTGTATTTTTACGGAGCCTCTCTGATACCTGGCCGCCTCAGGGAGTAACTGTGGCCTTACCGCGGCATTGGGGTTAGGGCGCGGTGGACATCTTTTCCCCACTATTTACTGACCACTGTAATGGCAGACCCTGAACCGAGTCTCGGGCTGGATCGGGGCTCCACGCGAAGGCTGCATTGCTTTTGAATGCGGTTCCGATTCCGCTCGAGGATGGGTATCAGGGCCTGTCATTTTAACTCTCTTCGCCTAACGAGGAGGGAGTGGTCGCAAGAACCAGATGAGTACATTAAACAAAACAAAAACACAAGACGGGCAGTCTCAAAATGCACACGAGATGCAGCCTCCAGCTGCATCAGACACGCGGTCTTTAAACGCTCAATTGGGCAAACAGCCTACAGACATGTGGTCTTTAAACGCTCCGACACAAAAACCTGCGACGGAAACTGCTGCTCTGGCCACCAAGCCGGGCTCCAGTGGAAGTAGCAAGTCTGCCTCGGCTAAAAGTGCGCCACCCACGAAGAGGACAGACAAAGCTGCACGGAAAGCAGCGCTAAGAGTACGGGACCGCGTTTTGCGCATACCGGAAAACCAGCGTACCGTGGAGCAGAAATCTTCCTTGAAGTGGGCGGTAGGCATCACAGGAGAAGTCAAGGCTCCCCCAAAACCAACGCCTGCAAAGCGACAGAGATCTCTTGAGGAGGTCTCTCAGCCGATGGCTAAAAAAGTTTGTGGTAACACAACCACTCCAAAGCTTTTCAGCGATGTCTTAGCTGGGCATATAACCATTGCGGTCATCGACAAAAGCGATCCGGACGGCAGCATTTCGCCTGAAAGATGGAGGAAGGTAGTAGTCAAAATGGCTACTATCTTCATTCCAATTATGCAGGAATTTCCGGGCAAAGGCCCTTCTTGTCGCGACAGTGGATGGCATCAGGGCCACGTGAAGCTGATCGCGTGCGCCGACCAGAGGTCAGTCGACCTCTACAAGATCGCGATCTCCAGGATAGGGGAGGTATGGCCGGGCGCTAAACTCGAGGTTGTTGGAAGGGATCAGATCCCTAACCGGCCAAGAGCGCGTTCCCGGATCCCTGCCGAACCTTCTGACCCTTAAACAATCCTGGAGCTAATTCGGTTGGGAAACCATGATCTGCCTACAGGTAACTGGAAGGTGACAAAGGTGGAAGAGCCAAAAGGGGACTTCAGATTGGCAACATTTGTCATCAATCAGGAGTCCCTGGCTATCTTGTCATCCAAAAGTTACGTGGTAGACTATGGTTTCACCTCCATAGAAATGAGGGTCTTCAAAAAAGATGAGGCGTTATTGGAGGAAGAGCAGGCTTCCAGTTCAATTAAGAACGCCTCATCTCCTCAATCCTGCACCAGATGAGGCTAGCTCTGATACAGAGCTAGAACGATCTCTCCGGTTATCCTCATTAGAGGATGACCTCCTCAGATCGGACGATGAGTCCGACATTACTGTCGTGGAGGTTAGTCCCACTACTAGCAGCGCTAATGCTGAGAGTAGTACAGATTAACCTCCACCACTCAAAGGCTGCGTCCGCCAGTCTAACTCTCCGTCTTACCAACGGCGGAGAAGATATTGTCCTGATCCAGGAGCCGTGGGTAGTCTGCGGCCTGGTATGCGGACTCAGGACCCCTTCATACACGCTGATTTACACCAAAGCGCAAGGTAAACCGAGGGCGTGTATTCTAATTAAAAATAATATGAGTGTTTTTACTCTCTCTAATTTCAGCAACAAGGACACTGTGGCCATAAGTGTCGAGATGGGCCATAACAGCTTGTGGCTTGTATCGGCATACTTGGCCCACGACCACGAAGTCCTCCCAGAAGACGTCATAAAAGACCTGGTCTCCAAAGCGGCAGCTGAAAACAAGGACCTGATCATCGGGTGCGATGCTAACGCCCACCATGAGATCTGGGGAAGCTCAGGTACCAACAAACGGGGTGAGTCTCTTTTTGATTACATCCTCACTACTAACCTTATCATAAGTAACGTGGGTTGTGAACCTACATTTATTATTAGCAATAGGCAGGAAGTTTTAGATATTACTCTTGCCTCCAACTATATATCTAATAGAATAAAGAATTGGAGAGTTTCAAAAGAACACTCCTTCTCTGACCATAGATATATTCTTTTTGACATAGATGACTTTGCCCCGAGATCACGTAGTTATCGTAATCTCAAGCAAGTCAACTGGGATCTCTTTACAGAAACACTAATGACAGAACTTTCTAACGGACCATCTTGTCTCCCCACTTGTAAAAACTCCTTAGATGACTTAGTAGACAAACTCACTGCGTCTATGAATAAAGCTCTTGACACTGCGTGCCCGCTCAAAACACCAAAAGGAAGGAAAAAGCCACCTTGGTGGGGCACTAAACTAGAAGAGCTCCGAATGAAGAGCAGAAAACTCTTCAATAAGGCAAAAGCCACTAGATCCACAGATGCGTGGACAAAATGGCTCTAAACGAGTATAAAAAAGAATTACGCAAAGCTCAACGAAAATCCTGGAGAAATTTCTGTGAAGAAATTTCACAAACCTCCAAAGCGTCGAGACTTAGGAAAATTCTAGCATCTAGTCCACCTAACCCGAGCTTCATGAAAAAAGAAGACGGAACCTGGACCACCAACAGTGAAGAATCTCTTAATATCTTGGTAGAAACTCACTTCCCGGGCTGTTCAAAGATAGGGAATGCTCCAACACAAGAGGTGCCTTTTCCATCCATTGACAACTCTCTACAAATAATTACACAATCGAAGCTAAAATGGGCCATAGAAAGCTTCAAACCGTTTAAGTCTCCAGGACTTGACGGCATAGCCCCAATTGAAATTCAGCCAATGGCTTATGATAATCTATCAAAGCTGTCTTGACCTAAATCACATCCCAAAACAATGGCGACACGTGAAGGTTGTCTTTATACCTAAGACAGGAAGAAGCTCGCACGTAAACCCAAAAGACCTTCGACCAATCAGTCTCTCAGCTTTTCTTCTTAAAACTCTCGAGAGACTAATAGACATCTACTTGAGACAAAAAATAGAAGTAAATCCTATCTCACCAGCACAACACGCCTACACCAAAGGCAAATCTGTGGAAACGGCTCTCCACTCCATAGTATCTATCATTGAAAAGTCCCTTCATCAGAAGGAATATACAATGATAGCCTTCATTGACATAGAGGGTGACTTTAACAACGTCAAGGCGGAGGCTATCACAAATGCGCTGACGGAGCTTGATGGATTCTGAGGAGGTGGATTCTGTGCTGATAGCACTTATAAACCAAATGCTAGTAGGCAGCATTATAAGCGCGAGTCTCGGAGTAGCATCCACGCTAAGATCTGTACCAAGGGGAACACCTCAGGGAGGAGTTCTCTCGCCTCTACTCTGGAACCTAGCGGTGAATGAACTACTGGGTAAACTAGAACAAGAGGGGAGCAGGGTGATAGCCTACGCCGACGATGTTGCTATCGTCACCTCAGGTAAATATGTGTCCACCCTCCGAGATATTATGCAAAATTGTCTTAACACTCTCGTAAACTGGGTTACCGGCTGTGGACTTAGCGTTAACCCCGATAAAACCGAGTTAGTGATCTTTACCAGACAACACAACTTGCCCACTATTAGTCCTCCAAAACTGGGAAATACAAGACTAAACTTCTCAGAACAAGCAAAATACCTGGGTCTCATTTTAGATAGGAAACTAAATTGGAAACCCAACCTGCTCGAGAGAGCCAAAAAAGCCAATATAGGCCTATACACATGTAAAAAAGCAGTGGGTAGCAAATGGGGATTACAACCTAGGGTAACTCACTGGCTTTATACAGCTGTTATTAGGCCAATATTGTTATACGGTACTATAGTCTGGTGGCCAGCACTTAGCAAACAAACACACCTCAATATACTTCGCAAAGTTCAACGGTCAGCAGAGCTGTGCATCAGTGGAGCGCTGAGAACCACTCCTACTGACGCACTCGATACTTTGCTCCATCAACTCCACAAGATATCCTAACAAAACGGATAGCTGCAAACACAGCAATCCGTTTAGAAGCCACTTCCCAATGGAAAGAGGGCACAATAGGACACTCTGACACCAGGAAACTCACTCCTCAAATACCCAAGAATATAGACTACATCACTCAAAAACTTTTATTCCACAAAAAGTTTGATGTATCAATCCCCTCCAGATACGAATGGGATATTGGAAGCCCTCCACCAAACAATGCCACTAGAATCTACACTGATGGATCAAAACTAGATGGCAAAGTAGGGGGAGGAGTCTACTCTGAATCCCTAAACATTAACCATGCCTTTAGACTCCCCGACCACTGCAGTGTCTTCCAAGCAGAAGTCACTGCCATACATGAAGCCGTTACTTGGCTACAGATGAACGAAATATTAGCAAAAGATATTTGTATTCTATCTGATAGTCAAGCCGCTTTGAAAGCCCTGGAATCTGTTGAAATAACATCAAAAACAGTCCTAGGCTGCCGCAGATCTCTAAATGAGATGGCAGAGCAGCTCAATATATTCCTATGCTGGATCCCCGGACATAGAGACTTCCAAGGTAACTGCAAAGCAGACGAACTCGCTAGAAACGGTACCATCAAACCCTTATCGACAGATAAGGAACAAATTGGAATACCTCTCGCAACATGTAAGCTACTGATAAATGAACTATCCCTTGAAAACACCAACATCAGGTGGTCAACGGGTAGTACATGCAGGATATCGCGTCAAGTTTGGCCAACACTGAACTTAAGACGCTCAAAAGAACTAATATCCCTTAGAAGGGACCAAATAAGTATTGCAATAGGCGTCCTAACAGGACACTGCCTGATTGGAAACCACGCCCAAAGACTGAATACTCCCCATAACGACTTCTGCAGAAGCTGCAGAGATGAAGAGGGAGTTGAATCCACAACACACCTTCTCTGCTCATGCCCAGCGCTGGCCAGAAAGCGCCATCTCTTCCTAGGTAACTGGTTCTACAGTGACCTAGACGAACTCTCAAAAACTTCGGTCTACCGAATACAAAGCTTCGTAAATAGCTTCAACTAGTTCAAAAAGGGCGGAAATAATTAACCCCTGGTATGACAACGGGCCAAACTGGCCTAAGTGTGTCTCATAGGAGACAGCCACGTCAACCTAACCTAACCTAAGACTTTAAATATTCTTTGGTTCGGTCGTGGGGTATTTCGGTATTTTAACTTCGAACCAGTCGAAGATCATTTCTGACTAGTTTTTTATTTTTTTATTTGTGATAACCACTCCCGTAAGGAGAAGGTTGACATTAGCTGCATTCCGGTGGCACTGGATCAGATTAAATATCAATAGAACAACTTTAGTTCAACTTTATAACAATTTCGACCATTGTCTTGAAACAGCTGTTTGTATACCAATCACAATACAAAACAGCATAGTTTAAATTAGCCAACTTTGTCAGTCTTTCTGAAAAAATGCTTTAAACTTGGCTGTCAGAAAAAGATCCAGAAAAAGAGCTGGTTGTAATTTTTGTTTTTGCTTTGTGAATGAAATAGAGCCGCGCTCTAGATCAACGACCACAGGAATGCAGCTATTATTTTAATTTTCATAAAAACTTGCTGAAGGTGGTCAGTGAATCCAGCTTTATAATCAAGAATTAGTTTGTCCTTTCCTTTGTAAGATAGATAGAGATAGATAGCTATCCATATACGCTATACCCCTAAAGAAGGTAAAAATTAAAAATCTTTGTGTTACATAATTTTAAATAATTTGCGATACTAGTAGATAGTTCTAGTTAGATATAATTACAATTAGATATAATTATAATTTGATATAATTACAATTAGAACTATCCTTTAATTAGATATGGTATATAATTTTGACAACACAGAAAAAGGGTGGCACATCAGCAGGGGCCTAGGGCGGCATCTAACCTAAATCCACCACTGGTTACATTTTAATATAAATTATCGATTATTTAATATATAACATTTTTTTCAGAAAAACAGTAAGTGTTGATGCATCAAACAACACTTCGGAGCTGGGAGAGTCGACATGCTTTCAAGCAAAGTAAGAAAAATTGCAAAGTTTTTGGGCTGACTGACGGGAGTTGTTCCACAATATGGTTGACTGACTATTTTTTTTATGGTCACTATGCAATTAGGTACCCCTACAAAAAGTTTCAAGTTTTTCAAATGAATTCCACGTTACCTATTTTTTTAACATATATTGGGGCTGACTGCCCAGCTCCGTTCCGACATTAAACTGACTGACAGTCATAACTGTTATTTATATGCTATTTCCAACCTGTACAAACAATATTCAACTTTTTTAAATTCATTTCATTACCACCGAAAAAATTACATGTTTGATCGCAGCTATGACCCGCCTGTTCTACAGTTGGCTTGACTGACCGCAGTATGTGTATGTAAATAACTACGATAACCGATTGCCAGAAAATCAGCTTTTTTAAATCCAAACAGTTTTTTGTGCACTGGCTCTCCGTCTATTAAGCAAAAAAACAAGTGCAAGTTTGTATGGATAAGAGATTCTTGTGTACTCATCAGAAAAAAGGAAGGTGAACGTGCTATTAAAATTAATTCATTTGAGGATTTTTATAAGCTTGACATTTTAATTTAATCTTATTTTGTTTTTAATAACTCATTATTAATACTCATCTAAATAATATCTTTTCTATGAATCCTCTTGCTGATATTAACATTAATGATAGTAATCCTTCCATTAACTCTGATTGTTTGAATTGTTTTTGCATAGACCATTGTAATAATAGCCAATATTCTGGATTTTCGGTCATTCATCAAAATATTCGTAGCATGCGCCCGAATTTTGATACATTTTATACTCATCTCGCATTTCTAGACCATTTACCTGACCTTATTTTTGTTTCTGAAATTTGGATTTTTGAGGATGAAATCTCATCGTTCAGGATTCCAAATTTCAGTTTTGTAGCAGCTTGTAATAATTCATATTCTGCCGGCGGGGTCGGAGCATTTTTTAATAATGGCATAATTGGGTGTGCTATAAAAAAGTACAATTTAAAAAGTGCTGATATAATTTGTTTCAATTGCGTTATCTCGAGTGTCAATTATAGTTTTATTTGTGTCTATAGGTTGCATAGGTGTACAGCCAATGCCTTCATCGACGAATTTTCGAGATTTTTGATTAATCAAACATGTAATAACATTATATTACTGGGTGATTTCAACATAAACATTTTATCTGATTCCCCTGTAGTTGATAATTTCAAATCACTTCTGTCATCCTATGGTTTTGAATCTCTGATAACACAGCCTACTCGATCAAATGCTTGCTTGGACCATATATACATAAGTCTGCATAGAAGCAATCGAAATGGCTATAGTGCTGCTGCTTACGATCTAAGGTTAACAGATCATGCATTAACAATCTTCCAAATAGACTGTAGTTTGAACCCAGTTAAAAAGCCTGAAACTTTAGAGTTCGATAAAATTGATTTTAACGCCCTAAGAGCAAGGTTAAATTTTGAGTTTTGGGATGAAGTTTTCAACTCGCAAGATCCATCTATTGCTTTCAATCTGTTTCTTATGAAACTTCAATTTCATATTTTTAATTGCACTCAACAACTAAGTAAAAAGAAAAATTTAACATGTATAAAGCCATGGATGAACACTGCGTTATTGAATAAAATTAAAAAGAAAAAAACTGCTCTGCGCACGTATCAAGAGGCATCCGAACAACTTAAGACTTAAAAGATACTATGATCGATTGTGCGCAGAGCTTCTTACTGAAATTCCACTTTGTAGAGACAACTACTATAAAAACCGTTTAGCTGCAAATGCTGGCAATTCCCAAAAGAATGGCGTATTGTGAACGAAATTTTAAATAAGAATGTTTCTACTGTCGATATTGAATTAATTAGTAATGACGCAAGAGTGTCTGATCCTCTGGAAGTAGATAATATATTTAATGATTATTTTTCCAATATAAGTTCGTATCAAGAATCAACAAATAATAATTTTGTATTTGCGTTTGATAATACAGTTTTACAAGAAAATAGTCAGTCGGAAAGCTTTTTCTTTCAACCATTTACTGCTTTTGAAGTTCACAAAATAATATCTTCACTAAAAGCATCTACTTCTGTTTCTTTTGACAAAATCTCCAGTCTAGTACTAAAAAATATATCTTTCCATATTTCCGATGTTCTATGTTATATCTTCAATCTTAGTATTCAGTTAGGAATATTTCCAGAATCTCTGAAAACTGCAGTGGTTAGCCGCTCCATAAAAAAGGAAACACGACGAACTTAACCCTGCAGTAGTCGCGCGGATTACATATTTAATCCAGTCATGCAAAATTATGAATTTCACAATTGTCTGCAATCGATATTCATTGATTTTACGTACTATAAGAATTATGTTTATGTTGTTTTTTTAAATAAATACAATATAAAATAAAGTAATAATAAAAATTAAAACAAATAACTAAGCATTTTCAAATGGCCATCTCTTATTTTAAACTTTAAAAAACGGATTACATATGTAATCCGCGCGACCACTGTCGTCACATTTAGGTACGCGACTACTGCAGGGTTAAATAACTATCGTCCTATATCCATTTTATCTGTATTTTCAAAGATTTTTGAGCGAGGCGTAAAATTGAGGATATTATCTTTTTTTGACAGTACTCATTCTCTTAACGGATCTCAGTTTGGTTTTAGAAATGGCAGATCTACTGACACAGCACTATTAAAATTAACTGGTGAATTATACAACAGCATAAATAACTCTGAAGTGCCTGCTTCCTTGTTCATAGACATCACGAAGGCGTTTGATATGGTGGATCACTCCTTATTGTTAAGAAAATTATACAATACTGGCTTCAGAGGTTGTATTTATAATTGGTTTGAGTCATATTTAAAGAATAGTAAGCAAATAGTAAAAATTAAAAACA
Organism: Pherbina coryleti; assembly: GCA_943735915.1. Lineage (NCBI taxonomy): Eukaryota > Metazoa > Arthropoda > Insecta > Diptera > Sciomyzidae > Pherbina > Pherbina coryleti. The sequence continues at coordinate 78,054,040 of OX030948.1, forward strand.
GTTACAGTTCTGTAAATTATATTAACCTAGGGGTGCCACAAGGCTCTGTTTTAGGACCCATTCTTTTCTAAGTCTATATCAATTCGCTATTTATCCAACCTTTTAATGGTAAAATTACAGCTTTCGCTGATGATACGGCTTTATCCTATTCTAATAGTGATCTTCTGGAAATGTTCTTTGCTGTTAATATTGACTTGGACATATTAACCCATTAAGTCCGGGAAGAGCACAATTTCAATATGATGTTTGAGACTTAATTTCCGCCATAAAAAATTGGAATAAAAAATTCCAAACATACCTATTCTACTATTTTTGGGGTCGCTCTTTCGATTGGTGCAGTCGGATTTGCATAATAATGACTTTAGAAACCAATATGGCGCATTTAAATAAAAAAATAACGAAATTTTTTGCGATTTTTTTTTTGTGAATTTTTTTTTGCATCAATAAAGTTACTGAATCGGTGCCAAACCAAAACCAAAAGTGCACAAAATGTCTAAAGTATAACTAGGAATATTATTTTTTTGGTTTGAATCAACCTAACCTCTTCAATATATCAATATGTAAAAAATTAACGTTATTTGATAAATTATGAATATTATTAATTAAATTCACATCTCTACTGATATTGTCCCAAAAATATATAAAAACAAGGGATTTTTGAGATCGCTAATCACGAATTTGAGGATAGATTTTCTAAATTTAAGATGGCGGATTCAATATGGCCGACCAAATTTCATAAAATGCTCCAAAATTACAAGAAAACGTGTATAAGGGGGTTTTTGAGGCCGCTGATCACGAATTCGAAGTTAGATGTTCAAAACTCAAGATGGTGAATCTGTAACCGATTAAATTTCATGAAATGACTGAAACAAATGCGATATGGTTTATTATACGGATTGTTTACGATAAAAAATTGGGGTTTTCCGTCCGTAGGCCGCTTTATAAACGTTTCCTAACTGGAACCTTGTGAAACATTTATATTTTTATAATTCAAATGAAGTTATCTGGCATTTGTAAATTAAGTCTAATATCTTATATTCAAATATTCGTAATTTTTAATATTCGATTATTCTAAGTTATTTGAAAAAATCTGAAATCCGAATGAAAAACAAATAAAAATAATAAAAAAAAAACAAAAAAAAATATAATAAATAAAAAACAAAATAAAAACAAAAAAAAAAAATAAAAACAAATAAAAAATACTCTTGCCGTCCTCCTTCCCTTGAGTTGAGAAACATTTATAAAGCGGCTAACGGACGGAAAAAACAATTTTTTATCGTAAACACCCCATATAATGAACATTATAACCGGAAATTCGTGATCAGCGATCTCGAAAATTCCTTGTTTATATATTTTTGGGACAATTACATCATAAGAGATGTGATTTTAATTAATAATATTCATAATTTATCAAATAACGTTAATTTTTTACATATTGATATATTGAAGAGGCTAGGTTGATTCAAACCAAAAAAAAAAATATTCCTAGTTATACTTTAGATATTTTGTGCACTTTTGGTTTTGGTTTGGCACTGATGCAGTAACTTTATTGATGCGAAAAAGATTCACAAAAAAAAAACCTCGCAAAAAATTTTGTTATTTTTTAATTCAAATGCGCCATATTTTTTTCTAAGGTCATTATTATGCAAATCCGACTTCACCAATCGAAAGAGTAATCCCAAAAATAGTAGAATAGGTATGTTTGAAATTTTTTATTCCAATTTTTTATGGCGGAAATTAAGTCTCAAACATCATATTAAAATTGTGCTCTTCCCGGACTTAATGGGTTAAGGAGGTGGTTTGCAGAACATAAACTTTTAATTAGCAACAAAACAAAATTCATGATATTTAACAAAAAACATTCTATTTTTGAAGAAGTTCCAATATTTTATCATTCGCCCAATTGCTTGCGGTATTGTTTATATTCTCCTTGCCAGAGCTTAAATAGTTTTAATGAAAATATAAGCTGCAGCCAAAAATGCTTTATAATTGAATGTGTGCGCAATTTTAAATACTTAGGTATTATTTTGGACGATAAGCTTACATGGAATAACCACACATACTACTTGAAACAATACCTTGACAAAGTTGTGAGACATCTTTACCATCTTAGTCTATACTGTCAGCAGACAGTTCTAAATTTGGTGTATAATGGTTTGATAAACTCGAAAATACTGTATGGCTTATCATGTTGGGGTGGCGCATACTTTAATAAAATAAAGCCTTTACTCATCAAGCAAAAACATGCAATAAGAATTATGTGCAAAGTTAATCGTAGAACGCCCAGTTTTGGTTTATTCCGATCTCTCGAGATTCTTCCGTTAAGGCATCTTTACTACTATAAAGTCTTGAAAATATTTTTCGATAACTCTGGGTTTTATTCAGTGAGATTCCAGGAAAACTATAATCTGCGAGCTAACAATGGAAACTTTGTTAATGTTCCTTCAATTTTTAAAACACACTTCACACGTTTCTATAACGTAACAGCACCTCGTTTGTTTAATGCACTGCCAGAAATTCTTAGATGCGAGAGAGTTAAAACCTTATTTTTGAATTCTTTAAAAAAATGTCTTTTCTCTTTGGATCATACGAATATTGATTTCATTTGCCGCCCTTTATTATAATTTGAATATTGGTTATTAAATTCCATCTTTTATACAAAATCTTTTATATATAATTTTTGCTATTTATTATTTTTAAATTTTTAATTTCATGAGCTCTCCATCAATATTATTCTTTTCCAATATATTTTTTTTTTTTGAGCAATTAGTGCATTCGCCACTTGTCTTCGACAACAGAATGTACTTTACTGTTTCATATTTAAAATTATAGTATTGTAAATAATTTGAACTATTGTTGTTACACTTGTCTATAATTATTACATACCTTGAATTATTATTATTTTTTTATGAATTATTATTATTTACTTTAGTTTTGATATGAAATAAAGTATTTAAAAAAAAAAAACAAAAAAAAAAATATAGTATATAAAACAACCTGTTATATAAACATTTCATACTTGCTTTTTCCCGGCGCGCGTTGCTGCACCCAGCAAGTATATGGGAACATAATAAGCATATTCAAAGCTTTTTTAGACCCATAGTTTGACACCACGGTCATTTTTCACTGCCCGTTACAGTTTCCCAGTAGCAGAACATCACTAAATAGTAACTCCATTTTGAGTTTGCATGTAAGTACTGTTGCTTTTACTTCCAAAGCTATTCGTTGTTAGAAATTTTAATTGTATGGACGGAGCCACACCCCCTTATACAATGCCCATCCCAGTTTTCTAATAGATGTGCATTACTCTGTTTTAGTACAGTTGCCGACAGTGAGCATATAAAATAAATTTCCAAATTGTAGCCTTATACGGTCAAAATCGTCGGAAATAGAGCATTTTTATTGATTTTTGGGCGGTGAAAAGGGGCGTGGCAACCCATTTTTAGTACAGTTGCCGACAGTGAGCATACAAACTTAATTACCGAAGTGTAGTCTAATACGACCAAAACCGTCGAAAATATAGCATTTTAATTGATTTATGGGCGGTAAAAGGGGGTGTTACATAAATTTAAACCATATCGTACCTGAAAAAATGTACTGCCAAAATTTCAGCTCTATTTTTGGAGTTTCCAGCCTTCACACAGACAGCGTTTTGCTTGTTATATCTATAGAATACAGATAGCAAGCAGACCGGAAATGATAGGGATATAGATTATAGGCTATTACTTTTGATTGGTATGAGATACTAATATTATTATTTTTTTTTCTAACAAATTATTTTTTAGCTTGTAAATTTATTTAAAAATATAAAACCACAATATTGGGTAAAAATTTTCTTCAAAAAAATCAAGGCCTTGTTTTTGTTAACACGGTTTTAAAATGGTTTTTAGTTTTTGCGTAAAATTTAAACAACTTTTGCTTTTCGCTTTTGAAGAAGAGTTGAAAATTTTTAAATTATTATTTTTGTAACAAAAACAATTTTTATGCTTTTTTTTGAGGAAAACTCCAATATTTCAGACCTTTTTTGAAAAAAAATATTTAAAATAAATATACTCAACTAACGGTATTTATGAAATAAGATTTTCATAGTATTTTGATAAAGCTTTAAGAAAAAAAGCAAAAAAACAAGAAAATGTATAAAAAAAGACACAGCCGTTTCGAGTGTGTCGTAACACAAGACGTAGAATTATATAATTATCTTTTTTAAAAAATTTTTAGCAAGAATGAATAAATAAAGCAACAGCGGAACTTTTTTTCGATACCTAGTACGCTGTAGAATCGACAAATTTGTTCAATGCCCGCAAGTTCAACAGCCCATGTGGAGTGTTGAAATGTCAAAATTTCGCTGTCGATTATATGCCCTGATATTTAATTGGCTTCGTAATTTTGACATTTCAATAAGAGTACAGTACAACCTCGCTTAAGAGTACAGTAAGATTATTGCAACACTCAAAAATTTACACAAAGGCAAATTTAAAGAAAAAAAATTGCACAATTATCGCAACTTACATTTGCGTAAACTTGCATTAACTTTTACCTTATTTCCTTTCAGTTCTTCTTTGCTTGCAAACTACATTTTTTATATAGGAAAAATCTATCTAGTTGGGGAAGGTTGTACTGTAGTTGCTTTTTTCTCCACACAATGGTTTTGACTCTACACTGTGTGGAATTATATGCAACATGAGTTAGCCAGCGGAGCCGCTCGATTTTAATGCGCTTAACTATGTCGATGTCAGCGTACAGCTCATGCAGCTCGTGGTTCCATCGAATTCGGTACTCGCCATTGACGCAGATTGGGCCGAAGATTTTCACCAAAAAAAATCACCGTACCTGAAAACCACCATATACTAATATTCATTCGTATCGCATGAGCAACTTAGGAGTTTTAGATGGTTTTGCAAAAAATGTAAACTACAGCGCTCTCTGGAGTTCAAGCTGGCTCAAAATTTATAGCCCCAAAACACGCACCGTACCAAAAAACGTCTATATACAAATTTTCATGCTAATCTGATGAGTAGTTTAGGAGTCTATTGCATAGTTACACACAAAAACTCTGTTTTATGAAGGGTTTCCCATTAAGGACTTGACCACTTTTTTTTTAAAATAAAACGCAAGCCCATACAGTGAATCAAAAAAGTTTAGAAACAAAACATTTTCTCTTAAACAATCATTGAAATTTTACACTATTTAAGCTGATGCAAAAATTTTTTCATATATTTTTATTCCATGAATATATCACAACACAATAACAAAAAAATGAAATCAAAAACAATTACAATATTCGTACAAGTGATAAAAACAACAAAAAGAGCATTATTTCATGGCCAAAAAAGTTTAGAAACAAATTAAGAGTTATGCAGAAAAAATTAAAGAAAAACTAATTTCTTAATATTTTAGTACTTCGTTTAATAGCCTTTCGCATCAAGAGTTCATTTTTCATTCCCAAAGATAGTTTTTCTATTTCTTGTGGGGTAATTACATTCCATTCTTCTAATATAGCTTGTTTAAGCGACTCTTTGGGTGTAATATGATAGTGCCTGATCCTTTTTTCAATAAGGTCCCACACATTTTCAATTATGTTGAGATCTGGAGATTGTGGGTGTGTATGTAATAGCTGGTGTGGGACTTTGAAAAGCAGCCATTTCATAACCAAACGCGACTTTTGCTTGGGGTCATTATCTTGTTGGAAAAAGAAACTCATTTCATCTAGCCCCATTTTGTTCACACTTTGCAGCAAATTTTCTCTCAAAATGGCTAAATATTGCTCCAATGAACTTAAAGTTTCCTACGCCAGCTGCTAAAAGACACCCCCACACCATCTCACTACCGCCTGCATGTTTTATTGTTGCTTGAATGTTTTCTTTATTGAACTCCGTATTTGCCTTTCTCCACACCATACCACGTCCGTCCGAACCAAAAATGTTGTATTTCGACTCGTCACTGAAAACAGTTCTCCAAAACTGTTCCGATTGGTTGATGTGTTTTTTTGCGAACTCCAAGCGTTTATCCGCATTTCGCTTATTTATGAAAGGTTTTTTCGAGCAACTCTACCATGATAGCCAGCCATATGGAGCCTATTTCGAACTGTTTGGGCATTTACGTGGACATCATGAAATTTCTCTAGTGTCGCAGTAATCTTCGGAGCAGAAACGTTTGGAGTTGCTTTTATTTCTGACAAAATAACTCGTTCATGGCACGCTGTTAAAGAACTTGGCCAACCAGATCGAAGTTTTGGTTGTAATGATCCCGTGTATAAATATTTATTTATAATATTGAAAACAAATTTTTTGAGCTCTAGGCCAATCATGTTGGCAACAAGACAACATGAAGAACAAAGAAGGCAACAACCCAGAACAACAACAACGGCTCCGTATAGAGCAAATCACACAGCTTGACTATACAGACTCTTTCAATGGCCTAGCTACTTAGGTTCTACTTATACTGCCAATTATGCCGTGAAAGTTACCCGGAATTTATTTTTGGCAGAGAACGCTTGAATTTTTGTAACTGAGTTCTTATCTACTTTTGATGCAAACTGTACACTCAAAATAATCCCTGCTTTATTTTACGAAAAAAAATTTCGTAAAAACTAATTTCGTAATATACAAGAAACTTTCATTTATATTACGAAACTTTCGTTATTTTATTTTTTAACTCAATTTTTTTTTGAACGAAACTTTCGTATATTAACCGAAATATTTTCGTAATAAAAAACAAAGTTCTAAGTGAAATGTAACGTAGGTCAAAAATCACACATTTGCAGCGTTACATTGAACAAGTACGTTTTTTAGAGTAAGTACAAGGCTTTTTGCTAGCAAGTACTCGCGATTGCTCCGAGCTACCTTTGTTCAGCAGTAAGAAATTGTCTTGCGCATTCAGTCGTAGAGTAAGCACATAGTGCGGATGCACTCATATTCCGCAGTCACTAGAGGATACGCAGCCATCACCCCCATGATATCTAGTCGCCACGCGGTGAGAACAGCAACTTGGGTCCAAATATTACCAATTTTCTGTAAATTTTCGTAAATTTTAACAAAAATTTTACAAAAATTTACGAAATTTTCATATAATTTCATGAATAAATTCGTAAATTTTAACAAAATTTTCGTAATATGCACGAAATTTTTTAGTTTTATTTACAAAAGACTTTCGTAGACTAAAACCACGAAATATTTTGTTATATATACGCTACAATTCGTGTATTTTACGCATGGATTTTTTTGGGTGTACCAAGGTTAACCTAGATCGTATCATACTGTAAGGCATAGCCTTAATTCATGTGCATCTTCGGAATTCGATCACAGCGGTTTACTGCTATCAGAGCATATTGAAGTTGTTGTTATTTTTGCTGTTTAGCTCCTCCCTTTTTCCACACTTCCATTTTTAGGATTCAGTTAGTTTAACTGATGGTACACCTAAGATGGTACACCTTCTTTGTTCTTCATGTTGTCTTGTTGTCAACATGATTGGCCCAGAGCTCAAAAAATTTGTTTTCAATATAAATAATGAAAGGCCGTATTCAAATATTAAGATTAAAAATTTATTTATAATTTTATGAACACTAAAATGGCTTCTCCCGATTATTTAGCCAATATCTCGCACTTTATAATTTTGGAAATACAGCCTTAGAATTAATTTACAAACGTCCAGTTAGATTTCGGTTCCCCATTTTTAAGACAAAAAGACAAATACTCTGCGTTTATTACAAAAAAGCGAGTGACTTTAGTTTTTTGTTTCTTTTTTCATTTGTAGCGATAAGAAAGTTGTTTTTTGGTTTGAATTTTTGATGTTGCGTCAAAATATATATGATATATTAAATATGTAAAAAAATTTTTAGTTTTGTGTTAAAAGGGTAAAAATTGAATAAATGTTTAAAAGAAACTGTTTTGTTTCTAAACTTTTTTGATTCACTGTATATCAAAAACTTTATTATCGGATTGAAGTACAATTGAAACATTTATGAATAGAACTCGACTTCGTTCATATAGCCACCGCGGGAACGTATGTAGCGGTCGATTCGTTGGACCCAAATTTTCGATGACTCGGCCACACATTCGGCCGCTATTTCGCGTTCAATGTTAGATCTTAACTCTTCCAACGTCGTTGGCTTGTTGGCATAGACCAATGACTTGACGCACAGTGCTTTGTCCCCATATAGTGAATCGGCAAAATTAGAGAAGTTATTGCAGTAAAATGAAATTTGGTGTGCTGGTTCAAAAAATATTAATTAAGAAAAATTCGAAGTTTCTGGAATATCGGTGCAAGGACATGACTACCTCCCATACATCTTTAAATTTAAAAATTTAATTTTAGCTATAATTGTATATAGAATAAATCGAAAGTTGGTAACTATCTGTTAAAATATGTCTTTTAGCTTAATGGTTAATTTTGTTTCATTCGGTGCAAGGACATGACTACCTCCCATATATAATTTTTCTCAAAAACTAAATTGTAACTACATTAGTGATCAGAATGCACTGAAAACTTAACTTTTATAACAACTTATAAAACTTTATTTTTGGGCTCTTGAGAAATTTTGCTTCATTCGATACAAGGACATGACCATCTCCAATATATCCTTTTTCTCATAAACTAAATGTTTGCTACATTTGTGATCAAAATGCAAATAATTTAATATTCTCTTTAAAAAGGGTCATAAATAAATTTGTTTCTAAATTTGCTCAACAAATAAGATAATTAATTTTAATTGTAATTTATGATGTTTTCTTTCAAAATGTATTTCTCAATTTCTTTGAATTCATAATTTTTTTATGTGTTTTGTAGACCTAAGTGACGATAGTTCCGGATCCGACATTAATAACAAATGAGCCATTAAATCTTTATTTGTATTTTCTCTCGTCGTTTTTCTTGTATGGAATAATCGCACATTCCTTATATAGAGATGAACCAGTGAGATTATTTAATTCACGAGGGCTCACTATTAGATTATAATGACTACTGCAGCACGAGGTTATTTCAATATTGACTAGGTATTAATTTAATGTTTTAGTGGTAATTCCACAATTAATTCAAATATTATTGATAAAAAAAATGGTGAAAAGTTCAAAACAATCGCAAACTATTAGAAAATGATCACGTTAAACTGAAATAAACACGCTCTCATCTCTTGCTCAAATATAAAAAATAACGGCAAATAGCAAAATGTAAATAACAAGTCATATCGTCAGCTTATTATTAGCACACACAACAACAAAGTGCAGTGTGTTCACGGAGTAAATGAGTTGAAACATAGGGAAAACAATGAAACGAAAAGCAAAAAGGAAAACATGAATCAGCTGTTTACAAACAAATGTTGATTACTTGATACTTTTTACTGGATGTCGTTCGTTTACTTTTTGTGATATTTTTTACTGAGAGAGTAAAATCAGTCTTACTCTCCCAGTAAAAGTTACTTGATATTTTTTACTCGAAAAGTTTTCAAACAGACTTACAGTCAATAAAATTGCACAGCTTGCAAAAATTGAATTGAACATTGAACGTCGCTGGAGCCGTTCAATCACATTTTTGGTCTTTGTAAAACTAAAAAATATAGATGTTTTAAAAAAATACAAAATTTCAAATTTCCGGTTAAAAATCTTAAATTTTTTTTTACTAGTGGTTAGATTTATTAACAAAGTATATAAATAAAAAATAAAAAATCGCCTACTTTTTATTTATATATTTTTTTAATTTTTTCAAAGTTTGCAAAATTTTAAGGTTTCCGCCAAAAAAAAAAAATATTCTTTCAATTTTTGGTAAGTTTTTGTCACTATTTAATAAAAATTATACATAAAAAATAATAAAAAAAAAATAAATAACTGGCCATTTCAGCCCTTGAAAGGACTTTGGCCTAGCTTCTTGTGATCAATTGTGTTGTGCGTGTTAATAAGTTTGTACACAATTGACCGAGAACCGGACCTACATGCTTAACGGCGATGAACGGAAAGTTCTCGTTCTCAAGAAGCTTTACATGGCATTTTGATTACTCTCTGAGGTTTGCCATTGTCTGCAGAGAGGTGGCGACCGTACAGAAAAATTATTTTAATTCAAATAATTTTCTGTCGCTGCTGGGGTTCGAACCTGGGTTTCCAAAGTTCTTTGACATAGCGGCCACGTACTTTAACCAACTACGCCACGGACGCCGAATAAAAATTATACACTACATCAAAATTTGATTCATTTTTTATAGTAATAATAAAAAAATTGTATAAACTTATTTTTTTTTAAATTTTGGCAGTACCATAAACTTAGGTCTTTGCAACTTTTTCTGAAACTTAGGAAATATGTCTTAAACAATTCATATCATTTTTACATTTCCGGGTGAAAAATCTAAAACTTGTTTACATATTCTATTTACGCTCTTTTAAATGTACTAAAATCACAAATAAAAAATTACCTATTCTTAAAAAAAAAATTTTTCAGTCTATCAAACTTTGAATTTTGGGAAATCCAAAATAAAAAATCGCAAAAGTTTTCGATGGCACAAACAACTTTTCTATATAAAATACTTACAAAAAATCATTTTTGTTTGTTTGTACCTATAGTTATAAACAAAACTAAGTTTCAAAGCAATACAATAAAAAATGAAATTTTAAAAATTTTTTTTTGTAACACAGTAAAAACCGTTTTTCCGTTCAACAGTTTTACCTCAAACGTTTTCTGACTTTAGCGCCCTCTGCTGTTAACAAAAAGACGAGATGATAAATTCTATTTACGAATTTATTTAAGGCACTTTGTTAGCTTTACAAAAATGTATATTACTTAAATATTCTAAGCACTTTATTTTATTTTAATTTTGCCTGTTTTATTTTAAAAAGAGAAACATAAGGGAGCAGGCAATCACTGCCGATATAATTATGAAGGAGTTATTAGACAAGACACTGGAAACACTTGAGACGAAACTCAGACTTATAACTAAATATGTCGATGATCTTTTTGCAATAGTGAAAACAGACCAAATACAAATAACTCTAGATGCACTGAACAAATTTCACAAAAATATTAAATTCACCAAGGAGGAAGAAAATAATGGACAATTAACCTACCTAGACACATTCATAATAAGAAATGACAACAAATTAATTATCGATTGGCATAAAAAATCTATGGCCTCCGGACGTCTCATGAATTTTTACTCGAAAAACCCCAAACGAGTAATTATAAATACTGCTTACAACTTTATAAACAAAGTCCTGGATATTAGTAATAAAGAATTTCATCGTGACAATACCATTAAAATCACGACTATATTGCGAAAAAATGAATTCCCGAAAATGACAATAGAAGGCTTAATTGACAAATATTACAAAATGAAAAACAAAGAGGATAAAGAAGATAACAACACCAAAATATTCAAGTCTATGGCATACATCCCAGGACTTTCGGAGAGAATTATAAATTCAAGGTTGTATAACAAAGAAAAAATAAAATTAGCTTTAAAAACAAACAATACTGTACAACAATTGTACAGTAACACAAAAACAAAAATTGATAAACTTGACAAATCCAATGTAATTTACAAAATTACATGCAACGGTGACGGGTCCAACGTATGTGACCAGGCATAAGTTGGGACAACTAAAAACAAGCTACGGACAAGAATTTCTTCGCATCGGTCGGACCAAAAAGCTCGCAGATTTTTAGAACAAAAAACAGCACTTGCAGCTCACTGTATAGAACATGGACACACGCTTGATTTTGACAATGTGGAGATATTACAACAAGAGAACAATTACTTTAGACGATATACATTAGAAATGCTCCACATCATAAGCTTACCAGAAGAGAAGAGACTTAACTACAAAACAGACACAGACAGGTGCGCACACATATACAGGAAGTATGTTAAAAACAACAATTAAGAACCTGAAGGCAGAAGAAGTGGATGTTTTTTGTTTATTTGTTTATTAAAGTTCTAGTGTTAATCATTAAAATCTGTGATATAAATGTTAAATGTAAAATGTCACTTGTTAAATGTTAAATACTTAATGTTTTGCGTAAAGTGAAAGGAATTGTTAAAAATGAATGTAAATGTTTTCAGTTTGATTGCCGACGGTGATCGAAATATCGGAAAATAAAAATTATAAATCAAAACATATAAGTTTTTCATTTTTAATATTTGGACCTTGAGCCCGCAAAATTCAACATATAAATATATTTATTAATTTGGGCTCAAAGTCAATTTTTATTAATATGAAACACTCCTTTTTTGAGTTTAAATTAATAATATTTATTTCGTCCAATTTTTCGAACTCCGCCGATGTTCATCTTCAGGGACACTGTTACAAAAATATACATACATATATATTACAATTTACAAAATATATTGAAACACGAAAATGAAAACTTATATATTAAACATTAAACATAAAGTTTAACAATTAACAATTGTGGTAGACATTAACCGAGAACAAAACACAAACAGATATTGCCTTAAAACTATATTGCAGCAAAACTATATTAACGCGGTTTCGCCGTTTCGTTGTCTACTGATGTTTTTAATTTGTTTTGATTGTTATTAGGTGTCGGTAGCTTTGAGCGCATCTTTCTGTGTCTGTTTTGAAATTTATTCTTTGTTTTGGTTGTATGTTTATTATGTGTAGCATTTCCAACATATATCTTCTCGCGTAATTCGTCTCTTGCTGCAAAATTTGTACATTGTCAAAGTCTGGAAAGTGGTCAAGTGTTGTACAGTGGGCCGCTAATGCTGTTTTTTGTTCCAGTGGTTTGGTGCGTGATTTATGTTCTGACTTGTGCGCAGATATTCTTGTCCGTAATTTCATCTTTGTAGTACCCACATATACTTTGTTGCATATTCCTGCACCGTCTCCTTTGCATAGTATTTTGTCTATTAAATTTGATTTGTCATTCTTGTCTATTTTACTCTTTGTATTGCTATATAATTGTCCAAGATTATTGTCTTAGCGCGTGGCGATTTTATATTTGTTCTTATCATAGCAATTGGATCCAATTAGTCTTTCTGATAATCCTGGTACATACGTCATTGATTTGTATATTTTTTGAGGTTCAGTGGTACGTGTTATGTTGCTTTGTTTTTTGTGTTGTTTTATTAAATCCAATATAGTCTTTTTGGTGAATCCATTTTTAATTAATATATTTGTTATTATTCTACAATTTTTCTTATGAAATTCTTTGTCACTGATCGTCAGGACTTTTCTTATGAAATTGTTCGCCGTGTTCATTATCGTCCTTTTTGGATGTTTGCATGTATAGTTTATAAGACGTCCTGAAGAAGTAGGTTTTTGATACCAGTCAAGTTTTAATTTATTGTTTTTATTTATAATTAGGGTGTCTAAGTATGGTATTTGTCCTTCTTTCTCTTCTTCTTTTGAAAATTTAATATTCTTATGGAATTTATTTAGATTATTTAACGTCTCATCAATTTTGTCCACTTTAATAATTCCAAATAAGTCATCTACATATTTTGTCATCAATCGTGGTTTTTCGTCTAGTTGTTCCACGACCGTGTCTAAAAGCTCTTCCATGAGTATGTCAGCTACTACTGGTGATAAAGGTGATCCCATTGGCATTCCCCTCAATTGTCCGTACACTTTGTCCTCGTATTTCAAATATCTGTTGTCCTTAATGCAGAATATTAACATGTCCATAAATTGTTCTCTGGTTATGCTTGTATAATTTTTAATCAAGTCCCATTTCTTTTTAATTATGTGGATGGCAAAATCAACAGGAATGCTCGGAAATAACGCAACCACGTCAAACGATACAATTCTTTCGTCGTCATATATATATGTGTCATTTATTCGATTTTTAAATTCCACCGCGTCTCTTACGTTATATTTGGAGTCTTTGGTCAAGTTTTTTTAAGATGTTTGAGATATATTTACATAGTCCATATGCTGGTGAGTTTACCGATGAGCAAATTGGTCTTAGTGGCATGTCATCTGTATGTATTTTCGGGAGTCCGTATATTCTCGGTGCTGTAGAAGTTTTTATCAGTAATCTATTTTTCTCTTGCATAGTTATAATATTATTTTTTGTTAATTTTTCGATGAAATCGTTGTTTTTTTGTTGAAGCGTCGAAGTCATAGAAGTTAAACATAACAATAAAGAACTAAAGAGAACAACAACAACTATAAAAGAAAATCTAAGCGACGAAGAAGCTGACAAATTCTTAGAGAGCGAAAAAACATTACATGAGAAACTAATGAGGCAAATAAAAAACACCCACACAAACAAACTAACAAAGCTCAAAGAAGAACGAAAAAAACGATTGAACATCGACATAAGAGCCCGAACAGAATCAAAAATCGTTGCGGCCTCCGATCTTTGTTGTTGGAAAATACATGCAAAATGTAGAAAAAAACGGAGCTCTTTTTCCGCAACGATAAATCGCACAATTAGAATCTATTCTATTTCTTCTCTTGCGACCGGCGATTCTCTCTCTGAGTGCCATTAGTGTTGCCATATTTTTGCTAAGAATTGGCTGTGTTTCATGACTTTGCTTAGTTTTTTGTTATCTTCTGACATTTCTTGTTTGTGTGTGTTGTATTCACATAATTGAAGAGACCAATACATTGAAATGAAATAGAAAAAATAAATAAAAAAATACTAAATAAAAGCAACTTCGAATCGTTTATCGCAATCGCATCATTCTGGACACATTCTCTGCGTTCGACGACCAGAGAGGGTCGTTGGTCGCAACGATTTTTGATTCTGTTCAGGCTCTAAGGACGGAGTGGTTTGTAAACAAAACCGAGGTTGACATTCCAACAAATATACAGTGGCTGCTCGCATTAGGCCCTAAATATGCATTGCCAACAACAACAAAACATTTCCACTATTTAAGTGCATCGCGGAGGGGTAAGATTGTGTACAAACCATCACGAACAAAGAGGAACAAGAAACAGCGAGAACCAAACTAACAAATCTAATTGACAATCACGTAAGGAAAATACGAATAAACGAAAAAGATCGTTTTATACTTGACACAGTGGACGAAACAAAACAATTTTTACATAAAAACAAAAATGTATTAATTGTTAATGCTGACAAAGGGAACGTTTCTGTTGCTATAGTTAAATCAGACTATAAAATAAAAATGAGACAAATGCTACGAGACACATCAACGTATAAAATAGTGAAAAGAGATCCGACTTCGACGCTTCAACAAAAAAACAACGATTTCATCGAAAAATTAACAAAAAATAATATTATAACTATGCAAGAGAAAAATAGATTACTGATAAAAACTTCTACAGCACCGAGAATATACGGACTCCCGAAAATACATACAGATGACTTGCCACTAAGACCAATTTGCTCATCGGTAAACTCACCAGCATATGGACTATGTAAATATATCTCAAACATCTTAAAAAAACTTGACCAAAGACTCCAAATATAACGTAAGAGACGCGGTGGAATTTAAAAATCGAATAAATGACACATATATGTTAACGCCACATATATTAAAAACTCCAAAGTGCATTTCAAAGTTACACGCGCATCCGCTCTGGAAGAATATGCTGACACTGCGTCTACCAGCGATAAAGCAACGGACTCGTGAATACAGAAAAACAACAACATTCAGCAGCATAATAAAATCCATAGAAAAACAACAAGAACAGCCGGTCGAGTTGCAGGTGATAATTTAAGATATAAAATATGTTAAGCCAGTTCTAAGTTAATGTGTGAACAATAAAGTCAAACATCGGGGCCTGCTCCGATGTTTTTTTTTTAAAAAATAAAAATAATAATATAAAAATTAACTGGCGCCCGAGCAGGGACCCTAAAGTCTTTTGAACGAGATCAGTGGGGACACCTCTACTGGATTACGTTAGACGGAAAAATCTATTAAGTATCAGAGTGAGGACACCTCTACTGGATTACTTTAGACGGAAAAATCTATTAAGTATCAGGGTGAGGAAATTCCAACGGAGTCATCAAGGATAAAAAGTGATCCAACGGCTCCCTAGTACAAAAGGAAACGGATACAGCTGAGGATTCAAAATCTAATTGATATCGTCGGAATGTTTATTGTAAGTTAAATCTAAAATATATTTTTATGTGAAAAAGTGAAAGTTAAGAATTTTAAAGAAAAATTAAGAAAAAATTTAAACGAAAAAAGAAAATTTCAAGAAAATTAAGAGTGAAAAATTGAATTAAAGAAAAATATTTAAAAAGAAAGAATTTTAAAGAAAAATTAAGAAAAATTTAAAAGAGAATTTTAAGAAAATTAAGAGTGAAAAATTTAATTAAAGAAAAATATTTAAAAAGAAAGAATTTTAAAGAAAAATTAAGAAAAATTTAAAAGAGAATTTTAAGAAAATTAAGAGTGAAAAAATTAATTAAAGGAAAATATTACAAAGAAATTCTATAAGAGAAAAATAGCATTAATAATTTGTTTAAATTTGCTAAATAAATTTTTTTTTGTTTTTGTTTAAAGTGATTAGGAAAAGAACAAGTAAAAGCATAAGAAAAATTGAAAATTGTTTTTCCCTTTGTGTTCATAAAAAAAAAGAGGGAAAAATGCCAGACGATTTAGTTGAGAAATTAGCAAAGCTTAGCGTTGGCATGGGACCGGCTACCTCTGGTACGGTTCAAGCCCAAACAATGAACGAAAACTTAGCTAGGGAGATAACTGAGTTGGTTACTACCACTATTAGAAATATCAATAATCCATTTTTAGAAACAGATACCGAGTCAGACCAAGGTTACTCAATTCAAGTTAACTCAACAAACGCTAACGAATTAGACAAGATTCCAGACATAGTTAAATGCCTCAGGGAGTTCTCTGGAGTTCCAGGAGAATTTAATTCATGGCGGAAAACTGTTGACCGCATATTCACGGTCTATGACCACATTAAAGGAACCCCCAAATACTATGCTATTCTTCACATGGTTAGACACAAAATTGTCGGAGAAGCCGACACAGCACTGGAGTCATATAAAACTCCCTTAGAATGGGGTAAAATAAAGAAGTGCCTTATGATGCACTACTCTGACAGAAGAGACATTGGAACTTTAGAGTACCAACTAACCACACTGACTCAGAGAAACTCCACAATACATGAATTCTACCAAAAAGTCTACCAGCATTTATCTTTAATCCTAGACAAGATTGCTTGCCTAGAATTAGGTGAAGAATCACTGCGAGCAATGACCAGTTAGATACTTTTATACGCGGACTTAATGGGGATTTACCACGGTTGTTAAGTATACGAGAACCTACTTCATTGCCACAAGCACTAAATTTATGTCAAAAATTAGACAATATGCTATTCAGAATGAATTATGCTCAAAACAACTCTAGCAGTTTCAGAAATGCACCACCCAGACCACCAAGACCAGTGAAATTTAATTTTTCCCCACAGAAAACGAACTTTTACCCAGAATTAGTTCACTGGCCACCAATACAAAATCACAATCCTTTCATTAGAAATAACAATAATAATCCTTTTTTCCGAAATACGAATAGTTTCCCACAGAACACAAATCCCTTTTCACAAAATAGACATACAACCCCATTTACAAACAATATTTACAGACCAAATCAAAACGGATTTAACAACAGGCCAAACTTCCCTCCAAAACCACCGCAACCAATGGAGGTCGACCCATCAGTTCAATCACGTCAAGTAAATTATCAGAATAGGCCAAACTTCCAAAATAGGCCAAATTTTCAAAATAACAATTTCACCCAAAAGCGACCTTTGACTCAACAACACTACGTTCCAAATAAGATACAAAGAACCTTTTTTACGAATACATATAACCAAATTTATCCTGAAGTCAATTACCAATATCCATGTTACGACCCCTATACACATTTTGCTCACCAAGAGGTCAACTTTCAGAATACCCCTTTAACTCCATATTACCCTTACAATCCTGACACAAATTTTGCGGATCAAGAAAGCAACTTCCAAGATATTTTTTCATCACCCAACAATCCTTATGATCCCAACGACATATTCGCTTCCCAAATAGAACAATGGGAAGCTAATGAAGAAAATCCAATGGACTTACAGGGAACAAACCCATTCCAAGTTACTAATGTTAACCCAATCGAGACCAATGATAACACGCAGAATAACTCTCGGCAAACCGACAGTATCCATTTTTAAGGATAAAACCGTCTTCACTCCCCTACTTTGAATTTATTACCGGGTGTGGAGATGTACTAAAATTTTTGATAGACACCGGTTCTAATAAAAATTACATCCAATCCACAAGAATTCAGTATCCTATACCCAACGACGAGTTATTTTCAGTAAACTCTGTAGCAGGAAATATTGAAATATCCCATCATACATTTTTAAAAATTTTCGGACCACAGATGCCAGAACTTAAATTCTTTATATTACCTGGATTAAAATCATTCCACGGAATTGTTGGTAATGATACTTTGAAGCAACTAGGTGCCATAATTCACACAGATAGCAATTTTATGACAATATTATCTGACCTAATTATTCCATTAAAGCAATACATAGCACAGGACGTTAATAACCTTAATCTACGTACGTCACATTTGACCGAGCAACAAACAGAAAGACTTAAGAAATTAATCGAAGAATGTCCAAATTTACTTTGCGATCCTAATAAAAAACTGACATATTCAACTTCTGTAAAAGGTGAAATACGAACTACAAATGACACTCCAATTTATTCCAAAAGTTATCCGTATCCAATGGCTTTAAAAGAAGAAGTCGAAAGGCAAGTCGAAGAACTTTTAGCCGATGGCATAATAAGACCATCGAGATCTCCCTATAACGCTCCCGTATGGATCGTCCCGAAGAAAATGGATTCATCGGGCGAAAAAAAGTATCGTATGGTAATTGATTACCGTAAGCTTAATGAGGTTACCATTCCGGAGATACAGGAAGTTCTCGCCAACCTCGGCAGAAATCAATTTTTCTCGATCATTGACTTAAAAAGTGGATTTCACCAGATACCTCTTAAGATATCTGATATAGAGAAAACGGCATTTTCCATAAATAATGGAAAATACGAATTCGTAAGACTTCCATTTGGACTTAAAAACGCCCCGGCTATCTTCCAAAGAACTTTGGACGACATCCTTCGTCAACACATTGGAAATAAATGCTACACTGAAAAAAAAAAGTTAGCTTAAAATTAAACACAATGTGTTCACAAAATGTGTTGTTAATTTGAGTTTTTTTTCATATGTTTTTCAAAATTTTTAAATACATTTGCTCTTACTTTGACGAAATTTGTTGCAAGCTATTTTTTAAACACAAATATCGTCAAATTAATAACAATTGTCGTCAATTTTAAAACATTTTTTTTTCAGTGTACGTTTACGTCGATGACATCATAATCTTTGGAAAAAATTTAGATGAGCATTTCAAAAATTTAGAAATCGTATTAAAGACACTG
Organism: Pherbina coryleti; assembly: GCA_943735915.1. Taxonomy (NCBI): domain Eukaryota; kingdom Metazoa; phylum Arthropoda; class Insecta; order Diptera; family Sciomyzidae; genus Pherbina; species Pherbina coryleti. The sequence continues at coordinate 78,073,423 of OX030948.1, forward strand.
GAAGCTGCAAACATGAAAGTGCAGTTAGATAAATGTGAATTTTTGAAAAAAGAGGTAGAGTTTTTAGGTTATGTAGTTGGAATAAATGGAATAAAGACTAATGGGAAGAAAGTAGAAGCAATAGCGAAAATGCCAATACCAAAAACACTAAAAGAACTTCGGTCGTTTCTTGGTATGTCCGGGTACTATAGACGATTTATTAGAGACTATGCAAAGATTGCAAAGCCCCTAACAAATCTTCTACGAGGGGAAGATGGACGCGTGTCCAAACATGCCTCGAAAAATAAAATAATAACCCTCGACGAAGACACCATTGACTCTTTTAACAAAATTAAAAATTCATTAACTTCAAAAGAAGTAATCCTTTCTCACCCCAATTTTAATAATGAATTTGAGTTAACTACCGATGCTTCCAATTTCGCGATAGGAGCGGTATTATCTCAAAATGACAAACCAATAACCTTTATCTCTAGATCGTTATCAAAAACCGAAGAGAATTATGCCACAAATGAGAAAGAAATGTTGGCAATCATTTGGTCATTAAATTCACTCAGAAGTTATCTCTATGGTTCTAGGAGAGTAAAAATATATACGGACCATCAACCACTTACTTACGCTTTAAGTAAAAAAAAAATGCGAACAGTAAAATGAAAAGATGGAAGGCTATCCTAGAGGAGTATAACTATCAGCTTATCTACAAACCTGGCAAAGCAAATGTTGTAGCTGACACCCTTTCTCGGATACCAAACGAAATTAATTCATTAACACCCACAATCCATAGTGACGAAAGCTCCAACCATAATTTAGTGCCTTGCACTGAAACTCCGATCAATGTATTTAAAAATCAGATCTTCTTAAAAATCGATGACACTCCCTTTTATCAATTTAAAATAATATTTCCCGGCTATCATAGACACACAATAAAGGAACCACGCTATACAGAAGAAAAACTTTTAACTCTATTGAAAACATATCTAAACCCATCTGTCATTAACGGCATTCAAACCGAAGAAAGAATTATGGGTAGCATTCAAAACATTTATCCACTTCATTTTGCAAATTACAAAACACGATATACCCAAAAACTTGTCGAAACGTAACAAACGAACAGGAACAAGAAAACATAATTCTGGAGACGCATAATCGTGCCCACCGAAACGCTCTCGAAAACAAATCACAAATTATTGATAAATACTATTTCCCAGGAATGCTTAATAAGATCAAGAACATAACAAAAATTTGTAGGACTTGCAAAGAAAATAAGTATGAAAGATACCCGAACCAAATCAAGTTAAACGAAATACCATTACCGACCTTTCCAGGACACACAATTCACATAGATCTATTTTTGACAGAGAATAAAGTAGTGATGACGGCACTTGACAAATTCACAAAATATGCACAGACCAAAATAGTAAAGAGTAGATCAATAGAAGATTTAAGAAGGCCCCTTAGGGACATTATATTTTCATTTGGCGTACCGAAAGCAATAATCATTGACAACGAACCATCTCTCAATTCTAATTCGATGAAATTTATGATGAAGGACGAATTAGGCATTAACATTTATACAGCACCCCCATACAAAAGTCAGGCTAACGGCCAAGTGGAACGATTCCACTCAACGTTAGTAGAAATAATGCGTTGCCTAAAAGAAAGTGGAGCACATAGAAATTTCGAGGAACTTTTAGAGCGCGCCGTATCCGAGTACAATCATTCAATACACTCGGTAACTGGCAAGAAACCAGTTGATTTATTTTTCAGAAGAAACGTAGGTTTTACACCAGAAGATTTCGAAAAAGTTAGAGTTGCGAATTTTGAATTAGAAAGGAATTTGAAAGGAAAGAAAGGAAAGAAAGGAAAGGCATTAGAAAGGAAACAAAAAAAGGATCTCGAATACCATAACAAGTACAAACAGGAACCTAAACGATATTTACCTGGCCAATTAATATATGTCAAGAGAAATAGACGGTTAGGAACAAAATTGTCAAAACCATACACCAAAGAAATAGTTAGGGAAGATAGAACCAGTACACTCGTAACAGAAACCGGACGAATAATTCACAAAAGTCTAATTAGAAACTAAATCATTTCAGTTAATATTTTTTCTGGCAACATGCAGAGCCGACTCGCAGATACTGGATTACTCAAACTCACAATTAGTCACAATAGAGACGGGAATGGCAAAATTACAAATTGGAACGTTCAAAATAATTCATGTTATGGACTTACGACAATATGATAACGCAATCAACGACCTTGAGACGACAATCAGAACTAAAGTTAACACAGGACACTCCTTCTATCCATTTCTTTTGTTTGAAATCACCAAAATTAAAAACCATCTAGGTAGACTCAGGTCGAAGGGAAAAACAAAACGATCACTGGATTTTATTGGTACCGCATGGAAGTGGTTAGCCGGTAGTCCCGATCATTCAGATCAAATAATCCTTACAGAAAAAATTAACAATGTTCTCGCAAACAATAATCAACAAGTGGTTATCAATAAGATGACACTTGATAGAATCAATGAAATAACTAATATGACAAATACAATTTTAAAAGCTGTTAGATCCGAAAATAATATTGAAGATCAATTTTATATGAAATTAAAATACAAACTAGACCTCATAAAAGAAGAAATTACAAATATCGAATATGCCATACATTGGGCTAAAGCGAATGTTATAAATTCCTACATATTGTCAAATTCAGAAATCGATATTGTAAAAGAAATTTTTAGTAAAGAAAATATGCCGTATCTAAGCATAGACGAAGCATTAGAATTTTCGGAAATAAAAATAGCTTCGAATGATGATACGATAATTTACATTGTAAGTTTGCCAAAAACAAATAATGAATATTGTAAAACTTTAATTCTTAAACCAGTAAAAACCAAAAATCAAATTACTAAATTCGACTATAACTCTGTACTTCAATGTCAAAATAAACTTTTTGGAATCAAACAAAGTTGTAATAGTTATAATAATTTATCAATTTGCCCAGACAAAAATGTAATAGACATAAGTAACTCCTCATGCATTCCAAACCTACTCAAAAGCCGTATGCCAACTTGCCAAAGGATCAACAACCAACATGTACCGGAAATAGAAGAAATCTCGCCTGGATTTTTAAATCAATTTAAAGGACCCGTTAATATAAGAAATGAAACAGTCATCCTAGACGGAACCTTTTTAATAAGATATCATAACGAAACGATACCAATTGGAAACAGAACGTATTCCTCAAACGAAACAAAAATGTACGCACCATTACCTGCTTTGCTACAACCGAAACCTACATCAGAAAATATGGAAGAGGTCTTATCATTAGAAATGATGAAAGAGCTGAACACAAGAAATACAGAATACATCGAATTACTGGACGCACGCTACAAAATATCCCTAGCCGCCGTCATAACAGTAACACTCTCGGTAATAGCATTAGGAACAGCAATTTTAGTGATCTACAAACGTAAAATAACACAAATTAAGGAAACCCATCCGGAGTTATTAAAGGGACGAAACCACGAACTTTCGGAATCAGCCATTGAAGGACTCAACCAAATTTTTGATAAAAAAACAAACGAGGACGTTTGAATTAAGGAGGGGAGGAGTTAACGCCACATATATTAAAAACTCCAAAGTGCATTTCAAAGTTACACGCGCATCCGCTCTGGAAGAATATGCTGACACTGCGTCTACCAGCGATAAAGCAACGGACTCGTGAATACAGAAAAACAACAACATTCAGCAGCATAATAAAATCCATAGAAAAACAACAAGAACAGCCGGTCGAGTTGAAGGTGATAATTTAAGATATAAAATATGTTAAGCCAGTTCTAAGTTAATGTGTGAACAATAAAGTCAAACATCGGGGCCTGCTCCGATGTTGTTTTTTTAAAAAATAAAAATAATAATATAAAAAATAAATTATATATATGACGACGAAAGAATTGTATCGTTTGACGTGGTTGCGTAATTTTTTTTTTTTTTTTTTTTTTTTTTGGATTCGCCCGGAAGTAGGAAATCTTCATAGATACGTATGACCCGTGCCATACGCATGCACGATTTACATTCTAAGAAGTTCCCGGATCAGCCGGACTGAATAGAATGCACCTACGTGCTAAAACCTACTACCTGTTTGCAAATAAAAGCCTCTACTAAGCACAATTGCTTGGCCTTTCAGCGGAAATTAAAATTAGATAAAGAAACATTTGAAATTTGAGAATTTTTGTGCTTATGTAAACATAATAAGCATCATCGAATAAAAACACATTCTTCAAAACACTAAGCAGTACAAGAATAAATTACATCCAAAGTAATTTATTAGACCATATATAACCGCATTTAAAATTGTTGTCATTCGGCTTGGGGCCACTGTCCAACCCAAGATCCTACGTGGAAAAGAGATGCAACTCTCAAACACCAAACCAATACCAAACATAGCACAGATATACAAGTATATATTATGCAGGCACAATATATTTATATATTCGGGTCACTAAAATAAGGGAACACCGAGCTAAAGTTATTATTTGGACATGCATTTGGGCCAACGCAGGTAAAAACTTGTATGGAAAAGAGATACACTCTGACACACCAAGCCGAGGGATACGGTATACATGGTCCTATTTTAAACAAGCTATGGAACTAAAGATCTAAAATAATTTCATGAAAAAATTAAGCAACGAAACTAAATAAAACGAAAACTTAAAGTATTTATTAAATTCGATAATGCTTATATGTTAAATCGTAAAATCTACACAATTATATGAGTTATATTTGTTATCGCAATGAATGCGTTAAATATTCAAATGTAGTATCATTTTACGTTTTAAGACATCCACCGAGTCAGAAAAATTTATCAAGTTCAAGTTACCATTGAAATCACTACACATACATCGGAAAGGGTCGTGAAGGGCATAATTAGAAGTGCACTGACTCAACTTAAAAAACTGGAAATGTCTGGGTCCGCTCCTAGGGATGTTGAAGTTTAAAAAAGAAAGAAGGTATTGTGAGTCTATATCGCCACTGAGTAGTTTGTATAAAAAGGAGACATTGAACATAATTCTTCTGCTTCTTAAGGAAGGCAGGGAAATAATTTTAAGGCGGGTTTCATAAGGGGGTAGGATAATGTTGGGGTTCCAACGATAATGTAAAGCAAAAAGTAAGAATTGTTTCTGGACCGATTCTAATGCATCGATGTGGACATTGTATTGAGGGTTCCATATTACGGATGCATATTCAAGAATTGGTCTAACAAGAGAGGTATAAAGTATCTTAGTAGTGAAAGGATCGTTGAATTCTTTAGCCCATCTTTTAATGAAACCAAGGACACCTCTACCCTTATTTACGACCAAATTAACTTGAAGATTGAAACGAAGCTTAGGATCCATAATTACACCTAAATCAGGAAAACTGTGTACAATTTCTAAGTTAGTATTATTTATAGTGTAATTTATACTATTAGCAATTCGACGTGAGAATGTCATTTGCTTACATTTTTTTAAGTTTAATTTTAAAAGGTTAAAATTACACCACTCCACTAGACTATTTAAATCGGATTGTAAGAGTTGTTGTTCTTCAGGCGATTTGCAAGTTAGAAAAAGTTTTACGTCATCGGCGTACATTAAGACATTACAGTGTTTTATTACAGAAGGAAGGTCATTTATAAACAGTAAAAATAAAACGATGACTTCCCTGAGGAACACCTGATGTGACCAAAATATTTTTTGACATAGAATTCTTTTATAAAACTTTTTGCGAACGATTCGACAAGTACGATTTAATCCAGTGTAATAGTTTGACGGGAAACCCAATTAGATGAAGCTTTTTCAGAAGGAGATAATGATTAACACTATCGAAAGCTCTGCTAAAGTCTGTATAAATAACGTCAGTCTGTCGTCCTAAAGTAAAACCTTTAATGACACGCGTAGTAAACTCCAAGAGGTTAGTTATCGTAGATTTTCCCTTTAATAAACCATGTTGAGAGGTGGAAATGGAGGAAGATACGACGTGGGTTATTTGATCAGTTATAATTTTCTCAAATAACTTAGGGGTTGCGCTTAGTTTTACCGATACCTCTGTAATTGGAAACATCAATTTTTGAGCCGGATTTATGAAGAGGTATTATATAAGATTTTCTCCATATATAGGGAAAATGACCACTGTGCAAGGATGTGTTAAAAATGATTAATAGGGGAGAACAAAAACTAATAGAACAATGTTTTAAAATGCAGCTCGGTATTTCGTCAGGACCAGTCGTAAAAGAAGATTTAACTTGTCGAAGGTAATGCATAACTATATTAGAATCTATTACGGGGGTTTCAAAAGAGTTAACTGGTGGTAGGTAAGGATATTCAAGACTCGTGCTCAATGGTATATCGGAGAAGGTTGTTTTAAAGAAGTTTGCAAACATGTTGGAAACATCGATGTCGCAAGATGCTTCATCATGATTAAATTTCATAAGAGGTGGGAAGCTGGAGGTTTTTCGTTTTGAGTTCACAAAAAAGCAGAAAAGTTTCGGATTATCTTTGAATTGAGTTTTTATTTTGGCTATATAGGCAGAGTAGCATTGTTTATTTAATATTTGATATCTGTAACGACAAGAGGAATAGCAAGCGAAGTCTGAATTAGAGCCTGACTTTTTATATTTCTTAAATAAGCGATTTTTGGAATTTTTTAAAGACTTAAGCTCATTAGTTAACCAAGGAGGGCTTAAAGGCTTGAAATTAATATTTTTTTTGGCACAGATAATGAGAAGCATTTTTGCAAGGTATCATTGAGAAACTGCACTGAAGATTCGAAATCATAAAAAGAGTACGAAGACCTATTATTTACAATTGGGGACCAGTCAATCCGCGTGAGAAGAGCATTAAGTTTAACATAGTCTGTTTTTTTAAAGTTAAAAATTTTATTATTTCGCGTATTTGGAGCTTATTTATTTTCACTTTCGTTGGCAAGTAATATTGTTATTTCAAGAGTTGGATGACAATCATCTTCCGGAATAGAAACTGGGTTCGAACGACGGAGATTTACAGAAGTGCATCTGTCTACAAATACAAGGTCAAGAGATCTACAATTTTTATTAAGAATATTATTAACCTGTTGAAGACACAGATCAGACAACTTATCTAAGAAATCATTTATCCAATCAGAGGCAGAAATAGGAGTAAGAAATTCGGAATCATCGGACAAACTCCAGGACACGGAAGGTAAGTTGAAATAACCTAAAACAATGATAGTATCCATATTTTTAAGCATATTATGGACAATTTCGATGGAATTCATATGGTTTAAGTAAATTATTAAATCACTTTTAGGTGGAATGTAAGAGCAAGTAAGAAAAATAGTGTTATTATTAAATTTAACTGTTACACAAATAAACTCCAGATCGTTGGTGCCAGGAATTGTTAATTCCTCAGAAGCAAGGGAGTTATGGACAGCTATCAGAACGCCACCACCGATCTTATCATAGCGATCTTTACGAACAATTTGGAACTTATTGCACATTATTTCAGAATTTAAAACGTTGGAGCGAAGCCAAGTTTCAGTAAAAATTTTAAAGTTATATTCAAAATCAAAACTATTAATGAAAATATCGGAAAGTTTAGAATTGAGACCTCTAACGTTTTGATACACAAGCTCTAACTTAGACTTGTGATTTTTTAATCGTTTTTTGTATGGTACTGAGGACTGTTAGAAGGACGAGGCAAGTGTACATCATTTGTTTTTGAATTCAAATTCATGAACAATTGTATTACGGGGCCAAAAGTTTACGTCCACAAGAGTTTTAAATAAATTTTCCGGAACAGTCAATCTAAAAGAAGTAGTCAGTCTCGCATTTAAGTATTTGAATTTTTGGATCGAAAGAGGGATACCACTATTTAACTTTGAATTAATAAAAAATTGAATATAATTTTCATTTGTATCAGCGGCTAAGCGCGAGACAAAGATTGCTTTAGTTGGTGGAATTGCGATTAATGGCTTAGGCGAAATAGTAGCAGTAGTAATCGGAATCCGTTGAGCGTCAACAACTGAAGTTTCAAAAATAGGAGTATTAACAATAGGAGGAGCAATTGAAACAGCTGGTTAACTGGTATAGATGGTGCTAACATTGGCAAGGAAACGGTCTCTGGTGCATTTGGAGCAGATATGGAGGCAATCGTATCAGTACAAATGTCCATATCGTCCACAATGTCCTGTTCAACAGGTGGTGGCATTGGTGGTATCGAATTAGTTTTCGGTTTATTGCGCAGGTTCATGCTCTTCTTTTTACGCTTGGGTGAAGGAATTGACTCTTCGATATATTTACACTCATCGAAAAGTGTTTGATATTTTAAAAATTTAGCAGAAAGCAAAGAAAATTCCTTACTAGTTTCGGAGAAACCCTGCTTTGTCTGCTTAAAAAGCTTGTAAAAGTTTATATCAGTCAGTCTGCACTTCTCACATGACCAACGCAACCCTTTACCTTCTTCAATAAGGTTCACATTTGGCGTGAACGATATTATCACATAGCCAACATGATAAATACCGCTCATTTTCACCTTTAGTGGAACAGCCGGGCTTAGAACAAAGCATTTTAATTAATAAATACAAGCAAAAAAAAGAGTAGTAAAAACAAATAAAGTAGTAAAAATATTAGTAGTTATTAATAAATAAAAATAAAACCAAAAAAGTACTAAAAATAAATAAAAGTAGTAAAAGTAGTAATAATAGTAGAAGTAAGCAAAGGTGACAACTTGAAGTGATGGCAACCCTTATCAGTTTAGTGAAGTGCCCAGAAGTATGCAACTATTTTTCGATATATAAATAAAGTAAGTATAATAAATAAAAAGTATCTAGCTAGACAGAGTTAGGCAGATGTCTAAAACGTAATTACAATATAAACGAAAAAAAGAAAGATATATACTAAAATAAACAAAATGTACTGAAACTTGTTCAGCCACTTCTACGAAATATTAATAAATAGTAGATTAAGAAAACTTATTTTATGAGAAGTAAAATATAAAATATGAACAAAACTTATCGCTGTATGTTATAAAAAGCACAAAAGCACAAAAATTTTTTATTTAACTTTAAGAACACCAATGTTTTTAAATATAAACTGTGGACAATCTAAAAAACACAACGTAAGCGAAATTTAGCGCGTTGCCAACTCCGAGCATTCCGGTTGATTTTGCCATCAACATAATTAAAAAGAAATGGGACTTGATTAAAAATCATACAAGCATAACCAGAGAACAATTTATGGACATTTTAATATTCTGCATTAAGGGCAACAGATATTTTAAATACGAGGACAAAGTGTACGGACAATTGAGGGGAATGCCAATGGGATCACCTTTATCACCAGAAGTAGCTGACATACTCATAGAATTGCTTTTAGACACGGTCCTGGAACAACTAGACGAAAAACCACGATTGATGACAAAATACATATGTAGATGACTAATTTGGAATTATTAAAGTGGACAAAATTGATGAGTTAAATAATCTAAATAAATTCCATAAGAATATTAAATTTACAAAAGAAGAAGAGAAAGAAGGACAAATACAATACTTAGACACCCTAATTATAAATAAAAACAATAAATTAAAACTTGACTGGTATCAAAAACCTACTTCTTCAGGACGTCTCATAAACTATACATCCAAACATCCAAACATCCAAAAAGGACGATAATGAACACGGCGAACAATTTCATAAGAAAAGTCCTGACGATCAGTGACAAAGAATTTCATAAGAAAAATTGTAGAATAATAACAAATATATTAATTAAAAATGGATTCCCTAAAAAGACTATATAGGATTTAATAAAACAACACAAAAAACAAAGCAACATAACACGTACCACTGAACCTCAAAAAATATACAAATCAATGACGTATGTACCAGGATTATCAGAAAGACTAATTGGATCCAATTGCTATGATAAGAACCTATATAAAATCGCCACGCGCTCAGACAATAATCTTGGACAATTATATAGCAATACAAAGAGTAAAATAGACAAGAATGACAAATCAAATTTAATAGACAAAATACTATGCAAAGGAGACGGTGCAGGAATATGCAACAAAGTATATGTGGGTACTACAAAGATGAAATTACGGACAAGAATATCTGCGCACAAGTCAGAACATAAATCACGCACCAAACCACTGGAACAAAAAACAGCATTAGCGGCCCACTGTACAACACTTGACCACTTTCCAGACTTTGACAATGTACAAATTTTGCAGCAAGAGACGAATTACGCGAGAAGATATATGTTGGAAATGCTACACATAATAAACATACAACCAAAACAAAGAATAAATTTCAAAACAGACACAGAAAGATGCGCTCAAAGCTACCGACACCTAATAACAAGCAAAACAAATTAAAAACATCAGTAGACAACGAAGCGACGAAACCGCGGGTGCTGCAATATAGTTTTAAGGCAATATCTGTTTGTGTTTTGTTCTCGGTTAATGTCTACCACAATTGTTAATTGTTAAACTTTATGTTTAATGTTTAATATGTAAGTTTTCATTTTCGTGTTTCAATATATTTTGTAAATTGTAATATATATGTATGTATATTTTTGTAACAGTGTCCCTGAAGATGAACTCCGGCGGAGTTCGAAATATGGGAAGAAATAAATATTATTAATTTAAACACAAAAAAAGGAGTGTTTCATATTAATAAAAATTGATCTTGAGCTCAAATCAAACCAAAAACAATCAATTTGAGAGGTCGAAGAAATATCATATTATATATTTATTAATATTTAAAGAATACAAAAAAAAATTTTCAGAATTTTTTACGTTATTTGCTTTTTTTAAAAAAAATGCCAAAAAATTGACGCTGTGCAGGATATCACCAGTCTGGAACATCTGAGGAAAAAATAAAAAAAACAAATTAATCCTTGTTTAAATGATTACAAATTACAAATTTTCGCGGTTACAAAATTGGTCCATTTCATTTGGTGTTAGTTTTCCCCTTATCATGTGCTAAAAAGAGTATTTTAAAGAAACATAACCTTTATATTGTGGTTATGTTAAGTTATATAACCAACTTGTGGCGTCCGTGGCGCTGTTGGTTCAAGTGCGTGGCCGCTATGTCAAAGAACCTGGAGACCCAGGTTCTAACCTCAGCAGCGACAGACAATTATTTGAATCAAATTAATTTTTCTGTACGGTCGCCACCTCTCTGCAAACCTCAGAGAGTAATTAAAATGCCATGTAAAGCTTCTTGAAAACGAGAACAATTCCGTTCATCGCCGTTCGGAGTCGGCGTTAAACATGTAGGTCCGGTTTTCGGTCAATTGTGTACAAACTTAATAACACGCACAACACAATTGATCATAAGAAGCTAGGTCAAAGTCCTTTCAAGGGCTGAAATGGCCAGTTATTTATTTTTTTTAACCTTTTTATTAATTTTTTTTTGTCAAAAATAACATCAGAATTTTATTTTATGTGTAAAGAATAAAGAAAGAAATGTGTAAAGAATTTTTTTTTTAAATTCTTTAAAAATTATAAACAAACTCCGGCAGAGTGTAAGAAATATGGCAACAAAATAAAGAATAATTTTTGAGAAAACATCAATTTTAGACCATTTTTCAAAAAACGATTACTCAAAAAATCGGAAGAAGTCGGATAAAGTGAAAAAAGTTTCTGAAAGAATAAAAATTAAAAAAAAAAAAATTAAAATATAAAAATGAAACTGGAATTATGTGGAACTTTTTCTTTCTTGTCTGCTAAAAATAGCACATTTTTCAAAATATTTTTTAAATTTTTTGATAAATTTAAGTAATTTTTTAAAAATTATTTGATAATTTTTTTTATACTTTACTTATTAACTATCTGGCGCTTACAACCGAAGGTCGGTTTTGGCCTCGTATAAGAAATTGCGCCAGCCATTTCTGATTTGCGATTGCTGGCGCCAGTTGGAAACACGAAGTGTAGTCAGGTTATCCAACACTTGATCCTTCCAACGAAGATGTGGGCGTCCTCTTCTGCGTTGACCACCACCGGGCACCGAATCGAATATTTTTTTCGCTGGAGCGTCGTTTTCCATTCGCTCAACATGACCTAGCCAGCGGAGCCGCTCGATTTTAATACGCTTAACTATGTCGATGTCAGCGTACAGCTCATACAGTTCGTGGTTCCATCGAATTCGGTACTCGCCATTGACGCAGATTGGACCGAAGATCTTACGAAGGATCTTTCTCTCGAAGGCTCCCAAAGTCTTTTCATTAGAACTGCTCAACGTCCAGGTTTGTGTTGCATATAATAGGACGGGCATGATTAGTGACTTATAGAGCGTGAGTTTTGTTCGTCGAGAGAGGGCTCTGCTTCTCAATTGCCTACTCAGCCCAAAGTAACACCTGTTGGCAAGAGTTATCCTTCGCTTTATCTCAATACTGACATCGTTGAAAGAGTTTACGCTGTATCCCAGGTAGACGAAGTCCTTAACAACCTCGAAGGAGATGTTGTCAACAGTGACGTGGTTTCCAAGACGCTGGGTCTGTTTATTTGTTGACACTAGGTATTTCGTCTTATCTGCGTTCACTACAAGACCCATTCGACTCGACTCTTTCGCTAACCTGGAGAATGCTGCACTGACTTCGCGCGTATTATGGCCAATGATATCGATATCATCAGCATACGCCAGCAGCATAATACTTTTGTAGAATATCGTGCCACTGCGTCTCAAATCAGCAGCTCGGATGATCTTCTCCATCATTAGGTTGAAAAAGTCGCACGATAAGGAATCACCTTGTCTGAAACCTCATTTGGTATCGAATGGAGGAGTGAGGTCCTTCCCTAATTTTTTTCATACTATACAAAAACCAAAATTTGTTCAAAGTTTTTTTGAAAACTTAAAAAACAAAACACTTTAATTGATTAAAAAATGTGCTCACAACATTTTTTCTTTATATAGCTTTTGCGCTTTATCGCGCTTTTCCGCAAAATAATTTTTGAAAAATATCAATTTTAGACTATTTTTCGAAACGCGATTACTCAAAGAATCGGAAAAAGTCGGATAAAATGAAAACAGTTTCTGAAAGACTTAAACCAAAAAGAAATAAAATATAAAAATAAAACTGCAGGTATGTGGAGCTTTTTCTTTCTTGTGTGCTAAAAATAGAACATTTTTCAAAATATTTTTTAAATTTTTTAAAATTTTTCAAGAAATTTCTTCAAAATAATTTCCAATTTTTTTTAACAAAATATAAAAACCAAAATTCTATCATAGATTTTTTAAAAATTAAAAAAAAAACACTCGAATTGTTTAAAAAATGTGCTCATACCATTTTTTTCTTTGAATGATGCGCAAAATCGAAAAGTCCACCAATATGAAAACCCAAAAAAAAACCTTTGGCTTAAAAAGGCTGTAAATTACTTAAAACTTCATGTATTGAAAATGTATTTTGGATTCATCATAATGAAAATATTTCCTATCATTTGATATACGTTTTGTTAGGTTTTGTAACCTAAAATTTTTTGATTTATTCCTACTGGTCGAAGTACTGTGCGCCGGCATGCAAACCGTACTAAATAGTTATTTGTTGTGGATGAAGTGGTAATTGATTACGCACATGTGGAGTAAAGTTTTATAATTTGCAAACGTTGTTCGTTCGTGATGAAAATGTTGAGTTTACCTGTAATAAAACCCTGTATATATAGAAGATAGTATAAATAGTATAGATAGATATAATATGAATACAATTTTCACATACACATAAATATAATTTTTGTATTTGTAAGATTTACAATGAGTCTTTGGCGGCTAGCTGTTTTATTTTCAACTTAATATCAAACAAATCTTAAAAATCAAGATCGAAAATTTAATCATATTTATAAAGACAACGAATTAAACCGCAGAACGACGTTGAAATAACTGGTGAAATCTTCTAATGGTACTCATAATAGTATCGGTACGGATCCACGGATGCACTGTCAGCGGCTTGAACACTTGATTTAGTAATTGGACGTATTACAAAAGTACTTCGTCTGGAATGATAAATAAGAGTTTGATGATTGAAATTTATTTAAACGGAAGTATTGAATTGCTTGCATACAAGATGTCTAAATTAAATTATATATATGAAAATATAGGTCATCATTAAATCAATCAAAGTTGTTAATCCAGTAATATATTCTTCCTTCTTGCTGATATTAAACCTATCGAGAATCTGCTTATAGTGTAACTCAACTACTAAGCATGGCTCTATGACTCTCTGTACTCTAAAATAAATTTCTTCAAACAAAAATTATACAATATCCTAATATTTTTCGAAAGTAAGAATTTATCTTAAAAAATGAAGAAAGTGGAGATTATTCCTTTGTAATCGAAACAAGATTTATTTCATACTGTATTATTAATTATGATAAAACAGATCTGGAATATAAATAGAAATATAAATATTATATTTAAAATTTCTTTATTATTCAATTATTATTAGTTTTTTTAAATCAAGTACTTTTATGTGAACTGTATTTTTGAAAATTTGATTTTTTATTTATTAACTAGCTGACCCAGCAAATGTTGTTTTGCGCAAACTGAATATTCGATGTATGTTTTGTTTTTTAATAAATAGGGGTGTGGTTTATGTGTGTTTGCCTAAAATAACGTCAAATTAAAAATTGTTTTCGTGTAGAAAACAAAACAAGAATTAAAAATGTTCAGTCCCCCTTTTGATTATTTTAAAAAAAAAATTTTTTTTTATTGTTTTTTTTTTTTAATTTTTTTATATGAATATTCCTCATGGTTCATACAAAAAGTTTATACATATTTGTCTTGATCGGTGCAGTAGTTCTTGATTTTTGCGGTTCTACCTTCAGTACAAACTTGCCAAATACCAAATTTCAATTTCAATTTTAATTTCAATTTCAATTTCAATTTCAATTTCAATTTATTTAACAAAAGTTGTTGGCATATAAGAATGATTCTTTTGCATGCCGAATTTACAATGGATATAACAACATGCGAAATGCAAGTTAAAATAATAGACTGATATCAAAAATGGTACTTAAAATTACTTAAGTTTAGACAGTAAAAGATATTTCCACAAATAATACAATATAGATTATAAAGAGAGGAAGAGAGAGAAAGAGAGAGAGAGAGAGGAAATAGAAAGAGTATAGAGAGAATAGTTATGAAAAATGTTTGAAGATTAAATGCTTAAAGTTACTTCTATTAGAAACGCTTTTTATACTATTAGGTAATGAATTCCTTGACCTAATAGCAGCGACGAAAAACAATCTACTGGAGTTGAGGTAGTTGAAAGTAGGAATCATGAGGTTCATGCTTCTACTTGATCTGCAAAACTTCAACTTTTCGAAGAGATATGTAGTAATACGTGTGTAAATGAGCCGGTGTAGAAAAATCCAATATCTAGCTTCAAGGTAACTTGGTAAATCACGACCAAGTAATTTTTTACAAAAAGCAGAGATATGATCGTGCCTATTGAGGCCGTATACATAGCGAGCTGGATTATTAAAAGCTACCAGAAGTTTATGCAAGGATCCTGAATCAGGCTTGCAGTACACGACTTCAGAGTATGATATGATTGGCATAATCAGCTGCAATACTAATTTTCTTTTAGTTTCAATGGGCACAAAACGTGATGTCATTCGGAGATTACGAATAATATAGTAAATTTTTTGTACGCATGAGTTGATGTGATCATTACAGGCAAGGGATGAGTTTATTTGAAAACCAAGATTAGTGACTTTGAGATGAGACATTAGGTTAAAGAGACCTAAATGATGAGATATCTGCTCCGCCATGAGCGACTCACATATTTTAGACACCGAGGACAATATGCTTATTGGACGGAAGTCACATGGGTTGCAGGCTTTGGGTTTTTTTGCTATAGGAATAATAGTAGCCACTTTCCAAATTTTGGGATAGCACGAGGTGGTAAAGCAGTGATTTACTATATGGACAAGCGGACTAAGAACATACGGCAAAATGAGCTTAATAAACCTGATGGAGACTCCATCCTTGCATTCGATTTTATTTTCTTTACACTGCGGGCTATGTCCATTTCACTTTCAGCATTGAACCGAAAACCATTCAAAGACACTAAATCACAACCGTGTTCAACATCATCATCATAATCAGCGGAGTGGATATCATCTGATGCAGAGTTACCGACAAAATAATCGTTCAACTGATTGGGATCTAGATCGCAAGCCTCGGTCACTTTATTGCATATTCCGACTCCTTTTAAATTTTTCCACAACTGCTTGGAGGGCAGCGAAGGGTTCAGTTTTGACATAAAGTATTTGGACTTGGACAGCCGTACAGCGGTTGTGGCGTCATTCCTGGCTTTCTTATGCTCATTCCAGTTTAAAGCGGTGGGGTTACGCTTCCATTTACGATAAGTTTTGCTACGATTTTTGAGAGCTATTTTAACTGACCGCGTAAACCATGGACAACTACTATTTATGACGTGTCGCGTACGCAGGGGACTTGAATATTAAATAGGTGATTTATCTTTTCAATGAAGGAACTCAGCTTCTCATAAACTGATTGTAAAAACCAGCAATCTGACCAATTTATGATAGCCAAATTCTGATACAAAGAGTTTATATCAATAGCCTTAAAATGGCGATATGTGTAAAGAGTTGTAGGTTCAGCATCTGATATTCTGATATTTAATGCACAGAATATTAGACCGTGATCGGAAACAAAAGATAATTGGTCAAAAAGCAAAACGGTTGATACGTCGGAGGCAATGAAGACGTCAAGCAAGCTCGGAGGAGAGTTGTTTGCAAACCTAGTCGGCATGAGGGTATTCACAACAGTGAGCCCAACTTCAGAAATTTTGTCGAGGAAGCTACTGGCAAGATTGTTGTTGGTTAAAAGATGTATATTAAAATCACCAGTTATGACAAAAAATTCATAACCGACAGCACAATTAGACAGAGACGCAAATAGGGGATCCAAGCAACAGCTACAGTTAGGAATGTAAACGCAGGAAACAAATATTCTATTACCATTGCCTCAAATCTCAATATTTAAAAATTCTACTCCAGTGGCACACCCCCTGGAACTCCCTGTGGGGTTCCCCATGCAAACATTTAAAAAAATCACCATTTTTGGCCTTTACATGAAAAAATCAGCGAAATGGCTATGTTGTTTCTTTATTTTTATTTATTTATTTGTAATAATATTTATTATTTATTTATAATAATATCTATTTTTTCTCTTTTGAAATTTATTTAGTCAGAACATATGTAAATGAAAAAAATTAATTTAAGTTAGTTATATAAAAGAAACTAAAAAAATTATTGTTTGAAGTCTTTTTTACTTTCAAGTCTGGGCAATTTCGCACGGCTCTCTAATGTCGTCGCCATAACAGCCTCTACATTTTCCGGTATAACCCGTTTGGAAACGCTAGCTAGCAATTGAACATGTCGTTCCGTTCCTTTTATGTGTGATGGAATTTTTGGATCATTAAACGGTGGATCATCTTGATTTAAATATTCTTTCAATGTATCGTACGGAATGCTTCGCGTGAATGGTGGTTCAAATACGTTATTTATGTCATTCATATTGATCATCTCCGTGTAACTTGTGCAATTAAACTTTATATCTGGTTTTTTATAAGCTCTAAGTTGCGTTGGGTCGTCAACATCTGTTCGATAGCGTAGAATTATGTTGATAGCACAGTCGCGCTTTTCTTAGCTATCATCAAACAACATTGATAACAAGATATTTTCCGAATGCGCATAATATGAATTATCTGTAATTACTTGATTGACAATTTTGCGTAAACGAGGTTCTAGAAATCGTGACCAACTAATGAAGTTGAAAAATAATGCACTGCCGTACACGACAGAGCTGTAATACTTGATATTGAAGTTCATTGGCACATAACATTTAATTATAAATTCAACCAGAATTCTTAAATTTGCATCTGAATTTTCCGTTGTCACATAAAATCGTAATAATCTAGCGGCCTTGGTGAGCCACCGAGAATGTACAATTTTCCCTAGTTTGATTAATGAAATTAGTAATTTCAATTCTACCTGCTGTGTCTTGTGGTGGCTTAAAAACGCACACAAGCAATTTTAGGATCTGCAATTGTGTCACAGTGATACCTTAATTTTTTAAAAGGGTTGCGGTGCATTCCAGTGATACCTTAATTGTTAAAATGGTTGCATAAAACGCGCATTTCTTAAGAAGGTGCCATAAAATACCTACAAAAAGGGTTGTAAAAACAACCTTCATTTCTTAAGTAGTTGCTATAAAAAAACTACACAAGTAAGTTTACGACATGCAGCTGTGTCTTGTGGTGCCTTAAAAAACGCACACAAGCAATTTTTCGATTCGCAATTGTGTCACAGTGATACCTTCATTTTTTAAAAGGGTTGAATAAATTTCCCTAAAGAGAAAAAACTCCAAAAAGAAAAAAACATAGGCATTTCGCTGATTTTTTCATGTAAAGTGCCAAAACTGGCGATTTTTTGAAATGTTTGTATTGGGAACCCCACAAGGGGGTTCCAGGGGGTGTGCCACTGGCATGGGTAGGTCGGGCTTCCAAAGTTAGTGGGGGTCGGTCATACATTTGGACTCGATTGGAGCACTATAAATGGGTCAAAGTAAGATTTTTCAAAATTTGCCCCTACCCAAAAGTTCGACCCAAATTGGGGGACATCAGAACTCGTTTTAGAGGTATGGTTCCTTCGGCAAAGTTTCTTATTTTGATCCCTAGAATACGATTTTCACAGAACAATGGGCGATTTTTTTGCCTCCCCACAAATCGACCCGGCCTAATATATAAGCATAACCAACACACCTTAAGCACTTAAGAGCACTCGGCAAGAGAATAGTATAGTTGAATTATATCGAAGAAGAAGAAAAAGGAAATAAAATAGAGAATAGAAAATAAGGTAAAGAGTAAGAAACAACATAAATAACAATTAAAAAATGGCATAGAACATAAAAATAAAATAAAATTAAAAATGATAAAAGTAAAAGTAAGGCCGCTACACTAGAAGATACTTTCCCTATCATCATTAGCGCATACAATTTTTTGTAGCTCTTCATGGCTATGAATTTTGATAATTTCAGCTCCTTTAAGAAGCTTGATGCAGATGATGCCCCGATGAGTGAATGCGTTGAAAATTCTTTTTTGGCGCTTAAAGGCAATCGCAGTTTGCAGTAATTTTCGTCTTTCAGCAGTGAGGTGAGCTTTTTGTGGACATGCATCTGCAGCTGCTGTGGTTGTTGTTATACCCCCACGTTTAAAAAACGTAAAAGGGGTATATTAATTTTCTCACTCCGTTTGTAACGCCCATAAGGAGACGTGGTAGGCATAGAAAAATGTATATATTCTTGATCAGCATCACCACCCGAGTCGATTTAGCCATGTCCGTCTGTCTGTCCGTCTATCCGTCTGTCTGTGATCACGATTACAGCCGTAATTTTAAAGCTTTCATCACGAAATTTAATATTTAAGCTTTTATCTAAAAAATAAAGGTAAAGTTCGAAAATGAGCCAAATCGGATGAAAACGACGCCAGCTCCCATATAAAGTGACTTGATCAAAACGGTAAAATCTCTTCGGATCCCACAAAAATGAATATATGGACTTGAAATTGGATATGAGTTTTGATGTTCAATATACACTCTGAGTGTGAAATTCAAACAAATCGGATGGAAACCACGTCTACCTCCCATACAAAGTGGCTTTATCAAAAATGTAAAAATCTCGATAAATTCTACAAAAATTAATATATAGACTTGAAATTTTGGATATGAGTTTTGATGTTCAATATACACTTTGTGTAAATTTAACGAAATCGAGTGAAAACCACGCCTACTTCCCATACAAAGTGACTATATCAAAAAACAAAAGTGAATATTTTCTGTTAAAACTATAACGAAAATGTTTTTCAAAATAAACATTTTATTGATTGCTTAAGGCTTTGAAAATACATCGGTTCGGTCGTGGGGGTATTTTAACTTCGGCCCAGTCGAAGATCATTCCTTACTAGTTTTATTTATTTGTGTCATAAAGTCAAAGAATTCACCTTTACTGCCATCTCATTACTTTTATCATAACACCTATACTAATTGACCAACAATTCCATGCAACGCCGATAAATTTAAGAAAAATTAATTTTTCAAATTTTTTTGAAACCTGCTCGGTAAAACCACTGAGCATATAATACTTAATAGACGACTCAAACCGTATAAAAATGTGTTTCTATCGAAATTGTATGCAGTGGCTCCCACACTCTCATTTACTCTCCAATCGTTCTTGCGTTCAAACGAACATTACTTCGTGTTTACACTGTCGAAGCTACCACCATGGCTACCATACATTTTGTTATTGCAAGCAACGAGCGCCTTGTTGTTGCATTTGTTGTCGATTTTGCTGTGTTGTTGTTATACCACATTGTAGTCAACTCTCATATGATCGTCACTTTGTGTTTTGTTGTTGTGGCTACCATTAGCTATGAAGCATACGCTTTGTTGTTGCAAGCATCGTGTATTTTTATTTTGCTTTTTTTCACTTTGTGTGTTGTGTCGAAGTTTATTGCGATTTTAGATTTCTTGCGAGATATAAGCAATATTTTATGCGTGGATCCGAATTTTTTTAGCGTTATTTAAGATTTAATTTGATAATTTATATGCAAATAATTTTAAAATTTGACGACTTTTTGCTAATTTTTGGGACATCGATTAATAAATTTACAATTTTTGCCTTGACGTTGCTTAGAAAATATACTGTTGACGACTTATGCACTTTTACTTATAAATGATTTTTGATTTGACGATTTAATAGGAAAAAATTTTATGAGACTTGATTGATGACATATACCGCATTCACAGGGACTACGATTTTGAGATTAATTTATGAAAACATTTGTTTACATAATATTGGCTTTTTTAAATATTTTAATTTTGACGACCTTGGCTTTTAATAGGATTACGTTTTTTCGGTTAAATTTTGATTTAATTAATTGGGGTTGGAAAACAGATTTTCTTACAAAATGGAATCTAATAGAAAACTAAAACGAGATACAAGAAGAAGCGGTGACAGGTGTATTATACATTCATGTCAGAGAAGCTATAGAGACAGCTCAGAAAATTTTCCCGTTCGTCTTTTTAAATTCCCGAAGAACGAATTTTATCGTCGTATATGGATTTCAAAATGTAATTTAAACGATATAAATGTTGTTAATGCACGCATTTGCGATTATCATTTTTTAAAAAAAAAAATTTCTTGGAAAAAAATATCTCACAGCGAATGCTGTTCCAAAACTTCGGCTTTTTAATACCGGTCAAAATAAAGAAATTAATATTCAGGGTGATCCTTATACTTTTATTGAAGAAGACTTCAGTTCTAAATTACCAAAATTTAAAAACATAAAACAAATAGAAAGAAGTCATAACACTATTGACATAGACTTAGTACAGTCTATAGATAAAGAACATTCTGACTCTAGGGAAGATAGAAGTTGAAGAATTATTATTATTTAAAGATGAAGCAAAAAATAAAATATGGTCTGATCTAAATAATCAAAACACCGCTCAAACAAACGGAACGGGTTATAAGAATGAGTTTTGTGACAATTGTCTCTTGAAAGAAAAAAACGAGCTTTATTACCGTCGCAAATACACGGAAATTTTAAAAATGTACGAGCTAGAGAAAGAAGCTAACAAACTTCGTCAGAAAAAATTTCGTTTTTAAAAATTTTATTAAGAAGAGAACGAACTAAAAATGCAGTACATATAAAACAAATAAAAAATAGAAGTAACTTATGCAAAATCATAGATAACGATGGTTACTTCTCAAAAAACACAAAAACTCTCTGCAAAATGTTGGTAAAACAAAAGAAATCATGGAAAGAGAATGAAAAAATATTGCTCAAAGCATCATTCAAGCATTTTTATTCTGCAAAAACTTATGCGTTTATTCGAAATGATTTAAAAATAAATCTGCCCTCAAAAGCATTATTAGCAAGATGGGCTCCAGTTAAATTTTTAAGTCCAGGGTTAAACTCAAATTTAATAAATGCATTGTCACAAATAATTTCAAAATTTACTGACAAAGAAAGGGATGCTGTTTTGTTGTTTGACGAAATTTCTTTTAAAAGAGGGTTACAGTATAACTCGTACAAGGATGAAATAGAAGGTTTGTTGATGATGGCAATGAAAAATGTATGAATCTTTGCAAACAAATTTGTGTTTTTATGATTAGAGGTTTGTACTCGAACTGGGAACTTGTTTTAAGTTACTATGCCTCCGACAATGGGTTGACATCAAGCTGCATGAAAAATATGGTAAAGGAAAACCTGATAGCTGCTCAAAATTTAGGACTGAATGTAAAAGCAGTGGTTTGCGACCAAGGACCAAATAATAGAGGAACTTTTTCAAAATATGGAATGACATCAAAAACTCCATATTTTATGTTCAATGAAAAAAAAAAATTACGGATTGTATGATGCTCCTCATTTAATTAAGTCATTAAGAAACATACTTACTAAAAATGATATTGATTCACCAGATGGGAGAGTTTCTTGGAAGATAATTGTCAGGCTCTTTGAAATTGATAAAAAAAATATGACTCGTTTATGTCCGAAATTGTCCTTCAAACACATTTATACAAATTCGTTCAAAAAAATGAAAGTAAAATATTTTACACAAATTTTTAGCCACACAGTTGCTGCAGCAATACGATCTCTGATTGAAAGTGGTTATTATAGCGATTGCATGGACCTAGCATTGTCAACGGCAGCGTTTATTGATAAAATTAGCAATGTTTTAAGTGATAAGAACCCTTTCAAATCAGCATTAACAAAAAATTCTTTCAACGAAGATTTTTTGATGGAAATGAAAGAATATTTCAAACAAATAAAATATCCCAAAAAGGTATATTGTATTGATGGTATGGTGCTTTCCATAACTTCAATATTGTCTCTGGCTAACGGTATTTGGAAAGAAAATCCAGATCTCTTCTTCCTGATTTCCTCTAGATTGAATCAAGATCCCATAGAAAATCTATTTCATCTTATTCGGAGTAGAGGTGCAACTAATAGCAATTCAACGCTTTTTGAATTCAATTTAATAATTACCAAAATGTTGTCAATGAAAGTTATCAATTCGAGTTCAACTTCTGGTAATTGCGAACCTGATGACGATCACATGTTAAGCAATTTAATTAATATAATAAATGAAGAAAAGAAAGATCCTTCGAGTAATATTAATTCAACTGATGAATTAAACACATCCAAAAATGCTGATATTGATCTTTTAATTAATGATATTGAAACAAGTGATTTCAATGACTAAGCAAGCACTTCGAACTCTATTTCAAGTGAAAATTCTCTTCGATATTTTGCTGGCTTTATATTGTTCAAATTATTGCAACAACATAAATGCATCGATTGTGAAAAATTTTATTCTGAAGTGCTTTATTTAATAAAAATTTTAATTATTTTAACGGTAGGTTTAAATTAAAAGCACCTACCGACGAATTTTTTGATCTCATTCAAATACATAATGAAGTTTTTCGTACCATTTTTGAAACGCAACCTCATCAAAGACACATAAAAAAACCATATTCGATGTGTGCATTAATAAAACCAATCAATCAGACAATTTCAAATCTTGGTTTTCAGAAGAACATAAGTGCTACGAGTACAGAAAATATCTCCTAGACTTTTTTTAATAATACTTATAAGGAAAAATAGTATCTGACTACCAGAAAAGCTATGCGGCAAATCTGATAAGCAGCACACAAAAAAACAAACTAAAAATTTTACAACATTAAATAAATCTCGAATGAATAATGAATATTTAATATAATAATTATTAAATGCTTTTTAACATATTCAATTTTAAAAAATAAAAATTTGGTTTAATAATTTTCATTCATTTTGAAAAAAAAAAATACATGCATATATTTGTTTTTCTATATTTTAAAACCAAACATAAAAAAAATGCGAATCACACCTATCAAAAAAGGTCTCAAATCACAAAATATAAAAAAACTCGATCTTCATTCATTTTCCGTTGATTTGCGTGTAACAACAACACAGTGAAACCAGTTTTACGCAACAACAATGCCCTCGCTGCTTGCAATAACAAAATAGCCCGAACACAATGTGCGCGACGAACGGCGAGCAACACGTCTCCAATCTGTCGTTGTAGAGAAATGTTGAGCGACTTGATTATAATACACGCGACACCAGCAAACTTCAGCAGCATGCATGAACCAACAAGACAAGATCAAGCAATCAGCAGTGCGAGAAAAAAGTATTTTTTTCGTGCCACGTCATCGGTCACAAAAAAGCTATATTGCATACGTTTTTCATGCAAAACATGTGAATACTTAAATAAAAGTGGAAAATTATAAAATTAACAAGTTTAATTCTCGAAAAAAGTGTTGAATACTTTGTTTGTTTATATTTCATGCAGTAACGAAATTTAAAGTAATTTTTTTTTGTTGTTGCAATTATTGCACGTCGCTACAGCACACTTCATTTTTATAAAAAAACACAAAAAATTACTGAATTATAAGCACTAACAATAATTCTTTAAAACTTCAAGAAATAATTGTTCACATAAAATCGCTACACGTAAACAAAACAATTTTTGACCGATGACGTCAGACCTACCAGCTTTGTTTTGTTTACAATATGGCGGCTCTTTTCTTTGCATGATCTTTATTTCTTGGTTCATGAGCAGCATGTATAGTACACAAAAAACAATGGCTGTTTTCAGCCGACCCAACAGTTGCCGTTTAGAATAACAACACAATCAGAGCTGAAAAAGAAATCCATTCAATTTCATTTTATTTTCAAAAAGTTGAATGAGTGACTAACGAAATAAGAATCTATTCAATGAATGATAAATTCAATTATAAATAAAAATGTTATCTCACATTCAAATTTAAAAAATTTATTAATTATTCGTTACATTTATATCAACTAATGAATAAAAAATCAATAATAACTAAGAAATTAGTAATGAATAACAAATGAATAATGAATAAAAAAATGAATAACGATTAAAATACAATTATATTAAAAAACAATTGTAAATTCTAAAATTCTTTTTGAATTGCATTCTTTGTGTATAGTTTTCATATGAATGAAAAATTGAAAAATGGCAACAAAAATGATTAATTGAAATGAATAATAAATCAAGTTTTTAAAATTAAATGTGAATTAAAATTTTATTTATAAATCAATTTTGCATTAATTTATGGATTTTTATGTCATTATTCAGTTGTACTTATTCTGAATATGAATGCAGGCCTAACAACTCTGAAAAGAGTTCAAACAAAACATCCCTCACTACCATCGCTACCATAAATTTCACAACAGTTTAGTTTGCTGCATGCGACCAGTAATAACCAATGTAAACAATGGCGGAAACTTGCTTTTGCTGCCTGTCAAATTAAAATTAAATTGAAGCCGACGGAAATGTCGCGCGACAAGTCTCCAAAATACGTCCCATAAGAAATACAGGTAAAAACAAAAGTGGCAATTGGCACTGCCGCTCATCGCGCGTATTGTGTTCGGGCTAAAAAGGAATGGTAGCCATGGTGGTAGCTTCGACAGTAAAAACACGAAGTAATGTTCGTTTAAACGCGAGAACGATTGGAGAGTAAATGAGAGTGTGGGAGCCACTGCATACAATTTCGATAGAAACGCATTTTTATACGGTTTGAGTCCTCTATGTTTTATATGCTCAGTGGTAAAACGTAACGTTTTCCCATTAAAAAGAAAAACACAGGTGCGTCATTGAACACACGAGAGAAGGGAAGCATTTTCCAAATTTCATAGATTTGATAATTAATTTCATAAAAGATATTAGCTTTTTTCGATTAAAATAATTTTTAAATTTAAAACTTTAAAATAACAAAGCAACTAAAGAACACACTTTAATCTTCACACCAGTGAATTTTATAGCATTTCCTTATTTTTTTTTCACTTAGAAAACGCACTTTTGGTCAATTGTTAAGTTTTCCTTCGCGCTATACAAAAACAAAAAAAGAAACACCATGTACCAACAACATAATTAACTATTGTGTAGTAAGCAGAGTAAGTATTTTTAACGTATTTTTAAGCATTAAGCAACTCGAGTGTACTCAATTTGTTCTTTTTAACTAAATAGTTATAAGTTACATACTTATAAGTTACATACGGACAGACAGATAGAATATGTATACTTTTCTATATCTACCACGCCTACTTATGGTCGTTACAAAATTAATATACCCTTTTATTTTTTGTATGGTAGCCTCCGTAAGAAGTGGTCGGAGGGGATAGGCCCTGAAGGCAAAAGTATTCGTTTTTAATTTAACATTTTCTTGTTGCAATAGACGCAAGCATAAACGCAAGCATTAATTCTAAGAAAAAGGTGTAGGAAAAAAGTGTCGTTTTGCGATTTCACTCCAGCAAATCACAGAACGAGGCGTAAAAAGCTTCGTTTCAAAAAACACTGAAAGTATATATAAAACAACTTATTATACAAACATTTCATATTTTTACCTATGAACTAATGCGCACATACTTTTCCAACTATAGACAAAAGACGATATTCTGCTATTGCTGTATAGCTAATATGGATTAATTACTTTCATCAAATTAGCTTTGCCATTATTTCCCTAACTGTGGTATCATCATACATAAAAAACGAGGCACAAAAATGGATCTTGATAAGTGCAACGGTTTATCAACACTACAACCTTTGTAATGCAAGCTTACCAACACTGTTAATAAAAGGTTTTTATCAGCTGCTATGCTTTGGCAGCACTGCTCGGAAATGTTTCTTGTCATTCAAGGATTTATATAATGGGTCTGATTATGCAAACTTCACGGAACGTAGGTTAACATATCACAACGTACTATGACTTTTTGCTGATTATGCTACCAACATAGCAACCACAGCAAGTGCCAAATGTATATAGAAACAGGCGTAGGCAGAACAGTTAAGAACTATTTTCTCTCGTTTTTCTCAACCGATTTTGATAATTTTTTTAAAATCAATAAGAGTTGGGAGAAGGAGTGCACCGAATTTATATGGTGGGCGTGGCACATCCCATACAACCCAAATTTGCAATGTCGAATAGCTTTAGAGTTATAGGTCACACATCCTCGGAAATCGGTATTCGACCTCAAATCACAAGTACCTTTCTATTGGTTACATTTTATGGGCTTTGAAAGAGGGGCGTGTCACTTTTCAGCAGTTTTTTTTCAGCAGTGGAGCTTTAGATAATAAGTTAACTTAAGAACATTTTGTACTTTAGTCTAAATTGACAATTAAATAAAGAAAGAAAAAACCATCAGAGTTCACTCTAATGCTTTTTTTAAAAATAAATATAACAATCAATTTATTTAACTGGCGCCCGAGCAAACTCAAAACAGTTTAATACGCGTATCCTTTTTTGCAAAAGCCCTCAAGTAGTGTAGAAATAAGGAAAAAAGTGCCGTAAAAAGCAGCGCGTAATTTTAAAGAAATAAAGCCCTCAAGTAGTGCAAAATAGTGTAAAAGCAGAAAAAATAAGAGAAAGAAAATAGTGCAAAAGACTTTGAAAAAAAAAACTGCAAAGACGCCCTTAAGTAGTGCGAAAAACATTTTTTTCAAAAACAAGTACAGATAAAGGCCCCTTAGCAACTACGGTGAAACGGAAGCATTACGCGCTAGCCTATCTGTCAACTCTAAAACAAAAACCTGAGATTAATCAGAAAATACAAACTAAAATCATCAATAGCCAACCTGCAAGAAATCTAGAAAAATTACTCAAACTGAAACAAGCAGCGTAAACATCTCTAGAAGACACCACTATGCAGCTCGTCAACATTATTATATTGTAAGTCAAATAAATACAAATGTATAGAAATTAAGTGACAGATGTGAAAACAAATAAATCGTCATTAGCTATTTTAAATATTAGAAATAGTTAAATACAAACAAAAAGTAATAATGCAATCATTGTTGTGAAAAAGAAGAAAGCAATTTATTTTAAGAAAGTTGAAAAAAATTCCTTAATAAATATTTACATAAAATAGAGAGGTATTTATAACCAAATTTAAATTAAAATTTTTCAAAAAGGAAACTTAGTCGACAGAAGCTCTAAAGCCAAATTTGTACAAAAATCAAACTCATTAATTCGTTTAATAAAGCTTTCTTCTAATCAAGAGAAAAATATCAAATCCGAATAATCTGATTCGTCCTCCAGTCCTTAACAACCCTGATAGTGCTGAGCTTCATCAAAGAATGATATCAATGAGTGAAGTAGGACCAATAATTTCTGAAATCACTTCTCAGATGTTAGGGCAACATGTACCGGCTCTGGTACAGGCAGCTATTAATCCCATATTAATCCCATAGATATTACGGTATTTTGAATACAATTAGAAAGAAGATAGTAGGAGAAGCCGACATAGCTCTTGAATCATATAATACGCCTCTAGATTGGGTGGCTATTTCTAAATACCTGTCCTTACATTATGCAGATAAGAGAGATCTCTCAACTCTCGAATATCAAATGACTTCGCTTGTACAAGGTAAATTACCAGTACAAGAATTCGATTGACGTGCCAATAAACATTTATCTTTAATTCTAAATAAACTCGAATGCTTAAACGTATCAAACGAATCTTTATGTCTCTTAACCCTTTCAGACCGTGATGCATCGTTTGTGCAGGTGGTTTCTATCTTTAATATTTCCACTTTTATTTAACGAATGTTATAAAGAACGAAATGAATCGATTGTGCTTGTTATTGTTTTCTTTTGTTTCTCACACTGTTCCGCGATTCGCTTTACCGTTACTTGAGCACGCGTGGAATTCTTGATAAACTTTTTAGTTTTGTCAAAATGAGTCGAAGAGGTAATTTGTGTCTTCAATTACAAAAAATATAAAGTGTAAAACTTTAGTGTAAAACTAGTGAAGTTAACGCATTTGAACTAAAAAAATAATAAATTTTGATGTTTCAAATAAATTTGAATCATTTGTTGCTAAAAAAATGGGTTTCAGATAAAGTTGCATCAATTGTGCGTGTCCTGAAAATCCTTGAAGGATATGTAAATTGCGAAACCTAAACATTGAGAATATTTTCATTCCATATAACGACCATAAATTCCAAAAATCATAAAAAAATGTTCAGTAGATAAGCGTCGGGTCTGAAGGGGTTAACACAAACTTATAGGGATAAGGCTCTTGATACATTTATCAGAGGCCTGAATGGCGACCTCCCCGAGCTTCTTGGAATGAGAAAGCCAGCGGACCTTCCGCAAACCTTACACTTATGTTTGAAACTCGAAAATCAAACATACCGAGCAAATTATGATCAGAGTAATAACTTTATCGAGAGAAGAAATAACAAAAAAAAAACCAACCCCCACTTTTACCACCACGTAGCTATCCCCGTTACCAGCAACCGCAATTCACACCTAATCTTCACTTTTTATCCTACCAACGTCCGACAATGTTATCCTCACAACCTGTTTACGTACCACAAAATTATCCTTCCAACTCCAATTCAACGATTCTCAACAAATGCGTACGATCGAATAGGCTCGTGGTTACCAAACACAACTACCTCCTAGACCCCAAGGTGCAAAACCTCAACCTAGGCCAGAACCGATGGAAGTAGACAAAAGTATGCGTAGCAAGAAAATTGATTGTATGAATAGACCAAAAACAAATTATGTCACGGATAGTCCACCACCATCAGTAAACCAACCCCAGCCTAAAAAATTTTAATTTTTACAATTAAGATCCGTCATGATTTTTTTTTTTATTACAAAATATTTAATATAAAATTCAGTCTGAAAATTGATATAAAACTTATTGGATCTTAAGGCCACAATTTAAAAATATTTTTTCTTTTTCGTTATAGTGAAATTGATTTATAGTTTATTTATAAGAACAAACAAGGTATATTTAATTTATTTAAATATTTTTATTACATATTTTAGTGGAAACAAGGCAAATACAGCAGCAACAATACAATGTAGTTGTTATAGCTGGCGATTGTCTTGCGTGGCAACTAGACCAATATATTTATTATGAAATAAATTATATTTATTACATAGGTTCAGAAGGGATGGATTTAGATAGATAGATATAATATTAAGTTAAGTTAAAAAAATTAATAAATTTAGTTAAAAAAATTGTTTATGGCATTTTACAGATTTTAAAATTTTCTAAAATTTTGTCCTTGGATGCATTTCAATCCAAATTGAATTAAAATAGTTATAGTGATTTTTCTATGGATATCATCGAGATAGACAAAATCGCAAAAATATAACTTTTCTGACGATCGACAAATAT
Organism: Pherbina coryleti; assembly: GCA_943735915.1. Taxonomy (NCBI): domain Eukaryota; kingdom Metazoa; phylum Arthropoda; class Insecta; order Diptera; family Sciomyzidae; genus Pherbina; species Pherbina coryleti. The sequence goes on from OX030948.1 coordinate 78,103,730, forward strand.
TAAGCTTAAATAAAAACTTTTTAACGAAAAAAAAAACAAAAACCGACTTCAAATCACTACAAAGTAAAAAATAAAAAATAACTTTCTCATTAATTTCTTGGTCAAATTTTAAAAGTTTATAATATTGGAAATCTTATAATTTTTTCTATTTTGTTTTATTATCATCAATATATTAATTGCTTTATGAACATAAAAGGTTAAGGTCGGCGCTTATCTTACTAAGTTGAAATATTTTTATTTTAATTTTTTTCTAATTTGTCTTATTATCATAAAATATTACTAACTTTATGAATATAAAAGCTTTTTAACGATTTTTTTTCTTTCAGTTGACAATTGTTGAGTACGCTGAATGTAGGCAATGTGTTCCATGCATTATTTGTGCAACTGTTAGGCTGCGAACATAGTGAACGCCGATTCAGACAGGTAGGCAGACAGGCAGGTCAGCGCGAGAAAACTGGCTTCATACAATTTCATATCGTCTCATAAAATGCAAAAAAACGTATGATCAAAAAATTCGAAATTGTGTTTTGTATTGATTACGATTCACTACATTATATTGCATGTGTGTTATGAATTTTAAACTTCTGCCACCAAAAATAACCAAGTTATTTGATTTGAAAATTTCGTTTCAATATCTCAAGTTGTTTGAATTTTATATCGTTTTATGCTTCTCCTGTAAACTTATCAAAAGTGATGTTACGTTATTTTGCATTTTAGGTGACGATATAAACCTGCTCAAAGTGTGCAGAGTGGCAGCAGGCGGATCAGATCAGGTCAGGCGTGAAAGCAGGCTGGCTCAGGTTTTTCGAAGCTGATTACGAGCAGATTATGTTTTGTTGATTAGATTTTAGACATTTTTACACACTAGTATCGCCTGTGGCCGAAATTCGGCCATCTGTTTCTGTAAGGTAACGAAACCCAAGTTGTTTTTCACATAATGAATGGTTAATAATTTGCATGTAAATGCTTACCTTGACATAAATAAAACAAATAACTGGCCATTTCAGCCCTTGAAAGGACTTTGACCTAGCTTCTTATGATCAATTGTGTTGTGCGTGTTATTAAGTTTGTACACAATTGACCGAGAACCGGACGTACATGCTTTACGCCGACTCCGAACGGCGATGAACGAAATGTTCTCGTTCTCAAGAAGCTTTACATGGCATTTTGATTACTCTCTGAGGTTTGCCATTGTCTGCAGAGAGGTGGCGGCCGTACAGAAAAATTATTTTAATTCAAATAATTTTCTGTCGCTGCTGGGGTTCGAACCTGGGTCTCCAAAGTTCGTTGACATAGCGGCCACACACTTTAACCAACTACGCCACGGACGCCACACGTCCTTATTGTTTACTTACATATTTTTTGTTATTAATTTTAAGTATTCATATGTATTAAGATTTTATAATATTAAAATAATTATTCGTATATATTAAGGTTTCATATAATTCATTCATATTATCTATTAAGATTCTTTACATTTTTCATTCATATGACTTGTATTAATTAATTAGAAGAAATGATGAACAATACGTTGACTAAAAACAAAAACATAAAATAAAAAAAAAAAAACTTACTAATCTAGATAATTGTGACAACAATTTCGCTCAGTGTGCTCAATTCGAAAGAGCACCAATACTAACAAGACAAAATAAAATGTGACTGTGTTCGAATGCCCAGCCCTGGCTTAAATCGATCCTTATAAGGAGGAAGGTTTGAAATGTCAAACACACTTAAGTCCCTTAGAGCAAACCGAACAAAACGTTTTTGGATTCTCTCTATAGATCAACATGCACACCAAACTTGACTTGCGTATTCTGAGGACGCACGATTGCATAATACAACGTTGTAGTCATACTCATACTATTAAATTCATTGGCCCAGCGATTTATAAATCCAAGCATTGAAAATTGTTTTTTACAAAAGTAATCAATATGGATGTTATACTATGTTCACGCTAAGGCCGAAAAGCCGCTTTTCGGACAATAATGGCTTTTCTGCTGAAAAGCTACAGGATATTAAGTTTTTCGCCATAGAAAAACTGTCAAATGAAAAGAATCTTTATACCCCCATGTTTAAAAAACGTAAATGGGGGTATATTAATTTTGTCACTCCGTTTGTAACGCCCATAAGGAGGCGTGGTAGGTATAGAAAAGTATATATATTCTTGATCAGCATCACCACCCGAGCCGATTTTGCCATGTCCGTTTGTCCGTCTGTGATCACGATTACAGCCGTAATTTTCAAGCTATCATCACGAAATTCGATATTTAAGCTTTTATCTTAAAAATAAAGGTAAAGTTCGAAAATGAGACAAATCAGACCAAAACCACGCCTACATCCCATACAAAGTAACTTTATCAAAACGGTAAAATCTCTTTAAATTCCACAGAAATGAATACATGGACTTGAAATTTTGTTTAAAAACTTTGATATATAAAAAGTACTCTGTGTATAAAATTTAACCAAATCGAGTTTAAAACACACCTACTTCCCATACAAAGTGACTTTATCAAAAAACTAAAGCGAATATTTTCTGTTAAATAGACATTTACTAGTGACCACCGGTGCGCGTTGCTGCCCCCAGCAACTATAATAACATAACCTATATAAAGAAGAGGCCGAATTAAGTGAAATGTGAGCGGAAAATTGCAATTGCAAAAAAACTTGTATGTATCTTGGTTGCTAGCGTTCAGCGCGAGCGGCTTGCGAGAGCTTTATATATTTTCTGACTTTCATTTTGTTGTTAACAGACGCTCTATTAAGAAGAGACAGAAGAGAGCGAAATGTGAGCAGCGAATAGTTTTGCTCTGAGTTTGATAACGTTGTTCTTAGCTGCGACGTTAATAAAAGAAAAACCAACATAATAACAACAATTATATGCAATTATATGCAAACTTTAATAAGCTATAACTTCAAAAATATAAATTTTTAAGAAATAAAAAGTCCAGTTTGCACTTCTTTAGGTCTGAACCTATCAAACCATACTAAATTTATTAAAATTGGACTTGTACTTAAAAAGCCTTATGCCGGACAAAATTTGGGTTTGCGTAATATATATATACTAGCGACCACTGGTGCGCTTTGCTGCACCCATCAACAATAAAAATAATAATAATTTTTCTGACTTTCATTTTGTTGTTAACAGACGCTCTATTGAGAAGAGACAGAAGAGAGCGAAATGTGAGAAGCGAATAGTTTGCTCTGAGTTTGATAACATTGTTCTCAGCTGCTGTTAAGAAAAGAAAAAGCAACATAACAACAACAATTATTTGCAATTATATGCAAACTTAAATAAGCTATATCTTAAAAAATATAAATTTTTAAGAAATAAAAAGTCCAGTTTGCACATCTACAGGTCTAAACCTACCAAGATATACTAAATTTATTAAGATTGGACTTGTACTTAAAAAGCCTTACGCCGGACAAAATTTGAGCTTGCGTAATATATATAAGATAAGATTGACTGCTTAAGACTTTGAATATACTTCGGTTCGGCCTTGGGGGCATTTTAACTTCGGTCCAGTCGAAGATCATTCCTTACTAGTTTTGTATGCTTTTCAGCGAAAAACTCTGAAAAGCTAGAAAACAACCCCGATTTGAAGTCTGTTTTTTGAAGTAAAGTCAAAATCTATTATTTAAATTCGGGTTGTCACTAATATTTGACATTTCGTCTGTTTTTTTTTATATGTATACTTGTAGCTAATAAGAGCATCTTATTTTCTAAGAACAATGAACAAAACGCAATAATAAACATATGACTACTGTGTCTCAAATAAAAAACTGCTTTTCAAGTGTGAACACCTTTTTTTGAAAAGAGGGTTTTCAGCTGAAAAGCGGCTTTTTGGCCTGTGTGTGAACATAGTATTAAACGATAACATAGAATCCATGCATACACCAAGGTCTTTCACGACATCTACACAACTTAAGGCAGTATCTGTAATGTGATAATCGATAGTTAAATTATTCTTTTTACGATTTAGAAACATATTATTTTTAGAACACCAAACCTCAAAAGATTTCAGATCAGACTGCATTAGGGCTGAATCATCTTGAGAATCTATTGTTCTGTATATTTTCATATCATCTGAATAAATAAGCAGATGAGAGTTTTTTATGATGTGATTTACAGCATTGATTGCTTAAATAAACAGAAGTGGACCAAGGTGGCTACCCTGAGGAACACCGGATTCCACAACAAATTTAGAAGACAACACACCTCCGAATCGTATTTGATAAGATCGCTTTGACGAATACGATTTATCCAGCCAATAAAATATTGCAAAAATCCCATAGACTTGAGCTTAAATAAATTTAGATATTGAGGAAGTTTATCAAATGCTTTCCTAAAGGCAGTGTAAATGCAGTAAATTTGGTTACCAGATTCAGTCGAGTTTAAGCAAAATGTTGTAAAATCGAGAAGATTAGACACAGTGGATCTACCATTAACAAAACCATGCTGATGAGCTGTGATTACTTCTCTTTGAGTGAAAATTTGAGTGAATTTTAATGCAATCGTACACCATTCGAATCGATGAAAGCTTAGCCCGCAATTCAAAACTTCATTCCTGCAACCTTTTTTATAAATTAGATTAATAAATTAATGTAGAATGAATAAATGAAAATGATTTATTAAATAATAAAGAAAAATTTGATATAAAACATAACCGCATTGAATTATCACTGCGGCAGGAACTCCATCAGGGCCAGCATCAAAATCCTCATCGATTGATCCAATATACTTTAGTATATCCTCTGATGTAAAGGATATAGATTCCAAAGAAACCCTGAATGTGGAATTTATATGTTCAAAATACCCTTCATCAGGATCAAAAGAATCTAAACAAAATAACTAAATCTTTAAAAAGATTTGCAAATAACCCACAAACTATGACGGGATCGTCAGTAAACCCATCAGCAGTCTAAATATTCACTATATAATGCAGCTGAGCTATTTTCAAATTCCAGAAACAAACATTTGTTGTGGGGCCATAAGCAAATATGAACAAATAACATAATTAACACAGAACACTAACTCATTCATTAAATGCGAAGCTATGGTCAAGGCCAAGCACACGATTAAAAGAATGTAAACAAACAAGAAAATAAATGTGTGACGAATGTAAGCAAGCGATCCACTTATTAAGGATCATATTGCAAACTGCTGCATATACGTTGACTAACAAGTGTGAGGCAACTTGTACATGTTAGTCAATAAAACAAAATTTGTGAAATTGCATTTCGTAAAACAAAACAAAATTAAAACCAAATGTTGTGAAATGAATACAATTTGATAGAATGATTTAAAAAGAAAAGAGAAGTGTTAAGACTTCCGTTGGGCAAATGCAATTCAACAATTTTTGCAGAACAATAAAAATATGTGATTGGCTACACACCAATCTATTGGAATGTTACTGAAAAAGTAGGCGTGTACTAGATTTTAAGAATAAACTGTTAATTACTATAAAAACAATTTGTTGAGAAAAATTTGAAAATTTCTAGGTCATTTGAGTTTGAGCTACAGACATATTTCTTTCATCTCCTATTGTTGCGAAGAATTTTTAAATCACCTCTCACTGTTTCTTTATTTCTTACTCTGATCTTTCTTCTAAACTACCTATTCTTTATATTACTAGATTTTAAGTTTTGCAATCTTAATTCTCTAATTATATTTATCCTAATAATTAAGTCGTTTTTGCATTAAATAATTCACAAATTCATAAAATTTTTTGAACTGCAATTAATTCCTAAGTTATTACTTTGTATATTAAAAGATATCATTCTTATTATCTCATATGATATTTGAATAAAATTGATCTATATAACTAGCTTTTTCCCGGCGCGCGTCGCTGCACCTTGCAACTATATGGATGCATAATAAGTATATTCAAAGCTTTTCTTACCCATAGTTTGACACCATTGTCATGTTTTACTGCCCGTTACAGTTTCCCAATAGCAGGATATCACCAAATAGTAATTCCATTTTGAGTTTGTATGTAAGTACTGTTACTTTTACTTCCAAAGCTATGTGATATTACAAATTTTAATTTTATGGGCGGAATAAAATGTTCATCCCAGTTTTCTAGTAGATGGACATTATCCATTTTTATTTCAGTTGCCGACAGTGAGCATAAAATCTAAATTACCAAATTTTAGTCTAATACTACCAAAACCTTCCGAGATATAGAATTTTTATTCATATGTGGGCGGTTAAATGGGTGTGGCAACCTATATTTAGTACAGTTTCCGACAGCTAGCAAACAAAATGAATTACCAAATTTTAGTATAATACCACTAAAATCTTCTGATGTATAGAATTTTTATTGATTTGTGGGCGGTAAAAAGGGGGTGTGGCAACCAAATTTTAGTACAGTTGCCGACAGTGAATAAATTACAAACTAAATTACAAAATAAATTACCAAATTGTAGGCTAATACGACCAAAACCGTCGGAAATATAGAATTTTTATTGATTTGTGGGCGGTAACAGGAGGTGTGGCAAAAATACGAATCTATCAAGCTGAAAATTTTTAAAGTCGAGGACATCACCCAATAGTAATTCCATTCTGAGTTTTATTGCTATGCGACATTTATTTCCATATTTCCAAAGCTATTCGATATCATATTTTTTAATTATATGGGCGGTGCCACACCCCCTTGTCCAATTCTTGCTCAATTTTTCTAGCCGAAGGACGCGACTAAATAGTACGCTCTTACCAAGTTTCATTGATGTGTGACTTATACGCCCTTCGTCAAACGCCCATAAAATTTTACCTGTGGAACGGCACTTGTAAATTGAAGTAGAGCACCGAATTCCGATGCTATGCGACCTATAATTTTAAAGCTATTCGCTATCGTAGATTCGAGTTGTATGGAAGGTGCCACACCCCCTTTTCCAATGTTCCGTTTTTTCCAAAACCTTTGCGTGACAATTACGAACCAACTCACAGAAGGAAGTATCCAATTTGGGCCAGTTGTTTTCAAGATTTAAGCATCCGAACAAACCAAGATTCATTTTTATATATTAAGATATTTTTGTTTGTTTGTATGTATGTATGTATGTTTGGAATAGACTCTTAAACTAGTTAACAGATTTTAATAAAACCTATATTAACGATGCCTTAAATTACTGTGCTGAACATAGGCTATATTAATTGTGCCATATCCCCTGTTACCGCCCACAAATCAATAAAAATGCTATATTTCAAACGGTTTCGGCCGAATGAAGCTAAAATTTTGTAGTTAAATTTGTATGCTAACTGTAGGCAACTGTATTAAATATGGTTTGCCACACCCCCTTTTGCCGCCCACAAATCAATAAAAATGCTCTATTTCAAACGGTTTTGGTAGTATTTGACTAAAATTTTGTAATCTAGTTTCTATGTTTACTGTAGGAAATTTTACCTAAAATGGCTTGCCACGCCCCCTTTTACAGCCACAGAAAAATGGTATATTTCAAACGGTTTCGGTCGTATTGCACTAAAATTTACTTGCACTTACTGTCAGAAAATGTATTAAAAATGAGTGTAATCTCACTACAGCTACGCCCACTATTCATAAATAATTATTATTTCTGAGATGTAAATGTTTTCATAATAAAATATGCTATGTAGGTGTAAGATAAAATGATAAAATTCATTATGAAGGTGCAATGTATCAAAACAAACCATTGGGTTTGGGCCCACTAGGATAAATTTCTAAAACTTTTCTTCCGCTTTCACCGCCCATAAATCAATAAAATTGCTATATGTCAGACGGTTTCGGTCGTATTGGATTAAAATTTGGTTGTTTAGTTCGTATCTGTACTGTCAGCAAATGTATTAAAAGTGGACGTGGTTGCACTATAGGCACGACCACTTTTCTGAAATCATTATAATTCCCGAGTTGAACAGGTTTTGATGGTGAAACTTGGTATGTGGGTGCCATGAGTCCAAGTGGCGAAAAATTTTTTTATTTTCTTCTGCTTTCTACACGAATTATTTATTTTTACGTATCTTTAGGCACAAATAAAATTTTCGAAATTTTTAGCATTTTTCTAGCTACGCCGACATCCATAAAATAAGAAATAGATACATCAAATATTCAGTTTGGGCAAAACGTAGGCCTGGTAAGCATATTTAATAAAACACTGATGACACATTAAAAAAAGAATTTAATTAACTTTTTACTCAGATAACAAAGTTATGGTAAACTTAGTATGTTAAACAGAGTTTCCAAGTAAATAAGCTTGAATAAATTATTTTTTGAAGCTAAACTTATATAGATTTATCCAACTATGAATAACGAAAACAGAATCTATTTATCCTAGAAGAAACTTATTTTTAAAAATTAATTTTTTCTTTGCTGCTAATTTAGTTCAAGGTTTTTTTATATCCAGAGCCCGAAAAAAGGTCATGTTTGTGAATTTTTTATAGGAAATCTAAGGAATATTTTCAAATGAGGGTTTTTCATCCTAAAAATATACACATCCAAGAGTATGTTTATAACTTCATATGAAACAAAAAAACGAAAAATATTATTAAACTAGATACTTAAAACTCGTACTTGTCATAGCCGATTTTGAAAATATTGATTTTTCACAAAATGGCGGATTTTCGACCAAAAATTCGTCATTATTTTGCCTATAATTAATGAACGAAGCTACGAAAAAAATAGGCTATGGCAAGAACGAGATTATTATGAATAAAATTAGCCTGCGAAAAAATCAAAACGATCGGTTCACTGAGTTTTGAGAAATCTTGGTCATCGAGAAAAACGCGTTTGAAATAAAGGACCGCTTTGGAAGGCGGTTCACTCACTAGGCTATAACTTTTTTATTTTTTGAGATATCAACTTGAAATTTTAACCTCATATTCTGGAGACTTGAAACTTTAAGAAAATGTAAGAAAAACTAGTAAGAAATGATCTTCGACTGGGCCGAAGTTAAAATACCCCCACCACCGAACCAAACTTATTCAAAGTCTTAAGCAGTCAATAAAATATTTATTTGTAAAAACATTTTCGTTGTAGTTTTTACAGAAAATATTCGCTTTTTTTTTTTGATAAAGTCACTTTGTATGGGCGGTGGTTGTGGTTTTCACTGGATTTGGTTGAATTTCATACTCAGAGTACATGTTATATATCAAAACTTATATGCAAAATTTCAATTCCATATATTAATTTTTGTGGAATTTAAAGAGATTGTACCGTTTTGATAAAGCCACTTTGTATGGGAGGTAGGCGTCGTTTTCATCCGATTTGGCTCATTATCGAACTTGACCTTTATTTTTTAGATAAAAGCTTAAATATCGAATTTCGTGATGATAGCTTTAAAATTACGTCTGCAATCGTGATCACAGACAGTCAGAAGGACAAACGGGCACACGAACATGGCTAAATCGACTTGGGTGGTGATGCTGATCAAGAATATATATTTTTTCTACACCTACCACGCCTACTTATGGGCGTTACAAACGGAGTGATAAAATTAATGTACCTCGTTTACGTTTTTTAAACGTGGGGTTATAAAAATGAAAAAAGTTCCGGGTATATAATCCCCCTTAAGCGAATCCGAACAAGGTCGGGCACTCTGCTAGTTATTAAATAAAGAAAAAAGTTAAATAAGTTAAATAAGTTAATAATTTTAGATTGAATAACTTAATAAATATATGTCAACGAACCTGGAGACCCGGGTTCGAACCCCAGCAGCGACAGAAAATTATTTGAATTAAAATGATAAATTTTCCTGTACGGCCGCCACCTCTCTGCAGACAATGGTAAACCTCAGAGAGTAATCAAAATGCCATGTAAAGCTTCTTGAGAACAAGAACATTCCGTTCATCGCCGTTCGGAGTCGGCGTTAAACCTGTAGGTCCGGTTCTCGGTCAATTGTGTACAAACTTAATAACACGTACAACATAATTGCTCATAAGAAGCTAGGTCAAAGTCCTTTCAAGAGCTGAAATGGCCAGTTATTTATTTTTTTATCTTAAATAAGGCTTAAAATAAAATTTTAACGAAATTAGAAATTCAAATTGTTTTCTGCTAAAATTAAATTGTATATAAAGCAAAACATTAAAGATATAAACTAGCACTTAAATATTTAAAATATAAACTAAAAATGAAGAAGAAACAAATAAGAAAAATAAATAAAATTATTTAAGTAATTAAGTAAATAAGTTTGTGCAAGAAGAGGAGATTGCTAATATTAAGATGATTTTTGAGATCACAGCCTAGAACTCTTCGAGAAAACTTGGATATACGATCAAATCTTTTCCTATTCAAGACGTATCTTGCACAGTTATTTATTGCTAATTGCAGCCTTTTCTGCGAAGCAGTAACAAGGTTCCTGTAAACAAGTTCACCATACGTGATAGTTATAAAAGCGCGAACGAGCTTTAATTTCGTTTCCTGTGGAATGAAGTCACTCGTATGCCATAGTTTTCGAAGTACGGAATACATTTTGGAGACAGTGAAGTTTACATGATCTGCACAACTAAGGTTATTGTTTATTTTATATCCAAAGCTTTTGACACAATCGACTATAGCGCTGCACAGTGCCCTTTTTTCAATTTTAGGATGACATTTGGGGTTTTATTTTTTTTTTTAAATTTCACAAAAAAATAATTTCATTCTTCAGATTATGAAACATGTATTATAAATGTGATATTAGAAACTTGATGTATTTATTTAAGCCAGTAAACAAACACCCTGTGCAAATGTCGGTACAGCGGTGTTCGTCAAGTTTTAGTTTGTCTCTTTTTTTTTATTGAGCAGCGCCTCTCGCTCAACATATAACACTTTATATTTTATTCTTATAACCTCTGGATTTGACGTCGGTCATTAAAGTTTAAGAGTTTTATTTAAAACCCGTGTGTTTCTTCTAAAACCATTTTTTAATTTCAGTTGTGAAATTTTATATAGAAAACCTCCCATTCGGTTTATTCATTGGTCCTTCGCGAGCCGTTTTTTGTTTTGTAAAAACCCGCGATCAAAAAAATATAACGCGAGCCCGCCGCGAGTGAAAAAAGTTTAATTAAAAATTTTGAAAAAAAAAACTAAAAAGCATTAGCTTTTTTAAAAAAAAAAAGAAAAAAAGTGCAAGAGCAGCTTCAGCTCCAACAACAACAACAACATCTGCAGCATCAACAACATCTGCAGTATCAACAACATCTACATCAACTACAACATCTGCAGCATCAACAACATTTGCAGCATCAACAACATCTGCAGCATAAACAACATCTGCGGCATCAACAACTACAGCAGCTTCATCGGCAACACATTTTTTGCGCTTTTTTTATAAATTTAAAGGCAAATTTTTGAAAAAAAAAAAACTAAGGTGAGATTTTTTTATTACAATCACATACTTAGTTTTAAGAGAAAGTGACTAGCTCGGTTCGGAATTTCCACATATTCCACACATTCGCGCGTTTTTTGTCAAATTCTTTAAAATTCGAGTTGTAAATTTTTCACATAATATTGTAAATATATTAATTTGGCGTCTTTTTTTCTCTTTTGTACATAAGTACAGCATAATTTGTGTTGCCGCCAAAAATTACATATAAACAATTTTATTTACTATAAAGTGCGCGTTTTTACGAAGATATATATATATAAATACATTTATTTTGTGCAAAGCAGTGTTGTCAGAGATACGAACTGAAATTCACCACTATTTGGGAAAAAATTTACCACTTTCGGAAAAAATTTACCTTTCACCAAAATAAAAAATTTTAAATATAACTTGTAAGTATGTTCATGATACAGTTAAAAGGTAGGCTCATTTCAAAATGGATCTGTAGGAGCTACAAACGTCTACAAACTAGCGCACCCTACTCTCCAATCTGAGCCTACCTTGTAATTGTATTATTAGTATGTTCAGAGAGGTAACAGTGCTGCCAACAACTCAAAAAATTGATAAGACTAAAAAATTATTATTTTCGCAAAACTTACCAGTTTTGGCCAAAAATTACCTTTTTTACGTCTGCCCAAAAAATGAGTCAAAAATTACCTCAATTAGGGAAATTTACCTCAATCTGGCAACACTGGTTTATATATGTGAGACACGAGAGAGAGCTCGAAAACGAGTCTCTACGAGTCTCTAGCACGCGAGCCACTACGCGCCAGTGTTGCCAGAGAGACGAACTGAAATTTACCACTATTTGGAAAAAATTTACCACTTTCGGAGAAAATTTACCTTTTGTCAAAATAAAAAAAATTTTAAATGATTAACAACCGTTATCATTTTTTTGTTAGTATTCATATATTTATAAAGAAACAACAAAAACATGAAAAAATAACATTTATACCATTCACACACGAAGAAGCAACGCTGATCTGACAACCGCTCCTATTCTGGGCGTGTTCTCAGCGGATTTCTCCGAGAGAGGATCTCCAACCAGTGCTGTCAGGTTTCGGTGAAAAAAGTCCCTCTTTTTGCATACAAATTAATTTTTTCCCCGTTTTTAACTTCGAGTTTCCCCGTGTTCTTACCCGGTTTTTAAATTGGTTAATAAATAGCAATTTAAAGAAATAATAAGTTCATTAATCCACTTTACTAAAACTAAAATAAATACAAACAGGAAAAACGTACGTATCTATAAGAAAAATAAAAAATTGAAATTTTAAGCGATATTGTATTTTCACTCGAACATTACGTTTTTGAGATTATAAAAAATTGTTAGAATTTATTTGAAATAAACATATTGTTATACATATTATCAAACCAAGTAAACAAGAGTATGTGTATTATTTCTATTATAAAAACTTAAAAATTCTGAATTTATTTCAATTGCAAAGCAATTTTTATATTTCAGTAAAGATTTACTGCGGAGAGTTCTGCATTGAGAGGTATCGTCAAGAAAGTTCCTTATTTCATAAAAAAATTGTAGTTGGTTTTTCTAATGACCGATGTATTTTTTCACTCGCTATTTTATTTTTAATTTTCCACGTTTTTATCAATGTTTTCCCCGCCTCACAGTACATTGTCCTATAGGAATAAATCAAGATTTTTGTTATAACAGAACCTAACAAATTTGGTACCGTTTTTTAGATAATACCTTTACTAAGAAAAATCCAAATTTTTATTGCAATTGAACAATTTTTGTAGCCACTATACCTCTTTGAAGTCAACTATTTTTTTGTATTTTTATTGTTGTGGAATATTTGATTTTGCACATCTTCCAAAGAAAAAATTACTGTAAGCGCAATTTCAGCCAAATTCATTTGATTTTCGATTTTATTTCAAGAAAAATATTGCATAAATAAATGACTTTTAATATGTTTTCAATTTAGCTTAAGAAAATAAATTGAAAATTTTCTAAAAAAATAAAAATTCTTTTAAATATTTTCCAAAACTTTGCAATTTTTGAGAGCAAATTAAAAAAAACATCTCTTCCATTTTCTAACATATTGTTATACATTTATTTATCTTCCAGACTCCAAAATTTGATAACCGTTTTCAACCGTTTCTTGGAGTTATCGCATTTTGAAAAATGGTATAAAAATCATATTTTCCTCTAATTAATGAAAATTTCTGTTTTGCGCATCATTCAAAGAATAAAATGTGAGTACATTTTTTAAACAATTCGAGTGTTTTTTTTTTTTTTATTTTCAAAAAATCTATGAACGAATTTTGGTTTTTATATTTTGTTAAAAAAAATTAGAAATTATTTTGAAAAAAATTACTTAAATTTATAAAAAAATTTAAAAAATATTTTGGAAAATGTTCTATTTTTAGCAGACAAGAAAGAAAAAGCTCCACATACCTCCAGTTTCATTGTTATAAGTATTTGAATTTTTTTTTGGTTTTTAGTCTTTCAAAAACTGCTTTCACTTTATCCGACTTTTTCCGATTCTTTGAGTAATCGTTTTTTGAAAAATGGTCTAAAATTGATGTTTTCTCAAAAGTTACTCTTTATTTTGTTACCATATTTCTTACACTCTACCGGAGTTTGTTTATAATTTTTAAAGAATTTTAAAAAAAAAATGTTTCTTAACAAATAAAATAAAATGTTATTTAAGACAAAAAAAAAATTAAAATAAAGGTTATGTTTCCTTAAAATACTCTTTTTAGCACATGATAAGGGAAAAATTAACACCAAATGAAATGGACCGATTTTGTTACACCGAAAATCAATTTTTTTTTCAAATGGCCGCCATTTTGTTTTTTTTTTCGGCGGATAAAAATTATCTTAGTTCAGGCGGTGGCCACTTAAACAAGGATTAATTCGTTTTTTATTATTTTTTGTCAGATGTTCCAGACTGGTGATATCCTGCACACCGTCAATTTTTTGGCATTTTTTTAAAAAATTCAAATAACGTCAAAAACCGCTTCAAAAATTCTGTAAACAAATTTGTAACCTATATGTCCCCTTAAAATATTTTTTTATTTAGTTTTGCTTGCTCATATTAACTTAGTTAAAAAAAAATACGAATACGAATATTTTTTTTTTTTGTTTTGCAAAACATTTTTTATAGTAGCATTATTGTCGAAAAAGTGCATAGGAAACTATATACTAAACCTCTGCACGTGTGCGCTTGAAATGCGTTTCAAAGCACTCGTTTGTAGTGCAAGCTTTTGCTATGTTTTGCTCTCATCAATGAAATCAAGCCTAACACTACAAAGAGCACTCGTCGCTTGAGCAGAACAAGAACAAACTAAAACCAAAGCAATGTTAGGCACGATTCGAAAAAGAAGTGTGCACTGACTAGAAAGTTATGTTGTTATGTACACAACAGCAGAACGGAGTTATGCTGTCTTTGAATAGCTTTGGAAGTAAATGCCGTATAACAATGAAACTCAATATGTATGGAGTTCTTACTTGGTGATATCCTTCTACTAGAAAGTAGAATATGGGAAGTAGGGTACTGGGATGGGGATTTGACAAATGGGTGTGGCTCCGTTCCAAATAATTAAGTATCCAAATAATTCAATGAAGTGTAGGAAAAACTTAAGCGTATTAAGACCGTTTAGACTTCTGTAGATTTCGTGTTTAGCCGTTTTGGGGGTAGCTGATTTCGAATCTGATTTCAGAATTTTAAAATTAAAGATGGTGGATAGGGTTGCCACCTAAATTTTTTGTAATTTAAAAAATTCGGTGCTGGGGTGAGCACTAGGTAAACATTGGTCACTGAATCCGAATCCGTTGTCAGATGTTCAAAAGTATGATAATTTAACAATAGGGCTGCCACCTAATAATATGTTGCTTTTTAAAGAGTTTCAAACATTATCTAACAGTTTTAGGGGGTCGCTGATTTCGAATCTGATTTCAGAATTTTAAAATTCAAGATGGCTGATAGGGTTGCCACCTAATTTTTTTTTATTTTTACGAATTCGATGCTGGGGCGAACACTAGGTAAAAATGGGTCGCTGAATCCGAATCTGTTGTCAGAATTTCAAAATTGTGAAATTTTTAACCCTATAGGTTTGCCACCTAGAAATATGCTTTTTTAAAAGTTTTAATCACTATTCTACCGTTTTGGGGGGTCGCTGATTTCGAATCTGATGTCGGAATTTTAAAATTCACGATGGCTGATAGGGTTGCCACCTAATTTTTTTTTTATTTTACGAATTCGATGCTGGGGCGAACACTAGGTAAAAATGGGTCGCTGAATCCGAATCCGTTGTCAGAATTTCAAAATTATGAAATTTTTAACCCTTTAGGATTGCCACCTAAAAATTTTTTTAACCAGTTCTAATAACTTTAATATTAAATTAAATATAGGAAAATTTCGTTTTTTTTTATTAAAACTTTTATTTTTGGCGCAAATACTTGACATACGTAAAATCTGATTCAAAATTTGAACATGCAGAATTTCATAACAATCGAACCACTCCTTGTATTTTTTTCCTCACTTTTGTATGGGCTCAAAGTACTGTGCGCCTCCCCGTTTTGTACGAAAAATCCCGAAAAAGGGGAAAAATCCCATCACCTGGCAGCTCTGTCGAAAACCGACAACCGGCAAATTTAGTTCTGTTCGGACTCTTAAACTGCTTGTGAGTATGTTAAGAGAGGTAACAGTGCTGCCATTAACTCCAAAAATTAAGAAGTCTTAAAAATTATTTTTTTCGCAAAATTTACCACTTTTGGTCAAAAATTACCTTTTTCACCTCTACCCAAAAACTAAGTCAAAAATTACCTCAAGTAGGGAAATTTACCTCAGTCTGGCAACACTTTGGGAGTTCCCATTTGGACTCTTTGTTTAAGGCAGCTACAATAAAAAATTGTAGTCATCTGCAGTGCGAGCGCAATATTTTTTCTTTTACGCTTTGTGCGATATACGCATTGTTCAAAGACAAAAGCGCGGTTTGTGCTTGCAGAAGTCACCCACATTTGGTGCTTATCTTATTCCTACGCTCTCGCCCACGCATTTTTTTTTTTGCATTATTTTGTGCTTTGTCCGCAGCTGAGACTGCAATTAAACTTGCCGCGCTCACAGTCGTGCTCTTATCGACTGTAATTGTGTGCACGTCTTAAGCCCTAGGCCCATATTACACAATGATCGTTTGATCGCGGTCAAAATATTTTTGTTGTTGCTTTCAATGCGAAACTGTCAAAAAACACTGAGAGCCAGAGCGGATAAACAATTGTTTCGCATTGAAAGCAACAACAAAAATATTTTGACCGCCATCAAACGATCATCGTGTAATATGGGCCCTAACCAAAATAGACGAAACGAGACGATTGCAACTTGCCGAACGTTTGCAATCGTTACGTCTGTTTTGACATTTAACCCAAAATGAAACGAGTTCCTCCAATCGTCTGAAAAAAGAAGAAGACTACTCTGCAGAGCTTTTGTTGACGAGTTGAGACGCTAAAAGTTCAGTTGTTACGGAAGAGAACATCTCGTCAAACCGTTTCGTTTAGTTTCGATAAGTTTACGTTTGCTCATTTTGGGTTACAACATTGAAATGCATTCAATGCATGTAACGTCTTCACTCGTTACGGAGCAAATCATCTATTTTGGTTAGGCCTTAAGTAGTAAGAGAGTGCACAGGTGGTACAGTGGGACGAAGACAAAAATTTTGCGGTAAAAAAAAATATTTTCGCTAAAATTTTTCTTAGTCATTTCGAAAGCGCAGGAGACTTAGAAAAATACAGGAAAGAGTAAAGAAGCTGCACAGTGGGACAGCCACACAAACAAAAAAAAAATTTTTTACTGTTTTCGTATTTAATTTAAACACGAAGCACAAGGCTTAATGCAATAAATTGTATTAAAAAAAAAAATTGAATTAAAAAATTTTAAAAATTAGATACACTTAAAAAAATTTTTTTATAATTTTATATATTGATTTGTTTAAATTTCCTGTCTTATACAAATAAATTTGGACAAATCTTTATTAGTAAATTTTTGTTGTTGTTTTTATTTTATTTTATCAGGTTTTTTTGTTTTTTCTTCGTTTTATTTCTTCGAAGTGTTTACGAGAAACACAAATAAAATAAATATGTCGCAACTAAAGACTTTTATTCGTCTGTGCGAAGCGCTCGTTGAGTTTGAATCAGATTTCAATTCTGTTGAAACTCTCGATGTCTTCTCCCTGCAAGCTGAAAGTGACGAGCTTAAAGCCCAGTGGAGAAAGGTTAAAGCAGCATATGATAAATGCATGGAAAGGATGGCTTATGATGAGGACTCAGATATTGAACCCATAAAAAAGAAATATAAAAACTGCTACCAATCATACCTTCGGGTAGCAGGAAAAATATCTAAGCTCTCTCAACAGAAGACTCCAAAGCAATCAGCTGCTCCAGAGCATGCACCAGTAATGGGTCACAGTATTCCTGTGCCGCCATGCGGTACTGAGGTTTTCAGTGATGATTACCTCTCAAGGTCGTCCTTTAGGGACATGTTTACGGCCATCTATATAACAAACTCGCGGCTTACTTCAGTGGAAAAACTATTCCATCTGAATAATAAAACTCGGGGTGAAGCTAAATAGATTATAAGACAATCCCCCTTAACCATTGAGGATTTTGCGCAAGCATGGCAAAATTTATCTGACCGATACGAAAATAAACGTATATTGGTCAACAGCCAGCTTAAGATATTGTTTAATTTGCCACATGTGCCAAAAGAATCTGGCACAGACATCAAAAAGCTTCAAAGAGATATCAATGGTTGTATTTTTGCACTTAAAATGCACAACATTGATATTTCTAATTGGGATGCAATTTTTGTGTACCTTTGTTCTACGCGATTGCCGGAGGTCACGCTCTCCTTATGGGAGCAGTCCATTGTGAATAAAAATCAGATTCCAAAGTGGACCGACCTCGATAATTTTCTGACATATCGGTTTCAAACACTCGAAACCGTGTCCGACATTCGTAGCTCAATCGGCACGGTACCAAAATCAAATTCATTGCCCTCTTCCTCCAACTCCAGACTAAACCAGCAATTTATCTGGTAAAAGGGTTAATAATTATCAAGTTAAAATTAACCCTACAAATTGCAAGCTCTGTTCTACAGAGCAGCACCCGCTACGTTCTTGCCCACGCTTTCTGAATATGAATGTGAAGGAGCGGCTAACAATTGTTCGCAAAAATAACTTGTGTGTCAATTGCTTATCGAACGCCCATTTAGAAAACGAATGCAAAAGTCAATACACGTGTATGACGTGCAAGCAGCGTCACAACACTCTTTTGCATCGCGATTCAAATCCATCGCCTTCTCCTGCTCCGAGTGTCGACTCGAGTAGGCCGAATTCGCGCCCGAACCCTTCCAGCAATAGCTCACAATCTCACGCTACCCAATTACAGTCCACTATCAACGACATTCAGTCTTGTTTTGCTTCTAGTACCAAACACGTATTGCTTGGTACTGCAATGGTGACCATATGCCATCTAGGATCAGCGTATACAACCAGAGCTCTTATCGACTCTGGCTCTGAAGGTACATTTGTATCTGAAAAATTGCAGAAGCTTCTTTAGTTACCCACGAGATCTGTGAATGCTCAAGTGTCGGGTTTAAATAACGCAGTATCGGCACAAGTCACAAAAGCTTGCGACTTGATCATTAGTTCTCCCAAAAACAGGCAATTCCAAATAGAAGCTACAGCCTTTGTGCTGTCACGCTTAACTGGAAACCTGCCGTCGTGTTCCGTTGATCCTTCTTTGTGTGAAAGTTTGCCCAATTTACAGTTGGCTGACCCACACTTCTTTAGAAGCGGTCCAATAGATGTACTTATCGGTGGCGATTTGTACCCTGCCATAATTCTTGATGGCACTAAGAGGAATATTCTGGGATCACTTTTGGCTCAAGAAACTGTGTTTGGCTGGATGTTTACTGGGTCCCTTCTTCTTAGCGAGATATCAAGTTTTAATACGTGCTTGACACACTTTAGTAAAGTTGCAATCGATCAACAGATTGCTCGCTTTTGGGAGTTGGAGGAACTTCCTAAGCAGAAGTATATATCGGCCTCTGATAAGTTTTGTGAAAAAAACTATCAGAAAACCACTAGACGTGATGACAAGGCTCGATATATAGTCACTTTGCCATTCAAAAGTGGCTACCCTACGGAAATAAATTTAGGATTTTCTCGAGGCATCGCTTTGAAGCAATTTCTTCGTGGTGAAGCTCGATTGACTAAAAATCCAGAATTTAAGTTGCAATATGATGAAGTGGTGAAGGATTACCTAAAATCGGATCATATGAAACGGGTCTCGCCTCCTAAGTTTGAGATTTCACCATTTCACTATTATTTGCCGCATCATGCGGTATTGAAGCCAGAGAGTACTACAACGAAAGTTCGGGTAGTTTTCAATGCGTCAAGCTCAACTTCTAACGGTTTCAGCTCGAATGATATCCTGCACGCAGGTCCAGTTCTGCAAGCTGACTTGACGCTTCTGGAATTAAAATGGCGATTTTTTAAATATGTCTTCAATGGCGACATTCAGCAGATGTACCGCCAGATCCTTGTTGATCCAAAGCATTCTGCGTTCCAACATATCCTATACAGAAGCTCTCCTGATGATGTGATTCAGGATTATGAGCTGAAAACTGTTACGTTCGGCGTAAACTGCGCACCATACCTAGCCATTCGAACCATACTGCAATTAGCAGATGATGTTCAACAGCAGTACCCTCTTGCTGCTCAAATTTTGAGGCATTTCACTTATGTCGATGATGCTTTAGCAGGAGCTCATGACGTGAAAAGCGCAATTAAGGCTAGAAATGAGCTTATAGCTGCTCTAGACTCTGCCAGTTTTGCAATGCGTAAATGGACTGCAAATGTATCTAGCCTTTTAGCAGACCTACCGACAGAGCATCTTCTGCGAGGAAACTTTTTAAAGCTAGAAGATGCTAGTTGCGCCAAGGCTTTGGGTGTCCGTTGGAATGCCACTTCCGATTTGTTTTATTTCACTACAAAACAGTTAGAAATTAAAACATCCTACACCAAACGCGAGGTTCTATCTGTCATCGCACAACTTTTTGATCCTGCAGGTTGGCTGGCACCTATTGTGGTAACAGCTAAAATTCTTATGCAGTGTATCTGGTTGGATGAAATCGATTGGGATGAAAATATTCCTGCCCACAGTTTTCAAACTTGGCAAACTTTTCTGATGGATTATGAAACCATTAATAACATTCGCATACCTCGTTATGTTAGTTATTCTGAGATAGAATTTCATGCCTTTTCTGATGCCTCTGAAAAAGCATATGCTGCAGCTGTTTATATCTGTGTTAAGCAAGGTGATTGCTTTGTCACTCACCTGCTTTACGCAAAAGCAAAGTGGCCCCAGTCAACCCGATTTCATTACCTCGCCTTGAACTTTGCGGTGCAACACTGCTCGCTGATATGGTTGACACCCTGTTATCACACCTAGAAATAGATTGGCATCGATTATATTGTCGGTCAGACTCCACAATCATACTTGCCTGGCTCTGTAAGCCCCCTTGTTCCTGGACAACCTTTGTAGCGAATAGAGTCTCTAAAATAGCAGAAAAGGTTGGCGTAAGAAACTGGTTTCATGTAGAGTCACATGAAAACCCGACGGATTTAGCCACACGTGGCGTTACACCCCAAGAGCTAGTCGATAACGATCTTTGGTGGGATGGGCCATCATGGCTTTCACTCGAACGCTCGTCTTGACAAAGAAAAACTCAACCTGCAGTTTTAGACACGTCTGTTGAGCGTAAAGCTGTTTTGGAAGATACGAAGACGTTTTGAAGCGTTTTTCTTCTCTCTCGAGAGGTCTAAGAGTGTAAGCTTATGTCTTTCGTTTTCTTCATTGTACGCATCCATGTTTTCGTGCTACATTTGTCAAACAATCAACATGTCTTGATAACGCAGAAATTAAACACGTAAAAACACGACTCGTATTGTTATGTCAAAAAACTAACTTTCCTGATGAATATTATAGTTTATAAACTAAAAATATTATCAACGCCAAGAGTTTGATTCTAAGTCTGAATCCATTTCTGCATAATGACGAATTAATACGTGTTGGTGGGCGATTAGCCTCTTCGCGAATTTTGTCATTTGATGAAAGGCATCCGATTATATTGCCATATAACTGCCAGTTTTCACGCCTTTTAGTACGTTTTGTTCATGAAATTTCCCTTCATGGAGAAAACCTGTTAGTGCTTCGTCTGTTACGAATGCAATACTGGATTCCACGTGCTAAAAACCTGATATAGACAACCTTGCACAATTGTAAGACTTGTGTTGTTCATAAAAAGCTACAGAGAACTCAAGTTATGGCTGCTCTACCAATAGACAGAACCATTATTTCGCGTCCATTCTCTTCCACTGGCATCGACTTCGCTGGTCCTTTTGACATAAAAAGCTACATCGGTAGGTCTTGTCGAATTAGTAAGGGCTATGTGTGCTTATTTGTTTGTTTCTCTACGAAGGCAATTCATCTAGAAGCCACAAGCGACTTGTCAACTGCCACCTTTTTAGCGGCTTTCTCTCGCTTTGTCGCTAGACGCGGCTGCCCAGCAAAGGTCTATTCTGACTGTGGTACTAACTTTGTTGGCACTTCGAAAGTACTAAAGAAGGATTTTAAAGATTTTTTTGAAGGCATCTCATGATGTCCTATTAGCTCAGTACATGCAGCAAGAAATTGCATGGCACTTCATTCCAGCAGGTGTTCCCCATATGGGAGGCCTTTGGGAAGCAGGTGTAAAAGTTTTAAGACGCATTTTAAGAAAATGGCCGGAAGTATGAGCTATACTTTCGAATAATTCTCAACTTTGTTTAACAGAATCGAAGCTTGTCTTAACTCGAGACCCCTTAGCGCCATGTCCCAAGATCCTGGTGACTTTCAATCTCTGACTCCAGGCCATTTCTTGGTCGGAGGCCCACTTCTCTCACTTGTGGAGCCAGAAATAATTGATCAGCCTCTGACGATCGTCAACCGTTGGCAGAAGGTCAAGGCAATGCATCAGCATTTTTGCACCAGGTGGAAAAATGAATATTTGAAGGAGATGCATAGGCGTGTAAAGTGGAAAAGTCCTCAATTAGATTTTAAAGTAAATGACTTAGTTGTCGTGAAAGAAGACAACTTACCCGCGAATGAATGGCGATTAGGTCGAATACTAAAGACGTTGCCGCTGTCCGAACCGAGCGAGGTTGTATAACTCGACCTATAGTTAAGCTTGTCGCACTTCCGTCTGCGTTGCTAAGTCACTATTCTCTGAACCACTTGCCTTTCTTGTTTTTCTTTTTCGTTTCTTTTTGTCTCGTTTCAGAATGTCCACAACCAAGATCGTTAGCGATCTTCTGGAGGAAATGATTCTCCAGGCAGAATCAGAGTTTGGCGCCAGTGAGACGGAAATGGTGCTAGAGTCGTCACGATTAGAGCCAGCAATGACGCTATGGCTAGATGTAGCTTGTGCTCGTCGGAGCATAATCTTCCATCGTGCCGGGAGTTCCTGGCTATGAACATCGAGGAGCGGTTGCGAGCAGTGTTACTAAACTTTCACTGCTCCAACTGCCTCTCTAGCTCTCATATGCGAAGGGACTGTCGGAGCAATGGAAGATGTCGTCATCGTCGTGAAGACCACCACAGCTTGCTCCACTCGCGTCTTCGAGTCCGAACTGGTCGGGTTCACTCCAGGAGGCCCCGTGGTAGGCATGCTCGAGCCAAAAAGGCAACATCCCATGCTCAAGATGAGCCCATCAGCTCAAGGCCTAGGGGCTACCAGCCAAGACGTACGTCTTTGCAGGGACCGCCGTAGCAAGTACCGCAAGCATCTTAAGCTAGAGACCACCTCCCGAAGCGGTCCCCCCCTAGAAAGAGATTGCAGTCGCAAGCACCGAAAGCGTCTTCGGCTAGGGACCACTTCCCGAAGCGATCTCTGCCTGAGCCACCGACATCACAAACTAAAAAGAGATTGCAGTAGCAAGCACCGAAAGCGTCTTCGGCTAGGGACCACTTCCCGAAGCGATCTCCGCCTGAGCCACCGACATCCAAAACCCTCCAACTCGTCACCTCGCTGCTCCCCACTGTCATGGTGGGGACCTGGGCAAATGGTCGCCTCGTCTCGGAGCGCGCTATTCGCGATGCCTGTCTCCCTCAGACAACAATAGCCAAAGCTTTGGTTTCGAAGTGGAGGCTGCCAACGTCTGTGGTTGATGGCACGGAAATGTGCACTCTGGTGATCTGGGGTCAGAATGAGTCCAGCGTCCACATTGAGACGACAGCTATGACGACAGGTCGTGACACCGATTAAAACCATCGACGAGCGGATTGGGTAGGGATTCCCAAATTTGAATTTGGCTTATCCCAGCTTCTACGTGTCATCGCCGCACGTTGGGCAAAAAAGATTCAAAACGCTCGCATTAGAGGTTATTGGAAAGTAACGGAGTTTAAATTATTTCAATTCTTTTTGTAATCTAGATACATTCCTTATGCAGAAAATCTGTTTTGTTTCTTAAATTATCGTATGATGTAGTTTCCATGGTTAACTAAAGATGGCGCTTTTTTGAACAAATTTTTGTTTATTTTATTTTTTATATGACACCACTCAATAAAATTGCCCATAAAATCTTTAATTATAAAACATATTTAATTAATAGAAGGTTAGTTCTGTGCATTTTATTTTTTTTTAAGTTGTTGTTCTTGAGACAGTGACGTATGTTTGAATTTGTGCGTTTTTTGTGTTTTTTTTTTTCTGAAAATTTGTAATTTTTAATAAGCTCTAATTTTTTTAATTCCACTCAAATCCACGAAAAATCTTCAGAGCCTACATTTCAAACTTTCTTCTTTCTGGTTGTACCAAAATTTTTTGCGACTACTTGCGTGTTTTCGAGTATTTGAGCTTTAAACTATAACAACACTACCGAGTATACACTGAAGCTGAAACGTTCGATTACCCGCTATAGTTAAAACGCTATACATGGCTTGCGTTTAAGCTACAACAAATTTTGCCATATAGTTATAAGACATTATAACAAAATGTTTGCCAAAAAAGGGGAGTGACCCGCCCACTTAAAATCCCATTTCAGTGAGCAAGCTATAAAATGGATTTTATTCAACATGAAGAAAAATATTTGATATATGGTAAAAAAAAACATTAATACTATTTCGTGTGAAAAAGTGGGAGTGACTCACTCAATATTATGACTTATACAAAGGCTACATACATAAAATTAAAAAACTAACGAACATATTCTACAGCAATCGAAAGTTTTGTGCCAAAATTAAAGAGAAAAAACAAACTGTCAGAACCTTGGCTAAATTCAAATCTCAGGCACTTGAGAAACCAGAGAAACAGAATTTACAAACTCCTCAAAAGCACCAGAAATGTAAGCGATGAAATGAGGCTTAGGTATGATGAGCTATCGAAAGAGTTCTCTCTCAAATCAGAGCTAGCTTACAAATCTTACACAAATTTAATTGGAGAAAAAATTTTCCGGGACCCAAAATCATTTTTTGACTTTGTCAACTTGAAGCGAAAATCTGCCGGATACCCTTCATCCATGTACAAAGGTGATGTTAGCTCTTCCTTCCCCCATGAAATATGTAATCTCTTTGCGGATCATTTTAAGGAGGTTTTTTGCCCACCAACTACTCAGTCTGAGGTTTTTCCTCCCACCTTGAATTCACGACACATGGTTGAAAACTTCAGTTTGACGAAAGAAGAAATTTCAAGTGCAATAAAAAGTCTAGATGCAACCAAGGGACCTGGACCAGACCTAATTCCCCCAACGTTTCTGGTACGATGCTTAGACCAACTAATTTTGCCCTTGCATATAATATTTAACAAATCACTCTCTCTTGGAGTATTTCCCTCTCATTGGAAGACTTCCCACCTTATACCAATACACAAAAACGGTGAAAAAAGTTCGATTGAAAATTACAGAGGCATAGCAATTTTGTCAGCCATCCCAAAGTTATTTGAAAAAATTATTTGCGAAAAGCTAACACGCATTATCAACCCTCGACTAAACGAGCAACAGCACGGATTTCGGAAAGGACGGTCCACCACCACTAACCTCATGATCATGGTTTCTGACGTTTTGAGCAAGATGGAGAAAGGAGACCAAATAGATGCTATTTATACTGACTTCAGTAAAGCCTTCGATCGTGTTGATCACGGCATATTAATACATAAACTAGAAAAATTTGGTTTCTCTGGATCTTTACTTAGTTGGTTATCGACTTATCTCCAGGGTAGATTGCAATTTGTTAAATTCCAAGGTATTGTGTCTAAGAAAATCGAAGTCTCCTCAGGTGTACCGCAAGGTAGTCACCTTGGTCCTCTTCTCTTCAATATCTTCATATCTGACTTATCTATATTGTTGAAGGATATTCCGCATCTTATGTATGCGGACGATCTTAAAATGTACCATGTAATTAAATCGCAGGAAGATGCCAATTTCTTACAGTTAAACCTCTTATCTCTTGAGACCTGGTGTACCCAAAACAAGCTTTACCTCAACATAAATAAGTGTAACGTGATAAGTTTTTCTCGCAAAAACCAAGTAATTAATCACAAATACCGCCTCAACAATATCGATCTTAGCAGGGTCAATTATGTAATCGATCTTGGAGTGGTCTTGGACAACAAACTGCGCTTTAATCTACACTATGATAAGATTATATCCAGGGCCAGCAAACAGCTCGGTTTTATTAAGAGACGAGCACAAGAATTCAAAAACGTATGGGTGACTACATCCCTGTATTGTGCACTAGTGCGCCCAATACTCGAATATGGCTGTATTATTTGGAGTCCAGCTTTTGATACCCATTGTGATAGAATTGAATCCATTCAAAAGCAATTCTTGTTATTCGCTCTGAGAGAAACTTACAACCCCCGCGATTACTCTACCCTTCCACCGTATGAACACAGGCTGAACCTATTAAATTTGATGCCGCTGTCAATTAGAAGAAAGGTATTGGATTCATGCTTTACTTTCGATGTTCTGAAGGGTGTAACCAACTGCGAATACATCTCCAACAAGATTATCCTCAATGACCCTATACGACGTACAAGGCATACTAGGCTGTTAGCTGAATATCAGCATCATACTGCATACGCAAGTAATGAACCCATAAGCCGTTGCTGTAGAGAGTTTAATAATATATCCGACCTCTACGCACCCTCCTTGTCCAAATTATCATTCAAGCGATCTCTTTTCAAGTCTCTTTCTCTTCATAACTAGCCCGGGCTTAGAGCTCTATTACTATTTTCTTTCCTTTTACTCTTTTCATTCTTTTCTTTTTTCGACATAGTCTGAGAAAACAATGTCAATCCAGTGGGCGGTATTTGCCCACTTCAATTGAATATACCAAAAACAAATCACAAAAACAAGGAAAGGAGAGTAAAAAAAAAAAAAAAAAAAAAAAAAAAAACCCCTTAGTAAGTAATTTAGAATAAATCAAAACCTGTTAGAATAAGATATTGTATTGTATTGTAATGTATTGCCTTGTTTGGCCAATAAATAAATAAATAAATAAATAAATATTCATAAAAATTAAGAGTGTTTCCTTTTTTAAGAAAAACTTGTTGGGATTGTTAAATACGAATTCTAATTATTTGATAGTTTAAATCAGTTTTGAGTTTTATGTCATGATGTTAGAACAATTAATTGTTTTACCAAATTTATTCCCAAAGTAACACTAGATAGTTACGTGAGTTATTCATAAGAGCGACGATTTATGAGATATTATGAGAACACTCCAATAAAGATTTCAAAAGCTTTATAAGCCTTAATGCAAGGCGCAGATCCAGGATAACGACTTTAACAGATTTGTCCAACAAATTTTTGGTAATGTCTGACCCGAAGATTTTGCATTTGCGAAAAAATAATAAATTGGAAAAAAAACCAAAAGATTACCTTGCAGATTTTAAAAAATTTGAAAGAAAATTTATAAAAATAAAAGCATGAATTATCTACATCTTAAAACATAAAATACTTTGTCCTGACTCATTCACTCACTCACCGATCGATTCCCAGCCTAAACCACTTAACCTAAATCTATAAAATTAGGTAAGTGGTGTAGACGCGTAGCTACCACAAAAGGTATTAGAAAAATTAGGTGTCTAAATTTTTAGAGTTGCGTAAAAAGTTTTAAAAGCAGGTAATTGGATAGTTGAAAGAAATTTTAAATATCAAAATTTCTACAATTGTTTTTGAATACCTTTATAAATTTTTGAAATTAATTTTCAGGAATAATTTAGGAAGCGATGGGTTAAAACATGATTTTTTTCCAACTGGTTACAATTTTATTACCATATTTTTTAGCTTATGGCTGTGAATTACTTTTTAAACTAATACCTGGAATATACATTCTGAGATTCTGTTATTTGGTCGTTAAAGGGTTAAACAAATTTTCGTTAGGTGAGAACAATTTTTACACATTTGAGCTTGAGTCGAAAGTGAGCAGAAGTAATCTCATTGTTCTTGCAAGTCATCTTTTCTTTCTTTTTGCTAAAGAAGAAAATTGCATAAAAATGAACATGTAAAAGGGTTAATGATGAATTTTTATCAAGTTGAAAATAATTCCTTAAAACATATTTTGAGGATTCAAAATTAGTTTCTTGAAAAAAAAAGTATTTCTATACATGCTATAAGGCTTGTAAAAGTCTAAACTTCCAAGTGTAGGGTACTTAAATTTAAAAACGAAAAAAAAGTGAAAAGGTACTGTAAAATATCAAAAATTGGTGCTTCTACGTCCAGCCGTTTAGACGTTACAGCTTTCTTTAAGCGATGTTAGCGTTTTTATCATATTTTTCCCAACGTGCGCCGGTCCATATTCTGCTTGGGAGCGATGTGTATGCACGGGTAATGCAGCCTGGGATCTTTCCATCTGGGTTTGGCATGCCACTATCCCAAACTTCAATTTTTAGCTGGGTGTTATCTGGGTAAGGTGCTTGGTAACACAAAGTTGCATCCTTGCAAGGCGGGTGGCATGTTTACACCAGTAAACAAACACCCTGTGCGAATGTCGGTACAGCGGTGTTCGTCAAGTTTTAGTTTGTATAGTCTTTTTTTTTGTGAGCAGCGCCTCTCGCTGTCAACATATAAAACTTTGTATTTTATTCTTATAACCTCTAGATTTGACGTCGGTCATTAAAGTTGAAGAGTTTTATTTATAACCCGTGTGTTTCTTTTAAAACCATTTTCTAATTTCAGTTGTGAAATTTTATATAGAAAACCTCCCGTTCGGTTTATTCAGTATTGTATGGTTTTTTTTTATAAAATTCGCCAAAGTTGAAACATTTTTAACAAAAATAAGCTCAATAAAACCCAACAAAAGAGAGTCATTTTTAAAAAAAAATAACTTCCAGCACAAAGTATATCTCAAGATTTTGTTTCTTGGACTTTTTTATATCTTAACCGGCATTTAATTTACTATAAAATACGATAAAAAATATTAATAAATAAAAATAGAAAAATCGTAGAAACATGACTGCAAATTTTTGAAGAAATGAAAATTTAAGTAAAATTAAGTAGGAAACATCTAGCAAATATAACATTATTAAAGTCAAAAGCTATAGCTATCATAAATAATAGTACTTCTACCTTCTGTTTCTGTAGAAACCTGCTGCTTCTAGCTGCCACTAAGAAAAACCACTTAATTTGAAAAAAGTCTTAAAAATCAATTTTAGTCCTAAAACGCACTTGTTTTCAAGACGTAATTTTGAAGCTATCATCACGAAATTCAATATTTAAGCTTGTATATAAAAAATAAAGATCAAGTTGAAAAATGAGCCCAATCAGATGAAACCCACGCTTACCCCCCAAATAAAGTTACTTTATCAAAACGGCAAAATCTCTTTCAATTCCACAAAAATTAATATATGGACTTGAAATTTATTATATTTCTTATTAAATTTAATTTAATATTTTATATGCTATCGGAGTATGAAACCACGCCTACCTACCATACAAAGTGACTTAGTTAAAAACAAAAGCGAATACTTTCCTGTAAAATTATGACGAAAATGTTTGAAACAGATAAAGATTTTTATTGTCTGCTTAAAACTTTGAATATACTTTGGTTCGGCCCTGGGGGTATTTTAACTTCAGCCCATTGGAAAAACATTTCTTACTAGTTATAAATTGTTTTTTTTTTAAATTAAATTTTTTAATCTATTTTATTTTAAAGATCATAAAGATCAGAATCATTTTTGGAGGTTTATATAAAAGTGGGCTGATCACGCGGATCACACCCACTTTTGGTAGTGTCATTTGTAATGATGATATTAAGCTACCTACCAAATATCAATGAAATACACTGTACGAATCGAAAGTTATGCCATTTCAAACCATTATAAACATGAATGTTATATGGGATGTAGGCGTGGTCTTTGACCGACCATGCTTATGTTCAATACTAAGCAATGTATTGACAAACGTAATATACACACCAAGTTTCATTCGCTTAGATTTCTCTGTTTGTCCGTAATCGTAATTTTAGCAGAGACGGACAGACGGATGGACGAACGGACAGACGGACACGGCTAAATCGATACAGGAGAAGAAGTTGATCAAGAGTATAATATATGTTTGTACCGGAGATGTCTGACTGCGTTATATGTACATGGAAGAATGCATACTTCCCATATAAAGAGGCCTTGTATGTGAAGAGGGCGTGGCAATTGACCTATAATTATAATTTTTGGTCAAATTACTTTATTTGGTATAAAAAGTATTGGTACAAAATCATGACTCTAGCTTTTATAGTTTTTGAGATAATTGCATATGTCATCCTAAAATTAAAAAAAAAACGCACTGTGCGCTGGAGTGCATTGCAAGGGCCTGAGTCTTGGATGCGTTCAGGTTCAAAAAATTTGCTACTGACCATTCTTCTTTTGATTTCAGATCCTCGTTTATTCTAAAGATCAGGTCTTCCGACAACCCTATTGGTCTAGAAAGATATATTTGCGCATCATCGGCGTACAGATGTATCGAGCTATTCTGACAACAGGTGACTATGTCATTGACAAAAATACTAAAAAGAATTGGCCCCAAAATTGATCCCTGTAGTACACCTGAGAATGTTCTTTTTAGTTTTGAAGAACTATTTTGATTTGTTAACCTGCTGAAATCGGTCGTTTAGATAAGTCCTCATTAATTTTATAGCATTGTTGCTGAACCTGAAATAATATTTTAGTTTTTGAAGATATATATTTTGATAATAATATTTTAGTGGCGTCCGTGGCGTAGTTGGTTAAAGTGCGTGGCCGCTATGTCAAAGAACTTTGGAAACCCAGGTTCGAACCCCAGCAGCGACAGAAAATTATTTGAATTAAAATAATTTTTCTGTACGGCCGCCACCTCTCTGCAGACAATGGCAAACCTCAGAGAGTAATCAAAATGCCATGTAAAGCTTCTTGAGAACGAGAACTTTCCGTTCATCGCCGTTCGGAGTCGGCGTTAAGCATGTAGGTCCGGTTCTCGGTCAATTGTGTACAAACTTAATAACACGCACAACACAATTGATCATAAGAAGCTAGGTCAAAGTCCTTTCAAGGGCTGAAATGGCCAGTTATTTATTTTATTTATTATATTTTGATATAATAATAAATCAAATATATAAATAATATTTTGATCCTTATCGTATGCAGGTCGAAAATCTTCCATTATCTTTAGAACTGCGGTAGAGCAGCTATGCCCCTTTTTATATCCAGACTAATTTTCGCACAGCATATTATAGCACTTTCCTCGGTAATAGTTTGAAAGTTGAATTGTTCGTTATGCGGATTAATCAAAAGTCGGTGATTAATTTCAAAGGAACAGCTGTCAACAAATTTATTTGACTGCAGGAAGAAATCATTTAGAATGTCTAGATCTATATTACACTCCGGATTTTCCTTTTTCACACCAATTGTCTTTAGATTTTTCCACAACACCCTTTCAGATAGGTTAACATTGAGTTTGTCACAGTAATACAATTTCTTGGATTAACGCAATGTACGAGTGACATAATTCCTAGATGTACGAACAAGTTTCCAGTTAGATTTTTTTTTTTTTTTTTTTTTTAGCTTTGAACCAAGGATTTCAGGTGGAATACCTATTCAGTCAAGTCTGCCTTGGTTCGAAAATGGGATGATAGATTAGTGGGAAGGAAAGGGCAATCAAGTGAAACACGTGTAGGATGTTCTAAGCGTGGTGGAAAGCCAAAGAAACATGTGAATTTGAATCAGAGGCAAGTGTTATGCCTTTACCTCAGTTAATTCAAGTTATAAGGCAATCTCATCCACAAACTTCTCTACCATCAACTACAACTTCAAATTGTAAATATTGATGAATTTTTAATTTCAGTTGATTAGAAATGAGGATAGAAAATTTAGAAAGGTTTTTTTTTTAAAGCGAAGGACCATGGCCTGGCCGGGAATCGAACCCGGGACCTCTGGGATGGCAGTCGAGCACGCTACCAACTCGACTACCGAGGCCGCCGATAATAAGCATTGTAAAGTACTCAAGTTTTTCTCCGATGATAGGAAAGAACCAACAGCCTCTCCATTCTAGAACGCTAGCTTAACTTAATAAGGCGGTACGTACGAGTGCAGTTAATGTTATAACTGCAAAAAGCAGATCATGATTTAAAACACCGGATAGAGAAAGTTGCTCAAAATACGAAAGTGATGATTTATCAGACACACAAAACAAATCGAGTAGACTGGGCTTGCAGTTGGGAGCAAAGCGGGTAGGACAATTATTTATAAGACTTAATCCGGAAGAACTTATTTGATCATGTTGAGC
Source organism: Pherbina coryleti (assembly GCA_943735915.1). Classification (NCBI taxonomy): domain Eukaryota; kingdom Metazoa; phylum Arthropoda; class Insecta; order Diptera; family Sciomyzidae; genus Pherbina; species Pherbina coryleti. The sequence continues at coordinate 78,135,869 of OX030948.1, forward strand.
GAGAGTCATCCACAAGTATATCTATGTTAAAATCACCACACATCAGTATATGCTCATACGATGCGGAATATCTAGCGACATTCATAAAAAGGTGACTTAAATCATACAACATATGTGGGTTATATACAGAAATTTAAAGAATTTTATTTCAGGCTTTTCCAAATTCATACCCAAAAACTCAACTTGATCCTCACCATTAGAAAATTATTTCACTTTTAATAGAGTTTCTAAAATAGACTGCAATTCCTCCTCCTCTTAAACCATTGTCACGATCGTTCCTAATAATATTGAAACCTTGGAGCCGGTACACATCATCTACAATATATATTTTAAACCACGTTTCAGTGACGCAAACAATACTTTATCAATAACACTTTCGGAAAATATGAAATTTAAATAATAGATTTTTGATGAATTAAAGCTGCGCCCATTCAGATAGCACAGCTGCAATCCTCGATGGTTTTTGCTAGCAATCCCCAGAATTGCCTTCAAGTTAACATTGTGACTCGCTTGTAAATCAATCATAAATAATATTGATAATAATATAGGGTATACTTTGAAAAACGCAGTTTATAAAATACGTTACAATAATAATAATGATTAAAGCAAATAAATTACATTGACAGAAAGAAAGTGGGTAATAAAAAGTAATGTGAGTAAATAAAATCAAAATAATAATATTTGAGAGAGCCAAAACAAATAAAGCATTCGAAAACATAGTGTTAATATGACCATTATTATAAGCGAAAGCTACTATTGTTAGCTGATAAGGTATCCCCTTGATTAACGCTAGCAATTACGTCAACACTATCCTTTGTGCTTACTTCCGTCGCCTGTGCACTTTGCTGATTTCTTACAAATATTTTTCCTCGAATGGAAAAAACTGATGACAACAATTTTTTACGTTTAAGCTGTGTGGCATGGTACATAATCTCGCGATTAGTGACGGTGAGACTTTCATTTATATAAATGCTGCCTTCTCCACTTAATCCAATGTCAGACAGTGCCATAGATCTTTTCTTTGCTTTGCAGATCCAGCGATAGACTTAAAAAGCTGATTTCTATCAAATGCAGATTGTAGCTTTATTATTATGGGCTGCGTTTTCTTATTATTTGAGCGCATACGGTAGCAATCGCGCACAGGGAGAGTGTGAAAACGGATTGTTTTGCAGATATCGGAGAAAATCGTTGCTATATCCTCATGGTATAATAATACAAGGTAGCATTGACAATTGCTTATTTTCTCTTCTACAGGAAAACATCTCCTGTCAAAAACAACTGTTTGTGCAAATGCATCAGCAGCTGCTGAAGTTGTTGTTCTTTTTTCACTTCTACGTTTTCAACATTGCTTGTGTTTTCAATGGCCGATTGTGAACGCTCTCTTTTTGAGTACATTTTTTGACAGGAGATATTTTCCCAATCAACTGTCAATGCTACCTTGTATAATTGTATCATGCTTTATCCTCATTCTCAGATCCAGGTGTCCCATTAACAAGTAGGTCAGTCGATACTGCATCAGTCTCAATACGTTAAAATTTCTTATTCAATGTATCTAATTCTATTTTAAGATCATTGTCCACGGAGTGCTTTTCTACTGCTGTAACACGGCTGTCTAAGTTTTTAATAGCTGATTTGACATTAGCTAGCTCTGCAACCAACTCACCCATACGCTGCAGTAGCCTCTCCTCGGAATCTTTCATTGCTTGACTCAACTCATCAACGATGCTTCTTCTCTGATTCTTCAGTTACTCTTCCAGCAGTAGCGTCCAATTTTCAGGATGAGTGGTGTCGCCCGAATCATCTAAGTGATTATTTGGAAAATACGGCGAGTTACGCGTCATGGTTCTTTGAGCGGCAAGGGCCGCTTGGAAATGGCAGATGTACTGGACATTTAAGGTTTTTGTGATTTTTTGACTGTTTTGTCTATTAATAAGTGATTTTTGGACCACCCTGTGATATTTTCATAAAAACCTGTGTATATAATGTCACAGCACAGCAGACTCTTAGGCTCTACGTGTAATAAGCTTTTGTTTCGAAGTGTATTATAAGTTATTTCTGGTTCTTGCCCAAGATTACAAATGAGAATATCAGATATTTTGTCAACGATTACACGTTTTAGAGGCCGAGCAATACACAGACGGTAATAGTAAACACTGGACATCTGATTTCTTGGAGTCTCAATAGAATACGTCAATATGATAAGTTATGAACTCCAAATATGACACAAATTGGCCAATGACTGCACTTGATCACAAATAGAAGGAAATTGTAAGCACTCTCAGCTGACAGACCTAGTGTTCACCTCTTAGCCTTCTGATAACTTTGCTCTGGTGCAAGCAGAAACCAATCCAGTCAATAGCGACTTAATATGTAAAATAGGTGTACTCAATCTAATTTAAATACTGGACACTCAGGACAAAAGCTTAACGCACGCTTTGCTATTTGAAGTTTACAAATTCCACGTATAAAACAAAAATTTGATAATTTAAGCGGACCGAAAGAAAATTTTCGTTCTTAATACTGAAGCATTTCTTGCAACTCTGTAGTTTTCCCAGTTCTCCGGTGAAAGATTCTTTGTCCACCGACTATGCATTTTATTACGTTTTTTTATTGCATTTTTTAACGTTACTGTTAAACCATGGACAGGAAGCATTTTTGATAACAGTGGTACGAGTGGAAACATGTCTAACGAAAAGATTGCTGAGCATATTAGAAAAAAATTCTAATTTTTCGTCATACCAGGGAGAAACCATATGTTATTCTAGGGAACTAAATACACATCATTATACAGTGCAGGAAAATTAATAGCTTTAAAGCATGGTATAATAATACAAGATCGCATTGACAATTGCTTATTTTCTCTTCTACAGGAAAACATCTCCTGTCAAAAACAACTGTTTGTGCAAATGCATCAGCAGCTGCTGAAGTTGTTGTTCTTTTTTCACTTCTACGTTTTCAACATTGCTTGTGTTTTCAATGGCCGATTGTGAACGCTCTCTTTTTGAGTATATTTTTTGACAGGAGATGTTTTCCCAATCAACTGTCAATGCTACCTTGTATAATTGTACCATGGCTTTAAAGCAGCGCAGGGCACTACATAGCTCACTGAGTGAGTGCGTAACTTTTCACATGTACACAAGGCTTATGAACCAACAAGAGAAGATCAAGCAATCAGCAGTGCGAGAAAAAAGTATTTTTTTCGTGCTACGTCATCGGTCACAAAACAAGCTATATTGCATACGTTTTTCATGCAAAACATGTGAAAACTTAAATAAAAGTGGAAAATTATAAAATTAACAAGTTTAATTCGTGAAAAAAGCGTTTGAAAACTTTGTTTGTTTATATTTTCATGCAGAAACGAAATTTAAATTAATTTTTTTTCATTTACACACTTCATTTTTATAAAAAACACAAAAAATTACTGAATTATAAACACTAATAGTTCTTTAAAACTTCATGAGTGAAAACTTCTTTAAAACTTTTTTTATAGAATTTTATATTATTCGCATATATTAAGGTTTCATATAATTCATAGATACATATTACCTACTAGCTGGTACCCGACGCGTTGCTGTCGTAGCGGAAATGATTTCTATCTCTATCTGAATCTCAAACTCAGTCTCAATCTCATTCTCAACCTCAATCTCAATCTCTATCTCACTCTCTATCTCTATCTCTATCTCTATCTCTATCTCTATCTGTATCTGTATCTCTATCTCTATCTCTATCTCTATCTCTATCTCTATCTCTATCTCTATCTCTATCTCTATCTCTATCTCTATCTCTATCTCTATCTCTATCTCTATCTCTATCTCTATCTCTATCTCTATCTCTATCTCTATCTCTATCTCTATCTCTATCTCTATCTCTATCTCTATCTCTATCTCTATCTCTATCTCTATCTCTATCTCTATCTCTATCTCTATCTCTATCTCTATCTCTATCTCTATCTCTATCTCTATCTCTATCTCTATCTCTATCTCTATCTCTTTCTCTATCTCTATCTCTATCTCTAAGTGGAACGACTCGTGAAAATTGATAACCAAATTTCGAGGCTAAGCTACCTATAATTCTAAAGTCATTCGATATCGCAAATTTGGCTTGTATGGACGGAGCCACACCCCCTTATCAATGATGTCTACTTTTTCTATATTTCCATAATGAATTTCGTTGTTATATGATATTTATTTCCAAAGCTATTCGATATCAAAAATTTGGCTTGTATGGGCGGAGCCACACCCCCTTGTTCAATGACGTCTCATTTTTATAGTAGAAGAATATCACCAATAAGTAATTCCATACTGAGTTTAGTTGTTATACGACATTTAGTTCCAAAGCTACACTAAGGGAAATAACGCATATTAGCATTATCCACGCCTGAGTATAAATTTTATTTAAATATTTACGTGGATAAATCAAATGTTTTCCTTACAACTCGTTTTTTCCCGTATTTAAATTTTATTTATACCACACTCGTACACACATATTCCATACAAGCAAGCAGCAACAGCATCGCACACGTACACACATATTCTGACAAGCAGCAACAGAATCGCACGCAGGTTTCTTATAGTTCTCATTTCGTTAATATTGTAAGGGTAATATAGCATGGAAGTTTGGCAATTATTATTTGTGATTGCGATGGTGAGTGCGATGCATGATGAAATCATGTAGGGTCAAGGTTGCCAGTTATGTGGGAAAAATCCCATTCGTGGTAATTTTTAATTGCCCTTGGTAATTTTTTTTGTTGGGGATTCCCATGGTATTTTTTAATTAGCGTGGGAATTCAGTATGGCATCTTTTAAATGCTGTGGGATTTGGGAATATTTTTCTTAAACAAATTTTTTTTCACATTTATTAAGCGAAAACTTCATTGCCATTGTACGCATCAAACGCTCTGTTTACACAACGATTTTATGTCATAAGTTACGTATGTAAAATCCCTTAAATTTTTGTTGCATATGGGATTTATTGTGGTATTTTTTAATGCGTATGGGATTTTTTTTTGGAATTTTAAATGCATGGAATTTCAAATTTTAATGATTTTGGGATTTTTTGTGGTATTTTTAATTGTGGTGGGAGTTTTTTTCTTTACTTTTGCCGTGGTAATTTTGGTGATATTTAATTTATGGTACTGTGGGAAAAAGGTATTTTCCGTGGGAATTGTTCCGAATTTTAACTGGCAACCTTGTGTGGTGTTTTAAGTTTGCTGCTCTATATTCTCTAATTTCTTTTGTTAATAAATTTTTTATAAGTTTATTTGATGACTGCATCGAATGAAACTTTGGTGTATTAGAGCGCACCACGCTGCTGTTGGGATGGCTAAGGATAGCCGAACTGTTTTGAGATTTAAAGAAAAAACTAAGGCAGTGATGCCGCTTTAAGTTGTGATCTAAAAAAATTCTGTTTTATTTAAAATTACTCCGGTTTATAAACAAAATTTAACAGTATTTTTCTTAAAAATATTCTACCACTATTTCCAATACTCCTCCTTTAATTCCAATTCTTAATTTGGTTTCCCGATATTTTTAAAACGTGACCAATCAAATTTTACTTGCTTCACTTGCATTCTTTCTTTCCCTCAAACGTTAATATTGAAATGTTTAGCCTTGACTTAAAAGAGTCAATGGCATAAGTTCAGTTTAATGCTTGTTGTTGTTATATTATGTTTTCTAGCAATAAGTGTGTAACTTAATGCTCGCTGTCGCGTTTATGCTTATGCAGTATCTAGCGGATGAAGCGAAAGGGGATGACAAGTGCATTGAACAGGAATTTGAGACTCTTAGTTATTTATAACATAATTGTTTACTTTAAAATTTTGACTGAAAATTTTGAGGTTTTTATTTGGTGATAAATTATTGATTTAATTGTTTTAGTTGGTGGTCTAGATTTTTGTTTTGTGTTGCACAAAAGAAATAATGTAGTTAAAGAATGAAATGTTTTAGTTGGTGATAATAGTGACTTTGAAGAGTACACTACACCCTAACCCTTAAGCGAAAATTTACTTGCAAAAGTTAATTTTTAAGATATCGGAGTTGGAAAAAGTGCATACGTTTACATATTTTAAACTAAATGTTCTGTAGTTTTTACAATTTAAGTCGTTGTAATATATTTTTTTTGTTTTTACAATGGTATATTCTTAGTAATTATGGGTTTTGCCTATCTTATTATTAGTTTTTGATACTTTTTCTTAATATTTATTTTCATAGTTTGTAGTTCTATTTGTTTAAAGTATATCTTATTGAATATTTCAAGTATTAAAAATCTTATTTTTTTTTTTTTTTTTTTTTTGTGTTTATAAATTTCTTTAACATATTATTATGGAATTTCTTATACTTATTTTTTATTTCTATGATGGAGTTTACTCCTTCTCTACTAATGATTTTATATGGTCCGTGGTAAGGACTTTGATTTTTCTTTCTACTTTCTAATTTAACTAATAACAAGTCTCCTTCTTGGAAAGGTGATATATTTACATTCTTATCGTAATTGAGTTTTCTTTTTTGTTTTACCATATCAATAATGGTTTTTGCTTCGTCAATTGATATTTTTAATCTGATTTTTAGTTCATTAGCATAATCATCTATATTATAAATTTTAGATTTATCTTTTGTTATATCACTCGGTAGAGTTGGTAACCTGCCAAAAATTAATTCATACGGGGAGTAACCAGTGTCTACATGTGGAATTGTGTTGTATGCAAATGTATAGTATGGAATCCATTTATCCCATTGCCCATCATCAGCAAAAGATAGAAGGTACTCGTTAAGAACTCTGTGGTTCCTTTCAAGAGCTCCTATTGTTTCGTGATGATAAGGTGCTGAGAAAATTTGCTCTATCTTCAACAATTTGCAAACATTCCTCATCAGATCATTGGTAAATTCCGTTCCCTTATCAGATTTCAAAATTCTAAAACAACCGTATTTTAAAATAAATTGTTCAACCAATGTCGTTGCAATTGATTTTGCGTCTTTTGTTTCAATTGGGTGAGCAACAACAATCTTACTCAGATCACATTGCATTGTTAGTATGTATCGGTAACCGTTTGAAATTCTAAGCGGTCCCACACTGTCTATCGTAATTATTTCAAAACAAGTTGTCGGTGTGTCTGTTAAGGTCATTTTTTCTTTTATATGCTTTGTTTGTTTATTTCGAGCGCAATCAACACATTAATATAATATATCTATCTATACTATTATATAAAAGAGGACTCACGTATGTTCGGCTGCGAAAAGCTTGAGAATGGCAGGCGCTATTTCAAAAATTCTTTTTCTCTAGGATAGCTATCATGCCCAGTTGAGACATAGGCTATATAAATTTGATAACTATTATTTAAATAATTAATTAAAATTCAAAGAGAATAACCATAAGTTTTTTATTCTTATTCTCAGAGAGAAAAACTTTTCTCATTAAAGCTCTGTGCAACTCAAAAAAGGTTGTGACCATGATACAATTATACAAGGTAGGAGTGACAGTTCTTTCGTCTTGCGCTAACTGTCAAAAGTAGTATAAATTAGAGAACGAAAAAAGAAGAAAAGAAAATAGAAAACAAAATATACAGGCAATTGACAATCGGTGCAAGGTACTGGTGAGAAAAAAGTAAGTTGTCACTCCTACCTTGTATAATTGTATCATGGTTGTGACCAAAGCTAATAAGGTAGAACATTTGAATATCTATTAATTCTGTATAAGATGTTGTGGTTTGTATTAGTATATTTGAATATATGAAAATTACTACACACAAAAGAAAATGCCAAATGGTCACAGGGGCGGTTGTTATGAAAACGTTTGCATCAAACATATAAGAAAACAAATCATATTTGTTTTGCCTAAATCACATGTACGCACTATTGTAAAACAATTATAACAATGCCTGAAATATGATTAAACTTAAATAAACAAAAGTTTAACTATAAAATTCAAACAACAAAAATTTTAACTAAAATCTTTGACAATGAAAGCACCGCTCCTGAGTTATTTTATTTTGAAATTTAATTTCCTTTATATATTTTCTCGCTCATATGACAATATATCTGCACTCTAATGTTGGCGAATATTTTCAAACTCTTTTTGAACATCATAAATAAAAGTCAATAACCCACTAGGAAAATGAGAATTGATTCTAAAAAAAATCGTAAATGGAATGGATTCTTTAGCTTACATTTTAGAACTTATTCCAAAGAATATATAAATTTAAACCTATGAATTGGAATCTATCAACCAAAAGCTTACTGATTCGTTTTTATTCCAGCCAGAATCGATTACGACCTATATAATAATTTCTACTATAGAAAATGTTTTTAGATTCCTTGCTTGCTTTTTTGGTAAGTGAACAATGAATTGATTCTAAAACAAATTCTGGTATAAGCGAGAAAAGTATTAGTATGTTTTGATTTGTTTCCTTATTTTCGAGAATAATACTTTTTATCCATTAAAAAACTGAATAAAAAAAACGAAGCGAGAAAAGAATGTACTACTTTTTTTAGGACATCAGCGTAAAAATTTATAAACGTCTTATAAAGCCTTCATAAGAAAAAAATCGAAAAAATTTAAAAACATTATTCACAAACGTTCAACAGCGTTCAAAATCTCTTTTAAAGCTTGATAAATGAGAGACTTTTAAAAATGGTTGAAACCTCCAATAAACCCTCTAAAAGGCATTTTAAACATGTTTTTGTTCTCATCTGAGCGCAACAAATATTGTCAAAAATGTATCAAATTATTTCAAAATGTATCAAAAACAAACAAAATGTCAAAAAGTGTTTGAAAATGTTTGTTTATAAATTAGAAGATTTTAAAAAATAGCTGAAACGTGCTATAAACCTCTCATAAAGCAATTTTACAAAATTTGCTCTCATTTGAGCACAAATATTGTCAAAAATAATTAAAATTATTCAAAATAATTGAAACATTTGGAAATTATGTCAAAAAAATTCAAAATATTTAAAATTTCCAAAAAAAAAAGAAAACAAAAACAAAAAAATTTGTCAAAGATTTAAAATATTTACAAAAAAAAAATAATAATAAAATGACAATTATTTCAGTGCAAAATTTTTGATGTTTAGATATCAAAATGTTGACGAAAATGTGACAAATAAATAAGAAATCACTGAATTTATCTAATACATAAACCATTATTTAAAGTTTTTAATGTTCTTTAATATTTATATCGCCGGCGAAGCAGCGGGTATTTGCTAGTACTATTATATAAAAGAAGACTCACGTATGTTCGGCTGCGAAAAGCTTCAGAATGGCAAGCGCTATTTCAAAAATTCTTTTTCTCTAGGATAGCTATGGTGCCCAGTTGGGACATGGGATATATAAATTTAATAACCATTGTTTAAATAATTAAGTAAAATTCAAAGAGAATAACCATACAATTTCTTTATTCTTATTCTCAGAGAGAAAAAATTTTCTCATTAAAGCTCTGTGCATCTCAAAAAAAGGTTGTGCCCAGAGCTAATAAGGTAGAACATACATATGTATATGTTATACTTCTGTATTCCAACTCTAAAATCGAAGAGAGACAGCCATAACAACATAAGATGTTACTGTTTGTGTTAGTATATTTGAATATATGAAAATTACTACACAAAACATAAAAAGTCAAACCGTCACAGGGGCGGTTGTTATGAAAACGTTTGCCCCAAACATATAAGAAAACAAATCATATATGTTTTTCCTCAATCACAGGTACGCACCATTTTAAAACAATTATAATAACGCCTGAAATATGATTTAATTTAAACAAACAAAATTTTAATCAAAAAATTCAAACAACAAAAATTTCAAATAAAAATGATTGACAATGGAAGCACCGCTCCTGAGTTTTTTTATTTTGCAATTTAATTTCCTCTATATATTTCTCGCTCATACAACAATATATCAGCACTCTAATGTTGACGAATATATGAGATAGAACAATATGTCAAAATCGCTGTGAGACAAAAGCTCTATTTTCAAATTTTTTTTGAGCATCATATATAAAAGTCAACAACCCAGCGGGAAAATGAGAATTGATTAAAAAAAAAAAAATCGTAAATGGAATAGATTCTTTTGCTTACATTTTAGAACGTATTCCAAAGAATATATACATTTATAGCAAAACCTATGAATGTATACATTTATAGCAAAACCTATGAATTGGAATCTATCAAGCAAAAGTTTACTGATTCGTTTTTATTCCAGCCATAATCGATTACGACCCATATAATTATTTCTAATATATAAAATGTATTTAGATTCCTTGCTTGCTTTTTTGATAAGTGAAAAACGAACTGATTCTAAAACAAATTCTGGTATAAGTGAGAAAAGCATCAGTCTGTTTTGATTTGCGTAAATTGATAACATGCAAAGCCGATGAAGTTGTTGTTGTAGCTTTTCATTGATTTTGACAATTATGTGTACTGAGAAGAGAGTACGATCAGCCACGAGACAACCTAATTTATTCAACCATGATTACATATATGAAAAGAATCTATTTAAAAACTGAAAAAAAAACGATTCTGTAGTGATTCCACTTGAAGCGAGAAAAGAATGTACTATTCTTTGTAGGACATCAGCATGTTAAAAATAATAAATTCTAGAATCTATACTGGAGAAGAGAATTGATTCTTTTTTTATATAAAATTGCATCTTTTTCCCGATGGGGTGTTAAAAATAATCAATTCTAGAATCTATATTGGAGAAGAGAATTGATTTTCTTCCCCGGTGGGAAGGTCCACCAAAAAGAGAAAAAAAGACAGCAACATGTATTGAGTGCGGTACCAATGCTGCCACCTTTTTGAATGTAAAAATACTGCCACTTTTATAAAAGCATCGACAAAAATTCCGTGTTGATGTTTTGTTGAAATGTTTTGATGAAATTTATCAGCTTAAACGAAAGATATATTTTATTTTAAAATAACAATTCTCTAAGGCCGTCATATATTTTTCTTACCTCTGAGCTGATATTTTTACGTATAAACGAGATTTTTATATATAGGGTATTTACAGATTCCTTCTAAAGTTGATATATAGTAACTTTAAAACGATACTTCAATCAAATTGTGAGAACCCCTACACGTAGTTCATTCTAAAATTGACACGCCTTTTGAAAACAGAAGCTTTCTTTAATTTATTGATTTTTCAATAAAATAAAAATAACAAGAGAAGCTTTCTTTGATTTATTGATTTTTCAATTAAATAAAAATACCTTTCAGAAATGCCAGTTTGCTACGAAAAACAAACATGTTGGAAAGCAAGGCAATTTTACCAGTTTTACATGCAAAACAAAATCAAAAATAGTTACCACATGGCAAAATGTTTTAGAGTTAACAGACGGCGTAGTTAACACACCAGATAAAACAAAACTGTGAGTACCCCAATAGTCACAGCGCTAGGAAAAGTGAACCAATGCATGAAAAAAAATGATCAGGAAGATACAGAAAGTTTATTACTTTAGTTATTTTTTATTACATTAGTTAGCTGGTTACTTTATTCGGATGGAACTACTTAGTCGCTCCAACACAAATATACAATTTTACCGAAATTCAAACGGCTGTATTCATAAAAAATTATGAGCCTCTTACAAAGCCTTCATAAGAAAAAAATCGAAAAAAATGTAAAAACATTTTTCATGTTGAACGTTTCAACAGCTTTCAAAAGCTCTTTTAAATGCTTGATAAATAAGAGAATTTTAAAAATGGTTGAAACCCTCAATAAACCCTCGATAAAGCATTTTAAAAATTTGTTTGTTCTCATCTAAGCACAAAAAATATTGTCAAAAATGTATCAAATTACTTCAAAATGTATCAAAAACAAACAAAATGTCAAAAAGTGTGAAAATGTTATATATTAGAGGATTTTTAAATATGGTTGAAATTTAAATTTTTTTGTTTTAATGTTTATAACACACCTCTCATAAAGCAGTTTTTAAATTATTTGCTCTCATTTGAGCACAAATATTGTCAAAAATAATTAAAATTCGTCAAAATATTTCAAACATTTGGAAAATATGTCAAGAAAATTCAAAATATATAAAAAATTTCCAAAAAAAGAAAATAAAAACAAGAAAATTTGTCAAAGATTTCAAAATATTTATAAAAAAAAAATAATAAAATGACAATTATTTCAGTGCAGATGACTTAGAAAAACTATTGATTTTGAAATATCAAAATCTTGACGAAATTGCGACAAACATATATGTAATACTTCTATATTGGCAGCAACCTACATTTTCAATGAATTTCAACTACGAAATCAAAGAGAGGTAGCCTACATAAGATTTTTTTGTTTGTATTAGTATATTTGAATATTTGAAAAATACTAAAAACAAGAAAATGTCAAATCTTCACAGGGGCGGTTTTTAGAAAAACGTTTGCCCCAAACACAAAAAAAAAACAAAACATACATATTTCTTTTGCATAAATCCTAGGTACGCACCATTATAAAAAATTTATAACACCAACGCGTGAAATATAATTAAAATTTAAAAAGAAAAATTCAACCAAGCAAAATTTAATCCATAAAAATTCAAACAACAATAATTTTATATTAAAATTTTGACGATGAAAGCACCGCTCCTGAGTTTTTTTTGTTATAAAATTAAATTTCGGGTACATTCGTTTATATAGTTTCTCGCTCATATAACAATATATCTGCACTCTAATGTTGGCGAATGTACCTTGAGTGTACTGCCAATATAGAAGTATTACATATATGGCGACAAATAAATAACAAGTCACTGAATTTATCTAATACACAAACCATTATTTACACTCTTCCCACTTCAATATGAATAGGGCTGTTAAATTTTAAGATTTAACGTTTTTAATGATATTTAATATTTTTATCGCCGGCGAAGCAGCGGGTATTTGCTAGTTTTATATAAAAAAAGAATCAATTCTCTTCTCCAGTATAGATTCTAGAATTTATTATTTTTAACATGCTGATGTCCTACAAAGAATAGTACATTCTTTTCTCGCTTCAAGTGGAATCACTACAGAATCGTTTTTTTTCAGTTTTTAAATAGATTCTTTCCATATATGTAATCATGGTTGAATAAATTAGGTTGTCTCGTGGCTGATCGTACTCTCTTCTCAGTACACATAATTGTCAAAATCAATGAAAAGCTACAACAACAACTTCATCGGCTTTGCATGTTATCAATTTACGCAAATCAAAACAGACTGATGCTTTTCTCACTTATACCAGAATTTGTTTTAGAATCAGTTCGTTTTTCACTTATCAAAAAAGCAAGCAAGGAATCTAAATACATTTTATATATTAGAAATAATTATATGGGTCGTAATCGATTATGGCTGGAATAAAAACGAATCAGTAAACTTTTGCTTGATAGATTCCAATTCATAGGTTTTGCTATAAATGTATACATTCATAGGTTTTGCTATAAATGTATATATTCTTTGGAATACGTTCTAAAATGTAAGCAAAAGAATCTATTCCATTTACGATTTTTTTTTTTTTAATCAATTCTCATTTTCCCGCTGGGTTGTTGACTTTTATATATGATGCTCAAAAAAAATTTGAAAATAGAGCTTTTGTCTCACAGCGATTTTGACATATTGTTCTATCTCATATATTCGTCAACATTAGAGTGCTGATATATTGTTGTATGAGCGAGAAAATATATAGAGGAAATTAAATTGCAAAATAAAAAAACTCAGGAGCGGTGCTTCCATTGTCAATCATTTTTATTTGAAATTTTTGTTGTTTGAATTTTTTGATTAAAATTTTGTTTGTTTAAATTAAATCATATTTCAGGCGTTATTATAATTGTTTTAAAATGGTGCGTACCTGTGATTTAGGAAAAACAAATATGATTTGTTTTCTTATATGTTTGGGGCAAACGTTTTCATAACAACCGCCCCTGTGACGGTTTGGCTTTTTATGTTTTGTGTAGTAATTTTCATATATTCAAATATACTAACACAAACAGCAACATCTTATGTTGTTATGGCTGTCTCTCTTCGATTTCAGAGTTGGAATACAGAAGTATAACATATACATATGTATGTTCTACCTTATTAGCTCTGGGCACAACCTTTTTTTGAGATGCACAGAGCTTTAATGAGAAAATTTTTTCTCTCTGAGAATAAGAATAAAGAAATTGTATGGTTATTCTCTTTGAATTTTACTTAATTATTTAAACAATGGTTATTAAATTTATATATCCCATGTCCCAACTGGGCACCATAGCTATCCTAGAGAAAAAGAATTTTTGAAATAGCGCTTGCCATTCTGAAGCTTTTCGCAGCCGAACATACGTGAGTCTTCTTTTATATAATAGTATAGATATCCGAGTCTATTTATATTCTTGATAGCACGTCAGCATTAGTATTGATTTTGCCTTGTTTAAAAATTATTTCAAAATTGTAATCAGATAAATCTAGTCTGATTCTTGTCATTTTTGATGATGGATTTTTGTGACTAAACAATGAAATTAGTGGTCTATGGTCCGTGACTACAATAAATTTCTGTCCATATAGGTAAGGTTTGAAAAAATTGATTCCCCAATGGATGGCTAGGAGTTCTTTCTCTATTATTGGTTTATTAATATCGTGTTTTTGTAATGTCTTACTTGCATATGATATGGGAAGGTCTTGTCCTATTTCGCCTTGTGATAATATTGCTCCCAACGCAAAATTTGAAGCGTCTGTCGTTAAGATAAAAGGTTTTGAAAAGTCAGGATATTGTAGGATAGGTGGTTCTATTAATTGTTGTTTTAGAGTTTCGAATGCTGTTTGACATTGGTCCGTCCAATTGAAAGTTTGATTCTTTTTCAGTAAATTGTTTAGACATTGTGCTATAGTTGCAAAATCTTTTATAAATCGTCTATATTAATTGCAAAATGCGACAAATCGACGCACTTTGTCAGCATTTGAAGGAATTGGATAGTTTTTTATTGTTTCATACTTTGCCGGATCAGTTTTAATACCGTTTTGTGTAATCAAATGTCCTAAAAAAACTACTTCTGGTCTTAAAAATATGCATTTGCTTGCATTTAATTTGAGATTGTATTTTGATAATCTATCGAAAACTTTTACTAAATTACTATTGTGGTGTTGGAGGCTACATCCGAAAACTATTATATCATCTACGTATAGAAATGCTTCTGAGCTTAAACCTGTTAATGCTAAAGTCAGCATTCTTTGAAAACTGTTTGAGGATATAGTTAATCCAAATGGTAATCTTTTGAAATGGTAATGGCCAGCATTTGTCGAGAAAGCAGTCAAAGGTCTTGAATTTTTATCTAATAGAATTTGATGGAAAGAGCTTGTCATATCAAGTGTCGAAAAATATTTTGCTCTACCTAGTTTGTCCAAAACGTCCTCAATTCTTGTCAATGGGAAATTATCGTTTATTATTTTTTTATTTAATTGTCTGAAATCAACTACTAAACGCCATTTTTTTGTGTCGTCGCTACACTTTTTTGATACAAGTAGTAAAGGTGAATTGTATGGACTTACTGATGATTCAATAATGTCATTGTCTAGTAGTTTGTTTACTTGGTCATGGATTTCTGTGTCTTGTGCATGTGGTAGTCTGTAATTCTTTATATATGTTGGTGTGTTATCTGTTGTAGAAATTTTTTGTGTATAAAAATTATTTACTGTTAATTGTTCATCTTCTAAATGAAATATGTTTTGAAATTTTCTAAATGTTATGTTTGTGAGTGGGTGATTTAGTTCTATCTGTAATTCTTTCATTACTTTATTAAATCTAACTTCATCTTGTCGTGTATCTTGTTTGTAGTATAAGTAATTTGATAGTGGTTTTAATTTTGGATTTATTTTATGGAATTTTACTTCTGAGTCAGTTGTATTCAAAATTTTTATGTGACATTTTCCATTTGCTGGAATTATAGAATTTGCTAAAAATACACCTGATTGAAGTTCCTCATTTAGAACAACACTATCGTGTTCTAATTTTAAGTTTATTGGGTGAATTACTTCTGTTCTTGGCGGTATACGTATTGTGTCATATGCATCCTTTTTGAAGTATAAAGGTGTTACTAAGTCTGTGTTTCCTATTACTATAGTTAGTGTCTGTGTTTCGTTATCTATTTTACACATATACCTAGATAAAAAATCTCTTCCTATTATTCCGTCTGTATCAATTGGAAAATCATTTTCGACTGCGTGGAAAAAGTGTTCTATAGTAGCGCATTGAAAATCTATTTGTAGTTTTATTGACCCTAACGTTAAAGTTTCCTCGTTTGTTATTCCTGTTAATTTGCATTTGTGTTCCATCATTAATTGGGTGTCATGTATATTTTCGAGTTTACAGATTGAAATATCTGCACCTGTATCGATCAAAAACTTTATATTTTTCTTCGAGTTTCTACATTTTACAATTATGTAGTTTGTATTATTATCCGATATATTGTATATTTTTAATTTCGCTGTGCCGGATGATCTTCTCTGGTGATCTCCGAGCGATCGTCGTTTCCCTGATTGCTAAAAACATACATTCTGTTAGTATTCCTCTGGCTGTGATTTCTATATGTATTGTCATTGTTAAAATTTTGACTGTATGTATTTTTATTAAAGTTATAATTTTTTCTATTATTGTCGTTGTTATTTCTGTTATTATTGTGGTTAAAATGATTGTTCTGGTTATTATTTTGAGCTCTGCGTTGCATGAAATTCGTATTATTTTGTCGAACGTTGTGGTTGTTATTAGTTCTGTAATATTGTGGTCTGGTGTTAGAGTTGTTTGTTTTATTATTTTGTTGTCCATTATATAAATTGTTTAAATTTGTATTTCTTTGTCTGTTGTTTGTTCTGAAATACATCAGTTGGTTGTTCGTTTTTGTATTTTTTTCGAGTTCTAAAGCTAAATTTGTTGCTTCAGTTAAAGTCTTTGGTTGTGCTGCAAATATTGTATTTTTAAGGTCGTCATTTATTCCGTTCTTAAAAATTGTAAGTGCATAAGATTCATTCATCTTCATTATCAAATTTCTTTGGTCGTCATTAGTTTCTGTACTCAATTCGTTAATTTGTAAATTATTTAGTTCAGACGTTAAATTTAATAGTTTGTCTTTAAAATTTGTTACTGTATTGTTCCGTTGTGTCAAAGCTGCAAGTTGTGTGTGTATTTGTGTAGTTGTCAAGTTGCTTTTGTATGAATTAGTAAGTGCTTCTTTAAGTTTACTAAAAGTATCTATGTTTGTTATGTAGCCTAATGTTGTTTTTACGTTAGAACTTAGCTTAACGTTTACTACAATATTTATAAGTTTCTTCTTGTTATCTGTTGTGGTATAAGTTTCGTTTAATAATTCTACTATTGTTAAAAATGCATCGAGATCTTTATAATTTCCGTTAAAAATCGGAACTGTTTTTAAGATTAATTCAATATTAAAGTCTGACATGATTACTTTATTTTCTGTCGAATGTTGTAACAAAAGATTTTTAGTTTGGTTTAATAGTATGTGGAATTGTTCCTTCAATTGAAACGCTTCCAATTTGTTTAAAATTTCTGCTGTTTTATTAAAATGCAGTTCGTAACGATTTAAAAAGTCAAGTTTTATACTAATAGTTTGACATGTGTATTTCCTATTGCTGTATTTCTTAATATTTTGTTTAATTGTTAAAACTTCGTTAAAAATTTCTTGTAACTCTTCCATAAAATTTTTTTTTTTTTTATTAACTTATATATTTTGTATTCTATTTATTCTTTTCTGTACATATGTTTTAAAATATTTACTTATTTTATGAAATATATATACTATAATAATTATAATGATTATTGTTACTGCTATTGTTGTTGAATGTTGTCGGACTTCATATTTGGTTACTGCAGATCCTAAATTATTCTCTATTGTCATTGATTATTTTTTGTTGTTTTCAAACATAGCTATGCATTTGTAAATTTCCGTTATGTTTGGTATCATTCGTTGGGTGTTTATGTTTTGTTGTTTAGCGGTTTCTTGTATTTTTGCTGTTCTTCTTTTATCCTTTGTAATAATGTATTTTTAAGTTGCAGGTCTGTTGTTATAGCTACTATGCGGTATAATTCCGCAATGCGTCTTCTTGTTAATACCTTCCTTCCTCCTCTTGATCTTCGTTTTGGTATCTTTTCTTTAGGTGTTGCCTCTGGTTTCTTGCTGTAGTCCTTGCTCTATATTCTTCGATTGTTATGGGTATTGGTCCAGCTTCCTTTGGTGTTGGTATGTATTTTGGCGGCTCTTCTTCAGTTGGGACTATTGCTTTTGGCACATAGCCTTGTTCCTTGTTAGTAGAGTGTAGCTGTATTAGGTCCACTACACGTTGGAAAACCTTGTTGAAATCGTTATCCATAGATAAGGATCGTAGGTTAGGATAATAATACTTCAAAATTCGCAGGATAAGATCAGTTGAGAATGCAGGATCAATAGTCGCAGAATCGTAATTGCAGGATCGTAATTGCAGGATCGCCATGTGGTGTTTTAAGTTTGCTGCTCTACTTATATTCTCTAATTTCTTTTGTTAATAAATTTTTTATAAGTTTATTCGATGACTGCATCGAATGAAACTTTGGTGTATTAGAGCGCACCACGCTGCTGTTGGGATGGCTAAGGATAGCCGAACTGTTTTGAGATTTAAAGAAAAAACTAAGGCAGTGATGCCGCTTTAAGTTGTGATCTAAAAAAATTCTGTTTTATTTAAAATTACTCCGGTTTATAAACAAAATTTAACAGTATTTTTCTTAAAAATATTCTACCACTATTTCCAATACTCCTCCTTTAATTCCAATTCTTAATTTGGTTTCCCGATATTTTTAAAACGTGACCAATCAAATTTTACTTGCTTCACTTGCATTCTTTCTTTCCCTCAAACGTTAATATTGAAATGTTTAGCCTTGACTTAAAAGAGTCAATGGCATAAGTTCAGTTTAATGCTTGTTGTTGTTATATTATGTTTTCTAGCAATAAGTGTGTAACTTAATGCTCGCTGTCGCGTTTATGCTTATGCAGTATCTAGCGGATGAAGCGAAAGGGGATGACAAGTGCATTGAACAGGAATTTGAGACTCTTAGTTATTAATAACATAATTGTTTACTTTAAAATTTTGACTGAAAATTTTGAGGTTTTTATTTGGTGATAAATTATTGATTTAATTGTTTTAGTTGGTGGTCTAGATTTTTGTTTTGTGTTGCTCAAAAGAAATAATGTAGTTAAAGAATGAAATGTTTTAGTTGGTGATAATAGTGACTTTGAAGAGTACACTACACTTGTGTAGGGTGGAGTGACAGCTCGGTATTTTCTCACGAATGCCTTGAACCGGTTGTGATTTACCTGCATAATTTACTTCTTATTCTCCATTTTTCTTTGTATAGTTTATACTATTTTTGACATTTGATGCCATATTATTGCACCAACTGTCAAAAATAGTATAAATTAGAGAACGAAAACAGTAAAAAAGAAAATAAAATACACCACCAAATGGCATTTGATGGACGCAACTCGTGGGAAATATTCAAATAAATTGGTTTTCAATTTCAATATTTTTATATAAATTTTCCTCAAATGCGATAGTTTTATATTCAAATAGTAAATATTTGAGAGATATTTAAATATATTCGTGCATAATTTTAATATATTTTTTATTAATTTTATTTTAAATATTTTAATATTTTATTTGATTAAAAAAGTATTTAAATAAATTTTAAATATTTACGTTGTCGATTTAAATAAATGCGTTTTGGTGCAAAAATTACTCGCTTTTTGGATAAATTAAAAAAGTTTTTGGATAAATTTAATATTTTTTTCCCTTAGTGTATCTGATATCAAAAATTTAAAGTGTATGGGCGGAGCCACACCCCCCTTTCCAAAGCCCATCCTAGTTTTATAGTAGAAATATTTCACCAAGTAGCAACTCCATACTGAATTTCATTATTATACGGCATTTAGTTCCAAAGCTATTCGAAAGAAGATAATATTAAGATGATAAACACGATTGGTTTTTGTCTAAGAAAAATATAATAGGTGAGTTTCTTGTAAGGGGGCGGAAGAGGCGTGGTCAAAACAAATTATGCCATAACCTAATCTAGGCTTCAAGTAATATGTGTGCCGAATTTGAGTTAAATCCGTCTAGCTGTTATGTTTTGTTGCCTATTTAAAATAGTCTGAAGTGGAAATTCCCATACAAAATTACCAATTTCGACTTTTTCGATTTTTCCGCTGTTCCTTCGAGTTTTTTGTATTTTTTTTTTTCTAAACCACATCTGTATTAAGGCAACCAATACAAAAAAGAATTATTAAAATCGGCCGAACCGTTTCTGAGCTTTAGCAAGACTAACGCACACGCATTTGATTTTTATATATAAGAAGAAGATTATGATTCTTTGTATTGTTCATTCATATTCTTGTATTTATATTCGTATTCGTATTAAGGTTTCATATAATTCACCCATATTACCTCATTAGATTTTTGCATTATTCATTCATATTACTTGTATTAATTAATTTTATAGAAGAAATAATGAAGTGTGCCGATGACTAAAAAAAAACATCAAGTAGAAAATAGAAACTTACATATCGAAAAAATTGTAACAACTATTTCGCTCAGTGTACGCTAATCTAGAGCGCACTAATTCTAACAAGACAAAATAAAATGTAACTGTGTTAGAATGCCCAGCCCTGATCTAGAACAATAGTTCACCTTTTATGAGCAAAAACCCTCCTGAACCAATATTTCTTAAGGGAGTAGTACCAATCTTTTGTTAGAAAAAAAAACATATATAAGGTATGTTTCATATATATAACGCCACTTCGAAATTGTTGATTGCTCTGTAACAGTTTATGTACAACAAATACAATGTTCTGAAAATATGTTTGTCTATGTGCGACAACAATAGTTAGCAAGTTTTTAGTCTCTGCTGATAACGGTACAGTAGTTATTGCTAGAAATAACTTTTAATGCTGTCTCATATTTAAGTATAACGCCACCTGCAGTTATTCGTTTATTTGCGTTCAAAGTGTAAGGTTTAAAATTTTTTAACATTTCTTTTCAATCGGTATAAACGTAAATTAAAAAAAAAAACGTAAATTAAAAATGCCCCGTGGAACTCAACTCAGTTGTGAGGAAAAGGGAAAAATCGTGGTTTTGAAAGAAGAGGGATATGGAGTAAGAGAAATCGGTCGTAGATTAAACCGCAGTCACAGAGTGGTCCAAAATTTTTTGAATAATCCCGAAAAGTATGGGAAAACGAAAAGGTCAGGACGAAAAAAAATGCTCTCTGGCCGCGATGAGCGTAAAATTATTCGAGCCGCGAGCAACACCACACGCAGTTTGAAAGAATTACGTGACGTTGTGGATAACAAAGTGTCACGTACAACGGTATGGCGAGTTCTACATGAGTGTAAACACATTCGAAATGAACTCATGAAATGTGTTCCTGCACTTACGACTGCTCATAAGAGAGTACGTTTAGAGTTTGCAAGGAGAAACATGGGTATAAATTGGCCATCCGTAAGCTTCTAAATGGTTTTTAAAATGGGTTCAAATATTAAAACTTTTCATTCTCAGGTCATTTTTTCCGACGAGAAAAAATGGAATCTGGATGGTCCGGATGGATTTCGGCATTATTGGCACGATTTGCGGCGCGAACCCATCCAATTCTCCAAACGAAATTTTGGTGGAGGGAATGTAATGATGTGGGGTGCGTTTTCAGCACAAGGATGTTTGGAACCGCAGTTTGTGAGCTCAAGGATGAAAAGCTCTGATTATGTTCGTGTGCTGGAAAATAGTTTGACTCCGTTTTTGGAAGAAAACGTGCACACAGAGTGGGTTTTTCAGCAGGATAATGCCGCAATCCATACAAGTCGGGAGACAAAAGCTTGGTTTCAAGCAAAGGCAATAGATTTACTAGAATGGCCAGCACGCTCACCAGATCTTAATCCCATCGAAAATTTATGGGGAATTTTAGCTCGTCGAGTTTATAAAGATAACCGGCAATTTCACAACGTTGAAGAGCTAAAAGCAGTTATTTATGAAAAATGGGGCCAAATTGAGCCAACCATAATAAAAAACTTAGTGGATAGTATGCCTAATCGTATTTTCAATGTTATAAGAGTCAAAGGCGCAGTTATTTAACAAATTAAAGCTTTGAAAATACCAAAAGGTCTTGTTTTATTATTTATTTAGTTAAAAGTTTGAAGTGGCGTTATAAATATGAGACAGCATGGAAAGTAATTTCTTGCAATAACTATTGTACCGTTATCAGGAGAGACTTCACAATTGCTAACTATAATTATTATGCATAGATGAACATATTTGCAGAACATTGTGTTTGTTTTAAACAAACTGTTTCAGAGCAATAAACAATTTTGAAGTGGCGTTATATATATGAAACATACCTTATATGTTTAATATTTCTTTTTTCAGTCATATTTATTAAATATCAATTTTAAACTTTTTGTGACATATTTATAAATGTTTCAAGATAACAAAAAAAAATTTTTTTTTATCTCTTTTTCAGCCGGTAGAGGGCGATGAAATCAAGCACTAAAAAAAATGACTTGTCCCGCTGCTGGAACGGCTAATCTGAAACAAAAAAAAATCAAATTGGTTATTATTGGTGACAACCTCTTACGTCGAAATTAACCATATTTAGGGAAAAAAGTCAAATTGGCAATTCAACAAAATCCTGATAATATCCAAAACATGAAAAAAGCTATTTGGGCTATATATTATTATTATTATAAATCAACTGATGACGTTCCACGCCATGATGAAGTTACACGCCTGTACTGTTGAGTGGTGCAAATATTTAAAAGCTCAAACCGAAAAAACAAATTTTACTCATAAGCCAGCTTTGAGTCATGAAGTACAGGAAGTTTTAGAGCCAATCTATAATGATTTGACCGATGACAAATTATTAACTCGATGTCTTGGAAAGAATAATCAATATAATAACGAGTGTTTTAATAGCGTTATTTGGTCTATGGTTCCGTAACACCATTTTACATCTGGTCCAATAGCAGAAATAGCAGCCTGGATTGCTGCATGCTTATTTAACGAAGGGGCTGGAACATTAATTAAAAGTTTAAACGCCATGGGAGTTCTATCTGGCATACACGCATTTAACTTTACACTAAAGCGGGATGAAGAACGAATTGAAGAACCAAGGAAGCAAGAATGGCCAAAAAGGTAGCTCTAGCTGAGCAAGAAGAAATTTATAAGGATGTATATGGACTTTTATGCCCCAGGAATCGATGATCCAACATAAGTTAGTATGTTTTGCCTAAAATATTAATTTTTTAAACTTTAAAAGTAGAAAAAAACTTTAAACGCGTTTTTCTCGAAATGACATTTTTTGAAACGGCTTGCACTCTAACTCGAAAAGAATATGTCCGATTAACTTAAATCTTTTTTCATTTTGTAAAATAATTGGATACGCAGTGCGTGAACCAACAAAATCAAATAAAAAATATTCTGCTTTTTATTTCATTTATAAGGTCCAATTTCGTGTATGAAAAATAGAATTTTTTTTTCTTTAATGCGGCATTTTTTAATTTTACACTTTTTGTTGGTTCACGCACAAGACAAAGTGGTAATACAATTTTGGTTTTTTGTTTTTTTTTTATCAAATCACCTGAAGAGGTTATATCGTGCAAGCCGCAAGAGGCCTCATGTTCGAGACCTCAACTTTTACGCGCCGTATAACCGTAAATATGGCTACAAAAAAAAAAAAAAAATAAATCTAAGACTAAAATAAAAATAAAAAAAATTGTTTTGATATTTAAAAAATAAAAAAAATACAGGCATTCAAACAAGCCCGTTTTTGTACTCAAAAAATTTAAACTGGGCCTTAATTTAATTAAAAATTTAAGGCGGCCTCGGTAGTCGAGTTGGTAGCGTGCTCGACTGCCACCCCAGAGGTCACGGGTTCGATTCCCGGCCAGGCCATGGTCCTTCGCTTTAAAAACCTTACTAAATTTTCTATCCTCAGTTCTAATCAACTGAAATTAAAAATGCATCAATATTTACAACTCGAAGTTGTAGTTGATGGTAGAGAAGTTTGTGGATGAGATTGCCTTATAACTTGAATTGACTGAGGTAAAGGCATAACACTTGCCTCTGATTCAAATTCAGATGTTTCTTTGGCTTTCCACCACGCTTAGAACATCCTACACTTGCTTCACTTGATTGCCCTTTCCTTCCCACTAATCTATCACCCCATTTCGAACCAAGGCAGACTTGACTGAATAGGCATTCCACCTGAAATCCTTCGTTCAAAGCTAAAAAAAAAAAAAAAAAAGTGTCCCAAAAAATCATAAATTATGTAATTATATACCAATAGTTATAAAAGATCTTCATGAGTTATGGCAGCGTGCAATCATTCCGATAGTAGAAAAAACAACTACTCGGAGGTACATAAATGGTCTTATACAAGAACATTACGATGTACAAAAGCATCCTTTTAAATACGATGAAGTCGAGTGGAAAACATTTTTTAGAATTTCTTTGTGCAAATGTGTCATCGAAGCAAACTTCCAATATAATTACACTAGTTTGATCAATGCGGGCTAAGGTTGTTGTTCCTTGATATTGTACAGGAGTAAGTTGAAGATGTTGATGCAGGTGATGTTATGTCTGCCATGCCACAAACATCTTTGTATTCTACTGAATACATTCCTTGGTCTAGCGATAATGATGACTGCTATGAAAATTATAAAGAAATTCGAACAATACCGTCGAGAAATTAAAAGTATCGGACATTTCGTTCAGAAATTATTCTTTGGCTTTGGATCGGACGGATACTTCAGATCAGAGATAATAAGATGGAAACTTCAATTCGACTGTCATTTTTGTTGATTTTGCGCCAAAATGGTGCTTATTCTTCTCATTTTTTATGTCCTCACGTATTGTGTATGTGAGTTCACGTCATAGTTGTCAAAAATTGTTGTGTCGGCCTTCAGCTGCTGTGAAGTTTTATAACTTTGTAACTTTGTTTTATAAATTGTCCGCTTTTCAAACACCTAATTTTGGTTCTATTTTATTTTTCACATTCCAACGTCAGCTCGGGTCAAGAAAAGTTTATAATTATTTTTATAAAGTTGTGGCCATTCTTAAATATAAAGTAACAAAACTAAAGAAATATGCCTGCAAAAGCTGTCTGCGTTATCAATGGCGATGTAGTGGCACCGTCTTTTTCGAACAAAAGAGTGCCGACGCGCACGTTAAGGTGACAGGTAAAGTTAATGGTCTCACCCAGGGCTTACATGGTTTCCATGTGCATTTGCATTTGGTGACAACAGCAATGGATGCACCTCCGCATGCCATCACTTGAATCCCCATGGCAAGGAACATGGCGCACCCGGTGATGAGAACCGTCACTTGGGCGATTTGGGCAACATTGAAGCTAAAGCAAGCCCACTAAGGTTGACATTTGCGACAACAAAATCACTTTGTGCGGCGCCAACAGCATCGTTGGACGTACTATTGTTGTGCATGCCGATCGAGTTGAGCAAGTCTACTGGCAATGCTGGCGCACGCATTGGCTGCGGTGTTTAGTGTAGTGAAATAAGTGTAGGGTCGCCAAGTACTGTATTTTGAACTGTTTGTGTGTAGTGTATTATGTGGGGGACTTGTGTATTAGAGGCGCACACGCCTTTTTATTCAGCCGCAAGGCTTTTTCTTTTGTGTGAAGCCGCAAAGGCTAATTAAAAGAGTGAGATCTTTTTAGTTTTAAAGCTACATAGGCTATTTGTTAAAATCTGTCTTTATTTTTGAAATATACAAGTTTATATACAATTTTTACCACTATTATTCTTAAAAATATTCTGCCAGTATTTTCTAAACTCCTCCCTTAATTTTTGTCTTTAACATCGATCGCCAATCAATTTCATTTTGGTCGATCACATAATTATTTACATATTTTATATATTAACATATTTAAATTTGTTATCCAAAACACCAACAACAACAAGTGCATTTATTTTGGCCTTTAATTAAATTGTGTCGTTAGCACTATTGTAACATAATATTCTTTCTGGGGAATGCACTCATAATTTTATTGTTGTTGTTGTATACGCTTGTGCCAAGCATTGGGTTATGTTAAGTACGACTAGCGGCGCAGACCGAAGGGTATGAAATGAAAAGTATTAAGGTAAGCATGAAAAATGCTTATCGGAAATTTTGATTTTTAAGTGCAAGATTTTATGTGTTTGCGTATTGTTGGTATTTTTATGAAAAAAGTGTTGGGGAGTAATAGTGACTTTATGAGCACACTGCACCCTTACCCTTAAGCGAAAATTTACTTTTTGAAGTACAATTTTTAAGACGGTGGAGTGCTGGCAATAAATAATGAACTTATTAATGTTAAATTAAAGTGTTTGTAGATATAATTTGTATTGTAGTGATTAATGTATAATATTATATTTGTTTCTGTATGATAAGGTATATTACTGTTTTTTATTTATACGTTCAAAATTTATTTAACAATAATTTAACGAAAAATAATGCAATATTTTTATTTTTATAATTAAATATATTACTATGTTTATATTTAATTTATACAAACAAAACTTATTTTACAAAATTTTAACGATAATTATGCATTATTATCTTTATTGTTAAGTATATTGCTATAATTATATTTCTTTGTGTATACACATTTTTTTCTTAGAAGATTTTAGCTAATTTGATAAAATTTATTAATATCTTTGTAATTTTAAATGTTTATATCATAATTTGAATGTAAAAATATTTGAATTTTACGAGTACATTTAATAAAGAAAATATTTCGTAATTTGAAATTTTTTTTTGTTTTTTTTTATGTACTAGTAATTTATAAAATTTATGTTTAATTATACGCTTATATCCTTTTTTTAAATATTGTTATGGAATTTTTTATGTTTGTTATTTATTTCTATTATGGAGTTTACTCCGTCTCTACTTATTATTTTGTAAGGTCCATGGTATGGACTTTGACTCTTTTTTTCTGTTTTCCAATTTCACTAAAACTAGGTCTCCTACATCAAAATTTGATACCATTGTAGTTTTGTCGTATTGTAATTTTCTTTTGTTTTTTACAATATTTATCAGATTTCTAGCTTTGTCTAATGCAGTCTTCAATCTTATTTGTAGTTCGTTTTTATAGTCTTCTAAATTGTAGTGTTTTGTTTTGTCACAGAATAAATCACTAGGAAGGGATGGTAATTTACCAAAAATTAGTTCAAAAGGTGTGTAAGAATTGTCTACATGTGGTATGGAATTGTATGCGAAAGTGTAATAAGGTATCCATGTGTCCCATTCGAAATCATCGGCAAAAGACAAAAGGTATTCGTTAAGTGTTCTATAATTTTTCTCAAGTGCACCAAGTGTCTCGTGATGGTAGGGGGTTGAAAATATTTGTTCTATTTTTAGTAGTTCGCATATGTTTCTCATTAACTCGTTCGTAAATTCCGTTCCACGGTCAGATTTCAATTTTTTGAATAAACCAAATTTTAAGATTAACTGTTCGACTAATGCTTGTGCAACTGATTTTGAGTCTTTGTTCTCAATGGGGTGTGCAATTATGAATTTTGTAAGTTCGCACTGCATCGTAAGTATGTACCGGTATCCGTTTGATATCTTGAGTGGACCTACTGTGTCAATGGATATTGTTTGGAAACTCGAATTTGGTGTGTCTGTTATGGTCATATTTTCTTTTATGTGTCTCGTGTGTTTGTTCCGAGCACATTTTTCACTTTTGTTTACATAATTTTTAGCCATTTGCCGCATGTTTTTCCAAGTATACCGCTGTTTTAATTTTAGTACTGTTTTTCTGATTCCTAGGTGTCCTCCCTGGGGTGAATCATGGAATTCTTTTTTCAGTGTATGATGCATGGTTTTACTTATTATTTTCTTCGGGGTTACATATATCAATATATTGAGAGTTGTATTACACTTTGATGTTCTCTTCTGCTGCAGCTTATTAAATTTCCTTTTTAGTTCATTTTTATCAATTATTTCAAATATAGCATCATTTATTTCTAGCGCTAGTTCTTTTATATTCATTTTATTCATAAGAGATGATAGTTTCTCCAAAATCGAATCTAGATTGGTTGGATTGTCACCACATCGCACTTGTACGATATCATCTATAATTTCAACACGAGTATAAGTTTTTCGCTTTTAATGAACTTTAATCGTTTTATATTTCAGACGTCAGTAATAGATCTGCAATCCCATATGAAAAGTTGATCAGACTCGTTCTGAGATGTGCAAGTATCTTCTTCATTTTCATTTGCTAGCTTCTTTTTAATTCCCCTTGTTATAACCAATGCTGTACTTTTGGTTTTGTCCTCTTCTGAGGGTATCATATTTATTAAAATTATTTGTATTCTTGATAGCGCGTCGGCGTTGGTGTTGATATTTCCTTGCTTGAATTTGATTTTAAAGTCATAATCTGAAAGATCCAATCTTATTCTCGTAATTTTTGATGATGGGTTTTTGTGAGTAAAAGTTATACTAGAGGTCAATGGTCTGTTACTACAATGTATTTGTTTCTGTATAGGTAGAGTTTAAAGAAATATATGTAAATGAATATTTAAAAACAAAATGTATTCAAACGTTACAGTTTTTTTTTAAAGTGTTAAATCCAACCTAATATAATTTTTTTTATTAACTTCTTATTATTATCATTATTTTGCATTTTTTGTTTTAAGTACGGAAGTTATCCTAATTAGAAAAAATTAATTATATAATGTAATATATATATATAGTTATTTAAATTCTATATAAGAGTTGAAATAATAAAATGGCAAACATTAATTTTATTTTTTTCTTAAATCAATATAATTTTACTATAAATAAAAATTTATTAGAAGTCATCTAAACATAATTATATTGCTCTTAATTTTTAAACTTATATTGAACGTTTACAAACTGAAATGGCATCAATTTGTTGTTAATTTTTGTTTTTTTTTTTGGGTACCTTCATTTTTGCAATTAAAATTAATAAAGAACAATATATAATTTTTGTTTTTATTGTTCGCATTATTAACTATTTGTGTATAGTAATAATATTTTTATATGACTTTAAATTACAGTTATTGTTATTATTATTGTATTTTTATTATTGTTTTTATACATTTTGTATAATGCGATTTAATATAAAATTCATATACATATTTATTTGTGTTGGATAGTTTGTTTCCAGCAATGATAATCTAAGACGTTTTATTCGTTTTTGGCTCATTTGATTTAACTGTAATTTGTGTAGCTCGTGCGTCCTTTGAACCAAAAGCTGCATCTGGTATCTTTTTTTCCTTGGTTTTTTTCATTCTCGACGTTGTTTGGTGCAGATTCAATATTTTAATCATCGTCTTTAAAATTGGAAGAATATACTTCCATGGATTTCGGCGTCGGTTGTTTCAATATATTGCATATGGGTCAATATTCAATTGAATATCAGAGAAAAACAAATCAAAAGATTTCATTTCTCAGGATTGGAGAAGTTTTTAATTATCAGATGTTCGCAGGATCGACAGGTGCAGGATCGCCATGTAGTGAAATAAGTGTAGGGTCGCCAAGTACTGTATTTTGAACTGTTTGTGTGTAGTGTATTATGTGGGGAACTTGTGTATTAGAGGCGCACACGCCTTTTTATTCAGCCGCAAGGCTTTTTCTTTTGTGTGAAGCCGCAAAGGCTAATTAAAAGAGTGAGATCTTTTTAGTTTTAAAGCTACATAGGCTATTTGTTAAAATCTGTCTTTATTTTTGAAATATACAAGTTTATATACAATTTTTACCACTATTATTCTTAAAAATATTCTGCCAGTATTTTCTAAACTCCTCCCTTAATTTTTGTCTTTAACATCGATCGCCAATCAATTTCATTTTGGTCGATCACATAATTATTTACATATTTTATATATTAACATATTTAAATTTGTTATCCAAAACACCAACAACAACAAGTGCATTTATTTTGGCCTTTAATTAAATTGTGTCGTTAGCACTATTGTAACATAATATTCTTTCTGGGGAATGCACTCATAATTTTATTGTTGTTGTTGTATACGCTTGTGCCAAGCATTGGGTTATGTTAAGTACGACTAGTGGCGCAGACCGAAGGGTATGAAATGAAAAGTATTAAGGTAAGCATGAAAAATGCTTATCGGAAATTTTGATTTTTAAGTGCAAGGTTTTATGTGTTTGCGTATTGTTGGTATTTTTATGAAAGAAGTGTTGGGGAGTAATAGTGACTTTATGAGCACACTACATTAGTTGGATCATTTTTGTTGTTTAGTGGCAATATCACAATATATTGGAATAAAATCAAGCTTCCATAATTTGGATCCCAAACATGGTGATTGGCAAATAAAAAAAAAAAATTGTTAACTCAATGTCGGAGTGAAGCTGCCTGGAAATAATAACCGCAGATCTTTCAAAGTGATACATGTGGAGTGAAGATTACTATAAAAGAGGCAAGGCATTTAAAGCTTCCAGAATCATGGATCGTAGACCATTGAGCCTACCAGGAAGTCATTAATGATGAAAGTACTTCGTCAAAAATTACGAAGAACTATGCCCTTATAGAGTTAAGAAATTAAGACGCTCGTGTAGACAGTGATGACACCATAGCATAAATGTTGCTACGCATGAAAAGTAAACGGAGGCTTTAATTTGTTTATGTTTAATTTTTAATTAAAATAACTTTTATCTATACTATTATATAAAAGGCTTATCACGTGTCTTCGTTACCGCTAAACTAAAGAACAGCTGAACCGATTTTAATAATTCTTTTACTAATTCAAAACCATTCTTAACTTAAACTATTGCATACTTTATTTTTTTAGACCTACCAACACCAACACCATCTAAAAAACTGCATAGAAAATTATTCCTAAATGCACATTAAGCAGTACAAAGCTTTTTGTTTCTTTTCCATTGTGTGTTTAAAAGCTCTTTTTGATTACGCCTTGCTTATAAACATGATCGAAAAAATTAGCTAATGAAGCAACAACAATGTTAATTGTAACAGACAGAATCTATTTCTTTTTTAATGAAATTCCCTACAGTAAAATGCTAAAAATAATTAAATATGTAATAAAGGGCTGCATGAGTGCATTTGAAACCAGTTTCAAGACATTCACAATTTTTACACAACACTGCAATGTCTTGCTCTCAGCAAACAAATCAAATGAGAGACTGCAGCGAAGACAAAGAAAATAAATGGGTGCAAACAGTGTTGCCATATTTTTTTAAAAAAAAACTTTAATTTCCAGAACAAAAAACTTGTTTGTTGGTGAAAAAACTTTTAATATCAATATTAACTAAAACATGTATTTTTAAAATGTGTGCTTAAAATGTTGGCAATTTGCTTTGTTCTCTCGTTGTCCCGTTATTTTGACTACTTCATTTCTCAAGAAAATACGGAAGACTTGATCGTCAACTCTGAATATATGTAAACTGAAGCGTCAAGTTTAAAAAGCAATCCCAAAAATTGACCGCCAAGACTCGGCGAAGGGAAACCGAGTCAAAAGAACAGAAACAATGACAGCAACAATAATAGCAACAGCTCTGCAATAAAAATAAACTTTGAAAAGGAGTGAAAATTAGTAGTAGCAGCTTCAAATGATACTTATGTTTTTGTAGTAACATACAATTTAGTAACAACAATTTAGTTTATCTATTTGATTCATAGATTCACTAAAATAGAAAGCATCGTTTTAAGGGGGGAAATATACCCAGAACTTTTTTTTCAAACAATTTTATATTTTCTTAAAGCTTTAGGTCTCCAGAATATGTGGTGAAAATTTCAAGTCGATATCTCAAAAAATAACAAAGTTATAGCCTAGTGAGTGAACCGCCTTCTAGAGCGCGCAGTGCTGGCCCTTAATTTCAAACGCGTTTTTCTCGAAACCATGTTTTCAAAGTCGGTGACCAAAATTTCTCGAAGTTCAGTGAACCGAGCGTTTTGATTTTTTTGCAGGCTTGTTTTATTCATAATAATCTCGTACTTGTCATAGGATTTCTTTTTTCGTAGCTTCATTCATTTTTTAAAGGCAAAATAATGACGAATTTTTGGTCGAAAATCGTTAATTTACGCACGGAAGTCCGCCATTTTGTGAAAAATCAATATTTTCAAAATCGGCTATGAAAAGTACGAGTTTTAAGTATCTAGTTTAATAATATATTTCATTTCTTTGTTTCAGTTGAATTTAGGAGGAGCAATCTTGGTCACCGCATTTTCAGAGCGTTCTACAAAAAATGCTGTATCTACCTTAATATTAATTGTTTTTTAATAAAAAACACTAAACTTACCCTTAAATGTGTATATTTAAAGGTATAAAAACTCTCATTTAATAATATGCCTTAGGTTTCCTTAAAAAAATGCACAAACATGACCTTTTTTCTTCGGCCGCTGGGTATATTTCCCCTCTAATCGTAAAAACTTTAAAAACTGGGTAAAAAAAAAATAAAACTTTATTTTTTTAGAGAAAAACTTGAAAACTTTCTACCCTTTCAAAAAACTGGTAAAACAAGTTTTATCTGCCCACATGGCAACACTGGGTGCAAATCAAATGAGTACAAAGACATTGTTGCTTCAAATCAGTGATCATCAAAGCCTATGAGCCCGAACAGAACCAAAGTGGCTGTCGGATGGCGGTCCTCTCTTGTAGAAATCCGCTGAGAACACGTCCAGAATAGGAGCGGTTGTCGGTTGTCGGATCAGCGTTGCTTTTCGGTGTGTAAATGGTACAAATGCAACACACACACACACAAAACGAAACATCAGCTCATGGAATGCAACACACACACACAAAAACAAAATGTCAGCTCATGGTAAAAACTAAGAAAATAACACTGAACACAGCCTATTCTGAGCTTAAATATGGCACTACTTACGCCACTCAAAGAGAGATCCGCCAGCCGTCGGAGAAAAAATAGAATAGATTCTATTCTGGCGTTTTTCCGTCGCGGATTTCTACGGCCATTTAATTTTTGGCGGCTGCGTAGATTTTCATGTATTTTATTGCACAGCGCATCCGACAACCGACAGCCGCTTTGGTTCTGTTCGGGCTCTATGCCCGCGGGCATTTGAGCTTTTGTGCTTAAAAGCTTTCTGTATACATATTAACAGCCCGATTCTGCGTACTTGATAAATTCACCTTATTGAATATTTATCAAGTATTGACTATTTATCAAGAGTTGGTATTCTGTGATAGAAAAAAAGCTCTTTAATTGATAAATTTGTCAATATCTCATTTGCTATTGATAAATTTATCAAGAGAGTTGTGGTTGCTCGTAGCAGGCAATATCAAGGTTACTATTAACATAATAATATTAATAATAATAATTATTTTCTACAAATTAATACACTTTTGTGGAACATAAGGAAAATGAAAGCAGAAATCTGTTCTCTGTGTTATGCTATTAATGAGAACAATTAGCTGTTAACAGGAATTCACCTACTCTGGTGAATTACGAAAACTTTTTATTTATCAAGGTTGCTGTAGAATATAAAAAAAGCTTTCGTTTGATAAAATTCTTTACAAATTTTGTTTATAAATTACTTATCAAGAAAACGCAGAATAGGGCGGTAACTCACGGACGAGCACTGAACTGCGTCAGTATCTATTG
This sequence comes from Pherbina coryleti, assembly GCA_943735915.1. Taxonomy (NCBI): domain Eukaryota; kingdom Metazoa; phylum Arthropoda; class Insecta; order Diptera; family Sciomyzidae; genus Pherbina; species Pherbina coryleti. The sequence continues at coordinate 78,169,432 of OX030948.1, forward strand.
AAATTTCATGCAGAAAAGACCTGCGGCACATGCATGTTTGTTAGATTGTTTTTTTGCTGCACACACGCAACATATGCTGTGGCGTCCGTGGCGTAGTTGGTTAAAGTGCGTGGCCGCTATGTCAACGAACTTTGCAGACCCAGGTTCGAATCCCAGCAGCGACAGAAAAATATTTGAATTAAAATAATTTTTCTGTACGGCCGCCACCTCTCTGCAGACAATGGCAAACCTCAGAGAGTAATCAAAATGCCATGTAAAGCTTCTTGAGAATAAGAACATTCCGTTCATCGCCGTTCGGAATCGGCGTTAAGCCTGTAGGTCCATTTCTCGGTCAATTGTGTACAAACTTAATAACACGCACAACACAATTGATCATAAGAAGCTAGGTCAAAGTCCTTTCAAGGGCTGAAATGGCCAGTTATTTATTTATTTTTTTTTTTACGCAACATATGCTACACTCATAAAAATATCAGTTTTTGCTATTTCTATGCAAAATGTCTTTACTTGAATGGGAGTTGCAATTCTTTTTTGCAGAAAATATTTTTTTTTAACCTCAATGTATGGTGTGGCTACCGGATTATTTCTGCTCCATGTATTCCATGTTCAGTACCACCTACTTATGTGAAAGCGCATTTTCAATGCTTAAACTTATTCAGTCGAAACAACGAAAAAAATTATCTGACGAGCCTATAGGGGACTTGGTTCGAATAAAATGTTATAATGGTCAAATAGATGTTGATAATATTCTTAAAAATATACTCATAAATGAGGGAATATAAGTTTTTCGGCCTAAGTTGCATTTGGAGCAAATTTTTTTTTTAATGCTTTTTATAAATTTTGTATTTTTGTATTATGAACTATAAAAACCTATATGTTTCGTTTCCTTTTTTTCATAGATAAAAATAGGCCGTTAACAAACCATAATAGTTCTCCATTGTGTGAATTTTTAAAATAAAATTTTTATAATCCATGCTAAGAAACAAATAAAATATTAAAAACAAATTCTTAAAAAATTATAAAGGAAAAAAAAACAATCACAAATAGCTAAGACCAAGTATTCCAAATAATAAAAATGTCATTAAATTGAAAAATTAAAGCGCTTAGAGAAGTAAACAAATATTTTTTTCAAACAATGAATTAAAATGAAATCAAAAACGAAACAACCTAAATAATTAAAAAAAACAAAAAAACAAAAAAAAAAAAAAGACACAGTTTCGTATAGTTAGTATTGACACTTCTAAATAAAAATTGAAATTAACCTTTACTATTTTAAAGTTTTCTCCTTGTTTGTAACAGTGCATAAAATAGTGAATGTTAATATGTTTCTTCGATATGAATTATGTTATTACTAGCAAATACCCGCTGCTTCGCCGGCGATAAAAATATTAAATATCATTAAAAACGTTAAATCTTAAAATTTAACAGCCCTATTCATATTGAAGTCGGAAGAGTGTAAATAATGGTTTGTGTATTAGATAAATTCAGTGACTTGTTATTTATTTGTCGCCATATATGTAATACTTCTATATTGGCAGTACACTCAAGGTACATTCGCCAACATTAGAGTGCAGATATATTGTTATATGAGCGAGAAACTATATAAACGAATGTACCCGAAATTTAATTTTATAACAAAAAAAACTCAGGAGCGGTGCTTTCATCGTCAAAATTTTAATATAAAATTATTGTTGTTTGAATTTTTATGGATTAAATTTTGCTTGGTTGAATTTTTCTTTTTAAATTTTAATTATATTTCACGCGTTGGTGTTATAAATTTTTTATAATGGTGCGTACCTAGGATTTATGCAAAAGAAATATGTATGTTTTGTTTTTTTTTTTGTGTTTGGGGCAAACGTTTTTCTAAAAACCGCCCCTGTGAAGATTTGACATTTTCTTGTTTTTAGTATTTTTCAAATATTCAAATATACTAATACAAACAAAAAAATCTTATGTAGGCTACCTCTCTTTGATTTCGTAGTTGAAATTCATTGAAAATGTAGGTTGCTGCCAATATAGAAGTATTACATATATGTTTGTCGCAATTTCGTCAAGATTTTGATATTTCTAAATCAATAGTTTTTCTAAGTCATCTGCACTGAAATAATTGTCATTTTATTATTTTTTTTTTTATAAATATTTTGAAATCTTTGACAAATTTTCTTGTTTTTATTTTCTTTTTTTGGAAATTTTTTATATATTTTGAATTTTCTTGACATATTTTCCAAATGTTTGAAATATTTTGAAGAATTTTAATTATTTTTGACAATATTTGTGCTCAAATGAGAGCAAATAATTTAAAAACTGCTTTATGAGAGGTGTGTTATAAACATTAAAACAAAAAATTTAAATTTCAACCATATTTAAAAATCCTCTAATATATAACATTTTCACACTTTTTGACATTTTGTTTGTTTTTGATACATTTTGAAGTAATTTGATACATTTTTGACAATATTTTTGTGCTTAGATGAGAACAAACAAATTTTTAAAATGCTTTATCGAGGGTTTATTGAGGGTTTCAACCATTTTTAAAATTCTCTTATTTATCAAGCATTTAAAAGAGCTTTTGAAAGCTGTTGAAACGTTCAACATGAAAAATGTTTTCACATTTTTTTCGATTTTTTTCTTATGAAGGCTTTGTAAGAGGCTCATAATTTTTTATGAATACAGCCGTTTGAATTTCGGTAAAATTGTATATTTGTGTTGGAGCGACTAAGTAGTTCCATCCGAATAAAGTAACCAGCTAACTAATGTAATAAAAAATAACTAAAGTAATAAACTTTCTGTATCTTCCTGATCATTTTTTTTCATGCATTGGTTCACTTTTCCTAGCGCTGTGACTATTGGGGTACTCACAGTTTTGTTTTATCTGGTGTGTTAACTACGCCGTCTGTTAACTCTAAAACATTTTGCCATGTGGTAACTATTTTTGATTTTGTTTTGCATGTAAAACTGGTAAAATTGCCTTGCTTTCCAACATGTTTGTTTTTCGTAGCAAACTGGCATTTCTGAAAGGTATTTTTATTTAATTGAAAAATCAATAAATCAAAGAAAGCTTCTCTTGTTATTTTTATTTTATTGAAAAATCAATAAATTAAAGAAAGCTTCTGTTTTCAAAAGGCGTGTCAATTTTAGAATGAACTACGTGTAGGGGTTCTCACAATTTGATTGAAGTATCGTTTTAAAGTTACTATATATCAACTTTAGAAGGAATCTGTAAATACCCTATATATAAAAATCTCGTTTATACGTAAAAATATCAGCTCAGAGGTAAGAAAAATATATGACGGCCTTAGAGAATTGTTATTTTAAAATAAAATATATCTTTCGTTTAAGCTGATAAATTTCATCAAAACATTTCAACAAAACATCAACACGGAATTTTTGTCGATGCTTTTATAAAAGTGGCAGTATTTTTACATTCAAAAAGGTGGCAGCATTGGTACCGCACTCAATACATGTTGCTGTCTTTTTTTCTCTTTTTGGTGGACCTTCCCACCGGGGAAGAAAATCAATTCTCTTCTCCAATATAGATTCTAGAATTGATTATTTTTAACACCCCATCGGGAAAAAGATGCAATTTTATATAAAAAAAGAATCAATTCTCTTCTCCAGTATAGATTCTAGAATTTATTATTTTTAACATGCTGATGTCCTACAAAGAATAGTACATTCTTTTCTCGCTTCAAGTGGAATCACTACAGAATCGTTTTTTTTTTTCAGTTTTTAAATAGATTCTTTTCATATATGTAATCATGGTTGAATAAATTAGGTTGTCTCGTGGCTGATCGTACTCTCTTCTCAGTACACATAAGTGTCAAAATCAATGAAAAGCTACAACAACAACTTCATCGGCTTTGCATGTTATCAATTTACGCAAATCAAAACAGACTGATGCTTTTCTCACTTATACCAGAATTTGTTTTCAATAAATAAATAATCAATTCTCATTTTCCCGCTGGGTTGTTGACTTTTATATATGATGCTCAAAAAAAATTTGAAAATAGAGCTTTTGTCTCACAGCGATTTTGACATATTGTTCTATCTCATATATTCGTCAACATTAGAGTGCTGATATATTGTTGTATGAGCGAGAAAATATATAGAGGAAATTAAATTGCAAAATAAAAAAACTCAGGAGCGGTGCTTCCATTGTCAATCATTTTTATTTGAAATTTTTGTTGTTTGAATTTTTTGATTAAAATTTTGTTTGTTTAAATTAAATCATATTTCAGGCGTTATTATAATTGTTTTAAAATGGTGCGTACCTGTGATTTAGGAAAAACAAATATGATTTGTTTTCTTATATGTTTGGGGCAAACGTTTTCATAACAACCGCCCCTGTGACGGTTTGACTTTTTATGTTTTGTGTAGTAATTTTCATATATTCAAATATACTAACACAAACAGTAACATCTTATGTTGTTATGGCTGTCTCTCTTCGATTTCAGAGTTGGAATACAGAAGTATAACATATACATATGTATGTTCTACCTTATTAGCTCTGGGCACAACCTTTTTTTGAGATGCACAGAGCTTTAATGAGAAAATTTTTTCTCTCTGAGAATATGAAATTGTATGGTTATTCTCTTTGAATTTTACTTAATTATTTAAACAATGGTTATTAAATTTATATATCCCATGTCCCAACTGGGCACCATAGCTATCCTAGAGAAAAAGAATTTTTGAAATAGCGCTTGCCATTCTGAAGCTTTTCGCAGCCGAACATACGTGAGTCTTCTTTTATATAATAGTATAGATATAGATGAACAGTAGTACGCATACGTAAATCTCAAAATTTTTTAAAAACATTTCCCCCTCACGCCTCTCCCATAGATTCGTAATACACCAGATGAAAATTTTTGGTGCCACTGAATAATCAAACAAGCGAACCATCGTCTTGCATGAAAGCTGGACTAAGACTCAAGTAGTATTTTTTTCAGTGCAAAGCTTTCAATGAGCTTTTATACATAAACAAAGTATGCTTGTATATAGTTTGATGACCACTGCTTTAAATCATTATTGCTAGAGGCACACTAAAAGCAATTCACAGTCAAGGCAACGAAAAAAACTGCAATAGCAATGAGTGCAATAGATCATTGTAATGAAAATCTGTACAGGTGTTTTTTTATTCTGTACTGCGCAATAACTCAAGATGTGTTTGACGGATTTAAGTAAAAAAAAATTTAACGAATTTTTAATGTTATGAGTCGGAAAAAAATCATATATAATTTTCCATACCCACCCACAACGCCCACTTAGTGCAATTAATGTCTTCAAAAGGGAGATTTTAGCATTTATTTGTAACTTTTTATAGCTTAATTAATGGTTTAAAATTTATGTAATACTACCTGGATGGTTTTGTCATGTTTTAATCTGAAATTAGTAAAATAAACCAAGTTTTGCTATTTAATGTCGTTAAAATTCTAATTTATTTTAATTAACCCTTATTCGGCATACTGGGATCATAACATCCCACTCTTTTGTGTTGTATACGTTCTTTTGCTTTTACTATAACTTTTTTAACTTAGTTAAATTTTTTGCCTATGCAACTTGCATATTATTAAAAATAAACTTTTGAGAAGCTAAAAAAAAAACTCTCAAGTCAAATTTTTGTATCGCTTATTTTGACGTGATAACAATACGTTTTCCCGCGCAGATTTTTAAAAATGTTGAAAAAAAATGTATCGGCGTTTGATTCATTTGTTACTCGCTAATTAAAGGTGACATGATTTAAATAATGGTACGACCCCAGGGCTAATTTTTTGACTTTATGACAAAAATAAAAACAAAATTAAAGACGTCTTCCAGACTTGGAGGGAGCTTTTTAAGCAATGGAACAGCAAATTTGTTACATAGAATGATTACTCGCTGAGTATTAGTGCTAGGGTAAAAAATATGATACGACAATAAAAGCCTGTTTAAGCCCATGCAATCAAATGTTTAAAAATAAAAATGAAAGATTTAAACATCGCCTTACGACAAAAATAAAAAAAAAAATTCTGACTTTGTCAGGTCGTGGAGATAGCAGCTTATGCAACAGGAATGTAATATCGTTGCAAGGAATTATTACTCGGTCAGGAAACGTACTGTGCAAAATTATATTTTACGACAGCATAAATGTGCTTTTAAGACTCATCACGAAAATATTAATAAAATTTTTAGAGTCATGACTTCGGGCAGGTAACTTAATGCAGAAGAATGCATCAATAATAAAACGTTGTATGGAATTTAAACTCTGTGACTACTGACGCAACGGTAAATTTTATAGAACGAAAATGAAGGAATGAAGAATGAAATTAAGTCTTTGGCTACATGAGGCCCCATAGAAGCCCGCCTAATGTAACGTAAACACATCATTATTGCATAGATTAATTGTATGGAGCTAAGGCAAAGTTAATGCAACAACAACAACAACAACAACAACAACAACAACAACAACAACAACAACAACAACAACAACAACAACAACAACTACTACTACTACTACTAACGAAGTACCAACAAGCTAAAAACAAAATTTGTGGCAACCCAAAAAAAATTTTTTTTTAAAAATTTTTTTTTAAATATTCAAGATTATTATTATTTTGATTCAATATTTTCAATTTATTTGATTTATTAATCCTAACTAACATCATCCAAATCCATCTCAGTAATAATACTAGGCCTTCGCAATCTGAACTTAATAAATGATTTATTGCATTCAGTGCTTTTCGTCTTGTTTGTTATGACCATGATACAATTACAAGGTAGGCTCATATTGGAGAGCAGGGTGCGCAAGTTGTCAAAATCAGCTCATAGCTTTTAGTTTTTCTTTGTTGTTGTTGTCGCTTTTGTCGTTTGCAGATCTTACAGCTTTGTTGTTGCAAAATGTCTAAGTTGAGCAGCCGTCTTAAAATGAGCTTAAATTGTAATTGTATCATGGTTATGACAATGATTTTTTTGTATTGCATTTAGTGTTTATGAACGAAAGCAATACGTGCATTGATTGCCGAGAGATGAATGTGAGTTTTGACTGTTGTTGTCATTTTTACTTTAGGGGTGATGAGAACCGTCACTTGGGCGATTTGGGCAACATTGAAGCTAAAGCAAGCCCACTAAGGTTGACATTTGCGACAACAAAATCACTTTGTGCGGCGCCAACAGCATCGTTGGACGTACTATTGTTGTGCATGCCGATCGAGTTGAGCAAGTCTACTGGCAATGCTGGCGCACGCATTGGCTGCGGTGTTTAGTGTAGTGAAATAAGTGTAGGGTCGCCAAGTACTGTATTTTGAACTGTTTGTGTGTAGTGTATTATGTGGGGGACTTGTGTATTAGAGGCGCACACGCCTTTTTATTCAGCCGCAAGGCTTTTTCTTTTGTGTGAAGCCGCAAAGGCTAATTAAAAGAGTGAGATCTTTTTAGTTTTAAAGCTACATAGGCTATTTGTTAAAATCTGTCTTTATTTTTGAAATATACAAGTTTATATACAATTTTTACCACTATTATTCTTAAAAATATTCTGCCAGTATTTTCTAAACTCCTCCCTTAATTTTTGTCTTTAACATCGATCGCCAATCAATTTCATTTTGGTCGATCACATAATTATTTACATATTTTATATATTAACATATTTAAATTTGTTATCCAAAACACCAACAACAACAAGTGCATTTATTTTGGCCTTTAATTAAATTGTGTCGTTAGCACTATTGTAACATAATATTCTTTCTGGGGAATGCACTCATAATTTTATTGTTGTTGTTGTATACGCTTGTGCCAAGCATTGGGTTATGTTAAGTACGACTAGCGGCGCAGACCGAAGGGTATGAAATGAAAAGTATTAAGGTAAGCATGAAAAATGCTTATCGGAAATTTTGATTTTTAAGTGCAAGATTTTATGTGTTTGCGTATTGTTGGTATTTTTATGAAAAAAGTGTTGGGGAGTAATAGTGACTTTATGAGCACACTGCACCCTTACCCTTAAGCGAAAATTTACTTTTTGAAGTACAATTTTTAAGACGGTGGAGTGCTGGCAATAAATAATGAACTTATTAATGTTAAATTAAAGTGTTTGTAGATATAATTTGTATTGTAGTGATTAATGTATAATATTATATTTGTTTCTGTATGATAAGGTATATTACTGTTTTTTATTTATACGTTCAAAATTTATTTAACAATAATTTAACGAAAAATAATGCAATATTTTTATTTTTATAATTAAATATATTACTATGTTTATATTTAATTTATACAAACAAAACTTATTTTACAAAATTTTAACGATAATTATGCATTATTATCTTTATTGTTAAGTATATTGCTATAATTATATTTCTTTGTGTATACACATTTTTTTCTTAGAAGATTTTAGCTAATTTGATAAAATTTATTAATATCTTTGTAATTTTAAATGTTTATATCATAATTTGAATGTAAAAATATTTGAATTTTACGAGTACATTTAATAAAGAAAATATTTCGTAATTTGAAATTTTTTTTTGTTTTTTTTTATGTACTAGTAATTTATAAAATTTATGTTTAATTATACGCTTATATCCTTTTTTTAAATATTGTTATGGAATTTTTTATGTTTGTTATTTATTTCTATTATGGAGTTTACTCCGTCTCTACTTATTATTTTGTAAGGTCCATGGTATGGACTTTGACTCTTTTTTTCTGTTTTCCAATTTCACTAAAACTAGGTCTCCTACATCAAAATTTGATACCATTGTAGTTTTGTCGTATTGTAATTTTCTTTTGTTTTTTACAATATTTATCAGATTTCTAGCTTTGTCTAATGCAGTCTTCAATCTTATTTGTAGTTCGTTTTTATAGTCTTCTAAATTGTAGTGTTTTGTTTTGTCACAGAATAAATCACTAGGAAGGGATGGTAATTTACCAAAAATTAGTTCAAAAGGTGTGTAAGAATTGTCTACATGTGGTATGGAATTGTATGCGAAAGTGTAATAAGGTATCCATGTGTCCCATTCGAAATCATCGGCAAAAGACAAAAGGTATTCGTTAAGTGTTCTATAATTTTTCTCAAGTGCACCAAGTGTCTCGTGATGGTAGGGGGTTGAAAATATTTGTTCTATTTTTAGTAGTTCGCATATGTTTCTCATTAACTCGTTCGTAAATTCCGTTCCACGGTCAGATTTCAATTTTTTGAATAAACCAAATTTTAAGATTAACTGTTCGACTAATGCTTGTGCAACTGATTTTGAGTCTTTGTTCTCAATGGGGTGTGCAATTATGAATTTTGTAAGTTCGCACTGCATCGTAAGTATGTACCGGTATCCGTTTGATATCTTGAGTGGACCTACTGTGTCAATGGATATTGTTTGGAAACTCGAATTTGGTGTGTCTGTTATGGTCATATTTTCTTTTATGTGTCTCGTGTGTTTGTTCCGAGCACATTTTTCACTTTTGTTTACATAATTTTTAGCCATTTGCCGCATGTTTTTCCAAGTATACCGCTGTTTTAATTTTAGTACTGTTTTTCTGATTCCTAGGTGTCCTCCCTGGGGTGAATCATGGAATTCTTTTTTCAGTGTATGATGCATGGTTTTACTTATTATTTTCTTCGGGGTTACATATATCAATATATTGAGAGTTGTATTACACTTTGATGTTCTCTTCTGCTGCAGCTTATTAAATTTCCTTTTTAGTTCATTTTTATCAATTATTTCAAATATAGCATCATTTATTTCTAGCGCTAGTTCTTTTATATTCATTTTATTCATAAGAGATGATAGTTTCTCCAAAATCGAATCTAGATTGGTTGGATTGTCACCACATCGCACTTGTACGATATCATCTATAATTTCAACACGAGTATAAGTTTTTCGCTTTTAATGAACTTTAATCGTTTTATATTTCAGACGTCAGTAATAGATCTGCAATCCCATATGAAAAGTTGATCAGACTCGTTCTGAGATGTGCAAGTATCTTCTTCATTTTCATTTGCTAGCTTCTTTTTAATTCCCCTTGTTATAACCAATGCTGTACTTTTGGTTTTGTCCTCTTCTGAGGGTATCATATTTATTAAAATTATTTGTATTCTTGATAGCGCGTCGGCGTTGGTGTTGATATTTCCTTGCTTGAATTTGATTTTAAAGTCATAATCTGAAAGATCCAATCTTATTCTCGTAATTTTTGATGATGGGTTTTTGTGAGTAAAAGTTATACTAGAGGTCAATGGTCTGTTACTACAATGTATTTGTTTCTGTATAGGTAGAGTTTAAAGAAATATATGTAAATGAATATTTAAAAACAAAATGTATTCAAACGTTACAGTTTTTTTTTAAAGTGTTAAATCCAACCTAATATAATTTTTTTTATTAACTTCTTATTATTATCATTATTTTGCATTTTTTGTTTTAAGTACGGAAGTTATCCTAATTAGAAAAAATTAATTATATAATGTAATATATATATATAGTTATTTAAATTCTATATAAGAGTTGAAATAATAAAATGGCAAACATTAATTTTATTTTTTTCTTAAATCAATATAATTTTACTATAAATAAAAATTTATTAGAAGTCATCTAAACATAATTATATTGCTCTTAATTTTTAAACTTATATTGAACGTTTACAAACTGAAATGGCATCAATTTGTTGTTAATTTTTGTTTTTTTTTTTGGGTACCTTCATTTTTGCAATTAAAATTAATAAAGAACAATATATAATTTTTGTTTTTATTGTTCGCATTATTAACTATTTGTGTATAGTAATAATATTTTTATATGACTTTAAATTACAGTTATTGTTATTATTATTGTATTTTTATTATTGTTTTTATACATTTTGTATAATGCGATTTAATATAAAATTCATATACATATTTATTTGTGTTGGATAGTTTGTTTCCAGCAATGATAATCTAAGACGTTTTATTCGTTTTTGGCTCATTTGATTTAACTGTAATTTGTGTAGCTCGTGCGTCCTTTGAACCAAAAGCTGCATCTGGTATCTTTTTTTCCTTGGTTTTTTTCATTCTCGACGTTGTTTGGTGCAGATTCAATATTTTAATCATCGTCTTTAAAATTGGAAGAATATACTTCCATGGATTTCGGCGTCGGTTGTTTCAATATATTGCATATGGGTCAATATTCAATTGAATATCAGAGAAAAACAAATCAAAAGATTTCATTTCTCAGGATTGGAGAAGTTTTTAATTATCAGATGTTCGCAGGATCGACAGGTGCAGGATCGCCATGTAGTGAAATAAGTGTAGGGTCGCCAAGTACTGTATTTTGAACTGTTTGTGTGTAGTGTATTATGTGGGGAACTTGTGTATTAGAGGCGCACACGCCTTTTTATTCAGCCGCAAGGCTTTTTCTTTTGTGTGAAGCCGCAAAGGCTAATTAAAAGAGTGAGATCTTTTTAGTTTTAAAGCTACATAGGCTATTTGTTAAAATCTGTCTTTATTTTTGAAATATACAAGTTTATATACAATTTTTACCACTATTATTCTTAAAAATATTCTGCCAGTATTTTCTAAACTCCTCCCTTAATTTTTGTCTTTAACATCGATCGCCAATCAATTTCATTTTGGTCGATCACATAATTATTTACATATTTTATATATTAACATATTTAAATTTGTTATCCAAAACACCAACAACAACAAGTGCATTTATTTTGGCCTTTAATTAAATTGTGTCGTTAGCACTATTGTAACATAATATTCTTTCTGGGGAATGCACTCATAATTTTATTGTTGTTGTTGTATACGCTTGTGCCAAGCATTGGGTTATGTTAAGTACGACTAGTGGCGCAGACCGAAGGGTATGAAATGAAAAGTATTAAGGTAAGCATGAAAAATGCTTATCGGAAATTTTGATTTTTAAGTGCAAGGTTTTATGTGTTTGCGTATTGTTGGTATTTTTATGAAAGAAGTGTTGGGGAGTAATAGTGACTTTATGAGCACACTACATTAGTTGGATCATTTTTGTTGTTTAGTGGCAATATCACAATATATTGGAATAAAATCAAGCTTCCATAATTTGGATCCCAAACATGGTGATTGGCAAATAAAAAAAAAAAATTGTTAACTCAATGTCGGAGTGAAGCTGCCTGGAAATAATAACCGCAGATCTTTCAAAGTGATACATGTGGAGTGAAGATTACTATAAAAGAGGCAAGGCATTTAAAGCTTCCAGAATCATGGATCGTAGACCATTGAGCCTACCAGGAAGTCATTAATGATGAAAGTACTTCGTCAAAAATTACGAAGAACTATGCCCTTATAGAGTTAAGAAATTAAGACGCTCGTGTAGACAGTGATGACACCATAGCATAAATGTTGCTACGCATGAAAAGTAAACGGAGGCTTTAATTTGTTTATGTTTAATTTTTAATTAAAATAACTTTTATCTATACTATTATATAAAAGGCTTATCACGTGTCTTCGTTACCGCTAAACTAAAGAACAGCTGAACCGATTTTAATAATTCTTTTACTAATTCAAAACCATTCTTAACTTAAACTATTGCATACTTTATTTTTTTAGACCTACCAACACCAACACCATCTAAAAAACTGCATAGAAAATTATTCCTAAATGCACATTAAGCAGTACAAAGCTTTTTGTTTCTTTTCCATTGTGTGTTTAAAAGCTCTTTTTGATTACGCCTTGCTTATAAACATGATCGAAAAAATTAGCTAATGAAGCAACAACAATGTTAATTGTAACAGACAGAATCTATTTCTTTTTTAATGAAATTCCCTACAGTAAAATGCTAAAAATAATTAAATATGTAATAAAGGGCTGCATGAGTGCATTTGAAACCAGTTTCAAGACATTCACAATTTTTACACAACACTGCAATGTCTTGCTCTCAGCAAACAAATCAAATGAGAGACTGCAGCGAAGACAAAGAAAATAAATGGGTGCAAACAGTGTTGCCATATTTTTTTAAAAAAAAACTTTAATTTCCAGAACAAAAAACTTGTTTGTTGGTGAAAAAACTTTTAATATCAATATTAACTAAAACATGTATTTTTAAAATGTGTGCTTAAAATGTTGGCAATTTGCTTTGTTCTCTCGTTGTCCCGTTATTTTGACTACTTCATTTCTCAAGAAAATACGGAAGACTTGATCGTCAACTCTGAATATATGTAAACTGAAGCGTCAAGTTTAAAAAGCAATCCCAAAAATTGACCGCCAAGACTCGGCGAAGGGAAACCGAGTCAAAAGAACAGAAACAATGACAGCAACAATAATAGCAACAGCTCTGCAATAAAAATAAACTTTGAAAAGGAGTGAAAATTAGTAGTAGCAGCTTCAAATGATACTTATGTTTTTGTAGTAACATACAATTTAGTAACAACAATTTAGTTTATCTATATGATTCATAGATTCACTAAAATAGAAAGCATCGTTTTAAGGGGGGAAATATACCCAGAACTTTTTTTTCAAACAATTTTATATTTTCTTAAAGCTTTAGGTCTCCAGAATATGTGGTGAAAATTTCAAGTCGATATCTCAAAAAATAACAAAGTTATAGCCTAGTGAGTGAACCGCCTTCTAGAGCGCGCAGTGCTGGCCCTTAATTTCAAACGCGTTTTTCTCGAAACCATGTTTTCAAAGTCGGTGACCAAAATTTCTCGAAGTTCAGTGAACCGAGCGTTTTGATTTTTTTGCAGGCTTGTTTTATTCATAATAATCTCGTACTTGTCATAGGATTTCTTTTTTCGTAGCTTCATTCATTTTTTAAAGGCAAAATAATGACGAATTTTTGGTCGAAAATCGTTAATTTACGCACGGAAGTCCGCCATTTTGTGAAAAATCAATATTTTCAAAATCGGCTATGAAAAGTACGAGTTTTAAGTATCTAGTTTAATAATATATTTCATTTCTTTGTTTCAGTTGAATTTAGGAGGAGCAATCTTGGTCACCGCATTTTCAGAGCGTTCTACAAAAAATGCTGTATCTACCTTAATATTAATTGTTTTTTAATAAAAAACACTAAACTTACCCTTAAATGTGTATATTTAAAGGTATAAAAACTCTCATTTAATAATATGCCTTAGGTTTCCTTAAAAAAATGCACAAACATGACCTTTTTTCTTCGGCCGCTGGGTATATTTCCCCTCTAATCGTAAAAACTTTAAAAACTGGGTAAAAAAAAAATAAAACTTTATTTTTTTAGAGAAAAACTTGAAAACTTTCTACCCTTTCAAAAAACTGGTAAAACAAGTTTTATCTGCCCACATGGCAACACTGGGTGCAAATCAAATGAGTACAAAGACATTGTTGCTTCAAATCAGTGATCATCAAAGCCTATGAGCCCGAACAGAACCAAAGTGGCTGTCGGATGGCGGTCCTCTCTTGTAGAAATCCGCTGAGAACACGTCCAGAATAGGAGCGGTTGTCGGTTGTCGGATCAGCGTTGCTTTTCGGTGTGTAAATGGTACAAATGCAACACACACACACACAAAACGAAACATCAGCTCATGGAATGCAACACACACACACAAAAACAAAATGTCAGCTCATGGTAAAAACTAAGAAAATAACACTGAACACAGCCTATTCTGAGCTTAAATATGGCACTACTTACGCCACTCAAAGAGAGATCCGCCAGCCGTCGGAGAAAAAATAGAATAGATTCTATTCTGGCGTTTTTCCGTCGCGGATTTCTACGGCCATTTAATTTTTGGCGGCTGCGTAGATTTTCATGTATTTTATTGCACAGCGCATCCGACAACCGACAGCCGCTTTGGTTCTGTTCGGGCTCTATGCCCGCGGGCATTTGAGCTTTTGTGCTTAAAAGCTTTCTGTATACATATTAACAGCCCGATTCTGCGTACTTGATAAATTCACCTTATTGAATATTTATCAAGTATTGACTATTTATCAAGAGTTGGTATTCTGTGATAGAAAAAAAGCTCTTTAATTGATAAATTTGTCAATATCTCATTTGCTATTGATAAATTTATCAAGAGAGTTGTGGTTGCTCGTAGCAGGCAATATCAAGGTTACTATTAACATAATAATATTAATAATAATAATTATTTTCTACAAATTAATACACTTTTGTGGAACATAAGGAAAATGAAAGCAGAAATCTGTTCTCTGTGTTATGCTATTAATGAGAACAATTAGCTGTTAACAGGAATTCACCTACTCTGGTGAATTACGAAAACTTTTTATTTATCAAGGTTGCTGTAGAATATAAAAAAAGCTTTCGTTTGATAAAATTCTTTACAAATTTTGTTTATAAATTACTTATCAAGAAAACGCAGAATAGGGCGGTAACTCACGGACGAGCACTGAACTGCGTCAGTATCTATTGAAATTTCATGCAGAAAAGACCTGCGGCACATGCATGTTTGTTAGATTGTTTTTTTGCTGCACACACGCAACATATGCTGTGGCGTCCGTGGCGTAGTTGGTTAAAGTGCGTGGCCGCTATGTCAACGAACTTTGCAGACCCAGGTTCGAATCCCAGCAGCGACAGAAAAATATTTGAATTAAAATAATTTTTCTGTACGGCCGCCACCTCTCTGCAGACAATGGCAAACCTCAGAGAGTAATCAAAATGCCATGTAAAGCTTCTTGAGAATAAGAACATTCCGTTCATCGCCGTTCGGAATCGGCGTTAAGCCTGTAGGTCCATTTCTCGGTCAATTGTGTACAAACTTAATAACACGCACAACACAATTGATCATAAGAAGCTAGGTCAAAGTCCTTTCAAGGGCTGAAATGGCCAGTTATTTATTTATTTTTTTTTTTACGCAACATATGCTACACTCATAAAAATATCAGTTTTTGCTATTTCTATGCAAAATGTCTTTACTTGAATGGGAGTTGCAATTCTTTTTTGCAGAAAATATTTTTTTTTAACCTCAATGTATGGTGTGGCTACCGGATTATTTCTGCTCCATGTATTCCATGTTCAGTACCACCTACTTATGTGAAAGCGCATTTTCAATGCTTAAACTTATTCAGTCGAAACAACGAAAAAAATTATCTGACGAGCCTATAGGGGACTTGGTTCGAATAAAATGTTATAATGGTCAAATAGATGTTGATAATATTCTTAAAAATATACTCATAAATGAGGGAATATAAGTTTTTCGGCCTAAGTTGCATTTGGAGCAAATTTTTTTTTTAATGCTTTTTATAAATTTTGTATTTTTGTATTATGAACTATAAAAACCTATATGTTTCGTTTCCTTTTTTTCATAGATAAAAATAGGCCGTTAACAAACCATAATAGTTCTCCATTGTGTGAATTTTTAAAATAAAATTTTTATAATCCATGCTAAGAAACAAATAAAATATTAAAAACAAATTCTTAAAAAATTATAAAGGAAAAAAAAACAATCACAAATAGCTAAGACCAAGTATTCCAAATAATAAAAATGTCATTAAATTGAAAAATTAAAGCGCTTAGAGAAGTAAACAAATATTTTTTTCAAACAATGAATTAAAATGAAATCAAAAACGAAACAACCTAAATAATTAAAAAAAACAAAAAAACAAAAAAAAAAAAAAGACACAGTTTCGTATAGTTAGTATTGACACTTCTAAATAAAAATTGAAATTAACCTTTACTATTTTAAAGTTTTCTCCTTGTTTGTAACAGTGCATAAAATAGTGAATGTTAATATGTTTCTTCGATATGAATTATGTTATTACTAGCAAATACCCGCTGCTTCGCCGGCGATAAAAATATTAAATATCATTAAAAACGTTAAATCTTAAAATTTAACAGCCCTATTCATATTGAAGTCGGAAGAGTGTAAATAATGGTTTGTGTATTAGATAAATTCAGTGACTTGTTATTTATTTGTCGCCATATATGTAATACTTCTATATTGGCAGTACACTCAAGGTACATTCGCCAACATTAGAGTGCAGATATATTGTTATATGAGCGAGAAACTATATAAACGAATGTACCCGAAATTTAATTTTATAACAAAAAAAACTCAGGAGCGGTGCTTTCATCGTCAAAATTTTAATATAAAATTATTGTTGTTTGAATTTTTATGGATTAAATTTTGCTTGGTTGAATTTTTCTTTTTAAATTTTAATTATATTTCACGCGTTGGTGTTATAAATTTTTTATAATGGTGCGTACCTAGGATTTATGCAAAAGAAATATGTATGTTTTGTTTTTTTTTTTGTGTTTGGGGCAAACGTTTTTCTAAAAACCGCCCCTGTGAAGATTTGACATTTTCTTGTTTTTAGTATTTTTCAAATATTCAAATATACTAATACAAACAAAAAAATCTTATGTAGGCTACCTCTCTTTGATTTCGTAGTTGAAATTCATTGAAAATGTAGGTTGCTGCCAATATAGAAGTATTACATATATGTTTGTCGCAATTTCGTCAAGATTTTGATATTTCTAAATCAATAGTTTTTCTAAGTCATCTGCACTGAAATAATTGTCATTTTATTATTTTTTTTTTTATAAATATTTTGAAATCTTTGACAAATTTTCTTGTTTTTATTTTCTTTTTTTGGAAATTTTTTATATATTTTGAATTTTCTTGACATATTTTCCAAATGTTTGAAATATTTTGAAGAATTTTAATTATTTTTGACAATATTTGTGCTCAAATGAGAGCAAATAATTTAAAAACTGCTTTATGAGAGGTGTGTTATAAACATTAAAACAAAAAATTTAAATTTCAACCATATTTAAAAATCCTCTAATATATAACATTTTCACACTTTTTGACATTTTGTTTGTTTTTGATACATTTTGAAGTAATTTGATACATTTTTGACAATATTTTTGTGCTTAGATGAGAACAAACAAATTTTTAAAATGCTTTATCGAGGGTTTATTGAGGGTTTCAACCATTTTTAAAATTCTCTTATTTATCAAGCATTTAAAAGAGCTTTTGAAAGCTGTTGAAACGTTCAACATGAAAAATGTTTTCACATTTTTTTCGATTTTTTTCTTATGAAGGCTTTGTAAGAGGCTCATAATTTTTTATGAATACAGCCGTTTGAATTTCGGTAAAATTGTATATTTGTGTTGGAGCGACTAAGTAGTTCCATCCGAATAAAGTAACCAGCTAACTAATGTAATAAAAAATAACTAAAGTAATAAACTTTCTGTATCTTCCTGATCATTTTTTTTCATGCATTGGTTCACTTTTCCTAGCGCTGTGACTATTGGGGTACTCACAGTTTTGTTTTATCTGGTGTGTTAACTACGCCGTCTGTTAACTCTAAAACATTTTGCCATGTGGTAACTATTTTTGATTTTGTTTTGCATGTAAAACTGGTAAAATTGCCTTGCTTTCCAACATGTTTGTTTTTCGTAGCAAACTGGCATTTCTGAAAGGTATTTTTATTTAATTGAAAAATCAATAAATCAAAGAAAGCTTCTCTTGTTATTTTTATTTTATTGAAAAATCAATAAATTAAAGAAAGCTTCTGTTTTCAAAAGGCGTGTCAATTTTAGAATGAACTACGTGTAGGGGTTCTCACAATTTGATTGAAGTATCGTTTTAAAGTTACTATATATCAACTTTAGAAGGAATCTGTAAATACCCTATATATAAAAATCTCGTTTATACGTAAAAATATCAGCTCAGAGGTAAGAAAAATATATGACGGCCTTAGAGAATTGTTATTTTAAAATAAAATATATCTTTCGTTTAAGCTGATAAATTTCATCAAAACATTTCAACAAAACATCAACACGGAATTTTTGTCGATGCTTTTATAAAAGTGGCAGTATTTTTACATTCAAAAAGGTGGCAGCATTGGTACCGCACTCAATACATGTTGCTGTCTTTTTTTCTCTTTTTGGTGGACCTTCCCACCGGGGAAGAAAATCAATTCTCTTCTCCAATATAGATTCTAGAATTGATTATTTTTAACACCCCATCGGGAAAAAGATGCAATTTTATATAAAAAAAGAATCAATTCTCTTCTCCAGTATAGATTCTAGAATTTATTATTTTTAACATGCTGATGTCCTACAAAGAATAGTACATTCTTTTCTCGCTTCAAGTGGAATCACTACAGAATCGTTTTTTTTTTTCAGTTTTTAAATAGATTCTTTTCATATATGTAATCATGGTTGAATAAATTAGGTTGTCTCGTGGCTGATCGTACTCTCTTCTCAGTACACATAAGTGTCAAAATCAATGAAAAGCTACAACAACAACTTCATCGGCTTTGCATGTTATCAATTTACGCAAATCAAAACAGACTGATGCTTTTCTCACTTATACCAGAATTTGTTTTCAATAAATAAATAATCAATTCTCATTTTCCCGCTGGGTTGTTGACTTTTATATATGATGCTCAAAAAAAATTTGAAAATAGAGCTTTTGTCTCACAGCGATTTTGACATATTGTTCTATCTCATATATTCGTCAACATTAGAGTGCTGATATATTGTTGTATGAGCGAGAAAATATATAGAGGAAATTAAATTGCAAAATAAAAAAACTCAGGAGCGGTGCTTCCATTGTCAATCATTTTTATTTGAAATTTTTGTTGTTTGAATTTTTTGATTAAAATTTTGTTTGTTTAAATTAAATCATATTTCAGGCGTTATTATAATTGTTTTAAAATGGTGCGTACCTGTGATTTAGGAAAAACAAATATGATTTGTTTTCTTATATGTTTGGGGCAAACGTTTTCATAACAACCGCCCCTGTGACGGTTTGACTTTTTATGTTTTGTGTAGTAATTTTCATATATTCAAATATACTAACACAAACAGTAACATCTTATGTTGTTATGGCTGTCTCTCTTCGATTTCAGAGTTGGAATACAGAAGTATAACATATACATATGTATGTTCTACCTTATTAGCTCTGGGCACAACCTTTTTTTGAGATGCACAGAGCTTTAATGAGAAAATTTTTTCTCTCTGAGAATATGAAATTGTATGGTTATTCTCTTTGAATTTTACTTAATTATTTAAACAATGGTTATTAAATTTATATATCCCATGTCCCAACTGGGCACCATAGCTATCCTAGAGAAAAAGAATTTTTGAAATAGCGCTTGCCATTCTGAAGCTTTTCGCAGCCGAACATACGTGAGTCTTCTTTTATATAATAGTATAGATATAGATGAACAGTAGTACGCATACGTAAATCTCAAAATTTTTTAAAAACATTTCCCCCTCACGCCTCTCCCATAGATTCGTAATACACCAGATGAAAATTTTTGGTGCCACTGAATAATCAAACAAGCGAACCATCGTCTTGCATGAAAGCTGGACTAAGACTCAAGTAGTATTTTTTTCAGTGCAAAGCTTTCAATGAGCTTTTATACATAAACAAAGTATGCTTGTATATAGTTTGATGACCACTGCTTTAAATCATTATTGCTAGAGGCACACTAAAAGCAATTCACAGTCAAGGCAACGAAAAAAACTGCAATAGCAATGAGTGCAATAGATCATTGTAATGAAAATCTGTACAGGTGTTTTTTTATTCTGTACTGCGCAATAACTCAAGATGTGTTTGACGGATTTAAGTAAAAAAAAATTTAACGAATTTTTAATGTTATGAGTCGGAAAAAAATCATATATAATTTTCCATACCCACCCACAACGCCCACTTAGTGCAATTAATGTCTTCAAAAGGGAGATTTTAGCATTTATTTGTAACTTTTTATAGCTTAATTAATGGTTTAAAATTTATGTAATACTACCTGGATGGTTTTGTCATGTTTTAATCTGAAATTAGTAAAATAAACCAAGTTTTGCTATTTAATGTCGTTAAAATTCTAATTTATTTTAATTAACCCTTATTCGGCATACTGGGATCATAACATCCCACTCTTTTGTGTTGTATACGTTCTTTTGCTTTTACTATAACTTTTTTAACTTAGTTAAATTTTTTGCCTATGCAACTTGCATATTATTAAAAATAAACTTTTGAGAAGCTAAAAAAAAAACTCTCAAGTCAAATTTTTGTATCGCTTATTTTGACGTGATAACAATACGTTTTCCCGCGCAGATTTTTAAAAATGTTGAAAAAAAATGTATCGGCGTTTGATTCATTTGTTACTCGCTAATTAAAGGTGACATGATTTAAATAATGGTACGACCCCAGGGCTAATTTTTTGACTTTATGACAAAAATAAAAACAAAATTAAAGACGTCTTCCAGACTTGGAGGGAGCTTTTTAAGCAATGGAACAGCAAATTTGTTACATAGAATGATTACTCGCTGAGTATTAGTGCTAGGGTAAAAAATATGATACGACAATAAAAGCCTGTTTAAGCCCATGCAATCAAATGTTTAAAAATAAAAATGAAAGATTTAAACATCGCCTTACGACAAAAATAAAAAAAAAAATTCTGACTTTGTCAGGTCGTGGAGATAGCAGCTTATGCAACAGGAATGTAATATCGTTGCAAGGAATTATTACTCGGTCAGGAAACGTACTGTGCAAAATTATATTTTACGACAGCATAAATGTGCTTTTAAGACTCATCACGAAAATATTAATAAAATTTTTAGAGTCATGACTTCGGGCAGGTAACTTAATGCAGAAGAATGCATCAATAATAAAACGTTGTATGGAATTTAAACTCTGTGACTACTGACGCAACGGTAAATTTTATAGAACGAAAATGAAGGAATGAAGAATGAAATTAAGTCTTTGGCTACATGAGGCCCCATAGAAGCCCGCCTAATGTAACGTAAACACATCATTATTGCATAGATTAATTGTATGGAGCTAAGGCAAAGTTAATGCAACAACAACAACAACAACAACAACAACAACAACAACAACAACAACAACAACAACAACAACAACAACTACTACTACTACTACTAACGAAGTACCAACAAGCTAAAAACAAAATTTGTGGCAACCCAAAAAAAATTTTTTTTTAAAAATTTTTTTTTAAATATTCAAGATTATTATTATTTTGATTCAATATTTTCAATTTATTTGATTTATTAATCCTAACTAACATCATCCAAATCCATCTCAGTAATAATACTAGGCCTTCGCAATCTGAACTTAATAAATGATTTATTGCATTCAGTGCTTTTCGTCTTGTTTGTTATGACCATGATACAATTACAAGGTAGGCTCATATTGGAGAGCAGGGTGCGCAAGTTGTCAAAATCAGCTCATAGCTTTTAGTTTTTCTTTGTTGTTGTTGTCGCTTTTGTCGTTTGCAGATCTTACAGCTTTGTTGTTGCAAAATGTCTAAGTTGAGCAGCCGTCTTAAAATGAGCTTAAATTGTAATTGTATCATGGTTATGACAATGATTTTTTTGTATTGCATTTAGTGTTTATGAACGAAAGCAATACGTGCATTGATTGCCGAGAGATGAATGTGAGTTTTGACTGTTGTTGTCATTTTTACTTTAGGGTTGATCCATGATACAATTATACAGGTAGCATTGACAAGTAACGATTTTCTCAGCAACAAGGAAACCAACATCTGTCAAAAAAAGTTGTTCGTGCAACAAAAATGAAACGAATGTAAAAATAAATAAATTCCACAAGTTTTTTATTAGTACGTTCAATAAACGTTTATTAGTACGTTAAATAAACAAGTATAATAATGAAAGTTGTGAAAAAAATATGTGTGATATGTGTTTAACGTTTTCCAGCCGTGGTGTTTTAATTTTAATTTAAAACTTCTTTAATTTCTTCCATATGCATCTGCAGCTGCTGAGGTTGCTGCATTTAAACGTTTTCAATATTTTTTTTATGTTTGCACTTAATAACACAAAGTTCACAAGTTATCTTCGCTGTTGTAATAATAATTCACTATGGATTAAATAAAAAAGGCAATATTTTGTAAGCAAATGTTTGGTTATTTGCAAGAGCTGAAACATAAACAATGGCGAAAACATAAGCAATAATTGAACGCTTTCTTTCTTGACTTTTTTTTACAGATGCTGGTCTCCCAAGCAACTGTCAATACTACCTTGTATTATTATACCATGGTGTTGATCAATTATAACTCTCTCACTCATGAATTAAGAAATAAAGATCATGCAAACAAAAGAGCCGCCATATTGTAAACAAAACAAAGCTGATAGGTCTGACGTCATCGGTCACAAATTCTTTTGTTTACGTGTAGCAATTGGATGTGAAAATTTATTTCTTGAAGTTTTAAAGAATTATTAGTGATTATAATTTAGTAATTTGTTGTGTTTTTTATAAAAATGAAGTGTGCTGTAGCGACGTGCAATAATTCCAACAGCAAGAAAAAAAATTACTTTAAATTTCGTTACTGCATCAAAATATTAACAAACAAAGTATTCAAACACTTTTTCGCGAATTAAACTTGTTAATTTTATAATTTTCCACTTTTATCTAAGTTTTCACATGTTTTGCATGAAAAACGTATGCAATATAGATTTTTTTGTGACCGATGACGTAGCACGAAAAATATACTTTTTTCTCGTATTGCTGATTGCTTGATCTTGTCTTGTTGGTTCATGTCTCTCACTGTTATGAACGAGAGCAAAATGTGAACACTGCAGTAAATCACATTGTGCGTAGGAAAGAATGAGTGCACTCAGGGGCAGTGTTGCCAGATGGTCCGATATATCGGATTTGTTACGATTTTTAGCCTTGAATACGATGATCCGATATTAGGCCGAAATTCCTCAAAATGTTACGATTTCAGGAAAAATAGATCCGACGTCAGATTTCACATATATGTCTTTATGTATGCATATGAAATAAAAAACAAATTTTAAATAAAAAAATGGTGGCAACTTTGAAGCATTATTTTTAATTAAAAATCGTTGGCAGCACTTCTTACCACGAATGTCAACATAAGGAATGGCAATTACTTTCGCTACCCTGCTTTCAAAACTTTTCTTTACGTTTGAATTATTTACTGTTATGTTTGTGCTAAACTGCGTCGTGGATGAAAAAACATCTTATATTTGGATATGGATAAATTTCTGATTAAAAAACGTAAAACACTAGTTAATTATTGTTGGAAAATAAATGCACGAGTTTAATAATAATTTCTATTATTCTCTTAAGGCATAAGTAGTGGTCTTTCTAGCTCAAATTATGCAGATCAAATTCTCTAATTTTGTATGTTTGTAGTATAACGTTGCTTAAAGAAATAGATGATGTAAAAAAAGTAATTTATTTAAATAAATAAACTTTAAATGTGGATCACACATTTATATTGCATTTTATATGTCTTCCTTCCGACAAACGGGATGAAAATCCGACAGGCTGAAAGCAAAAGTTACGATTCGAAATATTTTTTCCTGGCAACACTGCTCAGGGGCTTTAATATGTAAGTTAACACGTAAAATATTCAAAATAAAATTAAATAAAGTAATTGGATCCCTGCAATATATTTCTCTGGAATACTGACAAAGTGTGCAATGCTGACGCAGCGTCTACTGCGCTTTCATGAGAACCAAGCAACAACAACAACAACATTAAAAGATCGCTGACTAAACATCCGCTGCAGTTTGAATTATTTAAGGTAGCATAAGTTATCAAACTTAGAAAATAATAAAATTGTATTCAGTTGATTTAAACTCGTAATAAAGAACGGTCATAGACCGGAATAAAAAAACTTTTTTTTTAATTAATTCGGCAAGTACGAATTTAACTGGCGCCCAACGTGTTATAAAGTGTTAAGTTTTGCTAAAAAATATAAACACTAAACCAACTTGTTATGAAGTGTTAAGTTTTGCTAAAAAATATAAACACTAAACCAACGTGTATTAAGTGTTAATTTTTGGTAAAAAATATAAACACTAAACCAACTTGTTATGAAGTGTTAAGTTTTGCTAAAAAATATAAACACTAAACCAACGTGTATTAAGTTTTGTTGGAAAAATATAAACACTAAAACCAAGCTCGAACATATTATCGGGAAAAAACTAAGAAGCGTTAAGTTTTGGACTAAAACATAAACGCGGAAAATAGTGAAAAGTTTGCTTAAATGTGCTACACGAACTAGCGGCATTAAAAGAACAAAAAAGCGTTAAGTTTTGATAAAAAACATAAACGTATAAAAAGAATAAAAGCTTAAACGTTAGTTTCAGCTAACTTCGCGAGTGTGTGCGACATAGGATCCGAAGCAGCGAAGAGAGAGCAAAACGGACAAAATCCGGTCGACCAGCGAAGGAGTTACCAACGTCAACTTGATATTATCAACGAAATGATGACAATAATATATTTGTAAGAATATGATTTTTATATTGTAACGAAATAATAAGTTAAATTTAAGAGAAATTATAAATTTAAAACAGTAAAAAAAAAAACAAATAGAAATATCTAAAAACCACTCCTAGCAATATAAGACAGTGAATTTAAGTAAAAATAAAAGGAAAATAAAAAGATTAAAAAGCATAGGTTAAATAAAATTAAACTGCTCAAAGGACTTAAAAAATAATTCGTATAGAAAATAAAATGTGTTTACTTAACATTTTATAGAAGAATCTAAAATAATTTATACAAAATAATAAAATTTAAAATAATAAGAAAAAAATAATAATTTAGTAGTCTTTTACGTTCTTAAAGATAAATAACCACAATGTCAAACCCAAATAACCTTATAAGGCCACCGGTTCTAAATAGTCAAGGTGCTCAAATAACACCAGGCCAAATTACCCCAGAAATTCAAGCCTTAATCCGGTAGGCTGTCGAACAACAATGTGCAGCCTCAATTAATTCATTTATAAATCCCATTCCTACCCAGCTAACTGACGAAATAATCACAACTGGTAACATTGACGACTGTGACAAAATACCGGACATCGTACGTTGTTTGAGGGAATTTTCAGGAGATATTTCAGAATTTGCTTCATGGAGGAAATCTGTAGAAAGAATAATGTCCCTATACGAAAGTAAAAGAGGATCATCAAGATATTTCGGCATACTTAGTGTCATACGGAATAAAATAATTGGACAGGCTAACGTAGTGTTGGAATCCTATAATACGCCCTTAAATTGGGAAGCTATTAAAATATGCCTTACCACCCATTATGCAGACAAGAGAGACATTGGTACATTAGAGTACCAAATGGCGAATCTCGTGCAAGGCACTAGATCTTTGCAAGAATTCTATCAATCAGTTTATGAACACTTCTCTTTAATTTTATATAAAATTTCTTGCATGAACATAAGCAAGGACGCTGAAAAAACTTTAACGGACTCCTACAGAAACAAAGCTCTAGACACGTTCATAAGGGGTTTGAACAGCGAACTCCCGAGACTATTAGCCATAAAAGAACCATCAGA
This sequence comes from Pherbina coryleti, assembly GCA_943735915.1. Lineage (NCBI taxonomy): Eukaryota > Metazoa > Arthropoda > Insecta > Diptera > Sciomyzidae > Pherbina > Pherbina coryleti. The sequence continues at coordinate 78,195,628 of OX030948.1, forward strand.
TCTACCACAAGCCCTCTATCTTTGCCAAAAACTAGAAAATCAAAACTACAGAACCAATTATGCTTTAGGAATTAGGAAAACTATAATTCCACCACCTATACCTCAGAGAAAGCTAATTCCTCCTTTAACAAAAAATTTCTACCCACAACTGGCACATTTTCCAAGAAATGCAACCGTTCAACATACTCCTCAACCCTACCAAAATAATATATGGCAACCACAGCGCCAACAATTCTATGCCCCTCTGGCACAACCCAATTTATTTAGACCAACAAACCCTCCACCGAGACCATTCGCTGCTAAACCACAGCCACGGCCAGAAGCCATGGAAGTAGATCAAAGTATCCAGAGTAGAGCACTAAATTATGTAAATCGTCCCAAGCCAAATGATTTCTATGGTAAACGACCAGGTGAGAATACGCCCCAAACAGGACCGAGAAAGCTTCAGAGAAATTTTAATATAGAACAAGCGTACCCTGATCAGTACCAATATACCAACTTATGTAACAACATGAATAATTTCCGACTAGACGACGCAAGACGATACAATCCCATTAAACAAATAAATAATACAGAGACAACTCAAGAATACCAAGCTTCAGAAACTCGACAAGACATGGAACAAACATTTAATGAGTACATGCAATATTACGAGAATCAACAAGATCAATTCGGGACACATGAAACCCAAACAGAAACCGCAGTTCCTCTTTCCGACCTAACAGATATGCATTTTTTAGAATGAGTGACTCCTCACTGCCTTATATTCAAGTCAAGACAGTAGGAGGTAGAATACTTAAAATACTAATTGACACGGGTTCAAATAAGAATTATATCAAACCTTCCGTCGTACCTAAAGCGTTTACCAATAAAGAACCTTTCTTTGCAACTTCCATAACAGGTAACATTAAAATAACACACTTCACTCGTGTAAATCTTTTCAATATACCACAACTCGAAATTAAGTTTGGTATTCATACCAAACATAATTACATGCAAATATTCAATGGTAAAAAAATATTAATCAGACAATGTCAATCAAAAGCAGTCCATACAATAGACATTAAAAATGAATAAATGACAGATAAACAGAAAAAAGCATGCGAATTACTTGTTGAGAAATACAAAAATCTTTTTGCAGAACCCAATGAAAAATAAACCTACACAAGTAGAGTCAAAGGTGAAATCAGGACTACTTCAGATTCTCCTGTTTATACTCGAAGCTATCCATATCCCGTTTCTCTAAGGGATGAAGTTCAAAAACAAATACAAATCCTTTTAAGAGATGGTATAATAAGACCATCCTGATCCCCGTACAATGCCCCTGTGTGGATTGTACCCAAAAAACCTGACTCAAATGGCAATAAGCAACATAGATTAGTAGTAGATTATCGTAAACTTAATCAAATCACCATTCCTGACCGTTACCCGATCCCCGAAATAAATGACGTCCTAGCGCAATTAGGGAAATGCAAATATTTTTCGGTACTTGACCTCAAAAGTGGTTTCCATCAGATACCACTAAAGGAAACAGACATAGAAAAAACTGCTTTTTCCATTAACAATGGAAACTTCGAGTTTACAAGGCTCCCCTTTGGTTTAAAGAATGCACCTGCAATCTTTCAAAGGACCCTTGATGATATTTTGCGCGAACACATAGGATTGTTCTGTTTCGTCTATATCGACGATATTATTATATTTAGTAAATCTGAAATTGATCACATAGAACATATACAAAACATTTTCAAAAACCTTAAGTGAATCAAATATGAAAGTTCAATTAGACAAATGCAAGTTCTTCCAAAATGAAGTGGAATTCCTTGGATTCTTAGTTTCGTCAAATGGTATAAGAACAAATCCGAAAAAAATTGAAACTATTAAAACATTTCCTCTACCAAAGACACTAAAAGACCTACGTTCATTCCTAGGCATGTCAGGACATTATCGACGTTTTATAAAAGATTATGCGAAAATTGCTAAACCCCTGACATCCCTTTTAAGAGGGGAGGATGGACGAGTGTCCAAGAAAGACTCAAAAAAAACTTTAATTACGCTAAACGAAGACGCACTCGATGCAATAGAAAAAATTAAAAACATCCTCACTTCCAATGATTTGCTACTATCATATCCAGATTTTAAAAAGCCATTCCAACTTACTACGGACGCTTCAAATTTTGCGCTTGGAGCTGTCTTGTCCCAAGAAAACAGACCCATCACATTTATATCCCGCACACTGTCAAAAACCGAAGAGCACTACGCAACTAATGAGAGTTCTAGCCATAATTTGGTCGCTAAATGCTTTAAGAAACTATCTGTATGGATCGGCAAAAGTTGAAATCTATACGGACCATCAGCCACTCACATATGCCTTGAGCAATAGAAATAATAACGGAAAAATGAAACGTTGGAAGTCTATTCTCGAAGAGTACAACTACGAAATAAGATACAAACCAGGAAAAGCGAACGTAGTTGCCGATGCCCTTTCTAGACCTCCTCAAAACGTCCCAATAAATTCTTTAACCGCCACTATTCATAGTCACGAAAGCTCAGCTGAAAACCTTATTCCATCAATAGAAGCCCCTATCAACGTATTCAAGAACCAACTTTTTATTTTAACCGGTGAAGCTGATAATTATAATTTCACTATACCTTTCCCAACATACCATAGACACGTTATAATAAAGCCTCAATATACACAAGAAGATTTGATAGAAACATTTAGAAGCTATTTGAATCCCAGCGTTATTAACGGACTGTTAACTAGCGAAGAAATAATGGGAAGAATACAAGCAATTTACCCTTTACATTTTAGTTCCTATAGAATTTGTTATACACAGAAGCAGGTCGATGATATTGTCAACGATTCAGAACAAGAAGAGAAGATATTACAAGAACATAGAAGAGCTCATAGAAGTTATAAGGAAAACAAAATTAAGCTACTTAACAAAATTTACTTTCCTAAAATGACAGAGAAAATTAAGAAACTCTTAAAGGAGTGCACAATATGCAAAGAAAATAAGTATGAGCGACAGCCCACAGTACAGAAAATACTAGCGACACCAATACCAGAACATCCAGGGCAGATATTACATATTGACTTATATAACACCGAAGGTAAAATAGTATTAACAACATTAGACAAGTTCTCTAAATACGCCCAAGCACGACTAGTAAAATCCAAAGCAATAGAACATGTAAAGGAACCATTAAGAGAAATATTATTATCATTTGGAAAACCTAAAAACGTTGTAATTGACAACGAAAAATCGTTTAATTCTGCCACCATTACCCATATGTTGAACGAACAACTCGGAATCCAAATCTTCACAACACCACCTTATTCCAGTACTATTAATGGGCAAGTAGAACGTTTTCATAGTACTCTTACCGAAATTCTAAGATGCTTAAAAGCTGAAGATCGCTATTCTTCTTTCCCAGCACTACTTTTCTCAGCAGTATTTGAATATAACAATTCTATACACTCGACAACCAATAGAAAACCTATAGAACTTTTCATGGGACGAACGCTAGGTGACACAGACGAAGAACAAGAAAGGAAAAGATTAGAAAATATCCAACGGTTGAAGGACAAACAAGAAAAAGACATGCTAAATCATAATAAAAAAAGAAAAACACCAATAGATTTTTCAGAAGGCGATACCATATATGTAAAAATAAACTCAAGATTAGGATCCAAACTGACTCCTAGATACAAAAAGGAAATTGTAGCTCAAAATAGACAAAAGACAGTAATAACGGTTACAGGACGAACGGTACACAAAGATCGAATTAAAAAATGAAAAAAAATTATTCTTTATAAATAGATTAACCATTGAAAAAATAAATGAACTCAAAAATGTCACTAATTTGATTATGAAAACTATTAGATCTAAGGAAGACATAAAACAAGATTTAATTCTAAGTTACAAATTTAAGTTGGAAATGTTAAAAGAAGACTTAAGAAATATAGAATTCTCCATAAGTTGGGCAAAAGCCAATGCAATCAATACGTATATCCTAGCAAATGAAGAGATAAAAATGGTAGAAAGATTACTTGAAAGGAATGATATTCCCTATGTTAATTTAGATCAGAGCTGGGCGATAAGAATTACAGATGTAATTGATTACGGTAAGGATTACGATTATTTTAATCCTAATTTCAAAAATTGTTAAATTAGGATTACTGTAATCGTTCATCGAGTGATCTCAAATTACGAATGCAGTAATCGTAATTTCAAAAAAGTTTAAATTACAATTACTGTAATCGTAATCTAAGCTCATTCGATGAACGATTACTGTAATTGTAATCTCATGTTTTTTTGTAAGGATTACAGTAATCGATTGCAAGGATTACTTTTATTTACTAGTATTATAAAACACTATTGTTTATTTTTTTTATATAAGTAAAACTATTGCAATGAGGAAAAATGATTAACAAGTTAAGCCTACCATCAATGCAATACATTAAATGTTTTCAATGAAACCAAAATGACAAAAAAAGACAACAACAAAAAAATGTTAATGCTGAATGTTTATGGTGATAAGAATCCCCATTGTATAAGTTTATACTCTAAAATATTAACAAAACTCAATATTAGCTTAATTAGTTACTGTAATAAATAGTCACTACACAACAGCAGCTGATGTGTTGCTAAGCGCATGGTAAGTATTGCATATTTGAGAAAGCCGATGCACATGCTGATTGAATTTATTTATAGCATAACCGGTTTTTACAACTGATCAGCAATGTTCAAAAATTTTTGCATATGATGGATCTATTGCAATGAACCAATTCATTAAAAAGTAAGTTTTGTTTTGTGATAGAGGAGAGAACTCAGCGGGAATTTTCAGCGATTTTGACGGTACTTTTCAATATAAACACAGCCTTGAATAACAAATTTCTAATACGAATTCATATCTTTTTAGAAATTTCTTGCGATTTATCTGACCGGAACGAGAGCGGAACAAGTGATCGTTAAAATATTATAAGTCAACAACTTCACGCGTATCTAAACGATGCTGACACTAGTCGGGAGATATTCATGAAATATCCTTTGCTTAAAAAAGCTTCCTTGAAGTTTAATACGCCCCTTACTTCGTCTGCACCGGTAGAAAGATTGTTTTCTTTCGCTGGTATAATAAATAGTCCACGTCGTCATGCTCTTTCCGACTTTTCCTTCGAAAAATTAGTATTATTAAAAGCTAATAATGAAGTCATTTAATAATTGAATACACAATGTGCATTTTATCGCCTATTTTTTCCTTGTTTCTAATGTACAAATTTTTATATTGTTAATATTGAAGTTATTTATTAATTTGTGTAATATGTTGTTTCGTATAGAAATGTTGTAAAATTATGTTGTAAAATAAAACTACAAAAAAGTACATTTTCTCTCATTAAAACACACTTTATATAAAAAGCAGTGGTTTTCACTTGCATTAATTGAAGTTGTAATTTTAATTAGTAATCCTTGCAATCGATTACTGTAATCCTTATGAAAAAAAAATGGGATTACAATTACAGTAATCGTTCATCGAATGAGCTAAGATTACGATTGCAGTAATTGTAATTTCAAATTTTTTAAAATTACAATTACTGCAATCGTAATCTAACATCGTTCGATGGAGGATTACTTAAATCGTAATCCCATTTTTTTTTTTTAAGATTACTACAATCGTAATCATAAAGTAATCGTAATCCTTATCGCCCAGCTCTGATTTAGATGAAGCTCTTGAATTCTCCGATATTAAAATAGCAACAAATAACGAAACAATCCTTTATATCGTAACTTTGCCAACAGTAAAAACAGACACATGTAAATCTCTTCTAATAAAAGCAGTTAAGAAACAAAATGTAATTAATGACATAAAATACGAAAACATTTTAAATTGTAATAGTAATATTTTTGGAGTCGACACAAATTGTAAAAAATATAATGAACTCACTATTTGTAATAGTAAGAATATTGTTAATCTAAATAATTCAACTTGTATTAGTAACTTATTAGAGAGTCGTAAACCCAATTGCACGGTGATCAACAACCAGCACGTCGCTTCAGTAGAAGAAATTATGCCTGGATTAATATTCCTAAAACAATTTAACGAAAAAGTCAATATTGATGGAGAAATTACGAATCTAAGCGGCACATTTATCATACGCCACCATAACAGCACAATTAATATTAACGGAAAAATTTATTTGCATCACGAAGTATCCTATGGAAAACCCTTACCAGCCATTCTTCAACTTCAAAACCAACAAAACGAAATAGAGGAAGTCCTTTCATTAAAATTTATCAACGAACTACAAATAAATAACACCCAACATATCAATCAACTCGAATTTAAAAATAGGCTTAGTTACACAACTAGTTTTAGCCTATTGGCAGTCATCATTGCAGCATTTCTGTTCTTAATAATAAGGAAATACCTAAAAAATAAAACAGCTAAAGTCCAAATAACAAATAACTTTAAGGACAATTTCATAGACACGACACCAATTGCAGTATCAGTTCAAACCAATCAGTTTGAGGTTAACTACGCATCATAGGTCAAACGAGGACGTTTGAACTTAACGACGGAGGAGTTAACACGTAAAATATTCAAAATAAAATTAAATAAAGTAATTGGATCCCTGCAATATATTTCTCTGGAATACTGACAAAGTGTGCAATGCTGACGCAGCGTTTACTGCGCTTTCATGAGAACCAAGTAACAACAACAACAACATTAAAAGATCGCTGACTAAACATCCGCTGCAGTTTCAATTATTTAAGGTAGCATAAGTTATCAAACTTAGAAAATAATAAAATTGTATTCAGTTGATTTAAACTCGTAATAAAGAACGGTCATAGACCGGAATAAAAAAAACTTTTTTTTTAATTAATTCGGCAAGTACGAATTTAACTTGTATGCAGGGCTTTAATATGTAAACATAAGCATATGTAAATAAATATAATTCTGTGTCTATGACGTAGTACTCTTGCAAAATAAGCGATACTTCGTCTTTATACGAAAACACGAACGAGGAAATGAGACAAATACTGTTTCTGTAAATGGCGAGAAAAAAATCATAAGCTAAACAGTGCTGTCAAAAGCATATGAGCTGCCACCTGTGTACAAGTAGCTAATAAAAGGCTTTTATTAACAGTGTTGGTAAGCTCACACTACAAGGATAGTAATTTTAATAAAGCGTTGCACTTATCACTATCCATTTTTGTGCCTCTTTTTTTATGAGTGATGGTACCACGGTTACGACAATAAAATGGCTATGTTAATTTGATGAAAATAATTTAAACATATTGCTATACAGCAATAGCAGAATATCTTCTATTATCTTTAGTTGGAAAAGTATGTGCTGTTTTATGTGTGCTTTCGTTGTTATTTTGACGTAACAACGTAGTGTTTTGCCGCGAATGTTTCAAAAAAAAGTTGAAAAAGACATTTTTTAAAATTCATCGGCTTTTCATTGAATAGTTATTCAATGAGTATAGATGCTAAGATAAATGTAATAATACGGTAGTAAAGTTTAATTCTTTGGCTCTGATACAAACAAATAAAAAATTATAGACGTCATCGGGACGCAGACGGAGCGGCCCAAGCCACGAAACTGTAAATTTCTTATATAAAATTCTTATACGCACTGTAAATAGGAGCAATGGTTAAAAATATAACAAATCAGTAAAGACTGGATCATTACACCGAACGACCAATCAACGCAGCAACGACACCGGCACGACATCGGTGCCCTACCCTATGCCAAAACTCACAAAAAAATTAACACTATCGCAAAAGTGAAATAATTGTTAAATATTTTGATTTGAATTTTGCGAATAGTGTCAAATTCATTATGAGTTTTGCAAGTTTCAAATATGATATTGTGACATTAATTGGGATAAAACAAATGAAAATAATAAAAACAAAATCCAAACTGCATGTGCCGTGTCGTTTCATGAACAAATATTATGTCGTGCTGATGTCGTGTCGGTGTCGGTAAATGTTAAAACGCCCCATAGATGCACCTAAAAACTTCATGTATAATTACAGCCTTTTTTCATACGTTAACATCACTGTTAAATAAAACTGAACGAAAAAGCTTTTTGGGACATAACAACAGGGGGTTTTTTCAGTCCGAAACGTATTTTTAAATAATGCGAAAACCTCTACTGCAAGATTACTTACTTATCTGGCGCTTACAACCGAAGGTCGGTTTTGGTTTCGTATAAGAAGTTGCGCCAGCCATTTCTGTTTTGCGATTGCTGGCGCCAGTTGGAAACACCAAGTGTAGTCAGGTTATCCAACACTTGATCCTTCCAACGAAGATGTGGGTGTCCTCTTCTGCGTTAACCACCTCGGGCACCGATTCGAATATTTTTTTCGCTGGAGCGTCGTTTTCCATTCGCTCAACACGACTTAGCCAGCGGAGCCGCTTGATTTTAATACGCTTAAAGCGTACAGAGCTGTCAGCGTACAGCTCATACAGCTTGTGGTTCCATCGAATTCGGTACTCGTCATTGACGTAGATTGGACCAAAGATCTTACGAAGGATCTTTCTCTCGAAGGCTCCCAAAGTCTTTTCATCAGAACTGCTCAACGTCCAGGTTTGTGCTGCATATAATAGGACGCGCATGATAAGTGACTTAAAGAGCGTGAGTTTTGTTCGTCGAGAGAGCGCTCTGCTTCTCAATTGCCTACTTAGCCCAAAGTAACACCTGTTGGCAAGAATTATCCTCCGCTTTATCTCAATACTGTCATCGTTGAAAGAGTTAATGCTGGATCCCAGGTAGACGAATCCTTAACAACCTCGAAGGAGATGTTGTCCGCAGTGACGTGGTTTCCAAGACGCTGGGACTGTTTATTTGTTGACACTAGGTATTTCGTCTTATCTGCATTCACTGCAAGACCCATTCGACTCGACTCTTTCGCTAATCTAGAGAATGCTGCACTGACTTCGCGCGTATTATGGCCAATGATATCGATGTCATCAGCATACGCCAGCAGCATAATACTTTTGTGGAATATCGTGCCACTGAGTCTCAAATCAGCAGCTCGGATGATCTTCTCCATCATTAGGTTGAAAAAGTCGCACGATAAGGAATTAGAGTTGTGTTGCGTAATTCAAGGGGCACGGGCAACGTGCCGGTCGACCTTCCCCTTGCTCGTTTTTATTAATTGTGTTTTGGTTGTATATGTCCAATCGTCCCGTCGGTGGTTTGTGTTAAAGTGAAAGTGCTAAAGTTAAATGTTAAATTAAATGCTTTTAATAGAACTAAAAAGGTAAAGAATAAAAAAAAAAATAAAAAATAAGCATAAATAAATAAACAAAAAAAAATATATATACATGTAAAGCAAGACAAGAACAAATGAAAAACAGCAACTACAGATTCACAGCTGAACAACAACAACAACAAAAACCAGCAGGAACCTGTTTTACAGCAGCCACCAGCAGCAATAACAACATCGCTTGAGTTTTTTTTTTTAGCTAACCACGCGAGGGGCTTTTCTATGCTCCTCGCAGCGTAAGTAATTGTTATTTTTTCGTGTCCGTCTGTTCCTCCATCCTCTCCGATTAGTTGCAACTGTGAGTGAGGTTGCACTGTGAGCAAAATTGTGCTGAGGCAAAGGCATAACACTTGCCTCTGTACTTTTCGTTTATGCTCTCGGTGTTATTCTCTTTGCAGTTGTAGCTAATTACCCACATACCTTTTTTAGTTTTAAAATTTACACTGTAAGAAATTTTTAACAAATTTAAGAAACTTTTAACAAATTGGACTCTCTCTCTGATTCAATAACGCACATTTTGGGGTTGTTCCCTGACAGCGAGATCGTTGTTGCCGGTGATTTCAATGTCCACAACCCGGCTTGGTTATGCCATTCGGGGGCAACAACACCTGAGGGACAATATGATGAGCTCTTTGCTGAATCGAACCAACTTATTCAACTAGTGAAGGAACCAACTTTCATCCCTAGAGTTGGTCTGCAAAGCCACAAAGTCCTAGACCTTTTTATGACTTCGCATCATGAAAAATATGATGTGAGTGCCCATGCACCTCTTGGTAACTCGGACCACTGTACCATATCCGCTGCTTTTCCATATTCTAACCTATGCACTTCTACGCCTAAAGCCCCGAAGAGGATCGCTTGGTTTTATGGAAGAGCAAATTGGATTGCATTAAATAATTTTTACCGCAATTTCAATTGGAAATTATGTTTCGCTGATAGAAATGTAAATGCCGCGGCTCTTATGGTACAAAAAATAATTTTATTGGGCATGAGGTCTTTCATCCCCAGTAAAATGAGAAGTATTAAACCAAAAGACCACTCCTGGTTTAATGAGACTTGCAGGATTGCAGTCAGGTCTAAAAAGGAAGCCTTTCATTGGCATTCCAACAAGAATGCTGATACCAGAAGACTTCGCATTGAGGCTAGGAATCGCTGTAATGCAGCTTTAAAACGCGAAAAGTTTCTTCACGAAACTCGCATTCGAGAACAGGTTCTTCTCTGCCCCAAAGGGAGCAAAAACTTTTGGTCATTCGTTAAAAGAGTTAAAAATCAGACGTCCTCGTCGATTCCTGCTCTTTTAAAGGGTGACCAAATCTTCACTGACTCGGCTGATAAAGCGAACCTATTGGCTGGAATGTTTGCACAAAATTCCACAATTCCGGCTAGCAATCAGCCACTGCCTTCTATAGAGAATAGATCGTCTTCGATGCAGGAGATTTATTTTCGAACGAGAGCAGTTAAAAGAATCCTTGCAAACCTCAATATAAACAAATCCACCAATTGTGCTTAAAATGTGTGCTTCTACACTGGCTCGACCTTTGCGTAACCTTTACATCTCATACAGGACATGAGTGTTTCCATCTTGTTGGATGGTTGCGAATGTTCAGCCGGTACCTAAGAAGGGCGATGCCACGAACCCTGAGAACTACCGACCCATAGCGATATGCTCTACGCTCTCCAAAGTCATGGAGAGTGTAATAAACTTCCACCTTATGAACTATCTGGAGCGCAACGAATTGCTGAGCGACCGTCAATATGGCTTCCGAAGGGCTCGCTCTACTGGAGACCTAATGGCGTTCCTCACAGAGAAATGGAACCAATGTGTTCACTTCTTTGGTGAAAGCAGAGTTGTTGCTCTGGATATTTCTAAGGCGTTTGACCGAGTGTGGCATAAAGCGCTCGTGTCAAAAATAATTGCATATGGTGTTGGTAGTAACTTTGCTCGATGGATCATATGTTTTCTTAAGCACAGGTCGATTCGTGTCGTGGTCGACGGTATTCCGTCCAGTGAACATGCATCGTAGCTGGAGTGCCACAGGCTTCAGTCCTATCGCCAACTTTGTTTCTGGTTTTTATCAACGACCTTCTTTCGTTGACTCATAACCCAATTCATTCGTTTGCGGATGACAGCAGCATTTGTCATTCATATTCTTTCAAAAAACGCCCGAGCTCTTTGGAGATTGAGAGAAAGAGGCAACATATGAATGACACACTGCTTAATGACTTGCAAAAAATCTTCGAGTGGGGGCTTGCTAATAGAGTTGAGTTTAATGCTAGCAAGACCCAGTGCTGTCTGTTAACTCACAAACGAGTGAATTGCCCCTTAGCACCCCTCAATATGAACGGTGTCGATCTCGCAGAGTCAGATGCTCTTGACGTTCTGGGCATATCAATCAGATCTGATCTTCGCTGGAACGATCACATTTTCGATGTGTCGAAAGAAGCGGCCAAGTGCTTAGGTTTTTTAAAACGGTGTAAGAAATACTTCACTCCTACTGATCTACGCATGATCTATACCTCATATATTAGGCCGAAAATGGAGTACAATTCGCACATTTGGGCAGGAGCTTCAAGATCTCATTTGGAGCTTCTGGACCGAATTCAACGACGTGGGATATGTCTGATAGGAGATGAAAACATTTCATCTTCTCTCAATTCTCTTGGGCATCGACGCAATGTTGGTTGCCTTAGCCTTTTGTATAGATACTACCATGGGAAGTGTTCCAGGGAGATACATGACCTGACGCCACCAGCTCGTGTGTTTCCCAGGTCCACTCGGGCAGCGCACCAAGCCCATCCCTATAACATTGCCTTGATGCGCAATAGAACCTCGCATTACCGAGATAATTCGTTCTTCGGTCGTACAATTAAATTGTGGAACAATCTCCCTGCGAGCGTGTTCCCCGACAGTTTTGAACTACATATGTAAATTTAAAACTAATCTTCACGGGCACTACTCCATCTTTCCACCCTCCAACTAACTATCACCCTTCTTCCTAATCAACACAATGCTTTCGCATTTATAGGGGGCATCCCCTGAGCGTTGGTTTAGTCAAAAAAAAATTGTGGGATCGCCTTTCTTGTGGACTGCGCAGAGCACACTGAGGCTCCAATCGTTTGGAATGCATTCTTCCGACCATATTCTGCATAGAAGCTCATGAATGTATTTCAATAGAGCTTCGCCTCTAGAGCTCAGCAGATAAGCCATCGGCTCCTGCGGCTTTGTAGTTTTTAAGCCGATCTATAGCTTTCAAAACTTCACTATGTTCAGGCAGCGGAACTTCAACGCTGCCGTCCAAAATTGGGGATTCCGGTATATCATCTCTATTGGTGGGGTTGTTGTCGTCGTCGCTATTCAGAAGCCTAGAAAAGTGTTCCCTCCACATCATCAGTGTACTCTGGATATCTGTCACTAGATTCCCATTTTCATCTTTGCAGGAAGAGGCCGCGGTCTTGAAACCATCGGCCAGGCATCTTATTTTTTCGAAAAAATTTCGGACCTCATTCCTGTCACCATGCATCTCAATTTTCTCGCACTCACGCATTTCCGCTTCCCTTTTCTTTCGTCTGAAAATGTGTCTCTCTTCCCTTTGTATCGCTCTTTAGCAGCACGCGTTACAACTGACTGCAGGGTGGCTTTGTAGGCGTCGTCTTTTTCTGCAGTGGCGTCGCGACACTCCTAGTCGTGCCACTGGTTTCGGCGAGGGCGATGATAGCCAATCACCTCTTCGGCAGCCGTACGCATAGAGTGGGAAATGTGATTCCACTGCGAGCATATATTGTCGATCGGAGGAGTGCTTTCTTGAAGCAGGAGTGAGAGTCGAGTAGCGAAGTCTTCGGCTGTTCGTTTTGATTGCAACTTTTCGAAGTCTAGCTTTCTCTGTGCTGGGTTGCGCACAGACGTATACGAATCTTCGCTGCGACAAGATAATGATCCGAGTCTATATTGACACCGCGGATCGTGCGTATATCTAAAACACTGGAAGAGTGCCTTCCGTCAATCAAAACGTTATCAATTTGGTTACACGTCTTTTGATCAGGAGACAGCCAAGTGGCTTTATGAATATTTATATGCTTGACCTAGTGCTACTAACGACCATGTTTCACGCTGCGGCAAAGTCAATCAGCCTCATTCCGTTATCGGAGGTATTGTCGTGGAGGCTGAACTTTCTGACTGTTGGACCAAAGATATTTTCTTTACCCACCTTGGCATTAAAGCTACCAAGCACGATTTTTAAGTCGTGGCGGCAGTGTTGCCAGATGGTCCGATATATCGGATTTGTTACGATTTTTAGCCTTGAATACGATCATCCGATATTTGGCCGAAATTCCTGAAAATGTTACGATTTCAGGAAAAATAGATCCGACGACAGATTTCACATATATGTCAAAAAAAAATGGTGGCAACTTTGAAGCATTATTTTTAATAAAAAATCGTTGGCAGCACTTCTTATCGCGAATGTCAGCATAAGGAATGACAATTACTTTCACTGCCTTGCTTTCAAAACTTTTCTTTACGTTTGAATTATTTACTGTTATGTTTGTGATAAACTGCGTCGTGGATCTATAATAAATAAACAAATAACTGGCCATTTCAGCCCTTGAAAGGACTTTGACCTAGCTTCTTATGATCAATTGTGTTGTGCGTGTTATTAAGTTTGTACACAATTGACCGAGAAATGGACCTACATGCTTAACGCCGACTCCGAACGGCGATGAACGAAATGTTCTTATTCTCAAGAAGCTTTACATGGCATTTTTATTACTCTCTGAGGTTTGCCATTGTCTGCAGAGAGGTGGCGGCCGTACAGAAAAATTATTTTAATTCAACTAATTTTCTGTCGCTGCTGGGGTTCGAACCTGGGTCTCCAAAGTTCTTTGACATAGCGGCCACGCACTTTAACCAACTACGCCTCGGACGCCACGCGTCGTGGATCTACATCGTGGAAAATACATCTTATATTTGGATATGGATAAATTTCTGTTTAAAAACGGTAAAAAAACTAGTTAATTATTGTTGCAAAATAAATGCACGAGTTCAATTTTCATTTCTACTATTCTGTTAAATCATACGTAGTGGTCTTTCTAGCTCAAATTCTGCAAGAAATAGATAAAGAAATAGATGATGTAAAAAAAGTAATTTATTTAAATCAATAAACCTTAAATGTGGATCATACATATATATTGCATTTTATTTGTCTTCCTTCCGACAAACGGGACGACAATCCGACGGGCTAAAAGCAAAAGTTACGATTCGAAATATTTTTTCCTGGCAACACTGCGTGGCGGTGCTGCACTCATAGGCCTCTTCAAGGCGCTAGTAAAAGCTGTCTTTGGTCTCATCGTCCTTATCTTCTGTCGGAGCGTGCGCACAAATCAGGCTTATGTTGAAAAATCTTCCCTTGACACGGATTATGGCAAGTCGTTCGTTCACAGGTGTGAATCACAGGACATGATGCCGTAGTCTCTTGCCAACCACAAATCCGCATCCAAATTTGTGCTTTTCCGAATGGCCGCTGTAGTAGATATCACAGGATGCTTGCCGTGAGCAACCCTGTTCCTTCCATCACATTTCTTGGATTGCAGTGATATCAGATTTGTATCTTTCTAAGATATCTATCAGTTGGATAGAGGCACCATCCCAATTAAGGGTTCGGACGCTCCAAGTGCATATCCGTAAATCATTGCCAGTTTTTCGTTTGCAGTAGTGGTCATCAGATTTGGGGATCATTTTTATCTTATTTCTTATCGTTTTCATTAAAATGTGTTTCTACGTGGTGGGCTTCAAACCCAACGCACAACCCTTTAAAGGCAGGTAGCCCGCCGCTCAGATTAGCCGTCAAACTAACGGTTGCCAGTTTGCCGTTTCTAGAGGACACCACGCAAAGGTTTGAGTTGACTTGAGACAAGTTCGACATGGATAATGCTAGCCTCACCAGGTTGAGGCAGTCAGACACGTTGCCATGTGAAGATCGCCCCCTTGACCCTCACGCGTTGCCTTGTGAGGATCGTCCTCCCTACTGCAAGATTAAAGACTGTTAAACTATATTCAGAATATTAATAAAAATTAATAAAAAAACAAAGAAAAAGCTAATATAAACTTTCAATTTTAAAAAATTTTAAAAACAGGTAACAAATAACTAAAAAGAAAAGTGAAACCTTCGTTTTTTTAAGTGATGTGAAATAGTGTAAAATTTTGACACGATATTGTTACATTTACCGAGCAGGTTTCCAAAAAAGTTTAAAAAGGCAGTTTTCCAAAATGCAGTGAGTTTTCTAAAATGTAGTGAGTTTTCCAAAATGCAGAATTATACGGTACACCGTCGAAATAACCAAAACGTACGTATAAATTATCCAATTAGAAAATTAATTAAGTAGGCAATGCAGAGATTTTAATAGTAACTGATAATGTTAATGGCGAGACTTTTTAAATGAATTTTTCATGTTTTTATCATAGTTGAATAAATAAGGTTGTCGCATGGGTGAGAGCGAGTTCCCATAAATGTCAAATCGAAATTGACATCCCATACAAAATCTGAATGCGAAAATTGATTACATGTAAAGCCGTTGAAGTTGTTGTTGTTGCTTTGCATTGATTGACAATTATGGGTACTGAGAAGAGAGTACAATCAGCCCTGAGACAACCTTATTTATTCAACCATGGTTTTGATATATGTTGTGAATAAAAAGAGCGCCATATTTTGATGTTTTGATATATGTTAAGAATATAAAAAAAGCGCTGTAGGCAAAAAAATTGTCATAAAAAAAAGTCGCGCGATTTTTTAAAACAAGTTTTCATGTTTTAATATTGTGTGCCTTTACTAAGGGAAATAACGCATATTAGCATTATCCACGCCTGAGTATAAATTTTATTTAAATACTTACGCGGATAAATCAAATGTTTACCTTACAGCTCGTTTTTTCCCGTATTTGAATTTTATTTATACCACACACCAATGCCGTAGATAGGTACTTCATAAGGGGGGGAGGGGGGTTCTACCGAAGAAAAATAATATTATATATTGTATTATATTTAACTAAATATCTGCTAACAAAAATAAGCAGTTAAAAATACACAATTTGCAATTTATCTTCACACATAATATGGCAAATTAAATATTTTGGAATATTTGCGCTTTTATTTAATATAGAAAAATATTCTGGATTGCTTAGGGGGGGCGTTTGAACCCCCAGAACTCCCCCATATCTACGGCGTTGACACACACGTACACACATATTCCCTACAAGCAAGCAGCAACAGCATCGCACACGTACACACATATTCCGACAAGCAGCAACAGCATCGCACTCTGTTCCTGCAGTATATTTCTTGCAGTTGCAGGTTTCTTATAGTTCTCATTTAGTTAATGTTTCAAGGGTAGTCTAGCCTGGATTTTTGGCAAATATGATTTGTGAGTGCGATGGTGATTGCAATGCATAATGAAATTATGTAGGATGGAGTGACAACTCGGTATTTTCTCAAGAACATCTTGAACCGGTTGTCATTTACCTGCATAATTTGCTTCTTATTCTCTATCTTAATTTTTCTTTTTATAGTTTATACTATTTTTGACATTTGGTGCCCTAACATTGCACCAACTTTCAAAAATAGTATAAATTAGAGAACGAAAAAAGTAAAAAAGAAAATAAAATATACCACCAAATGGTATTTGATGGACGCAGCTGGTGGCAAATATTCAAATAAATTGGTTTTCAATTTCAATATTTTAATATAAATTTTCCTTGAATGCAATGATTTTATTTTCAAATAGTAAATATTTGAAAGATATTTAAATATATTCGTGCATATTTTAAAATATATTTTATTAATTCTGTATAAATATTTTAATATTTTATTTAATTAAAAATGTATTTAAATACATTTTAAATATTTACGTTGTCGATTTAAGTAAATGCGTTATTGGTGCAAAAATGACTCGCTTTTTGGATAAATTAAAAAAGTTTTTGGATAAATTTAATATTTTTTTCCCTTAGTGTACATTATTGTCATTTTGCTTATATTAATTTCCTCATACGTACGTTTTCGTTACTTCGGCGATTTGGTTATTTGGTCATCTTCAATTATGTCTTAAAAAGTTGCACTGAATTTACGATTTTTATCTCCTAAGCCATTCAAGACCGACAATTTTTTTGCATCAATAGGATTAGGGAGCCCATGTACATAAGGGCGTATCGAAAAATTTAGATCTTATTCTAAGAGGTCTCAAAAGTGACATTGTGTTGTCAAGATCACCCAAAACAATTTTAAGGAAAAAAAAGGATTTCCTCCTGTCCCGCAAGGACAAAGTTGTTTTTTGAGAAAAACAGTAAAAAATAACGACCTTAAAATGCTTTGCATTTTTAACTGACTTCAAAAAGGAGGAGGTCCGTTGGTTTGTCCGTTTTTTCTTTTTTTTTTTTTAAATGTATATACATTAGGGTGCCTCAAAAAAAAATTTACCATTGCCACCAACTAAAAATGAACCTTGATCTATTTTATGACGATTCCCAAAGTATTTTGGCTATCACGTTAATCGCCAGTGATCTAAACCATTTTGAAATCACCTCCAAAAATCATGTTTTTCGTAAAAATTTCGGCTCGTGTGGTTGTTAAGAAAAAAAATGGACAAAAATAATGGTACCAAAAAAGTTCTTTCAAACTGCATCAAAAAATTTAAAATCTTTGCCGTTGAACCAAAGATAATGCTGATTTTCATGCATTTTTTTGATCTTTTTTTATATTATTTTCACTACAATTCAAATAACTTCATTAGTTATTATGCTATCCTCGTTGCGAATATATCATTGGAAAGGTTTTGACTGCTTCTATTTATTCTTGGACAGAGTCAGGAAGAACTTTTTTGGTACTATTATTTTTGTCAGTTTTTGTTTTTCTTAACAACCACACGAGCCGAAATTTTTACGAAAAACATGATTTTTGGAGGTAATTTCAAAATGGTTTAGCTCACTGGCGGTTAACGTGACAGCCAAAATATTTTGGTAATCGTCATAAAATAGATCATGGTTCATTTTTAGTTGGTGGTATTGACACTTTTGTTTTTTTGTATGGAGGTCGAGGTACCTTAATGTACATCGATAACTCCTAAAGCACTTACCCGATTTCCGTAATTTTTTGTTAACAGATATGTATATATCATGGACGTGGAGGTCCCTTTTTAAAAAAGTGGGCGATATTCGACAAAGGGGCGTGTCAATATTATAAAAACACGAATAATATTGACACTAGGGTGCTGAAATTTAATACATGGGTAGGCATAGTTGTTACAAATTACAGTCAATAAAGTAGGCGTTATTTGACAAAGGGGTGTGGCAATATTAGAATCACACTATATATCGAATAATATTGACACTAGGGTGCTGAAATTTAGTACATGGGTAGGCATAGTTATTACAAATTACAGTCAATAAAGTGGGCGTTATTTGACAAAGGGGTGTGGCAATATTAGAATCACACTATATATTGAATGATGTTGACACTAGGGTGCTGAAATTTAGTACATGGGTAGGCATAGTTATTACAAATTACGATCAAGAATGTGGGCGTTATTCACCAATGGGGTGTGGCAATATTATAAAAACTCTGTATGTCGAATAATCTTGACTTTTTCCATTAATTTCTTGGTCAAATTTTAAAAGTTATTTATATGTATTATAAATCGGCGCTAATTTTTGCACACAATCATGATCTTTCACCATCCCTGCACTATTTTAAACTTTTTTAATTGATGCTATGCGGCCTTGGTGACACTGTAGTCATTTTAAATCTTAATTTAATTGCCACTGAAAACAAAATCGCTAAAAAGCTTTTATATTCATAAAGTTTTTACAGTAGACGCTCGAAAATTAAAACTCTCGGAAATTCGAATCCTTCGGAAATTAGAACTAGCGTTTTTAATACATTACACGCTCTGGAATTAGAACCGTCAGTCAGTGTTGCCAGATATGGCGATATCTCGCCAAAGTAGTTGTTCAAACCGCCAGTTCAAACCGCCAGGAATTTTGTTTGGCGTGATGGCGAAAAAGTGGCGGTTTCAAACTTTTTTTTGGCGATATTTCGACGATATTTCTTAAAAATAAGTCAAAATCCTTTATTTACGTTATGCAACACTTCACAATGCAAACATTTTTTCACGTCTCTAATCCATAATTCGCCGAGCAACAGTGCTACCACAACGATAAAATGTAAAATCACTTTTCAATTTGTTCAGTTTGCGCGCCTTTACAAAATAAATACATAAAATGCCAAAAAATCAGAAAGGAGTAAGAAAGTACAGAAAAGATTGGGAGAATGCAAGTTGGGCTCAAGGTAAGAAGTTTTATATAGTATTAATTTAACAACAAATTACAACTCAAACAATTCAAGCGATGAGCAATGATAGTGCTTCCTGCCAATTGATTCAATTGATTTTGGAATGAGTTTTTCAAATCAACTTTTATATGTTAATTTAACTATAGACACTATTTTGAATTAAAAACTGTCTTGTTTTCAATATTTGCGCAAACTACTGTTTGAGATGGCTATTCGGTTGCCAAGAAACATTGAAAATTTCAGCAAATTCAAGGTTATGTGTTCTGCAAGATGCATCAATATTATTGAACATAAAAAATGTTCTTGTTTCTGAAATTTTTAATGGGTTTTGGGATCCGACAGTCTCCGCAAGCAAATATGAAAATCAATGGAATAAACTCCCTTTTGTTGATTGGAATAGCTATTTTCAAAACAACGTCCCAAGAACTGCTTTCTATTGCTGCTTTCTGGTTAAATATTTATAAATATGAGGATAAGCAACAAACATTTCAGAGAGCCCGCTGAAGTTGTAATGAAAATGCTTTTGATACCAACTAGTAATGCATGAAAGAGTTTTTTCTATTATGAACAACATTAAAACTAAGAAATGAAATAAAATGCAATTTGAGCTACTTCAGGCTCTCTTAAGAATATCAATTTATAGTAATAATTTTAAAACATGCTGTGAAAGTTTGTAGCTTACAAAGGAAATGTTAAAACGTTTTAACTGATTGATAAAAACCAGTAATTTTTTTTTGGACGTTGTTATAGATGTGGTTTTTTCTATACTTAGCTTTTACTTTAGTTTACTTTTTTTATATCGTTTATAACTACATATAGTTTAAACTGCAATTTCTAGTCATATATACAAATATAATAAATATATTTACAACAGTATATATTTGTTATGGTTTTATTTATTTTTTTTTTAAAATTACAAAAAAAATGTTGGCGGTCTAGGTATCGCCAAATGGCGATCAAAGAGTATAAAAAACTGGCAACCCTGCCGTCAGTTCTAATTTCCGAGCGTTTTTTTTTTTTGTTTGCTTTTAATACTGAAAAATTGCATAGTCGTCATATCATATCATAAATGAATGTTCTGTCATATCTCTCTTCAACGACGCTCTTGATGTCCACTCAACGACTGAATAAGAGAGAACAATATGTTTGAATTGAGCGAGCACAATAATGTTTTTGAAATATTTTTTTTTCTTTAAACTGTGATGAATTTCAATAATTCGGTATGTTTTGTGTTCCTTTTATGTGAAGAAAAATAAAAAAACTTTAAGCCAAAGTGGTTTTTGTGTATTTTCTAAGCGAAGATGCACTTTTATGTTACTTTTTATTTAAAAAAAACCTTTGAAAATTAGAACTTCTCGAAAATTAGAACTACCCCAGGAACAAAGTGGTTCTAATTTACGAGCGTCTACTGTAATATTTTATGCTAATAAATTCAAATTAGAAAAAAATTAAAATAATAAGATTTCGACTTAGTAAGATAAGCGGCGACTTCAAAGCTTTTATGTACATAAAGCAATTAATATATTGATAATAGTAAAACAAAATAAATAAAATGAAAATTATGAGAATTCCAATATTATAATATATATAAATAGCTTTTTAAATTTGCCCAAGAAATTAATGGGAAAAGTTATTTAAAATTATTTATTACTTTGTAGTGATTTTGAAGTCAGTTTTTTTTTTTGTTTTTTGTTAAAAAGTTTTGTATCAACATTACGCCGGTTAAAAAATTACTTGCGTTCTACTATGAGCGAAAATCGGCTGAACGGATTGGCTGCACTTAATACAAAGAGCATATATTGTAAAGAGGTTTCATGAACTTAACAGAGCACTGTTAATGTTAATTATAAGCGCCCGAGTTTAAGACCTATCGAAAGCATCACCGTGAATGACATTTTTTCACTCTCCCACGAGCGCATCAAAATTGTTTGAGAGTGGTAGCTAGAACTTGAGACGAATGCATGAATGAAACTTCCACTATTTTTACCGTTTTTCATTTGTATGTATGGATATGTGTCCGCCTCGTAGCTGACATAAAATAAATTTGCGATATCTGACCTTTTTTCCGATCTTATTTGTTAGGCATGATTTTTTTGTTGATTTTATCTTAGCTTTGTGTTGTTGTTTTGAGCATTGCTTTGTGTTGTTGGTATCCTTTGCACTGAGTGTGTTGTTCGTGTGTCAAATATTTAGTACAAAGTAGTACTAAAACACCTACAAAAACAAATCGCAACATTTCGCAAATCAAGAAGGGTCAATACAAATTAATACTAACTGCAAACAACAATCGTAAATACAACAACGATATGATTAACAGTTTATTAAATTATTTTATTAGTTTCTTACACAGGGTGTTTCAGCTACTTCCTTAAAGATCACTTTGTGTTCACACGAGAACTTTTTTCTAGGAAAGAGATATTATAATTATTTTTTCAATTTGTTGGGTCCAAGTCCGGACAAAATCACAAGTCCGGACAAAGTCCGCACATGGTTGAAAGTCCGGACAATCCGGACTAAGTCCTGACGTATGCCAAGCCTAGCTATAAAGCTTTTTCTTGTTTAGATTCTTTTTTACGTACATGGAATGCAATAGGGTTTGAATGAAAAGCAATGAAAATGTACAAGTCAAGCAGCTGAAGTGAGTGAGAGGCTGTTTATATGTAAGATAGATATGTATATAAAAAATTCTTATTAATTTTTATTTCAGAAAAGCTAGAAATTTAAAAATGGATTTTGTCGACCAGAACATGTGTTAATAATGTACCTCAATGACTTGTTAATGAAGCAATCCGAATTCTTTATTGAAAAGTGTACAGCTACAACGTTTCAAGTAAATAATGATTAACCTAAATGCATTCTAAAATTTTTTACACCTAACCATTTTATTTAAAGGCAATCTCTCGTTTTCATACAACTTGATGGCACCAAATCAGTTATTCTTTTTGATCGGATATGTACTTAAGTTAACTTACAAATATATTCTAAGTCCGAGAGCATGGGCATCCTTCATACATGCCAATCAACCGGAACATCTTCAGGCACAGCTGAACAATTGTCCCATAATGCAACACATGCTATTGTCGAGGATCGCATATCGGGTGAAAACCTATAAATACTACTTAATGGCATTAAAACACCAAATATATTGGTTACAAATGTAAGCAGTGCCTCAACACCTGCTGTTTCTGGCGTTCAAGAAGTACTGGAACAAATTGAGGCAAAACCGGATTCGCTAAATAAATCTATGGACCTTGCAGCTAATAACAACAACAGTGTTCATAGCAAAGAAATGGATGTAGCGATTCAGTGCTGGTTAGTCCAGATTTTTCCAATGAACAGTAATTAATATTTCTCCCCTTCGATTCCCATCGAAATAATAAAGAAAGAATTTGAGAAAAGTATTAGCAATTTTTAAATATATATTATTTATTAACAACATTTATTTAATGTTTCGTATATTAATATTTTTTATATTTTATAGTTTTAAATAAGGAAGTAAATCATGTGTTAAAATGAATAATTGTAAATAACTTTAAGCAATAAGATGATTTTTAATTTGTGTTTTTAAAAATACGATATTGTTAAACAGATAAAAAAAAATACAATGAATATTTTTAAACAAACTCATAACATAATAGATTACTTTAATGAAGAAGTTTTTATTTGGAAAAAGTGATAAAAACAATTTTTTCTTATTAAAAAATACATTGTTGCTCGTTTGAAATTTATTTATTGTTTTTTTTTTTTTGCAGTTAGAAAAAAAAAATTATAAATTATTTCTACTTGAGTGCAAGACCAGCAATTTTTCCACTTGTTTAGGTTTTGACCGTGATCAGTTTGTCTAAGAGTTATGGAACCGACACAATCCGTAGCTGTGCAAGCTGAACAATCTGGCCCTTCTGGCCTTGGTCAACCCAGCCATGCACAAATTATTTAAATTCGATTTTATTGATCTACTTAAGAACGTTGCAACATATTTTCAAAAAACCAAAGCTCAACAAATTATTACTCCACTTAAGACTGTTGCAACATAGTTTCAAAATTCAACAACAAAGTATGAAAGTTGCTTACATTTCTTAACTTTGTTGCATCACCCAAAAACAAAGAAAGAAACTATAAACAAAAACAATTGAAACGAAATGCTTTCACTTACTGACCGATATAATTGTTTTTGTCAATACAGCTCTTTTACTCTTTTCCAATAACTATGTATGTGTGCGTGCTCTAGAATAAGTATCTATGTATTTGTGGAAATACGAATAGGCTAAGATTTACTTTATAAGCTAGAATTCTTGTAAAGAGAAAATAATAAAGTTTCGATCTTCAAGAAGTGAAGTAAAAAGTGTTTTCATTGTTTTAAAAAAAACCAAAAACTAAAACTGGTGACGAGGATAGGATCCTCGTAGTGATATTATGTGAGAAAATTTATTGACAGGAGTCAATAATACAACAATATTCTGCAGGAGCAGGATACACAAAAAAAAAAAAAAAAAAAAAAAAAAACAGAAAGTTTATTTTCTTTTCCATAACTCAAAAGACACGGGGTATTTTAATTACCTAATCGAGGATCCTGAACCAACTGACAGGAGTCAGTTAATAAAATCGTACCAAACGAAAATTGACAGGAGTCAGTTAATAAAATCGTACCAAAAATATTGGCAAGAGTCAATAGAATTTTTAATCGCATCTAGCGGAAAACAGTGATAAATTTTTAAATGATATCCGACAGTGAAGATACGTGGGACTTCTTCAAATCCACCTATTATAAAAAGTTACTAGAACAACGTGCTGCAGAGACAACAGTTGCAGAGACAACAGTTGCAGAGACAACAATTGCAGAGACAACAGTTGCAGAGACAACAGTTGCAGAGACAACAGTTGCAGAGACAACAGTTGCAGAGACAACAGTTGCAGAGACAACAGTTGCAGAGACAACAGTTGCAGAGACAACAGTTGCAGAGACAACAGTTGCAGAGACAACAGTTGCAGAGACAACAGTTGCAGAGACAACAGTTGCAGAGACAACAGTTGCAGAGACAACAGTTGCAGAGACAACAGTTGCAGAGACAACAGTTGCAGAGACAACAGTTGCAGAGACAACAGTTGCAGAGACAACAGTTGCAGAGACAACAGTTGCAGAGACAACAATTGCAGAGACAACAGTTGCAGAGACAACAGTTGCAGAGACAACAATAGCAGAGACAACAGATACAACGAATTAGAAACTTAATACATCAGATTGTGAGTAAATTTAAATATATACACATATGTAGACTTTTATTATAAATATTTACTTAGAAAATATAATTAAAACATGAAATTTTTCCTTTTATAACAACAAAGAAAAGTGAACTTCAATTTGAAAATTTTTTTTTGAGTAAATGGATCAAAGTATTTTACGATTAGGCCAAGCAATACAAGGCATTGAAGATAATTTAAATACTCAAGCTCGTTTTCTATCAATCGTAGATACAGATACAAATCCAACAATGACAGCCTTACAGTTACACATACATAGATCCATTGAAATATCTGGAAAGATTGCCAGAATTTAGCGGATTTTTAGGAGATTTACACACGTTTGTAGGACTAGTGGACAGAATTATACCCACACTTAGGCGATATGACGAATTAGCTCAAGCAATATTTTCAGATATAATTAAATCAAAATTAAGAGGAAAAGCCAGAGAAGCTATTGAGATAAACGGACAAGCTACATCCTGGAATGACATAAAAGTTATTCTATAAGAAAACTTTTCGGACAGAAGAACAATTGACGAACTCTTTAATAAACTAAGAGGACTTTCTTTTAAAACCAACAGCATAGAGTTTTACAACGATATTAAATTTGTTTTACGAAGACTTAATGCGAAAACATCATTCGAATTAGGACAGGCAGTAAGTGACGAGGAAGTTCAACGAACCCTCGATTTAAATATAAAAACTGCGCTGCAGACTTTTAAATCAAAATTGCCAGAACCAATGAAATCGATTCTTTTCTGCAGGAATCCAGACTCATTGGAGCAAGCAATAAATATATTGATTGAGGCTGGATATGCTTATGGTAACAAAAATATTACACAGCATAATACACCTCAACACAATTTAAATATAAGAAAAAATGAAGATTCAAGTCAAAATTACAATAAAAATAACAATAAACAAAGCAGAGGCCAAAATAACTCAAATAATTATTCAAACCGTAATGGAGGTCCAAATAAAAATTATAGCTCAAACTACAGGAGAAATAATTATCCAAACCATAATTCATCTCCAAGAGAAGCAAATAACAGCTATGACTCAAATTTTCGGCGAAATAATTATTCAAATTATAACTCAGTACCTAGAGAATCAAATAACGGAAACAATAATCATGATTCTAATTATATAAGAAATTACTATTCATTCCCTCGAGAACAGTACCGATTTAATGGGCCTGGTGGATCAAATAGACCCACTGATAGACCAGAACCCATGGATATAAATACCCATGAAGTTCAAAATAAGCCAAATATGTCTAACACAAACAACATTAAGGTTAAAGAAAATTTTCATCAAATAGCCTCACCAGAAACTTACCTTTTATAACAGTTAAAACAAAAACAAAAGATTTAAGATTCATAATCGATACGGGAGCGACCCATTCGATAATAAATCCAGGAATCTGCGATCCTAAATGGTTCGTACACACCGAGCCAATTAATTTAAAAACCTTACAAAATAACGTGAATATTAATGAAAAAGTGCAAATACCTTTGTTTGAGGAATTGAGTGGACCATTACCACAAAACCAAAAGGTAGACTTTTACGTCTGCCAATTTCATTATCAATATCACGGCCTCATTGGAAACAATATTTTAAAGCTGATAAAAGCAAAAATTGATTATGAAACCAACAATCTATACGTAAAGGGAAAAGCAACCAACATTTATTTTACAATTACAGACGAGAACTATCACTATTTCTCAAAAAAGGGATATTACGGAATAACTATACCCGTGAATCAAAAGAACGGTTTAGTACACATACCTAATAAAATTACAGAAAATCAGAAGTTCGAAATTATCGAAGAAGTACACGAAGTAGTAAATAATTTTGCAACAAATGTTATTGTCAAAGCAAATGTTGATGAAGAACAGCAAATACAATTTAATTTAAAAAATATAACACCAGTGACAAGTGATAACTTTTATGTTTCCGAAAACTATAGGAGTGAAACACAACACTCTTTATTAGGAAAAATTAGAATAGACCACCTTAACGAAGAAGAAAAATTAAAATTAATACCATTAATAAAACGATATAACAAAACATTTTATGATGAAAAATCTGATCTTACATTCACTAATGCAATAAAGCATGAAATTCGAACACTCGAACATGCACCCATTGTAGTGAAAACTTATCGGTATCCGTACATTCATAAAAATTAAGTACAACAACAAATTTAGGAGATGCTTAACAAAGGCATCATACGCCCAAGTAAGTCACCTTATTCAGCTCCAGTTTGGGTTGTACCAAAAAAAATGGACGCTAGTAAAGAGAGCAAGTGGAGACTTGTTATTGACTACCGCAAGCTTAATGAAGTCACCGTAGATGATAAGTACCCCATTCCAAACATGGATGAAATCCTAGAGAAATTAGGAAGGTGTCAGTACTTCACTACTTTGGACCTCGCTAAGGGGTTTCATCAGATTGAAATTGCTGAAAACGATATTCCAAAGACTGCATTTAGTGTCGAAAATGGACATTATGAGTTTTTGAGAATGCCATTTGGACTGAAAACAGCCCCAGCAACATTTCAACGTTTGGTGAATAATATTCTATCTGATTATATCAACAAGATATGCTTAGTATACCTTGATGATATAATAATCTTTTCGACATCCCTGCAAGAGCACGTGGAATCCCTGTCGAAAATCTTACAAAGACTTAAAGATATGAATCTGAAAGTACAGATAAACAAATCTTAATTTTTGAAACGAGAAACCGAATTCCTTGGTCACGTAGTCACGACAGATGGCATAAAACCTAATCCGGAAAAGGTAAGTAGTGTACAAAAATTTCCTTTACCAAAAACCCCAAAGGAAATAAAACAATTTATAGGACTCACTGGATATTACAGGAAATTTATCAAAGACTATTCAAAGATTGCAAGACCAATGACAAAATATTTAAAACAAAACGCAAAAATAGACATAAAGGATCAAGAATACATTGACAGCTTTAATAATTTAAAAGTTCTTTTAACGCACGATCCAATTTTACGGTACCCAGATTTCAATAAGAAATTTGTATTGCAAACAGATGCAAGCAATTTCGCTTTAGGAGCAATTCTGTATCAAGACGGACACCCATTATGTTATGCAAGCAGGACGTTAAATAACCACGAACAGAACTATAGTACGATAGAAAAAGAACTGCTTTCTATAGTTTGGGCAACACAACATTTTCGCCCATATCTTTTTGGTCGAAAATTCATTATAGAAACGGATCATAGACCATTAACTTGGTTATTTAACATTAAAGAACCAAATTCAAAATTAGTCAGATGGAGGTTAAAAATCTCTGAATTTGACTATGAAATCAAATTCAAAAAGGGTATTAAAAACGGAAACGCTGATGCGTTATCACGTGTAATAATAAATCTCACCGAAGCAGAAGAACAAACAGTTAGGGAAGTACAAAGTCCGATAAACTTTTATAAAAGACAGTTCATAATTAAGAAAATTAATTCGGGAGCTTTAAAAATTAAAAAGAGTAACATGTTCCGATCTTATAGAACAACCATTTTGGTTAAAACCCTCGACAGAGATACAGTGAGAACATTAATTCAAAATCATTTCGACAAACACAAGACTATCGCGGTATACATTGAAGATGAAACATTTTTTAAAGTTTTTTCAGAAACAGTTTCTACAGAATTTAAGGATGACTACATAAAAGTTAGAAGTAAAAATCTTCTAAAAAATGTACAAGATGAAAATGTCCTAGCAGAAATAATACAGAGAGAACACTTGAAAAATAATCATAGATGTATTAATGAAAATTTTCTCGAATTAAAAGAAGAAATTTACCATCCGAAATTGAAAGACAGAATAACAAAATTTATAAATAACTGTGAAATTTGTAATAAGGAAAAATACGAAAGAAAACCATTAAAGCTAAAATTTCAACTTACAGAAACACCTAATGGCCGAAGAGAGGTGGTACATGTAGATGTTTTTTATAGTCTTAACAATACACTATTTTTGACAATAATCGACAAGTTTTCGAAACACGCACAAGCAATAAGAATAATAGGTAGATCTTGGACAGAATTTAAAAAAGCTTTAACACAGTACTTGAGCAACGTAGGCTTAGTAAAAAAATAATTGTTGATAACGAATTAGGATTTAAAGCAATCCCATTACAAGAATTTCTTAAAGAAAATAATATTGAAACACATTTCACATCTAGTGGAAACCATACTTCAAATTCGGATGTCGAGCGATTACATAATACAATCAACGAACACATAAGAATACTTAAACACGATCCAAATAAAGATATAGAAACAACAGAGGAGAAAATCTTCAGAAAAATTAAATATTACAATAATACAATACATTCGACGACCGGACGCAAGCCCATTGATTTCGTTAATGGAACTATAACACACGATGATTATAATACAATAAAGGAAAAAATTATCAAAAAGAAAGAAGAAAAACTTAATAAATTAAACCAGAATAGAAAAGATTTAGATATTAAGTCAGGACCTATATTTCTAAAACAAGTCAGAGGAGGCAAAAACTACTTTCGATTTAAGAAAGCGAATGTACAACAACTAGACAAAAATCACGTTACTTTTAAAGGACAGAAATACTATAAAGCACACATAAAAATAAATAAAAAATTTCAGACAAATCAATGAAATATTTCTATCTTACAGGAAAATGGAGGACACATTAAAAATTATAAATAAAATAAAAAAATAAATAAATAACTGGCCATTTCAGCCCTTGAAAGGACTTTGACCTAGCTTCTTAGGATCAATTGTGTTGTGCGTGTTATTAAGTTTGTACACAAATTGACCGAGAAATGGACCTACAGGCTTAACGCCGACTCCGAACGGCGATGAACGAAATGTTCTTATTCTCAAGAAGCTTTACATGGCATATTGATTACTCTCTGAGGTTTGCCATTGTCTGCAGAGAGGTGGCGGCCGTACAGAAAAACCATTTTAATTCAAATAATTTTCTGTCGCTGCTGGGGTTCGAACCTGGGTCTCCGGGTTCATTGACATAGCGGCCACGCACTTTAACCAACTACGCCACGGACGCCACGAAAAATTATATTCTGGATAATAATTCCAATAGTAACAACAGCGCAGTACATCGAAATACAGAACATCAACGAAAACAATGGATACCTATATATCAATATACGTACTGGACAAGAAAAAATAATAAAGGATTTTATAAAAGTTCTTCATATAATAAACATTACAGAATTTGAGATCAATAGAGATAATATTAGGAATAACATAGATATAATTAAAAATCATGTAGGAAAAGATGATTCATCTTTTGACACATTAATTAATAATTTTAATTTACTCAACTTAAAGATAAATGGACTTAAGCCACACTCAAGAGCAAAAAGAGGACTTATGAATATTTTAGGCGGTCTTCTCATTCAAAACCCGTTTTTTGGACCCTTTTTAAAAAAATTCTTATTTGAAAACGCAAAGAATAATTGAAAACTTTTTTTATTTATTGTATTACAAAAGGTTCAAAGTAAATAAAAAAATTTTTTTTGCCTCGATACGTGGGCTGTTCAAAAAGTAATGAGACTTCAAAGTTGGTGGTGAAAAAAAAGGTGTCGTCACGGCGGCCACGATTCCGGGTCTCCGGAGCGTCCGAAATGAAAAAAAAAAACGGGGTTATATTCAGTATAGATGTAATTCTCGGGTGAACCTCAAACTTAATTTTGTGATTTTTTTTGACAAAATGGCGGCCATTCAAAAAAAAAAATTTCAATTTCGGGTTTTTTTTTTTGTAGTTTAGTGTAAAAAAAAAATAGTAAACAATTTTTTAAAATTATGGTCGAGGTTCACCCGAGAATGGTGACAATTCTGCGTCGATTCCACTTTGTTTCATGAAAATCGGTTTAGTTGAACTGGAGATATCATGGCCGCCAGTTCGAAAAACGTGGGTTCGAGATAAACGCGTTTAAAGTTTGAAGTAAAGTTTGAAATAGCTCATTTTGACGAAGACCTTGCTTCACAAAAAAGGCTGTATCTTCTAAAGTATTTCGAATTTCTAAAAATCCTTTTAGGGGCATATTCACAACTACCCAAGCTATAAATAAATGCAAAAAACAAAAGTCGAAAAAAAAAAAGTTGCTCAATGAGAAGACCGCCTTAAGGTCATAACAGGAACAATGGACAGTGACGACGAAATACTTATAAGGACAAACTTAGAGAATCTTTCCCAAACAAACGAAAAACTTATAAAAGAATCTAACAAACAAATAATAATAAACTCTCAACTTTCAAACCAAATTCAAAATATCACTTCACACATTAATAAGCAACAAGAATTAATCAAACATATACTTTCACAAAATTCAAAACAAATACGAGACGAATTAGATATATTTCGACATATATATCAACTTAACTACGACATAACATTATTAAGAAACCATATTGACGACATTGAACAAATTATTTTAACCAGTAAATTAGGTATTTTATCTAGGAACATTCTGAGTAATGCAGAATTAGAGTTAGTATCAGATTTAGAGGCATTAGAAGATATAAAAATGGCCGTAGTTTACTATGTAAATTTAATAACAATAATAATCAAAGTTCCAAATTACTCCAAGAAGAAATTTTCAAAAATAATGATTGAACCAATTCCGAACTCTGAAAATAAAGCAATCATACTTAAAGAAAATATGTATATAATAGATGAAGAAAACAATTTGTACAACGACAATGTTAAAGATAATCTTAAAAATAATTTAAAACTTGTACAAGACAGTTGCCTCAGTCAAATAGTTAAATCAAAGAATGCACAATGTGAAATGGCAATTGATAATGAAGAAACAATAAATGAAATTTCTGATGGATTGATAATTGTAAAAAACTTAAAAGATAATCAATTAATTCAAAATTGTAATAGTAACAATATAAAATTACATAGGAACAGCTTAATAAAATTTGGGAATTGTCAAATAATTTTAAGAAACTTAACCTTCAAAAATACATTTCTAAAAATTAAAGAACTCAATTTCTTACCCAACACTGTAATTACTATTAAGGAGAAGAGTAAAAATAATGTAAAATTATTAAATGAATTACATATTGATAAAATTGAGAACACAAGAAATTTCATCAAATCAACTTTAAAGAAAGATTTATTCAAAATTTCAATGTTAAATTTACCAAGTATTCTCATTAATATATCAATATTCGCAATAATTTTTACATACTTTAAATTCCGACGCAATAAAACTTTCCAAATTAAACCAAGATCTTCGTCGGAGCCTCAGACTAAAGGGGGGCGAGTTATGGAACCGACACAATCCGTCCCTGTGCAAGCTGAACAATCTGGCCCTTCTGGCCTTGGTCAACCCAGCCATGCACAAATTATTTAAATTCGATTTTATTGATCTACTTAAGAATGTTGCAACATAGTTTCAAAAAACCAAAGCTCAACAAATTATTACTCCACTTAAGACTGTTGCAACATAGTTTCAAAATTCAACAACAAAGTATGAAAGTTGCTTACATTTCTTAACTTTGTTGCATCACCCAAAAACAAAGAAAGAAACTATAAACAAAAACAATTGAAACGAAATGCTTTCGCTTACTGACCGATATAATTGTTTTTGTCAATACAGCTCTTTTACTCTTTTCCAATAACTATGTATGTGTGCGTGCTCTAGAATAAGTATCTATGTATTTGTGGAAATACGAATAGGCTAAGATTTACTTTATAAGCTAGAATTCTTGTAAAGAGAAAATAATAAAGTTTCGATCTTTAAGAAGTGAAGTAAAAAGTGTTTTCATTGTTTAAAAAAAAACCAAAAACTAAAACTTCTAAGCTCAGTGAAATTTTACACAATGGTGAGAACCCGAACCATCTGAATAACTCAAACTCAACTCAAACTGGAACCCAAATTCGGTGAGTTTCTCAATAAAATGTACGACCACAACTATAATATTGTGTTAGTATTGAATTTGACATAAAGCAGGCATAGTGCTATCCCTTTCACATCGAAGTTTCCCATCTTGTTATATCTGCTTCAGATCGCTTTGGATCATTGCTCGCAACCACGCTTATTAAAGATTTACGCCTTTCAATTGCTGCAAAAGCAAGAAAAGATTTTTCTATTGACGTGGCTGGTAAAATTGTAGAGTATTTCGATGACCTTTATATTGACAAAAACAAAATTTTAAGGGAGCGTACAAAATTTAGATCAGAAGCCAAAGCAGCAACAACAAACAATACTCTCCTAAAGTGCATTTCATACGATGGAAAAAGAGACCTCACATTGAAAAAAAAAATAGTCCATGGCCAAGTCAGAACATACAGAGAAAAAGAAGAGCACGTCACAATATTAAAAGAGCCTGACTCTAAATTTGTTGGTTATGCCACCCCAACTGAGGGCACTGGAGAAGGAATCCAAAAAGGAATTGTTTGAAAAAAAAAAGAAAAATTATTCATTAAACTACTTAGTTGCTATTAGCTGCGATGGCACTGCTGTCAATACCGGACACAACTCAGGAGTTAATACATGCTTTGAACGATTTTTACAACGGTCATTGCAGTGGAATGTGTGCCTATTTAATTTTAATGTGTTACCTCTGAGAAGCTTATGTTATGTTATGAGAAATTATGTCTTGCGAAAATTATCCTGTAAATCTTTTTTCAGTAATTATAATCCCAGTTATAAAAAAGAATAAATAAATTTTTAGGTTGCAGATAGTTTTGAATCAGTCTCAATGGGTGTTATACCAAACAATATCGAAAATTGGAAATTACGCGATGACCAGCGTTATCTATTCGACATGGTAGTAGCTATTAATAATGGTGATCGCTTAGCTAGTAACAAACCTGGGCCTGTTAGCATAGCTCGCTGGTTAACAACTGCATCAATAATACTTCAACATTATGTGACCATCTTCTAAATTACGCCATCTTGTAGAGTTTATAGCTAAAGTTTACACACCGTTTTGGTTTCTGGTAAAGAGTCAGCCACAAGCTATTCATGGAAGTCGTCATGTTTTTAAGTACTTATGCTGGATCCGTCAGTTGCCTACTGATGTTCAATTACCTATCCGTCCAACGATAGAGAACACTGCTTACTACTTTCATCCAGAAAATGTGTTGTTGGCAATGATAACAGACCCCGAACATGATATTCGATCAAATGGGTTTGAAAAAATTAGAGCAGCACGCCAAGATCCACCTTCAATGATCCGTCTTTTTCGAGTGCCAAAACGTGGCGTAATAAATTTTGATAGTGACTCTTACGTTGAAATGATCTATTGGGATAAGTTCGAAATCACGGAAGCTCCTTGCCTGAAATTTTACTCAGACAACCATCTTATAGATTTTCAATTTTCGGCAGACAAAATCATCAACATTCCAGGTAAATCTTCGTAGCGCAAACTTATTCGTATTTCACTTATATTATTCAAAAACTTTCATAAACTTTCCATGCCATACACAAAACCACGAACGTTTTGTTCACTTTGTGAGTGAATCTACACTTGTTGTTACGGATGAAAAGCGCTTGGGTCATATTTTTGCCAAACTGGAAAGCCGCGAGCGATAGTGTTCTTGACACTCGCCAAAATTTAATGTAATTTACAATTTTTTATAATACCATTTCATCGTATTTAAAAAGATGCTTTTGTACATCATACGTTGTATGTACATTGTATAAGACCATTTATGTACCTCCGAGGCGTTGTTTTTTCTACTATCGCAATGTTTGCACGCTGCCATAACTCATGAAGTACTTTTATAACTATTGGTATATAATTACATAATTTACGATTTTTTGGGACACTTGAATCACCGTTAGGGTTTAAAAACAAAATTAAAGAAACAATAATTAAAAAAATGTTAGTTTTAAGAAATTTAAGGGCCGCCGGGAGTATTTCAAAAAAAGAAATTACACGTTTTTGAAATTGTTTTTTGAAGCCGTATCTTATCTTAGACCAATTTTTTTTTACATTATTAAAGTATAACTAAAAAAAAAAAAAATAACTGGTCATTTCAGCCCTTGAAAGGACTTTGACCTAGCTTCTTATGATCAATTGTGTTGTGCGTGTTATTATGTTTGTACACAATTGACCGAGAAACGGACTGACTCCGAACGGCGAGGAACAGAATGTTCTTGTTCTCAAGAAGCTTTACATGGCATTTTTATTACTCTCTGAGGTTTGCCATTGTCTGCAGAGAGGTGGCGGCAGTACAGAAAAATGATTTTAATTCAAATAATTTTCTGTCGCTGCTGGCGTTCGAACCCGGGTCTCCAGGTTCGTTGACATAGCGGTCACGCACTTTAACCAACTGGCGCCACGGACGCCACCATTTCAAGTAAGTAGTAGTAAAGTATAACTATTCAAGATTTATCCCTGACATTTTGGTCCAAAAATATTCGTCAATAAGGTAGAAAAGCGCAATGCCGCGAAAGACCTTAAATTTGCGGTGAGCAAGATTGCTCAAAAACTACTTATCCGATTGCTACCAAATTTTCGACACTTGCTTAAGGACTCGTTAAGGTGCGTTTAATTGTTCCATTTTTTTTTAGTATTCGTGTTTTTTGATTTATAACCTAGAACGACCTCAATTTTCTGCACAAGAAATGAAAATTTTCTTTTTACGCCCGCTATTTTGTAAAAAAATTAATATTTTTCAAAAATCAACAATTAAACGCCCAAGAACTCTTTACTAAATCGGAAATTATTTTGTATTATTTTTTCAGATGAACTAGTCTCCAGATATCTTGCTCACCGCAAAATTTAAGCTATTACGCGGCATTGTATTTTTCTGCGCTCTCGCCGAATATTTTTGGACCAAAATATCAAGGATAAATATTGAATAGTTACACTTTAATAATGTATGAAAATTTGGTCTAAAATAAAACACAGCTTCACAAAAAAAAAAAAATTTAAGAAAGTGTAATTTCTTTTTTTTTTACATACTCCCTTTCAAAAAAGGCCCTTATATTTATATTTTCAGGCCCTTAATAAAGAAAGTTCTATACTACAATTTGGAATTGCTATAACATTTTTGTTTCAAGGCCAAATAAAGTACCTTTTGGGCGAGATGTAAACAAATTTTTAAGAAGTTTAATGTTATGATAAAAAAAATTTATTTCAAGGGGGGTAAATTGAGGTAACAGGGTTTACCAGATGAATATGACGTCAAAAGTCCAAAAGCTCTGAGAAGAAAATGTGGTGCTAGTTAAGCCCTTTTTAACGGTTATGGAAAAAAGACCATTTTGGCGGTTTTTCCGGGGGTCCAAAAAAAAGAGAGATCCGCCAGCCGTCGGAGAAAAAATGAAATTGATTCTGTTCTGGAGTTTTTTTCGTCGCAGATTCCTACGGGCATTTAATTTTTTACGGCTCCATAGATTTTCATGTATATTGTTGCACAACGCAACCGACAGCCGCTTTGGTTCTGTTCGGGCTCTAATAGCTAAAACGCAATACTGCGTTCGGTCGATTGTGCGTTGATCGTACTTTGGTCTGCGTTGTAAAAGCTTTACGATATAAGCTGTCAAAACGGACGACCTCAATTTTTGTAAAACTCAATGTTGCGTTGACAGATCGTGCGTCTGTCATTTTGGTGATGCCAATAAAAGCAGCTATAAAAAAATCCCACAAAACATCCCTTTTTCCGAAATTATACAATTTTTAATTTTATTTAATCAATGGAAAACTAAAAGATATTGTCTTAAAATCATTATATGATCTTCTTTAGAAAGTTAAGATATCTTTTTTATGTTTAATATAATCTGCAAAATAATGTAAAATGTCACATATTATATGTGAAAATTTGGACTAGAGGCTTAAAAATAAATTGAGATTTATCTATGGTATTTGAAATTGATTTACCTTTAAATATTACAAATGTAAACACAATACAAGTTGAATGTAACTTAACATCGGATCATATATTAATAGCACTTCAGTTCTCTCGAAGTCTCACCTCGGTAATCATACGTAACATAACGATGGCCATTCACAGTAATGTTACGATCGTTATCGTCGACCAAAAAATATGGTGCAATGACGCCGGCGGCGTGCAAACCGCAACAAGCATTTATTTTTGTGGATGAAGTTGATTCATGAAGCACATGTAGATTTTCATCCGGCCAATAACGCATATTTTGCTTGTTGACGAACCCATTGAGCATTGCAGTTAACTCTCTGAAAGTTGCGATCACCGACTCCGAATTTCGGTAGTAAATTTTTATAATTTGCAGACGTAGTTCATTCGTATACTTTAACATGATGAAAATGATGAGTTTACTGAATAAATTGTTAGTGACAGTTTGATGATTAGTGAAATGGTGCGTATAGAAATGTAATTCAAAGTTGTCAAGTCCCTATTGGAAAACCCTGTAGTAAAATCGGGAGGAGGAGGAAAATATGTGTTTGAAATAGACAGTGTAGTGTATCTACATAATTCTCCTTTACCACCTTCTTAGTTGCACTCATTTAAGTTATTGCGCGTTTTGCTTATGCTACATTAATCAATTTTGTTTACATTCGTTGTAGCAGCGATCTCATCTTATATATCCAATAGCATGCAAAGCAGTGCACTTGTTTTACATTGCACTCACATATATTGTGACGCAATTATGCTTGCACTGTACTTACTGACGTATTAACATTGACCAGCAAGAAATTCGATGAACCAATAGAATTTGGGTCATCGATGGTTATGACAATATTTTGGGTGAAACTAAGAATAAAATTAAAAAATTATGTAATAATATAGGAATTAGTAAAATATGAAATATAATTTGGAATGTTAAGGCTCAACCAAGTTATGCGTAAGCAAATAAAAGCAAGAGAGCAAAAGTACGAACTTGTGCTGCACTATATGGAGTCGCTCAAGTTTTGCGTAAGCTTTCCTTTCGTTCAGTTTCTCAAGTTACGTTTACTTTGCTAAACTTGATTGAGAGCGCTCGACTCCGTGGTTTGCTAAGCAACCTAAAATAATAGGGTTGCAACCTGTATTTTAAATAATTTGAATTTTCTTTTCATTTATCTTTCACCGCAATATGATTAAAAATCATTTATTTATTTTTTAAATTTATAGTTAAGACAAACTTCCGAAACTTCAAGAGTTTTCATTGCAAAATCAAGCTTTTTTAAGCTTAACAAACATATATTCATTCACAACATAATGTTTTATCAAAACTGTTGGCAACCCTTATCAGCAAAAAACAAATTTTTATTGAGTGTCAATTTATTGGAATTTTTTTTTTTATGCATACTGTGTTTTTTATTGAAAATTGAGAAGTAATTTTCGAGTTTTGTTTGAACTTAAGAAAACTTTTCGTTTACTTCTCTCTGATACTTTTGTTTGCTTACGCATAACTTGGTTGGGCCTTAAGAATTAGAACAATTTTTATTATAAAAGAACCGAAATTTCAATAAAGAAAACAGAATTGATCTGAGCTTGAAAACGAGCAAAACAGTATTTTCTCTTACGGTATACGTTCCAACTTATGGCGACACTGCTTGGTTGAACGTATGTAGAATTATAGGGAATCACTAAACTTTTGAAAGGAGTTTTATCCTCCATAGTTAGATGCAAGTTTAATTTACCATACAAATTCATTACAACAGAAATATAAATTCTTTCTTGAGTTATAAGCGATTTAGTAATCGTTCCTCTTTTTTTTTATTTAATCTAAGAAAAACGCGTTTTTCTCGAAACAACTTTTTTCTTTCTCTGTACTGCCTCATATTCTGTCACGTCGAAGTTTGTCTTTAGCTTATGCTGGAATACAACACAGTGTTGCCAGATAGGTTGAGCTTCTTTCCCCTAAATCTGAAAAAATTTGCTGAATTTTCCCCTAAAAATAAAAAAAACCCCTAAAATTTTTTTGAGTTAGTTAAATTTATTGAATGAATACTTTGTTGAATTGATGTAAATAAATACAATATCTAGTATCTATACATAGTATTTAAGTCATTAAAAAATACAAAAAAAAAGCAAATTTAAATATATGCTTATTCGTCGTCAGAATTTAAAACAGCCTCACGTTTCACACATATTCTGGCGCTATTTCGCTCATTCGACAAACAATCAGCAGCATTGTTTCGATGGTACGATGGTAAAATAAACCTTTTAAGAGCTAAAACAAAATGAAAAATAGAACACAAAAGGGTGCATCAAATGCAAAAAAAAACAGTTCATAGTTGATGTTGTCACTTCTTTTAGAAACCACTAAAAATTCTCAAAAAACCTTAACAGAAAATTAAAATCCCCTAAAGATTTTTGACCCCTAAATTTTCTACTAAACCGAAAAAAACCCCTAAATCTAGGGGAAAATCCCCTAATCTGGGAACACTGATACAACATTCTTTTACAGGACTTTATCTCCAACTGCTATATTCGGTTCTTTTGCTTTTCGTCTTTTGCCAGCTTTTTCTTTTCCTTTTTTTATTAAATGCAATCTAGATCACTTGGGCCCATGTTACACGGTGCTCGCTTGCTCGGCGTGCAAATAATTTTGTTGTTGCAAAACTGTAAAAAATCAGTGAGACTGTAGGAGGATGAACACTTTGTAGACCGAGCAAAATATGTTCATTTTTGCTCGGTGTACATGAGAGCGAGCACCGTACAACAGTGCTGCTGTGTGGTGAAATTAAAGATTTGGACGTTGAAGTAACTGAAAAGTACATTTTGTGAAGAAAAGCGCTACTATTGTACTATAACAGTATGAAGAAAATAGTTGTAGGAAACCCTTATTGGAATAAAGGGTAGGAGAAAAAGCAAGGAACCCTGCAAGACAGCGCTAACAAGTTTACGAACACAATGAAACAATATTTTGTGTACACTAACACATTCATACGGTGTCATGTTATGTGAAACAAGGAAAATTGTATGTGCTTGTATATCTTGCTCTTTTACCATCAAAATATAATCGAAAAAATTTTAAAACAGTCAAAATAAAGTGAGCGGTGCAAATAAGTTTCTGAAAAAATAAAATAACATGATGTAAAATAACAAAATATAAGTGAAATAATACAGCAAATAAGTGGTGTGAAAAAGCTGTGGTGTTTTCATTTTGTTGTTTTGAGTTTAGTTTCCTTTTTTTAGTTAAAATTAATATGTTATGTATCGAGTATATTTTAATTTGTCCATGCATTATTTTTACTTTAATATTGAAAAAATTGTAAAATTATATTTAAATATGTATTTTCTAACATTTATAAGGAAAATAACGATTTAAAATAATAAAAAATAGTAATAAAAAAGTTTGTGTTTTTGTTTGAGACAGGGTTTGAACTCGCGATTCGGAAAGAGTAAGTTGGAATTAAAGGTCTGAGCTTGAACCATTACGCTACGGTGGGCAAGCGGCGCGCGGCCGCTAACTGTGTTTTTAAATAAAAAGCCTACATTTGTTATGATTTTTCTAATGTAATATTCTATTGGTGTGTGAAGTGCAGCATTAGTCTTTTTAAATGAACAAAACATGGGTGCCAGAACGAAATGCAAGGTCACACGTATAGGATAATAACGAGTTGGGTATGGAGAATTTTATATGGGCCTAACAGATTTTCTGTTACGACTCGCGTTAAATAACAAGTTAGCTAACAGTTACTGTTCTAGCTGGGAACTGAATGAAATGTCAAAACTAGCTCGGCGTGCATATTTATGTCGTGTGACCTACCAACGTGCAAATTGAGAAAAGATAATACAAGACCGTGTAACATGGGCCTTGCTGATGTGTCAATCATATCGACTCATAACCGCCAAAATATCTTAAGCGCCAAAAAGAAAATTTTACAGGAGAAGGTTTTTTTTAATTATCTTTGCTATTAATTTTATCTTTTATCTCTTATCTCTTTGCTATTAATTTTATTTTAATAATTTTATCTCTTATATTGATTAATTTCTTTTAGAGAATTTCATCTTAAGCGACACTTTGCTGTCATGAAAAATGTAAACAAACATGTAGTGTGTACTTAAGCTAAAATTGCTTTTGGTTTAAATTCATAATCTAATTTCGTACACCTATGAAATTTTGACAGACGATGTAAACCATCGCAAATTATCGATTTTCATCAAAAAACATAAATCGGATATTATGTCGCTTAAGATATTTTGGCGGTTATGAGTCGATATCATTCGTTATGTCTTGAATTCCTATCATTTTATCTCGTATCACTCTATTGAACATTAACTCCGATGGGGGTGATCCTATCTTATCGTAAGGTACTACAATGCATGATACAATTACAAGGTAGGCTCATTTTAAAATGGCTGCTCAATTGTGAAATTTTGCAACAACAAAGCTGTAGAAGCCACAAAAGTCAAACGACAAAAGCAACAACAACAACAAAGAAAAATTAAAAGCTATCAGCTGATTTTGACAACTAGCGCACTCTGCTATCCAATATGAGCCTACCTTGTAATTGTATCATGCTTCAATGTACATCAGAATGAATTTTAGTATTTCTTGTTTGTAGTCGCTTTTGTTTGCGCTAGCAATTTTCAACCGTTTGTCTAAGGGCGCGTTTATAGTGCCGACTTATTGCCGAACCGAACCGAGCTGAAAACGCGTCATGCTGAAAGAAACTGGTAGTGCGTATAGTGCGCGCTTTCCGCCGCCGACTTGTTATAGCTGCTTTGTGACTATTTTGGATTTGTTTCTATATATAACTTTTTTTTTTATTTTTGCAATTAAATCATCGATTTCGCCACGTGATTTCGTGTCTGCTTTCTTCTTTACTCAAACCAGCGGACATCAAGTGAAGTTGATAAAAGGGAAGTGCGCAGAAATGTTCGTTGCTATTGTCGTTTTTGATTTGATAAAGCTTTGTTTGTTTTTTTTTTATTTTTGCAACAACAAATGACGAAATTAAGAGAAAGACAAATGACGAAATTTCCACCCATTTGCTTTTGATCCCAATAAGAAACGAAGAAAAGGCGCAATAGCAAAAACAACAAAACAACTAATAAGAACTCATGGTATAATAATACAAGGTAGCATTGACAACTGCTATTATTAATTATATATATAAAAATTATAATGTATTAATTTTTTGGAATCAAAAGAGATTTTACCTTTTTGACTTTGTATGGAAGGTAGGCGTGATTTGGTTGAATTTCGTACTCAGAGTATATATTATCAAAACTCATGTGCACAATTTCAATTCATGTGCACAAATGAAAATAACGACTGTAATCGTGACATGGTCAAATCGACTCGGGTGGTCATGCTGATCAGAATATATATATGTATACTTTTCTATACCTACCACGCTTCCTTATGGGCGTTACGAAAGGAGTGACAAAATTAATATACTCCTTTTACGTTTTTTAAACGTGGGGGTATATTAATACATGTATCTATATATTTTATTGGAGTTTTGCTTTGATTCTTTTTGATTTTTTTTTTTTTTTTAATGAAAATAATAAGTATGCAACATGTAAAATAACATAAAACTCATGCAAGCCGTGCGAGCGAGCGAGAAAGCAACAATCGGCACGCTGAATACCACCGCACAAGCCGCTTTAAGATGTTTGCTTGACTGGCACTATACGCAGTTTAAGCTTATTTCATATGATTGTATGGGCAGCGTTTTCAGTTTTCCTTCTCGGTTCGGTTCGGTTTGGCAATAGTAAGTATTGAAATACTGAAAGTATTGTAATCAGAGTTATGTTGTTTAATTTGCAAAAGTTTTAAAATCGACACTTAAATATTGTTTGTCATTGTCTGTTCTCAACGATTTTGGCAAACTGAGGCCACAAAATATTGCTTCTATTGCGCTTATGATGCTATCAGAGTATATATTTTTCCGTAACACCACCTCTTGATACCTTGAGTAGTAGTCTATAAGGACCAGAACATACTTCTTGTTCCGTTTGGAGACCCAATAAAGCAATAACGGCAGCGCTTAACATAATTCTCAGCTTCCCATCTGTTAACGGTCACCAAACCTTGGCCCTTAATCTGCGTTTCATTGCTGGCTCTATTCATGGGCCAGATTAAGGATCTTTTTTCTGAGAGATTTCGAAATTACAATGCGTGTGCCCCGCAGAAGCACACTGCCAATTGCTGAAAGCTTGAAACGGAACGGAAATTAAATGTTCTATGTGTCTGAATTCCACGAGTCATTATTGATGTGTATTATAATATTAGAGATTTCTTCTATGGTAGCGGTATCGGAACCAAGTTGAATTCGATAGATGACTTAAAACTTAAGTGAATGACTGCAGTCTCAAAAGCCATCGTTCAATCCTGCCAGGTGGCTTAGATGTTTGTGATTAGTTGTGTTACTAATTCGAACTCCAAACCCACTAAATAGTAGAATATTTCGACTGACCACTCTAATACCAAACTTACTTTTTCAGTTTCGGAGTATCTCTTTTCGACTTCGGATAAACTATTGCTAGCAAAGGATTATTTTGGATCATTATTGGAATCGAATTGGATTTTAACTACCCCTAGAGTAATTGGGATTGCATCTGTTACCACGCGCGTTCTGTTTTTAGACTGAAAACATTATAACATCGGAATTCTTGATATCTTCAACTCAAGGTTTTGAAAAACCTCCTCCTATATCTCCAGACGAAACCTGGTCGATTATTTAGAAAGTATATGATTTTAGTATGGTCACTTTGTAAGGGACATGGTTTTTTCGATTTTGACAAATTTCAAACATTTGAGTATGCATTTGGGATCATAGCTCATGAATAAATAAAAAGTTTTGATTTTGGTTTTGATTATTTTTGTGGAATATTTTAAGATTTGACTTTTTTTACTTTAGTTTGTATCATAGATGGGCGTGGCTAACATCCAATGTTGCCATGTTTTTATCTTGTATTTGGAATCAAGGCATATTCCAAACCACAAATCTGATATTACAATTCTCCGGATATTTTGCTAGGAACACAAAATTTCAGACAAATTCTTTACTCAACTAAATTAGACAATGCGAAATTTGCACAACACAACAAACACTAGGTGTGTTTCCGTACACAATGTCGAGTAAAAGTCGAGTAAAGTTCAAGCTGGGAGCGTAAAATGAAATTTGAGAATAGTGTTAAAAGTACGGAAACGGCTTCTAGCTAGTTT
Organism: Pherbina coryleti; assembly: GCA_943735915.1. Taxonomy (NCBI): domain Eukaryota; kingdom Metazoa; phylum Arthropoda; class Insecta; order Diptera; family Sciomyzidae; genus Pherbina; species Pherbina coryleti. The sequence goes on from OX030948.1 coordinate 78,239,579, forward strand.
CCAGCACAAAGATGGCTGAATGCCTATAAACCGTAAACAGCGCCAAATTTATTTACGCCAATTATCAAATATCAGCTTTTAAATTAATTAATTTAATTAATTAATTAATTAATTAATTTAATTAATTTATTATTTATTTCTTTATATTTATTTGCAATTTATATTTCACTATTTGTAAATTTGTTTTCCGCCGCAAACCATAAACAAGCAAAAAATTTAAATTTGACATTTGGATTTAATGATAGGATGAAATAAAATCAAATTTGGCTTGAAATTTGGCTAACTTTTGGAAAAAATGTTCCACTCTTTGTGGTAATTGCTTTCGTATCAAGAAACATTCCATATTAGGTTGTAAAATTAGTGTGATATGAACTTGGGAAAAATGTGGACAGAAATGTTATTTAAGTTATTATGTTATGTTATATTATTTATACAGTTTTTAAGAGATAGTAAATTGTGCGATAGATTGTATTAAAAAATTATTAATTGTTTTTTGTTTTTTTTTTTTTTATTTAAGAAACAAGACAGAGTCTTTTAAATGCAGTAATACACAGAATACACACATAAAAAATAACAAATAACAAGTGATTAGCAACAGAGAAATAGGTAAAATTATCAGACAAAATAAATCAGATTCTTTTATTTACAATTTAAAAAACACACTTTAAAACGCAATCAATAATCAGAAATTATGTTCTCAAAATCTTATCTAAGTCTTCCAACAAGTCTATGACCGTTATCTACGGTCCGTGGATATACAGTGGTGGATAAAAGTGTATATATAATTGAAAATTTTAGATAAATTAGATATTACTTTTTTTTTATTGAAGATAATCGAGAAATCATTTTTACATTGTATACCTTAAACTCTCTTATTAAATTAAAAAGAAATAAAGAATGTTCTTTCATATAAAAAACTAAAAAAAAAAACTAAATTCTTCGGTAACAGTATTTATCCAGTTTTGTCCATTTAAGTTGTTTGACAAATTAGTACTGTATGATATGTGGATACTTCCTAAGTTATTTAAAACATTAGAAATCTTTTAAGTTGCTTCGATATGAAACGCGTGTTTTTCGTTTTGAGTTTGTACAACAACTTAACTTCTTTATTCAAAGTGACTTCTTTTTAAAGTACAAAAGTAATGAGAGAATGTTGATTTACATATGAATTAACCATGGTTGAATAAATAAGGTTGTCGCATGGGTGAGAGCGAGTTCCCATAAATGTCAAATCGAAGTTGACATCTCATACAAAATCTGAAAACGAAAATTAATAACATGAAAAGCCGTTGAAGTTGTTGTTGTTGCTTTTCATTGATTTTGACAATAATGGGTACTGAAAAGAGAGTACGATCAGCCACGAGACAACCTTATTTATTCAACTATGTGAATTAACGGAATGACAAAATGATGAATGTATAGGTTAATGATTTACAGGGTGATGTCAAAAACAATTCAAATCAAAATTTATTATATTCAAATATAAAGTAGAAAGTAATAAATTCAATATCAATATCATATAATTAGAAATATAAAGAACAGAATATTCTCTATAAATATATAGAATTCAAAAACGGCTTCAACATTCCGGGCGCGTTGAAAGAATCAGCTTTCAAGGATGAATCAACATTGCAAGTTTGCGTATTGGGCGGCGGAATAGCCCTCTCGGCGTTTGTACGTCCGCGACCCTAGTTTTCCCATCTTTGCCTGGGTGTGTAGCGACAACTCGATCAATTGCCCACTTCTGGGGAGGCAAATTATCTTCGTGAATGAGGACCAGAGTATTGTTGCAGAGATCATGTTCGCTGTTCGTCCAACGGTGGCGTTGCAGAATCTCATTCAAATAGTCCTCAGACCACTTCTTCCAAAATTGTTGTTTTGCTGCAGTGATTCGTTTCCACCTCTGTAAATGATGAATGTCGTGGCAATCGAGTTTCGGTTCTGGTATGGCATTCAAGGGTCCGCCTACCAAGAAGTGGCCAGGCGTCAGAGCTTCGAAATCGTTGGGATCGCTCGATAACGGAGATATCGGGCGCGAATTCATAATTGCTTCAATCTCAACCAGCGCCGTCGTCAGCTCTTCGAAAGTCATCTTTGCGTTAGGTACGATGCAAGTGACCCTTTGCGGACTTTACGGCAGCTTCCCAGATACCACCAAAGTGGGGAGCCCTGGGTGGAATAAAATTAAATTTAGTAGATTGTTTTGAGCAAAATTCTACAATACTATTTTGAAAAGATTGGTTTAAAAATGATTATTTTAAATCAGCGAGTTGAGCATTGGCACCAACAAAATTTGTGGCGTTGTCACAAAAAATGTCTGTAGGTAATCCGCGACGTCCAATAAATCATTTAAGCGCCGCAATAAATGCATCAGTTGATAAGTCAGTGACTGCTTCGATATGGACTGCTTTGGTCACGAAACAGACGAAGATTGCTACGTAGCTTTTATAGGGTTGCTTGCCACGAATTTTGAGGTATGTGTAGATAGGCCCATAAAAATCGACGCCACATCGTTCGAAAGGTCGCGCTGGTGTGACTCGCTCTGGTGGTAAGTCACCCATGATCTGCTGTAGGAGCTTGGGCCTATAGCGTATGCAGCTAACACATGATCTTACGGTTTTGCGTGCAAGATTTCGAGCGCCGATGATCCAGAATGTTTGACGGATGAAAGCTAGCAATGCCTTTGGACCGGCGTGAAAGTTGGTGATGTGCAGATGGTGAATCAAGACTTCAACAAAATTACCGGTTTTCGGCAGTAGAAATGGATGTTTTCGATAATCTGGAATGTCTGCATGTCGCAAACGACCACCCACACGAATCAAGCGAAACCCGCCGACTGTTTGTATAAACAAACCGAGAGTTTTTAGCGATGGTTTGATTTCTCTGCCTTTCTCGAGATAACTAAATTCAGCAGCGAAATATGCTTCTTGGATATTCCAAATGATGCAGTATAGTGCATTTTTACGCTCGTCTGTTGTTATTGCTGCTGTAAAACTTCTATAAATAATAAGCGCTCGATATCTATACAGCCAACTGATTACATTGAGGAGTTTGTTGTATGAGCTGCAACGCTCTACGAAATTCAAAACAGAATTCTCTCTAACGTCCCACTTTAGAACAGTTTTTCTAATAGCGGACTCATCATCTTTGTAGTTTGTTGTCGCTAGGCGAGTTTTCGGCCAACGATCTTCATTTTCTTTTAGAAACGCTGGGCCAGAGAACCAAATTGAATTAGATAGCTCCAATACTGAACATCCACGTGACACGATGTCTGCTGGGTTACTGGCAGTTGGAACATGTCTCCAGCTGCAACCGTTTGTTGCTTCCTGGATCTCAGAAATACGATTTCCAACGAAAGTTGTAAGTGTAGATGAGTGCATGCTCAGCCATTGAAGAATTACTGTTGAATCAGTCCACAAAAATGGTGACAATCCAAATTCGACGAAAAGAGGAGAGATTTTTGTATACAACATTGCCAGTAAGTGCGCACCGCATAGTTCTAATTGTGGTAAAGTTCTCTTTTTTGTTGGTGCTACTCGACATTTTGCTGTAACTAGATTGACGAAAATCTGTTGATCCTGATCGACTATACGAGAGAATATACAGCATCCGTATGCTCTGATAGACGTGTCACAGAAGCCGTGAACCTGCACGCTACGAGGAAAGAGACGCAAGACATACCGAGGTATTTTAAGTATACCGAAGTTGTCAAGGTCTTCGATAAAATTTTGAAAAGAATTTTCTGTATTTTGGGGTACTTTGTTATCCCAATCGATTTTCTGTATCCACAAATCTTGCAGTAAGACTATTGGTTGAATAAGTAGAGGGCAAACTAAGCCTATCGGATCGAATATTGATGACGTAAGCGACAACATTGCGCGTTTGGTGACAGTAGAATAAAGATTCTTTGGTTGAAATGAGAATAAGAATGAATCATTGGTTGGGTCCCAAGTTATGCCCAGTGCACTGGTTATAGCTGGCTCGTTTAAATTTATGTTTTTTCTGTTTTCGGTTTTTGACCTATATGCTGAATGGTTAGATTGAATTTTCGCTAAGTTAAAACCTCCCTCGGACAAGAGAAGCGTTGTCTCTTTTTGAATTTTCTGAAGGGATTCATAATCGTCGGCTCCGGTTAATAAATCATCCACGTAGAATTGAGTTTTGATCGTTTTTGCTCCAGTAGCGAATACATGTTGATACTTATCTGCAAGATAGTGTAGGCTACGAATAGCTAGAAATGGAGAAGCTGACATACCGTATGTGATTGTGTTAAGCTGGTAAGTATGAAGAGGCTCACAGTCATTCTCTCTCCACAAAACTCGTTGAAACTGGCGTTGAGATGGATGTATCAACACCATTCGATACATTTTTACAATATCTGCCGTAAGAGCATACTGTCGCAGCTGGAACCGAAGAATGAGTAGAGAAAGTTCATCTTGTATAGTCGGACCTGTAAAGAGAATATCATTCAATGATTTTTGAGATGACGTTTTTGCCGACGCATCAAATACGACTCGCAACTTGGTGATCGTGCTATTTGGTCGGAGAACACACTGGTGGGGTATATAGTAGTGTGGTTGGTTTAAGTTCACATTCTCCACGCGCGACATGTGGCCAAGTTGCTCGTACTCCCTCATGAACTCAATGTATTGCTCTTTGAGTAGCTGATTATGCGATAAGCATCTTTCAAGAGAATTGAATCTTTTCAACGCTAAATCATACGACAAACCAAGTACAGACGGATCATCCTTGAACGGCAACATAACTTGAATCCGACCATCTTCCATTGTCTTGACATGAGAAATAAACGAATCTTCACATGCTTGGTGCTCTGAATTCCATTTATGTTTTGGAGATTTGACTTCTTCTACTAACCACAAACGTTCGAGTTGTATGTTTAAATTTTCATCTTCAAAGTCTTTAGCGATTGTAAGGCAAGAGCGAGCATTGCGTCTATCGATGCTGTCAATAGCTTTGTATCGTCCGCATACCACCCAACCAAAATGTGTTTCTTGAAGCGTCGGAAAATTTGGTCCAAGTTTTATTTGACGAGAGCGTAAAATTTCAAAAAAGTTCTCAGCACCTAAAAGCAAGACAATGTGCTGAGATTGGTAGAAATTCTCATCAGCTAGTTCAATGTTTGTTGGAAGATTCCATCCGCGTATATCTACATCTATTTCAGGTTGATATCCAGATACGCGGCTGGTTATGAAAAAATTAAGGTTGAATTCTTCGTTATGGTAACGAGAGCGAACGGCAGTCTCAGTTTCAAATTTGATTTTGGATGATAAACCTCCTACTCCGACGATGTCCGTTGTCTTTCTTCGTTTAGGCAGGCTCAAAATTCTAGCGAAACTCTCAGTAATTAAATTCACTTGCGAGCACGAATCCAAGAGCGCCCGACAAACTTTCATGTCTCCTGAGCCATCTCGAATTAGAATGACTGCTGTTGCAAGAATTATGCGATCTGATGACTGTTAAATTGTCGTATTGACAGCTGCTGGTGGCGATGGTGGCTGCGTCACTGAAAGGGATGCTGAATTTTCATTGCTTTCATTTGACGAACGATGGAGTAAGGTGTGATGAGATTTTCTGCAAATTTTGCACCTATTCTTCGATGAGCATTTAGACACAACATGTCCCTCTGAGAGACAATTAAGACACAGGCCAAATCTTTCAATATTACTATGTTTTGCTTCGTGTGCCATTGCTTTAAATTGAGAGCAACCACCAATCCAATGATCTAAGCTTTTGCACAAAGCGCATATTTTTTGATGAGTGAGAAACGAAGTTCGAGGAATTTGTTGTTGTCGTGGTGCGCTGCGCCGATTGTTGTTGATGTTTGACGGTGGGTTGCATGATTCAGATGACTCTAGAAACTGGCATCTTCTTTCTAAAAGATTACAGAATGCTTCCTAACTTGGCAGTGTTGAAAGTTTCCATTTTATTTGCGTTTCAGTATCAGCCTTTTTGGAAATCAAATGAATAAGCAAAGCATTGCGTTTCCTAACGATTTGAGAGAACTATATATAGCTGATGAGCTATCTACTAGGTGTCGCAACTGCACACCTGATGACTTTTGCATTTCTGGCAAATCGTAGGGATTCGAAACATGCTCCAAGAAAATTAGCGATTTATTTCCGTAACGATCTTCTAAGCGCTGTAATCAGTGTTGCCACTCAATACATTTTCTCCGTAGCAAAAAAGTATCAAATCTGGCTGAAGTGTAGCAAAATAATAAAAAAAAAATGTAAGTCTAGCAATAATAGTTAGAGGCTATTTGGCAGAATTTGTTTTTTATCGAAAATTTTATTTATTTATATTTTTATTTTATTCAAGATAAAAAAAGCAATTATTGTTTTAAATAGTATTAAAAGAGACACTTGAAATTCTGTAAATAATGGAACAATTTTTGTTTTTTTAAATATGAATGTTACCGGCTGTGCCACTGCTTCATTATCGCAACTTCTTATTATTGAATATTATTATTGAATTTTGTTAATAAGCGCCCGTGTATTGTAGTTGTAATAAGTGGCGACCGTGGCGTAGTTGGTTGAAGTGCGTGGCCGCTATGTCAAAGAACTTTGGAGACCCAGGTTCGAACCCCAGCAGCGACAGAAAATTATTTGAATTAAAATAATTTTTCTGTACGGCCGCCACCTCTCTGCAGACAATGGCAAACCTCAGAGAGTAATCAAAATGCCATGTAAAGCTTCTTGAGAACGAGAACATTCCGTTCATCGCCGTTCGGAGTCGGCGTTAAGCATGTAGGTCCGGTTCTCGGTCAATTGTGTACAAACTTAATAACACGCACAACACAATTGATCATAAGAAGCTAGGTCAAAGCCCTTTCAAGGGCTGAAATGGCCAGTTATTTATTTTTTTTTTTTTTATTAAGCGCCCAGTCAGGTCTCTTTGAGTGTTTCAATGCGCTAATGAAGTTACAGTAATGAAGCAGTGGAACTAGCCGGTAGCATACATATTAAGAACAATACCATCGTTAACTCTGCGTTTTTTACAATTTTATCAATTTACTCTTTCTCCACATCCAAAAATTAATCCATCAATATTTGTCTTTTTCGGGATTCCACATTTTGTACATGTGCAGAACACGTAGCGTGTCTATTAAGATGTGATAAAATATTGTCAGTACTCTTGTTGCATGCTTGCAAAAAGTTTTTATTTTACAGCCATGGACATTTTTTCAGCCACTCCACTCTCAACTTCCTGTAGTTTTTCTTAGATTCACCGTAAAGAAATAGTACAATATCAAAATAATTTCTCTCATGAGAGCTATATACAGAAAAAGCCAAAATACTTACATCTCATAAATTTTTTCTCCACTTCAATTTCTTCCTCCACTTTTTCTACTCTTGGTTTCTTAACCACGAATTTAAAAAAAAAAAAAGCAATGAATTTAAGCCTGTTGATTTAAAATTATAAATTATATATCAACTTACGTATCCAATTTAAGCTATACAAAAAATCTCTTTAAAGTGAAGATAGCAACGAATTTTACGTTGACATTCATCAACAAATCGCACAGTTTATTTACATCGAAAAATAAAATGGGGTTTGAGAGGTGAATGCACTAAAGGTTTGTTTTAAAATATAAAGTGTCCGTTTTCTAATTTTTTCTATTGACAATGCAAAAATTGTTTGAAACTATGAAAACGTACACTGAAAAAAAAATGTTTTAAATTGACGACAATTGTTATTAATTTGACGATATTTGTGTTTAAAAAATAGCTTGCAACAAATTTCGTCAAAGTAAGAGCAAATGTATTTAAAAATTTTGAAAAACATATGAAAAAAGTCAAATTAACAACACATTTTGTGAACACATTGTGTTTAATTTTAAGCTAACTTTTTTTTCAGTGTAGTATTTTAAGAAGCAATGTAGCATTGTAGCTTTTCATTTTTAACGCAGCAAATTTGCTACAATTGTAGCAAAACGGCAACGCTGGCTGTAATGCTTTTGCATAATTTTCTGCTGTAACTTGAAAAGCGCGTACTGTGTCTTTTGCTTGAAGAGCAGCGAAGTAAATGGTTGAATTTTTCAATAGGTGATAGCGAACTGTCATTATCAACAATTTGTTTAAATGTCGAAATGAAATTTTTGTATTCCGAGTACTTTCCTTTAAATATCGGCAAATCGAGGCGAGGAAGTTTATTGGTTGTTGAACATGGTACTACCATGGACGAATCTAAGCTGGATCGTTTGTAATTGTCACCCAGCAATTCAATTATTTTCGCTTTTGTAGTAATGCATAAGTCTTCTATCTCCGCTCTTTGGGTATCCTTATCATTTAAAATCTCGATATCTGTTTGGACAACTAAAATTTGCTTAAAATATGCTTCTACCAACGATAACCTGCATTCTAGTTCAGCAATTGACATTGATGATGTCACAAGATTTTTTATACGAGAGACGTTCTGCTTTGCCGCTTTTCTTTTCTTAAGCAAAGATTCTAGTTCTGCCATAATTTAACGATAAAAAATCGGACTACGTTAGCGAGAGAGGTGAGACAGAAAGTCAATGACGAAAGAGCTATGATAACCTGCTATATTATCACTCAGCAGCAAACGCAATGCAGAAATAGCGGAGATTCAATAAGTGCAGTGTTAACAAGGGCAGAGTTTTTTGACGATGAGAAGAAAGCAGCGAATATGCAATAAACCAGTTTTCAATTACAGTTGTATGTATGTCTGTATTTAGGTATATGCAACATAAGTATATAATTGCAGTAGTAATGTATTGTTGCGGCAACAGTGCTTTTTATATCCAAATTAGATAGTTTTCGCTGCTGCTGAATTATTTTATCATTTTATGGATGAATGCGTAATTTAATTAATTTGGCAAACATGATCAAATAAAAAGTCAAGCATGATATAAATACCTGGTGTAGAGGTTTTCTTTTTTTTTTTTGTACTTCCTTCTATTCTATAATTTCTAATTTCTATCAGTTCTTTTGGTGCTCCTCACGATGTTTCCAACGTAGATTTGATGTAGTCTGTAACCAGCTGTGATGTGGTGCTCCAATCGATGTCTTTTAGTGAGAATGACTCTTTTTCCAATTAAATGTTAACCATAGTACTGCACCAAAGCTTCGTATTATATTGAAAAAAGCAGTGTCTATTTTGACAAAAACGTTATTGTAATGAATTGCAAAAATGTCGCTTTAGGCTTCGTGCCCCACGTTGGGCGCCAAAAAATGTATGATATGTGGATACTTCCTAAGTTATTTAAAACATTAGAAATCTTTTAAGTTGCTTCGATATGAAACGCGTGTTTTTCGTTTTGAGTTTGTACAACAACTTAACTTCTTTATTCAAAGTGACTTCTTTTTAAAGTACAAAAGTAATGAGAGAATGTTGATTTACATATGAATTAACGGAATGACAAAATGATGAATGTATAAGTTAATGATTTACAGGGTGATGTCAAAAACAATTCAAATCAAAATTTATTATATTCAAATATAAAGTAGAAAGTAATAAATTCAATATCAATATCATATAATTAGAAATAGAAAGAATAGAATATTCACTATAAATGTATAGAATTCAAAAACGGCTTCAACAAGTACTTTGTCCATAGTCCTTTGTTTGCTAAAACACTTTCAATTCTATTTGGCATACTTTCCACTAAATTTTGTATTGCTTGGTGTGGAATTTTCGCCAATTCAATGTTAACTCGGGATGACTGGTCCTGACGAAATCCCGAGCTGCATTTTAAAACATTGTTCTGTGTGCTCCTCTATCAAAAATTTTTAATATATCCTTGCACAGTGGTAATTTTCCATATATATGGAGAAAATCTTATTGGAGCGAAGCTCCCATGGAACAACTTGTATGAAGAATGTTTAAAGAAGCAGAACTCTGAAATGGGTTGACCGATTTTAATATTTCTTTTTCTTAACTGTTCTGCTGGAAATTCTGGAAATTCTGTTAAGTTTAGAAATTTATTGAAAATAATATATCCATATCTTTCTTGCTTGATACATATTCGTTTAATTCAGTTTGTTGCTTGCCTGCTACTGTATGTATCCGTCGTTCGCTTCGCTCGCTCGCTCGCTCGCTATAAATTACCGAACAGCATGGAACAACAACAAAAACATTAAGGCGAATGTTGTTCGCTGCAACAGCTGTTTATTACTAACTAAAATAAATAACTGCTATGATGAAGTTTGTAAATAGATGCAAATACATAAAGATTAAATTGTTTGATGTTTTTATTTGCATGTGTTGGTGAACCCTATAAAATACCGGGTGTCCCAACAAGAACGCAATTTTTAAATGTGGCAACACTGGAAGTGTCATTGTTTGACATTTGAACAATTGTTACTGTTTGCTAGTAGAAGGTACGAGGTTAGTAAAAATGGAGCGCTACACGAATGAACAACGCATTCTCATTGTGAAATTGTTTTTCCAAAATGGTGAAAGTTTTGCGGCTACAGTTCGCAAATTGCGATCAATTTGGGGTCACAATAATGCTCCAAAAAAGTCAACTGTAAAGAGATTAATGGATAAATTTGCCGAAACTGGGTCTGTTAGTGATGTAAAGACAACAACGCGCCTTCGACCAGGTCGATCGACCGAAAATGTCGCAGCTGTACGTGATGATGTCGCTCAAACTCCATCCACCTCAATTCGACACCGAGCTCAACAAATTGGTGTCTCCAAATCCACTATGCAGCGAATTTTAACGAAAGATTTGCATCTTCATGCATACAAAGTTCAATTGACTCAGGAACTGAAGCCAGCTGACCATGGACAGCGAAGGGAGTTCGTTAATTGGATATTGGAGAGACAACATGAAAATGCTGATTTTGGCGCTAAAATCATCTTCAGTGACGAGGCCCATTTCCATCTTGATGGCTTCGTCAATAGGCAGAATTGTCGCATTTGGGGTGAGGAAAATCCTCGAGTGATTCACGAGAAGCAAATACATCCTCAACGTGTCACTGTGTGGTGTGGTTTTTGGGCTGGAGGAATCATTGGACCTTTTTTTTATGAAAATGAGGCAGGTCAAGTGCAAACAGTCAATGGTGTTCGGTATCGTGAAATGATAACCAGTTTTTTCTTGCCTAGAATTGAAGAAATGAATGTGGAGGGCATGTGGTTCCAACAAGACGGCGCCACATGTCATACAGCCAGAGAAACAATTCAATTGCTGCATCAGTCATTTCCGGGTCGTGTTATTTCGCGTTTTGGAAATCAGAATTGGCCGCCTAGATCGTGCGATTTAACACCATTAGATTTTTTTCTTTGGGGTTTTTTGAAGTCGATGGCTTACGCGAATAAGCCGACGATGACTCGAGCCTTAAAAGAGGAAATTGGACGCTGCATTAATGAAATACCGCAGCATTTATGCAAAACGGTCATTGAAAATTTCATTAAAAGATCGCGTGCATGCCAGCAAAGCCGCGGCGGCCATCTGCAAGATATATTGTTCCATACATAACCTCATTCTGTCTACTTTACGATATAATAAAGTTTCACGATTTTTTTTTTTAAATATCTGTGTTTTATATAAAATTTAAAAATTGCGTTCTTGTTGGGACACCCTTTAAAAGACATTTGCAATTTTTATAATTTTTCATTATTTGGTGACTGGTAGGCTTATTAGCTTTCATTGCTTCCACCAGTGTTGCCAGAACTTTTTTGAGAAAAGTGCGATATTTAAAAAAAAATCGCCCAAAATCGCCCAATGAAAAAAAAAATCGCCAAAATCGCAAGTTTTTCTAAGAAATTTATTATATTAGAAAAAACAAAAAATTATATAAATTTTTTTCAAATAATATTGAGAGCTGTTAATAGTATTATATGTATATATAAAAGTTCTTATTTTCATATTTATTGAAATAATATTGAGATCTTTATTTTACACGACAATTTTGATTGTTAAAGAACATTTTTTTAGAGACAATAACTATTTAGAATTTTTCAATATGCAAATTTAAAAATAAAAACTTTTTACAAAAAACGTAGTTCCATTATATTAAATACTTCAGCCATATTAGACTCTTCCTCAGTTTTGTCAATTTTTGAAGTATTGTTTAGTTTATACATTGATTTATTCATTTTTTGAAATCATATCATCGGATTTTGGCAGCGACTGGCAACAACAGTTTTTAGCCTTCATGAAGCATTTTACTCGAATGATTGAATTTAGCATATCTGATTTCATTCTGTTGACGGAGAAAATACGTTCCACAAATGCATTAGAATGTGGCAAGGAAAGAAAGATGAATGCCAACTTACAAATATTGCCAAACATTTTTCCCACACACATTAGATGAGTTTATGAAAAAGCGTGGTTTTCACAAAAATCGCCCAAAAAATCGCCAGGCGATTTCCTAAAAATTTAAGCGCAAAAACCAGAAAAAAAGCGCCCAATTGGCGATAAACCGCCCAATCTGGCAACAGTGGCTTCCACTAAGAATGTGCTGATTTTAACACCAACGCATCAAACCATCATCAGATTCTATCAATTTATGACTATAACATACATTTAAATTCAAATAATTAAAAAAAAAAAAACAATAAATGTTATATAATATCGTCTTTAGCAGTTTTAATAAAATGATTTTTTTCGACAATATTTGGAAATAATTCTAAGCCTCCATTCCTATCCATGTTGCGATCAATATCACGATATTCTAATTTGTAGGTCCTAGGATCTAGGATATTGTGATATTGATCGCGACATGGATTGTAATATAGACTTAGAAATGTTTCTAAATATTGTTCATTCAAACTGCACTAGAAGGTTTCGTACACTCAGAAGCATCAAGAGGGAGTACTGAGCTAGATGAATAGATATGAAAGTCGAGTCTTGGTTTTTGTTCACACTGCTTTAAACAACAATTTAACACAACAATTAGCAATACTAAATCAAATAAGGAAAGTGTTCGTAATGAACCAGATAATGAGACAAATTGGACAGAACAACAAACGTTCAGGAAATGTTTATTAAGAGTATCATTAGAAGAACTGTCTACAAATCAAATTTTTTATCAACAATCAGCGTTCATCTTTTTTTTACACTGGACCGCCGGTAATGTGGCCCCTGACTAATTCGGCATGGAGTGGTCGATTAGTGTGAGGGAAGGGGCAATCAATTCAATTCAATTCAAGTTATAAGGCTATCTCATCCACAAACTTCTCTACCACCAACTACGACTTCAAGTCGTTAATATTGATGAGTTTTCAATTTCAGATGATTAGAAAATAAGGAAGGTGGGGAAAATTAGGTGGCGTAGTTGGTTAAAGTGCGTGGCCGCTATGTCAACTAACCTGGAGACCCGGGTTCAAACCCCAGCAGCGACAGAAAGTTAGTTGAATAAAAATGATTTGTCTGTACGGACGCCACCTCTCTGCAGACAATGGCAAACCTCAGAGAGTAATCAAAATGCCATGTAAAGTTTCTTGAGAACAAGAACATTCTGTTCATCGCCGTTCGGAGTTGGCGTTAAGCATGTAGGTCCTTTTCTCGGTCAATTGTGTACAAACTTAATAACACGCACAACACAATTGATCATAAGAAGTTAGGTCAAAGTCCTTTCAAGGGCTGAAATGGCCAGTTAATTATTTTTTTTTTTTTTTAGAAAATGAGGAAAGAAAATTGCAAATGCGAAAGGTAAAAGCGTAGGACCATGGCCTAGCTGGGATTCCAACCCGGGACCTCTGGGGTGGCAGTTGATCACGTTTGACACACATTTACCACATTTGTGATATTATTGTTACCATTTGTTTCTTTGTGACCAAATTGTTTGTAAACGATAAACTTCCGGTAAATTTTTGGACACATTTTTTGAAAATTTTTAACGGGAATAATCACAAAAACGCTGAAATTGAAGAATACAACATTAAGAAACTGATTTCAACTGAGTTTGTTGAAATTGTCTATAACAATTACGAAAGTAGCCGATTTATGGAGGAATTTCCTTTGTGCATTATGATCAAGTTTCCCAATTATTCTGGACCAAAATACAACAATTTAAATGTTCTACTTATTTCTTCCGTAGTAGTATCATTCAAAAAAGGATCAAACAATTTTACTCGCAAGAAATATTCACTACAACTTGCTTATGCCATTAATAATAAAAATCCCAAGGATTAACTCTCAATCAAGCAGTTTTCGATATTAGAGAAAGGGAATTTATGTTCTATTCCTTATGATAGGCTATTCCTTATGATGAGAAAATAAATAAAAAGAAAGGATTGGTTCAAAAACGCCAAGAATAAAATAAAATATTGTATTTCAACTAAAATATATTAACATTTTTTTGTAATTGAATGTTTGATATCTGGTAAGTTTATTGACAAAAAGTAGAATCCCCATTTAATTGAAATAGCAAAGCCTATTTAATATCTTTGCTTTTATAGTTTTTAGAAATAATATCGTTGCTTTTATATTTTTTAGAATAATCTATTGGAGCTAGCAACTCAACTCAATTGCCTCTACAACGTACCAATTTATGTGGCTTACGCGTTTGCTAAGCGACTGCTACGACCTAGTATAATACAAAGACAATATATTATGAAGACATTGCATCTAAAGGCCACTTTCAATATTGAAGAAATCGCAGGATGTAATTATCGGCACGGCGAAAAACATTGGCACTGAGAGCGAGAAAGCAGCGCTGACGGCGAACTTGTGTTGCTAGCATTTGTTGATAGACATCAAATCTTATCCACAAATTTTTTCATTGGAATTCCTTGCGGGCGGACGGTTTGATTGTTTACATATATTTTGCATAGTTTTTTCTTTCTTTTTCTGCAGGTTTTTGTTTCGTTAGGATTTGCTTTCCTTTTTTTAACTTAATATTTGGCGATCGTCAGAAATTTTTGCAATTTTGTCTATCTCGATGAAGCTATAGAAAAATCGCTGTAACTATTTTAATTCAATTTGGATTAAAATGCATCCAAAGTCAAAATTATACAAAATTTTATCACCTTTAAAATGACATCAAACTTTTTCTTACATTTTTTTTGCTTGGTTTTTGTTCTTGCTCAACTTTTTCAGTTTTGCAGAATTTTCTTTACTGTTTCGCCTGCACTTCATTGATCGTCAGAAAAATTATATTTTCCGATTTTATCTATCGCAAACGATGAAGCTATAGAAAAATCGCTGTATCTTTTTTAATTCAGTTTGGATTAAATACACCCAAGGACAAAATTGTTTAACTCATCCCTAAATCCACCCCTTCTGAACTTATAGAACAAATATAATTTATTTCATAATTTTTTTTATCCTAATTGCCACGCAGGATAATCGCCAGCTAGTACAACTACATTGTATTGTTGTATTTGCTTTGTTTTCACTAAAATATGCAATACAAATATATAAATAAATTAAATATACCTTGTTTGTTATTTTAATTAAACTATAAATCAATTACACTATAACAAACAAGAAAAAAGTATTTTTAAATTATGGCCTTAATATCCATTAAGTTTTATATAAATTTTGGGACTGGATTTTATATAAAATATTTTGTAATAAAAAAAAATCCAAACGGATCTTATTTTAAATATTTGAATATATTGAATAAAAATATTTAAATAAAAATTACTTGTAATACAAAATTAAAGTGTGGAAAAAATAAAAGTTAACAAAATAAAATAAAATAAAAAAAAATATAAAATTGAAAATAAGAGTGTATTTTTATTACTGTTTTAGAACTAAACTAATAGCTAATTTATGAAATAAACAACATTAAAAATAACTTTTAAATAAAATACAATAAAAATGAAACAGTTCAAATTAAACATAAATAATAATTTAAAAAATCATTTTGTTAGAATTAAAAGAAAATTAAATAGAAATGGAAGTATTAAAATAAAGCAATAAAAATTAAATTTTAAAAAATATAAATTTTATATAAGATAAATATAAGTAAAAATTAAATATAAATCTGAAAAATAAAAATGGATGTATTTTATTTTATTTGATTTGATTTATTGATTACTTATTTTATATTGATGCGTTTATTTACTGCTAAAACTAAACTTTCTTATTTTATTTCTATATTTTACAATTTAAAAATATATAAAGATTTTTTATAAATAACATTGATTTTCAAATTTAAATTTTTTAATAATTGATTTTACAATTTTTCTTAAATAATTATTTTTTTATTCTTATTTAATTTTGTTTCATACTTTTGAGATTTTTAAAGTTATTGAAAGTATTTAACAAATTGACGAAATAGTTAAGAATTTGTAATAAAATTTTTTTATTCTGTTCAGCGTTTTTTAATGTTTTTGGTTTTAGTTTATATATATTAAATATTACTATTTTATTCGATATCTTTAAATATCATAAAAATATTAACATATATAAACGAAACATAATTATATGTTTACATTTTCAAGCGTTTAAAATTAGATATTTTTTGTTTTACAATTTTTTTAAAATTCGTTAATTTTTTTAAAATTCGTTAAAAAAATAAAAAATCTTAAAAGTATGAAACAAAATTAAATAAAAATGAAATAATAACAATTTAACGAAAATTGTAAAATTAATTAATAAAAATTTAAATGTGACAATCAATATTATTTATAAAAATTAAATAAAATTCTATATACATTTTCAAATTATTAAGTGTAAAAGTAAAATAAAAAGTATAGTTTGAGCAGAATAAAAACGCATCAATAAAAAAGAAGTAATGAATAATAAATACATTTTTAATTTTCAGCTTTACATATCATTTTTACTTATATTTATTTATGTATATTTATCTTATATAAAGTTTATATTTTTTATTTTGACTTTTGACACTTTTAATTTTTAAATTTTATTTTTATTGCTTTATTTTAACACTCCGATTTTTATTTAATTTTTTTAGTCTTTAAAAAATGATATTTTTTAATTTATTATTTGTGTTTTATATAAACTGTTTCATTTTTGAAAAAATTTTTCGTTATTGTGTTTTATTCAAAACTTATTTTTAATATTGTTTGTTTTATACATTAGCTTTTACTTCTTTCACACTTTAATTTTTTTTTACAAGTAATTTTTTTATTTGAAATAAATAAAATAAGACCCGTTTTGATGTTTTTTTATTACAAAATATTTCATATAAAACTAGCAAATACCCGGCGGCGACAAAAATATTAAATATATCATTAAAAACTTTAAATCTTAAAATTTAACAGCCGTATTCATATTGAAGTGGGAAGAGTGTAAATAATGGTTTGTGTATTAGATAAATTCAGTGACTTCTTATTTATTTGTCACATTTTCGTCAACATTTTAATATTTAAACATCAAAAGTTTTTCAGTGCAATTGTCATTTTATTATTTTTTTTGTAAATATTTTGAAATCTTTGACAAATTATCTTGTTTTTATTTTCTTTTTTTTGGAAATTTTTTATATATTGAATTTTTTGACATAATTTCCAAATGGTTGAATTATTTTGAATAATTTGAATTATTTTTGTCAATATTTGTGCTCAAATGAGAGCAAATAATTGTAAAATTGCTTTATCCCTTTCAGACCGTAATGCATCGTTTGTGCGGGTGGGTTCTATCTCTAATATTTCCACTTTTATTTAACGAATGTTATAAAGAACGAAATGAATCGATTGTGCTTGTTATTGTTTACTTTTGTTCCTCACACTGTTCCGCGATTCGCTTTACCGTTACTTGAACCCACGTGGAATTATTGATAAACTTTTTAGTTTTTTTCAAAATGAGTCGCAGAGGTAAGTTGTGTCTTCAATTACAAAAATATAAACAGTGTAAAACTAGTGAAATTAATGCATTTGAACTTAAAAAAATAATAAATTTTGATGTTTCAAATAAATTTGAATCATTTGTTGGTAAAAAAATGGGTTTCAGGTAAAGTTTTAAACGATTGTTATCAATTGCGCGTGTCCTGAAAATCCTTGAAGGATATGTAAATTGCGAAACCTAAACATTGAGAATATTTTCATACTATTTAACGATCATACATTCCAAAAATAATAAGAAAATGTTCAGTAGATAAGCGTTGGGTCTGAAAGGGTTATGAGAGGTTTATAGCACGTTTTAGCCATTTTAAAATTCCTCTAATTTATAAGCAAACATTTTCAAACACTTTTTGACATTTTGTTTGTTTTTGATACATTTTGAAATAATTTGATACACTTTTGACAATATTTGTTGTGCTCAGATGAGAACAAAAAAACTTTTAAAATGCTTTTTCGAGGGTTTATTGAAGGTTCCAACCATTTTTAAAAGTTTCTAATTTATCAAGCATTTAAAGATTTTCAACGCTGTTGAACGTGTATGAATAATGTTTTTCAATTTTTTCAATTTTTTCCATTATAAGAGGTTCATAAATTTTTATGAATACAGCCGTTAGAATTTTGGTAAAATTGTATATTTGTGTTGGAGCTACATAGTAGTTCCATCCGAATAAAGTAACCAGCTAACTAAAGTAATAAAAAAATATAACTAAAGTTATAAACTTTCTGTATCTTCCTGATCGTACCATTTTTTTTTCATGCATTGGTACACTTTTCCTAGCACTGTGACTATATGAAAATCTCGTTTATACGTAAAAATATCAGCTCTGAGGTAAGAAAAATATATGACGGCCTTATAGATAATTGTTATTTTAAAATTAAATATATCTTTCGTTGAAGCTGAAAAATTTCAGCAAATCATTTCAACAAAACATCGACACGGAATTTTTTTCGATGCTTTTATAAAAGTGGCAGTATTTTTGCATTAAAAAAGGTGGCAGCATTGGTACAGTACACAATACATGTTGCAGTCTTTTGTTTTTTTTGTGGACCTTCCCACCGTGATCCAACATAGATTCTAGAATTGATTATTTTTTACACGCTGATGTCCTATAAAAAGTAGTACGTTATTTTCTCTCTTCCATATGAATCGCTACAGAAATCGATTCTTTTATTCAGTTTTTAAATGGATTCTCTTAAATAAAAAGTATTAATTTTCGGAAATAGGAAAACAAATCAAAACATACTGATGCTTTTCTCGCTTATGGGTCAGTCCATGGGCGTCCGCAGCAATTTGTCGAGGGGGGGTGCAAACGTATGCATTGGTGTGCACGTTTATGAAAATGAGCCTGGAATGTTACCTATGAAATTTTATTGCCTGAGATTTTCTGTGCAAACTTTGTATACACTGTTATTATATGAAAATTTATATTTTTCAATTTAACTTAACAAAATCATATTTACATTTATTAAATGTATTTAAATATAGTTAAAGACCCGTGCAGACTGAAAAAGATGTTTTCAAGGTATTTATTTTATTTTATTATCATTTAAAATAGCTGTTTTGATTTTTTCTGTTTTTCTAAAGAGTGCATGATTATCTTGTGTTTTTGTTTTAAAAATTTTTTATATTCGTTTTTCTTGAATGCTTGTTCAGTTATGAACAGAGCAACATGCTTAATGTTTTTTTAAGGTACTTTCACCGTCTAGAATTTTCAAAAAATGATTTTTTTACATTTTTAGATTCTTTATACCTTCAATAATAACTGTCTAAAATATTAAATCAAAATTCGAAGCCAGTGCCGAGATATAACGACTCAATTGAAGCGCGCTCTCGGTTCGCAGGTGTAAAAAAAACTTTACACGTATTTTTCTCGAGTTTAAGTTTTTTTAACCCTGTAGTAGTCGCGTACCTAAATGTGACGAGAGTGGTCGCGCGGATTACATATGTAATCCGTTTTTTAAAGTTTAAAATAAGAGATGGCAATTTAAAAATGCTTAGTTATTTGTTTTAATTTTTATTATTACTATATTTTATATTATATTTATTTTAAAAAAACAACATAAACATCAATTCTTTTAGTGCGTAAAATCAATGAATATCGATTGCAGACAATTGCGAAATTCATAATTTTGCATGACTGGATTACATATGTAATCCGCGCGACTACTGCAGGGTTA
This sequence comes from Pherbina coryleti, assembly GCA_943735915.1. Classification (NCBI taxonomy): domain Eukaryota; kingdom Metazoa; phylum Arthropoda; class Insecta; order Diptera; family Sciomyzidae; genus Pherbina; species Pherbina coryleti. Next base: position 78,259,502 of record OX030948.1, read on the forward strand.
ACTGGCGGACTTTTTTTAATCTCCGGATCTACTAGGCCGTAATAATTCTTGCAGCATTTTGTTTGTTTTTATATCCTGTGTGATAGTTTACCACAATTTGACCACAAAAAAAATATATAAAATTTTTGAATCTGAAAAAAGGTTGAAAAAAGGCGATTTTTGAAAAACATTTTAGCAGCAGTGTTTTTTTGAGAAGTAAATTTGAACGCCCTATATTAAATGTACAATTAATAGAAAATAACAATAAAAAAAATTTTTCGTAATCTTCAAGAACTTCTTAATACTGCAAAAAAAGTTTGATAACCATATATAATAAAGAAAGTGAAAAAAAATTGTTGAATATACGTTATTTTTTAGTATTCTAGACGGTAATAGTACCTTATTTAGACATGAATGTTTTATATAATTTTAAAAATTTCTTTTGATCAGCCTTAGTTTTTATCGAATGTGTAACATTCAGTCTATAGAGGGTCGGTAGAATAATTTTTATTTTTAAATCCTTTCAGTTGATTTCGTCTTTTAGTCAGTGTCGGAAGTGTTTCTGTGTTATTGTGTACAATTTTTACCTTGTTTTTGTTTGTTGGTGAATACTGTGTTAATATTTAGTTAAATTAAAAAAAAAAAAAAACATACGCTGTTTTGTTTTGTGGTAATTTTAACATTTAATAATTAATAAATACTGTGTATTAAGATTAGTATTTAACTTAAATTAATATTAAATATTTTACAACAATTTCTTGTTTACACACAATTTTTTTTTGTTTAGATTGCATGCTTGCTTGCTTGTTGTGTTTCTCATTCCTGTTTGTACGTGGCTAGTTTATTTCTAACGTAGTGAGTGTTGTTGTTTTTAACGGTGTGCTCACTGCATTGTGTTTATACAAGTTAATGGTTATTAATATTAATCAACATTTTATTGTTCTATTCTTTCTATTCTTATCTATTTACTTGTTTGAACTTGTTAATTATGAATGTATTGAATTTGTTCAGAATCATGTTTTTAATTTTTTAATTATTTCAAAAAATGAAAAAATAAAAACTGCCAGAACGAAAATAGAATTCAGTTGATATAGTCATTTTGTTGTAAAACAAAAAAATTTATTAACTGGCGCCCAACAATTTTATATCCTTCGGAAACTAACATCCTTATATGAGGACACGAAGAAATATTTTGAAAAAATTGCCTAGCTAATCGGGAAAAGCAATTAGCAAGCAAAAACATCGACAATTCAACATTAAGAATTAAGAACAACAAGAATTCAACATATTCAATATTATCACCATCAAAAATCCTATTTTCTTCAAATTTTCAACATCCACATAAAAGGACATAAACAGGATATAATTTGGATATACATAGCTCGCTATCTAATAAGGAAAGAAAATTTCAATTAATAATTTCAACACCATCCTGAAATCAATAAAGAAAGGAAATTTCAACAACACAAAATAATCAGATTCAAGAATTCACTACCAGTCGAATTTCAAGGATTTTAAAAACATTTTGCTAACGAAGGGAAAAACTATTGTAAGTAAATTTTCAAAATTGTTTAAGTGCCTTTATTTCTTAAAATAATAAAACTATCGTATTTGTGATAAAATCTTGTACTATTTTAATTTCTAAAAACTGAGTTAATACTTGCGTGGTTGTTTTTTTGATTGATCACTCATCTTGATCAAAGTAGTTCAAGATGAGTGTGACTAGAGAACAAGTGTTAGAGGCAATTAATTCAATTAATGAACGTACTAAACAAGAGTTTACCGCGCAGCTTAATCAGCTAACTCAAACTCTTAGCCGATTAGTACCACCCAGTGTAGTGCCTTATGAACCTGTCTCCATTGATCCAAGCATTAAGTCTAATGATTCGAGTCTAGATTTAATAAAATCCTTGCCAGAATTCAAAGGAAACGCTTCCTCTTACCCTGCTTGGCGAAGCGCTGCACATTTCGCTATAAATTATTATACAGAGGGTTCAGAAAAATACTATATAGCTATGGGTATATTTAGAAATAAAATCACAGACTCTGCAAATGCTACTCTAGCGTCTTTCAATACTGTTCTCAATTTTAAGGCAATCATAGCAAGACTCGACCAAACTGTCGGAGTAAGTCGGAGTAAGAAAAGACCAATTTATGTTTTAGAAAATGAACTTAGTATACTTAAGCAAGGTAATATGTTATTAACAGACTATTATGATGTAGTAGATAAACAACTAACCTTAATTATTAATAAACAAATAATGCTACATAGCGAAAACATCGATATAGTTACTGCTCTTAACGAACGTGCAAGGGAGAACGCACTGCGTGTTTTTATATCAGGTCTTCGACGACCTATTTGCGATATCCTTTTTTCCGCACGACCAAAGGATCTTCCAACTGCACTTGCTGTAGCCCAAGAGCTTGAAACTAATCATAAACGATTTGATTTTGCACGTACTTTTGAAGTTGGCGACTCGGTAAAGTTCAGGCCAACAATGCCCCAATATCAACGTTTACAACGCAGTATAAACCCTGATATTCATTTAAACCAAAATTGTAATAATTTTCCAACTCCAATGGAAGTAGACCGTAGTACTTCACTCTACAGACGTCAAACACCTACACAAAACACACCTCAATTTAGACAAAACAGTTTTTTACATTCAAATTTAGTCACTAAACCACACCAGCAAAAAAGACCATATCAACCGATGACCATAAATACACCTCATCAACAGGCAGAGTCTAACCAATCACCATTTATAAAACATCAAAAAGTAAATTATATGCCCGAAACAAAATATTTAAATGAGACTAATGATTATAATTACCAGCAAGAAGACTACTATCAAAATGATTTCTTAAAATCTAATTTTATCGATAAACCTAACTACCAAGAAGACATTAGTCAAGGCTATACTCGAACGAGCTCGGATGTCTTAAATAATGAAATAAACTATTTAAACTAGATTCGCTCCTACCATTCATAACAAAAAAATTCTCGAATGGTCAGGAGCTACGCATTTTAGTTGACACAGGAACATCTAAAAACTATATCAAAGACTTTAAATTTCTTAAAGGAGTGATTCCTCTTGAAAAACCTTTCAAATTAAAATCAATAAACGGAGATAACATAATAAGTAGAAAATGTCTGGTTAACATCCTTGATTGTACTTCTCCATTTTTTTTACTTCCAAACTTAAATACATTCGATGGTATCATTGGTTATGATCTTCTTAAACAAATTAACGCAGTAATAGATACGAGAAAAGGATACTTATTTTATCAAAATGGACAACTTAAGCTACAACATCTGTTTTGTAATCAGGTTAACCTAATAACATTAGAGCAAAGTTCTGTCCCGCCCCATATAAAATCTTACTTTGATGAAATAATGAACAAAAATATGAATGCTTTCGCTGACCCAAATAGAGCATTGCCATATAATACAAATGTAAAGGCTACGATTCGTACAACAACAAGTGATCCCATTTACACCAAAAGCTACCCATATCCAATTTCAGTGGCAGCATTTATTAATAAGGAAATAAAAAATCTACTGCAAGATGGTATAATTCGTAAATCGTACTCTCCATACAACTCACCAGTTCATGTTGTGACGAAAAAGGGGTTTGATGAAAATGGAGACCAAAAGTTACGTATGGTAATAGATTTTAGAAAAATAAATGACTTGACCATTTCAGACAGATATCCAATACCTGATACATCGGTAATTTTGGCAAATTTGGGAAAATCACAATATTTTACAACTTTAGACTTAAAATCCGGCTTTCACCAAATTGTTTTGTGTGAAAAAGATAGACAAAAAACTGCCTTTAGTATCAATAACGGAAAATATGAGTTCTGCCGATTACCCTTTGGACTAAAAAATGCTCCAAGCATTTTTCAAAGAGCGATTGATGACGTACTTCGAGAAGATATCGGCAAGAGTTGTCATGTCTATATCGACGACATTATCATTTATTCACCTGATGAACAATCACATCTAAGAGACATAAACAATATTTTAAATAAATTAGAGAAAGCAGGAATGCGAGTTTCTCCAGAAAAATCGAAGTTTTTTAAAACTGAAGTGGAATTTTTAGGTTTTTTGGTTTCCCAAAAAGGCATTAAAACATGTCCAAATAAAATTAAAGATATCCTGAATTATAATTTTCCACAAACCTTAAGAGCATTACGATCATTTCTTGGCCTCTCAGGATATTATCGAAGATTTGTGAAAGATTATGCAGCGATTGTAAAACCATTGACTCGGTATCTTCGAGGAGAAAATGGTCATATTGGAACAAACAAGTCGAAAAATGTTAAAATAACGTTTGACCCGGAAGCAATAGCATCATTTGAAAAAATTAAGAAAATTTTAGCTTCAGAAGACGTTCTTCTTCAATATCCTGACTACAATCGGCCATTTGAACTCACAACAGATGCTAGCTCGAGTGCTCTTGGTGCTGTATTATCACAAAATAGTAGACCCATTACCATGATATCTCGCACTCTTTCGAAAACAGAACAAAATTATGCAACAAACGAACGTGAGCTTCTTGCAATAGTATGGGCACTTAAAAAACTCCGACATTATCTCTATGGTATTAAAGATATCAATATTTTTACGGATCACCAACCATTGATTTTCGCTATTTCGGATAAAAATCCAAATTCAAAAATGAAACGCTGGCGTGCTTTTATTGAGGAGTTTTCACCGAAATTTCATTATAAACCTGGAAGAGAAAATAAAGTGGCTGACGCACTTTCAAGACAGTTTGTCAACAATCTAAGTGAAAAATCTGTTACAGCACATAGCGAAGATTCATTAAGTTATGTTATTAAATCTGTTAAAAGTCCTGTAAATCAATTTAAAAATCAAATAGTGTTATCAAAATCGTCAAAATTTAGCAAAACAACCAAAAATATTTTTCAAAACTTTATTCGACATACCATTTACTTCAACACAATTGAAAATCTTTTTCAATGTTTGAAAAACATTATAAGTTTTAATGTAACAAATGCTATTCACTGCGATTTACCTACGCTAGCAGAAATTCAAAACAGGCTTGTTTCAGAGTTCCCTGGTGTAAAATTTGTTCATACTGAGCTACTTGTTATCGACTTAACGAACAAAAATGACCAACACGAAGCGTTAACTAATGAACATAATCGCGCACACCGGTGTTTACAAGAAAACTTTCAACAAATTTCAAGAGAATATTATTTTCCAAACATAAAGAAATCTTTGAAGTCTATAATTGCTAACTGTCGAATATGTTTAGAAAATAAATATCAAAGAAAACCACCAAATCCTAAAATCGGAAAGACGCCAAACCCCAAATTTACCTGGAGAAATACTGCATTTAGACATATTTATAACAGATAAAAAATAATTCCTGACATGTATAGATAAATTTTCAAAATTTGCTATAGTTAAACCTATTGCATCTAGAGCTTCAGTAGATATTAAAGATGCATTATTAGAAATACTTCTGAAATTTAAAGACACTAAAATAATTGTATCTGACAATGAAAAAGCCTTTAGTTCTAACATAATTAAAACACTTCTAAGAGACCATTTTTTAATTGAACAGTTTTTCATACCAACTCTTCATAGCGAAAGCAATGGACAGGTAGAGAGGTTTCATTCCACCTTGATGGAAATTGCACGCTGTCTTAAATGTCAACAACAGGTTAACGAAACCAATGAATTAGTATTATTAGCTACACATAAATATAATAATAGTATTCATTCTGTAATAAATGCTAAGCCAATCGATGTTTTTCATAACTACACTCTAAACTATTTGTTGAAATTTGCTATCAAAATGACCGTAAATTTTTGTTGAATTTTCTGTTGTTGTCTAAAATTATTATCTTTTGGTGTCATTTAATGAAAATAACCAGAAATTGTTAATTTTTAAACAGAAAGTTGTGCAAAATTTAAATTTACACAAAAAAGCTTTTAATTACTACACAAAAAATTGTAATGTTAAACTCAAAATGTGTAAAAATTTAAAATATGACAAAAAATGTGCAAAATTACACGAAAATGTGTAATGGTGACCATGAAATGTGTAATTTTATTCACGGAAGAAGATTTGGTATCACTGAACTAAGTAAATGTGATTTAAAATAACAAGTTCGAGGCAAAACAAAAAAAAAAAACATCAATAGTATAAAAAAAAAATCAATACGATTATAAGTAAGCTGGAAAGTTTAACTTAAAAGTTTTTTATTTCTATTTTTATTTTATTATTTTTTTATTTTCTTAAAAGTGATTACATTATTTCAATTATTTTTTTATAAATTAATTATAAAATTAATTATCATTTTCTTAAATGAATTAAAGCTAAAAGTGATAATAAGCTACCTGAGTTAATATATGTTTTCACATAACTACAATTTGAATTTAATACTACGGAATACAAAAATCTTATATATAAAAATAAGTTGCATTGTGTATGAAATTGATGTTCTCGGTAATGCGTGAACCGATTTTGTTTCTGTTTCCCATGAAAGGTGACGTCAATACGAAGGTTTTTTTGTATAAATCGTCTTTGTATGTGTATTGGTTCATGAATTATAGGTATTTTAGTCAAAATACAGGTGTGAAAAAATACAGATGCGCACATATGGTGTATATGGGGAAATATTTGCAAGGGAAATTGGAAATAAATGGAATATTGGAATAATTTGGCAAGTCTCACTTTAATTTGCATTTGCGCGAAAAATATAGGCTTAGTAAGAATTTTCATACCCCTTTTTTTCCATACCCCCTTTACCGCCTACAAATCAATAAAAATGCTATATTTAAGACTTTTTTGGTCGTATTAGACTAAAATTTTGTAAATGAGTTTGTATGGTTACTGTCGGCAACTATACTAAAACTGGGCGTGGTCTAACTATATATACGCCCACTTTTGAGAAATCATTATTATTCCTGAGTTGTACATGTTTTGATAGTGGAACTTGATATGTAGACGTTATGGGCCCAAGAAGTAGTTCCCCGAACATTAGGCAAGGGGGAATTTGGCCACACAGGCCAAATTTATGATATGGAATTGCTTTGGAACTAAATGTCGTATACAACTATGCAATAGACTCCTAAACTACTCATCCGATTAGCATGCAAATTTGTGTACAGAAGTGTTTTGGTACGGTGCGTGTTTGCGAGCTATCAATTTTTATCCACCTTGAACACCAGAGGGCGCTGTAGTACAAATTTTTTCCAAAACCACCTAAAACTCCCAAACCGCTCATGCGATTAAATTGGTATATAGTAGTTCTCAGGTACGATAAGTTTTTTGATAGTACTTCTTTGAACCACCTTGGACACCAGATGGTTCTGAAGTACAAATTTTTTACAAAATCGCATCTTTTTAGTTGTTACATAAGCAAATATTTACAAATTATAAAATATTTCTTAAATTTAGTAAAATTCAAAAAGCTTCCTTTATTTAGACATCAAAAACATGAACATATCTTGAAAACTATGAAAAATTTTACTACAACGATATTTTTAATGCAACATCGTGCTAAAAAATGAGAAAAACACAATCAGAAATTTATTTTTGTGACTTTCGATTCAAATATCTCCGCTGCTTTTTTATACACTTTGTTAAATTTTTTTTTGTCTTAAAGCTTCATCAAAATACTATGAAAACCTTATTGCAAAAATACCGTTAGTTGAGTATATATATTTTAAATATTTTTTTAAAAAAGTTCTGAAATTTTGGAGTTTTCCTCAAAAAAAGGCTCAAAATTTGTTTTTGTTGTAAAAATAATTTAAATTAAAATTCGCAAATTTTCAACTCTATTTAAAAGCTATAACATTTATAGGCAAAAGTTATTTCAATTTTACGCAAAAATTAGAAACCATTTTTGTGATTTAAAAAACAAAGCATACCCCTTTATTTTTTCGAACAAAATTTTTTTTTTTCAATATTGTGTTTTAATATTTTTGAAAAAATAAACCAGCTTAACAAATTAATTTTTTAGAAAAAATTATCTTAGTATCTCTTACCAATCAAAAGTTATAGCCAATAATCTTTATCCAAAATACATATACAAAAAGCAAAACGCTGTCTGTGTGATGGCTGGAAACTTCAAAATTACTGAGCCGATAGAGCTGAAATTTTGGCAGTACATTTTGTTCAAGTACGAGATGGTTTAAATTTCTGTCACAGCCCCTTTTACCGCCCAGAAATCAATAAAAATGTTATATTTCCTACGGTTTTCGTCGATTGGGCTACATTTTCATAATTTAGTTTGTATGCTCACTGTCGGCAACTGTACTAAAACTGGGTAATGTCCATCTATTAGAAAACTGGGATGGTCATTATATAAGTGGGTGTGGCTCCGCCCATTCAATTAAAATTTGTATTATCGAATTGCTTTGAAAGTAAAAGTAGCAGTACTTACATACAAACTCAAAATGGAGTTACTATTTGGTGATCTCCTGCTACTGGGAAACTGTAACGGGCAGTCGAAAATGACAATGGTGTCAAACTATGAGTCTAAAAAAAGTTTTGAATACACTTATTATGTTCCCATATAGTTGCAGGGTGCAGCAACGCGCGCCGGGAAAAAGCTAGTATACTATAAAACAAAAAAAAACATTCTATTTCTTACTTATTACTTACTTTTATTTACGCAAGAGTAATGAAATAGAGCAATGGTACGAAGGAAGGGGCATATTTTTACACATTTTTTGTTGAAAAATAAACACGAAGAATTTCAACTTTTACACACAAGTTGCGTAAATCGTTAAATATTTTCTGTGTAATATCCAACAAAAAATGTTTAAAAATGTGCATGTGTAAATTTAGACACTATTAGTCAGAAAAGCGTTGCCGACGATTATCGTCGTAAAATTCAACAGAAATCGTTTAGAGTGTATCCAACGGGAAAGTTAGTTGAAATAAAAAAGCGATTAGAACACACCCAAAAACTAAATTTAGATAGAATTAATAAAAACAAAATTACTAAATCGTATGAACCCGGAGAAAAAGTATTTTTGAGAAGGAATAAGCGATTAGGAAATAAATTCAACAAAATTTTCATTGAAAAGATAATTGAAAAAGATTTGGGATCCACAGTTTTGATTGAAGGAAAAACGATTCATAAAAGTAACCTACGATGAGTATGCTCAAATTAGCAGCTTAAGAAATTATCACACTTATCAAATAACTTAAAATTTTTGTGCATATCTAAAAATACATTTGAAAAAAATATATACATACTTTAAAAAATACTTGAAACATTTTGAATATTTACCATATTTACTTAATTGAAATCAATGTAAATAACGTAGACCTTAATTCGCTCAAACTAAGTTAAAATAATTAAAATTTTCGACCTAATAATCAACAACGCCTTCAGCAAATAAAAAAAATCATCGAACCGAGGACGTTTCGAACTTTAGTAGGGGGATAGTTAATGGTTATTAATATTAATCAACATTTTATTGTTCTATTCTTTCTATTCTAATCTATTTACTTGTTTGAACTTGTTAATTATGAATGTATTGAATTTGTTCAGAATCATGTTTTTAATTTTTTAATTATTTCAAAAAATGAAAAAATAAAAACTGCCAGAACGAAAATAGAATTCAGTTGATATAGTCATTTTGTTGTAAAAGAAAAAAAAATTATTAACTTACATAACAAGCTTAACCCTTAAAGCACATTTCGAACTTGCTCATTTCTGATTATGGATTATTTTTCTTCAGAAAATATTGCAGCTTGTTCGTTGAACGAGCTATGCAGAAGCCAGAATATTCTGAACCCAATGTTCAGTTGTTCTGGCCCATGTGAGCGAATGTTTCATGCGAGATGTGCGGGTATTTCTAAATCGTGTTTAGACGATTTAATGTCTGTCCGATCAGGTCTTCGCTGGTACTGTGCTTCGTGCAGGGCCCTTTCCCCAGATGAGCTTTATTCTAAAATTAAGCTTTTTGGTGAAAGTCTTAACTTGCTAAATAACAATTTTAGGGAAATTGTTACATTTTTTAGCGAAGTTAGTGCCGCACCCAGTATCAGCGTCTATGATGAATGTTCTTCACCGGAAGAAATTTCGCCTTCTTTGTCTCAGACATTCTCTTCTGGGACGCAAACAAACATTCAGTCTGAAGAAGACTGGAGTATTTAAAAAAAGAAGAGGAAGAATAAAAATAAAAATAATAAGCGTCGTAAGACGTCCTCAAACCCTCCTCAGGCTAAGCAGCCCTCAGCTATGCCTTCAGTACACAATAGTTTAAATATGTCTTCACCTCCATCTCATACTCCTCCATTGGCTAATAGTCCTAATTTGATTTAAACCGAGCCCAATAACCCAATAATTAATTTAAGGGCAGTGTCGAGGAGAAAACTCTTATTCATTTCACGTCTTCAGCCCGACACAACAACTGAAAATATATTGATGTTTGTCAAACAAAATATTTTACTTAGTCAAAATGCATTCTGTTCATGCAAAAAAATTGGTAATAAACCCTCCCACGCCTCCTTTATTCTAACGGTTGCAGCTGAAGAGTTTGCATCTGTTCTTAACTCTAAAATGTGGGCCGATAATATCCTCGTTTCTGAGTTTACGTCTAAAAATAAGTCTAGAAGGACGAATAAAATCGCCCATCAGACACAAAAAAACTAAATAGATTATCCCTTTACTATCAAAATGTAAGGGGATTACGTTCTAAAACACGCGACATATTTTTGGCGTCTCAGAATTTCTCTGAGGATATTATAGCGTTAACAGAAACATGGCTGAACGGAAGCATTATTGACTTGGAACTGTTTGACAATAGTTTTCAAGTTTTTAGAAGGGACAGACACACTGACAATATTTCTGCTGTTGGTGGTGGTGTCCTTTTAGCTGTAAGGAATTCTTTTAAGGAATTCAGTTCCTTAATTGATATTCCCTGCTCTTCTAATATCGAACTTTTATGCGTTAAGGTGTTACATTGCAATTCCAATGTATATGTTATTAATGCATATGTTCCCCCAAAGAGCAGTGCAGAAGTCTATGCAAACTTTGCGGATTGCATAGAATATATAATAAATCTACTTGACGTTAATGACGACATTTTACTGTTGGGCGATTTCAATCTGCCTGACTTAAAATGGCATTCTTCCGACGATGATACATATTTTTGTGCATCAAATTCGAAGACTCGCCAAGAGCATATATTTGTTGACAATATATGTTCTGACTTACAACAAGTTAGTTGTATTTATAACAGTCTTGAAATACTTCTTGACCTGTTCTTAACTACAGACAGTAACAATGTAATTGTTAAGAGGGCCTTTCATGTTCTGACTAATGTTGATGAATACCATCCACCATTAAGCATTTGGTATAAATCGGACAGAGAGAGCATAGTTAATTCGAGTTCAATCGATAAGGTTTATGAATTCAATTTTAAAAAAGCTGACTTTTTGAAGTTGAATCATTTACTTCATAACAAACCAAATGTTATTTTAGAGTACTTAAATGGAAATAACCTTGATGATTCCATACATTTTTTTTATACGGAGCTCATTACTGTGTTCTCTCAGGCCATACCATATAGCCTCAAATTTGCGAATTTGCGAAAAACTGTGCGTACCCTTGGTACACAAAGGATTTAAAAACTCTTTGCAACAACAGGAATAGGGCATGTAAGAAATATGTCTGTAGTTTAGACTCAAATGACCTGGAAACTTATAAACGTTTGTTTCTGGAATTTGAAAATAGCTCAGCTGCATTATATAATGAATATTTAGACAATATAAAGCTCAGAATAATGTCTGATCCAAAGAAGTTTTGGGGATTCATAAATACAAAGAAGAAATCCGATGGATTCCCTTCATCATTCAAAACTGTTGATGGAATTACTGACGATCCCGTTATTATTTGTAGTTTATTTGCAAATCTTTTTAAAGAGTCATTTTGTTCGAATTGTTTTGATTCTGATGAGGAGTATTTTGAATATATGAATTATACACCCAGAGTTTCTTTGGACTCTTTATCCTTTACCTCAGAGGATATTTTAAAATATATTAGTTCGATCGATGAAGATTTTAGCGCTGGAATTCCTGGCGCAGTGTTAACTTAATGCGGTTCAATTTTGTGTCAACCACTTTCTTCGTTATTTAATAAATCTATAAACGAAAGTTATTTTCCACTATTTTGGAAAAAATCATTTAGTAGTCCTATTTATAAAAAAGGTTGCAGGAATGATGTTATTAATTACAGGCCCATTGCTAAACTGTCATCGACTCCAAAACTTTTTGAGCGAATCGTGTCTGATCGGGTAAAAATTCACTGCCGTGAAGTCATAACAACTCGTCAGCATGGTTTTGGTTACGGTATCTAATCTACTCGATTTAGAAACACCATTGAATCTGGTTGCCAGGTCGACTGTATATACACTGACTTTAGCAAAGCATTTGATAAGTTACCACACAATTTAATTCTATTTAAACTTAAGTCCATTGGATTTCCACAATATTTTGTAAACTGGATTAAATCGTATTTGACAGAACGATCTTATCAAATACGATTGCGAGGGGTTTTGTGTGCTGAGTTTATTGCGTTATCTGGTGTTCCTTAAGGAAGTCACCTAGGTCCACTTCTGTTTATTCTAGCCATTAATGATGTGACCCATATCATTGAAAACTCTCATCTGCTTATTTATGCGGATGATATGAAAATATACAGAAAAATAAATTCTCAAGACAATTCAGCCCTACTCCAGTCCGATCTGAAATCTTTTGAAGTTTGGTGTTCTAAAAATAATATGTTTCTTAATCCAGATAAATGCCAAACTATGACCTTTTCGCGAAAAAGGAATAATTTAGTTTTTGATTAAAAAATAAAAGATACTGCTTTATGTCGTGTGGATCTCGTTAAAGATCTGGGAATATGTATGGATTCTAAGTTTTCCTTTAACATTCATATTGATAACATTTGTAAAAAAGCATCTTCTATGCTTGGATTCATTAAACGTTGGGCCAAAGAATTTAATAGCATGATTACGACTACAACTTTGTATTATGCAATAGTGCGTGCTCACTTGGAGTACGCAAGTCAAGTTTGGTCTCCAAGTTACAATGTGCATGTTGATCGAATAGAGAAAATCCAAAAATGCTTTGTTCGGTTTGCCCTAAGGGGTTTAAGTGGATTTGACATTTTTAACCTTCCTCCTTATGAGGATCGCTTAAAACTTTTAAAAATGCAATCATTGAGTGAGCGAAGGAAGTCTGCAGATATCGTCTATTTGCACCAACTCATCACCGGTGTATTCGATTCTCCAGAACTTCTTTCTCTTATAAATTTTAACTCTAATCGTAGAAGCAGTAGAAATGCTAACAATTAAATTTACTTACCATTTAGTAGAACAAATTATATGTTAACTGCACCTTTAAACCGTATGAGAAGATTAGTTAACAATTGTAGCTTTTTTGATGTTAGCTCGTCTAAAGGTCAACTCAAGAATAGATTAAAAACTATTGTGTAATTGCATGGTTATGTTTTTGCATGGTTAGTCGTGATGTCTTGTGTTGTCCTTGAGCCCAACCATATTTTTGTGGGGTTTTCTCACATTAACTTATTTTGAGCCACTAATTTCATTCAAAGATTTTTGGGTTGTGACTTTGAATGAGTTAATGAGGAGAATGTGCGAAAAAGCTGTAGTAGCTAAACTCTATTGTTCTTCTGATGAGCTTACTTGGTGGTAAGCGAAAAGAATTGTTAAAGGAAACACACGCGCCTACACGGCTTAAAAGGCATTAGGTAATAGGTCGTTTTCCACTTTTTTCATCGGGTTGAATATCTTTTTATATTTTTTCGGCTTCCTTCGTTCCTATTGTTAAGCTCCCACTTAGCAATGGGAAAATCTTATCCTAATATCCACCTTTTTATTCATTAAACCTCATTCTCTTTTTTAGATGAGCAAGGTTTTTCTTAATATTTATTCAAACCATTTTTTTATTTAAGATAGTAAATTATCTGTTTAATTTTTATTTCTATTCATTATTATTATTTATTATACATTGTTTACTATTTATAGAATATTATTTATTATTTCTCGAAGTTTCTTCTTTATTTATTTTTAATCGCTACTTATTTTTTATCATACAGTTATTTATTAAAAATTATTTTGTGTATTACTTGTCTATTTTTGGTATTTTTTATTTTATTATATATTTTTTATTTATTATATATTTTATTGCAATTATATATAAGAACAGAATTATATATAAAATTATATACAGAATTATATATAAGAACAGATTAGATTTTTATAATTATATACAGAATTATATATAAGAACAGATTAGATTTTGATTAAAAATAATTTTTTAATAAAATAAAAAACAAAAGTTGCACAACAGACGATAATTAAAGAACAAAATCGGTTGTTGATCGTTACTCAGGGCTGGTTATGCAAACGTAACGGAGCGTGTCGTAGCGCTACTCAAATTTGCTATATGAACAATGCCCATAAGTAGTTAATGAAATTTTTAAAAATAGTCAGATAAAACTTAGTTTCGTACCACCTAATATCATGTTTACATTACACATTTAACTATGCAGTTTGACTATAATAGTTTGGTAACTGTTTCTGGTGTTTACACTGCCAGAAGCGTAGTTAACTTTGTCATTATTTGACGTTAATTTTTCGTTGATTTACATAATTTTGAGACATATTGAAAATTTAATTTTCATGAAAAAAAAAATTAAATATATTACAATATATGTGATAATAGCCTTGTAGGAGTTTTTGTTAAAAGAAAAGGAATTATTTTCAAATATTTTTTTGCGGTTTTTATGTGACATTTCCTTGTCATTTTTTTTAATTTCCTTTTGTTCTTGATGAAAACACAGTGTTGCATAGCAAAATGAGATGGTTTAGGTCGCAGTTTCAACTTAACTGCTTTGCGAGATAGTTAAGATTTTGTATGGGAAACTATGCCGTTAAGTATCCAATTTCAAAGTTAACTGTGTAGTTCCGAGGTAATGTAAACATAGTATAAGAAATCAGAACTTAAGAAGAGTTTAAAACTTTGTTACATATAAACAAAAATGTTACATATACACATAGGAAATAAAAATATATAAAATTTTTCAGTTGAGGGGGGGGCAAGCCCTGCTTTTTTGTTTCACGTTACCATATTTTTCCAGGTCCCAATGTTTGCGGGCTAAACTTTGAGAGGAACGTTTCGATTCATTCTGATGCAAAGTCAATAGAATATATAGTCTCTGTCTTAAGGCCATAATTTAAAAACTTTTTTTGTTCATTATAGTGTAATTGATTTATAGTTTATTTAAAATAACAAACAAGGTATATTTAATTTATTTAAATATTTTTATTGCATATTTTAGTGGAAACAAGGCAAACACAGCAGCAACAAGACAACCTAGTTCTTCTAGCTGGCGATTGTCCTGCGTGGCAACTAGACCAAAAAACTTATGAAATAAATTATATTTATTACACAGGTTCAGAAGGGATGGATTTAGTAGATATAATATTAAGTTAAGTTAAAAAAATTAATAAATTTATTAAAAAGAAATATTATGGTATTTCACAGATGGTAAAATTTTCTAAAATTTTGTCCTCGGGTGCATTTCAATCCAAACTGAATTAAAATAGTTACAGCGATTCTACAGTTTCATCGAGATAGATAAAATCGCAAAAATCTGACAATCGCCAAATATTAAGCTGAAAAAAGGAAAGTAAATCCTAGCGAAACAAAAACCTGCAGAAAAAGAAAGAAAGAAGAGCAATAACAAAAACTATGCAAAAAAAAATGTAAACAATCAAACTGTCCGTCCGCATAAAATTCCAATAAAAAAAATAAAATAAACATGGCTCACCGACAACTTTTTTAATAAGATTTAGAGTCTATCAACAAATGCTAGCTGCTTTTTCGCTCTCCGTGCCAATGTTTTTCGCCGTGCCGATAATTACTTAGGTTTCCTGTCAAACTATTACACTGGATTAAATCGTATTTATCGAATCGTTCTCAAAGGGTTTTATATAAGAATTCTATTTCAAAAAATATTTTTGTCACATCTGGTGTTCCGCAGGGTAGTCATCTTGGACCAGTTTTATTTTTACTATAAATGACCTTCCGTCGGTAATAAAACACTGTGACGTCTTAATGTACGCTGGTGACGTGAAACTTTTGCATACTTACAGATCAACCGAAGAACAACAACTTTAAATAGACTAGTGGAATGGTGTAATTTAAACATTTTAAACTTAAACTTAAAAAAATGTAAGCAAATGCCATTCTCACGGAGAATTCCTTATACAAGGTGGCGCAAAAGTAATCCTCCTATCAGAAAATGCTATAAATTTTGCGATTGGCCCCTAATGTCAGTTCTGTTTTGACATTTGTGTAGTAAACACATGCGAAATACACGTTAATAAACAATGTTACGCTACACTGCTCCAGAACGCGGAATTAATCACCACCAAGAGGAAGATGATTTTTCATCAAAAATAATCATGAGTGATGAGGCCCATTTCCATCTTAGCGGGTACGTAAATAAGCAAATTTACGCTTCTGGGGCACTGAAAATCCGCGTGTAACCCACGAAGAGCCATTACACCCGCTCAAAGTCACTGTATGGTGTGCTGTTTTCGCTGGAGGAGTCATCGGACCTTTTTTCTTCGAAGACGGTTACTGTGAATGGTGAGCGCTACAGAGCAATGATCAACGAGTTCTTTTTGCCGCAACTTGATGAATTGGGATTGGAAAACATGTGGTTCCAACAGGACGGTGCAACGGCACACACTGCACGTGCCACAACCGATATGCTGAAGGATGCATTTCCCGGGCGCCTAATCTCCCGATTTGGCGATTTGCACTGGCCAGCAAGATCGCCTGATTTGACCGCTCCAGACTTCTTTTTGTGGGGCTTTTTGAAGTCGCGGGTTTATGTCAACAAGCCTCAGACTCTTGCAGCTCTTAAAGACAATATCCGTTAAGAATGTGAGGACCTATCGCCGGAAGTTTTGGCCGAAGTGATGGAAAATGCCATAAAAAGGGCTCAAATGACAATCAACTGTGGCGGCGGCCATTTACATGACATCATATTCTCGACTTGATGTAAAAAAATTAAAAGACCAAATAAAAAATAATGCACAAGAAGAATCAAAGTTTTTCATTTTTTTTTTAAATTACAGCCAAAAAACATCGGAAGGTTAATGCATCTGTAATATGGAACCCACAATACAATATCCACATCGACGCATTAGAATCTGTTCATAAACAGTTTTTACTTTTTGCTTTACGACATCAACATTGGAACCCCAATATTATTCTTCCCCCATATGAAACCCGCCTTAGGATTACTTCCCTGCCTTCCTTAAGAAGCAGAAGAATTATTCTTAATGTCACCTTTTTATATAAATTACTTTGTGGCGATATTGACTCACAATACCTCCTCTCATCTCTAGACTTAAGCATCCCTAGGAGTGGAGCCAGAAATTTTCAGCTTTTTAAGTTGTGTCAGTGCACTTCCAATTATGCCCTTCATGACCCCTTCCGATGTATGTGTAGTGATTTCAATTGTAACTTAAACTTGATTAATTTCTGTGACTCGCTGGATGTCTTAAAACGGAAAGTGATATTACATTTAAATAATTAATGCATTCATATATGTTGTCATACATAAATCGCGGATATTGACTAAATTATTATGTTTTAATAAATAAGCATAATTGAATAGGATAAATATCCCAAGTTTTGCTTTTATTTAGTCTCAATGTTTTCTTTTTCATAAAATTAATTTTGATTTGTAGTTCTATAACTTCCCATGTTTTGAATTCTCTGGGTTTGTTGAGTCAGAGGTTATTTCTTTTCCACACAAGTGTTTGCCTGCGTTGGCCCAAATGCATATCCAAAAATAACTTTAGCTTGGTGTTCCCGAATTTTAGTGACCCGAATATATGTATATTAGAGCAGGGATTGCCTAAGAGTAATTTTTGGCGAGTGCAACAACAATTAAAACAAAAAACCAACAACATCAACAAATCGTTAGATGCGTAGTACAATAGGGAATTAGTAACAAAAAAAAAAACACAAACAAAAAGCAGTAGGTGACGAAACCGTAGCGTAGCTAGAGTTGTACGCGATCGCATGCGCTATATATACCAACAACGACAAGAATAATCAACAACAAACACGCTCTATGGTTTGCGGTGCAGCTGCGCCTGTGAACGATTCGGCGAATTACAACAATCATAGAAATATTGAAGTTGTTGTAATAGAGTGGAAAGAGTGGAAAGAGTTAGGCGATGGCAATTAGAGCACCCATATGTGCAAAGCTGTTTTTTTTTTCGCTCCACCAGCATTTTCTAATAGAATGAGGGTAAAAAATAAGTTCTGCATCAAAAGACGGGTATCGTTAGTGGAAAATAGCCAGCCGGTTTTCAATTAAAGCACTAAGCAGTTTTTTTTTTTTCGACATACAATTAAACAGGTAAGACTGTCCGTGCAACTTTTTTTATGTAGGTGCGATATTTAATGGTGTTTTTGAATATCAAACTCACTTTTTAATTAATTTTTATGTTTTATTTTTCTTAAAAAAATTCCCAAAAATCATAAAAAAATCTGCGAACTATTTTTCATTATTTTTTTGCGTTCCACCCATGAACTGACGTCTTAAAGGTAAACAAATTATTTTTATTTTTGCTTCATTCAATGGAAATCTTTCAAATTCAAACAGAGTACTTATTTTACTCACCTTAATCATTGCCTTGTGAGGAGGACGATCCTCACAAGGCAACGCGTGAGGGTCAAGGGGACGATCTTCACATGGCAACGTGTCTGACTGCCTCAACCTGGTGAGGCCAGCATTATCCATGTCGAACTCGTCTCAAGTCGACTCAAACCTCTGCGTGGTGTCCTCTAGAAACGGCAAACTGGCAACCGTTAGTTTGACGGCTAATGTGAGCGGCGGGCTCCCCCTGCCTTTAAAGGGTTGTGCGTTGGGTTTGAAGCCCACCACGTAAAAACAAAATTTCAATGAAACGCATAAGAAATAAGATAAAAATGATCCCCAAATCTGATGACGACTACCGCAAACGAAAAACTGACAATGATTTACGGATATGCACCTGGAACGTCCGAACCCTTAATTGGGATGGTGCCTCTATCCAACTGATAGATATCTTAGAAAGATACAAGGCTGATATCACTGCAATCCAAGAAATGCGATGGAAGGGACAGGGTTGCTCACGGCAAGCATCCTGTGATATCTACTACAGCGGCCATGCGGAGAAGCACGAATTTGGATGCGGATTCGTGGTTGGCAAGAGACTACGACATCATGTTCTGCGATTCACACCTGTGAACGAACGACTTGCCATAATCCGTGTCAAGGCAAGATTTTTCAACATAAGCCTGATTTGTGCGCACGCTCCGACAGAAGACAAAGACGATGAGACCAAAGACAGCTTCTACGAGCGCCTTGAAGATGCCTATGAGCGCAGCCCCCGCCACGACATAAAAATCGTGCTTGGTGACTTCAACGCCAAGGTGGGAAAAGAAAATATCTTTGGTCCAACAGTCGGAAAGTTCAGCCTCCACGACAATACCTCCGATAACGGAATGAGGCTGATTGACTTTGCCGCAGCGCGAAACATGGTCGTTAGTAGCACTAGATTCAAGCATCTCAATATTCATAAAGCAACTTGGCTGTCTCCTGATCAAAAGACGCGCAACCAAATTGATCACGTTTTGATTGACGGAAGGCACTCTTCCAGTGTTTTAGATGTACGCACGATCCGTGGTGCCAATATAGACTTGGATCATTATCTTGTCGCAGCCA
The DNA here is from genome assembly GCA_943735915.1 of Pherbina coryleti. Taxonomy (NCBI): domain Eukaryota; kingdom Metazoa; phylum Arthropoda; class Insecta; order Diptera; family Sciomyzidae; genus Pherbina; species Pherbina coryleti. The sequence goes on from OX030948.1 coordinate 78,279,314, forward strand.
AGATCCGTACACGCCTCTGCGCAACCAAGAATGCGCGCAATCCAGCACAGAGAAAGCTAGACGTCGAAAAGCTGCAATCAAAGCAAACAGCCGAAGACTTCGCTACTCGACTCTCACTCCTGCTTCAAGAAAGCACTCCTCCGATCGACGATATATGCGCGCAGTGGAATCATATTTCCCACTCTATGCGTACGGCTGCCGAAGAGGTGATTGGCTATCACCGCCCTCGCCGAAACCAGTGGCACGACCAAGAGTGTCGCGACGCCACTGCAGAAAAAGACGCCGCCTACAAAGCCACCCTGCAGTCGGTTGTAACGCGTGCTGCTAAAGAGCGATACAAAGAGAAGAGGAGGGAAGAGAGACGCATTTTCAGGCGAAAGAAAAGGGAAGCGGAAATGCGTGAGTGCGAGAAAATTGAGATGCATGGTGACAGGAATGAGGTCCGAAAATTTTTCGAAAAAATAAGACGCCTGGCCGATGGTTTCAAGACCGGGGCCTCTTCCTGCAAGGATGAAAATGGGAATCTAGTGACAGATATCCAGAGTACACTGATGATGTGGAGGGAACACTTCTCTAGGCTTCTGAATGGCGACGACGACAACAATCCCGCCAATAGAGATGATATCCCGGAATCCCCAATTTTGGACGACAGCGTTGAAGTTCCGCTGCCCAACCATAGTGAAGTCTTGAAAGCTATAGCTCGGCTTAAAAACAACAAAGCCGCAGGAGCCGATGGCTTACCTGCTGAGCTCTTCAAGAATGGAGGCGAAGCTCTATTTAAATGCATTCATGAGCTTCTATGCAGAATATGGTCGGAAGAATGCATTCCAAACGATTGGAACCTCAGTGTGCTCTGCCCAATCCACAAGAAAGGCGATCCCACAATTTGCGCCAACTACCGTGGGATAAGCCTTCTGAATATCGCATATAAGGTTCTGTCGAGCGTACTATGTGAAAGACTGAAGCCCATCGTAAACCAGCTGATTGGACCTTATCAGTGTGGCTTCAGACCTGGCAAATCCACCATAGACCAGATATTTACGCTACGACAAATCTTGGAGAAGACCCTAGAAAAACAAATCGACACACACCATCTTTTTGTCGATTACAAAGCCGCCTTCGACAGTCCAATAAGGAATCATCTATATTCCACCATGTCTGAATTTGGTATTCCTGCAAAGCTCATCCGCCTTTGCAGAATGACACTGAGCAACACCAGCAGCACAGTTAAAATCGGGAAGGACCTCACTCCTCCATTCGATACCAAACGAGGTTTTAGACAAGGTGATTCCTTATCGTGCGACTTTTTCAACCTAATGATGGAGAAGATCATCCGAGCTGCTGATTTGAGACGCAGTGGCACGATATTCTACAAAAGTATTATGCTGCTGGCGTATGCTGATGATATCGATATCATTGGCCATAATACGCGCGAAGTCAGTGCAGCATTCTCCAGGTTAGCGAAAGAGTCGAGTCGAATGGGTCTTGCAGTGAACGCAGATAAGACGAAATACCTAGTGTCAACAAATAAACATTCCCAGCGTCTTGGAAACCACGTCACTGTTGACAACATCTCCTTCGAGGTTGTTAAGGACTTCGTCTACCTGGGATCCAGCGTAAACTCTTTCAACGATGTCAGTATTGAGATAAAGCGAAGGATAACTCTTGCCAACAGGTGTTACTTTGGGCTGAGTAGGCAATTGAGAAGCAGAGCCCTCTCTCGACGAACAAAACTCACGCTCTATAAGTCACTAATCATGCCCGTCCTATTATATGCAGCACAAACTTGGACGTTGAGCAGTTCTGATGAAAAGACTTTGGGAGCCTTCGAGAGAAAGATCCTTCGTAAGATCTTCGGTCCAATCTGCGTCTATGGCGAGTACCGAATTCGATGGAACCACGAGCTGTATGAGCTGTACGCTGACATCGACATAGTTAAGCGTATTAAAATCGAGCGGCTCCGCTGGCTAGGTCATGTTGAGCGAATGGAAAACGACGCTCCAGCGAAAAAAATATTCGATTCGGTGCCCGGTGGTGGTCAACGCAGAAGAGGACGCCCACATCTTCGTTGGAAGGATCAGGTGTTGGATAACCTGACTACGCTTGGTGTTTCCAACTGGCGCCAGCAAGCGCAAAATAGAAATGGCTGGCGCAATTTCTTACAAGAGGCCAAAACCGACTTACGGTTGTAAGCGCCAGATAAGTAAGTAAGTAATCATTGACCCCTAAATCATAGACCCCTAAATCATTGACACCTAAGTAATGATCCATTTATTTGTTGTAAGAGCCGTTGAGCTTTGTTTCAATTCAATTTTACTCATACACCTCGTTGATAAAAAAGTTAAATATTTTGTTTTTTATTTTGGATTTTAATTGGGTGGGATCGTTGGGCCTCAATCCTTTGCCAAAATACCAAACAAAATTAAATTGATAATACACCTCGTATAAATTACGTGTAAATTCTAAAACTCTAAGGAAGGATACAACAATTGTGTGACCCCTAATGAAGTCAAATCCGTACCCAACTAGCTCACCTGATAAATCCACCTTCGTTAAAGACATGTGCTAAGAAAACCTAATTTAAGTCTGCAGAATTGAGCTGGAATGTAAAATTATTTTTGACAATTATGTAAGTACACCTAATTCCGTTTTTACACGGTCTTTTTTTACATGGTTTTGATTTAACACGGTTTGAACATTTTAAATTTCTTTATTGGGCTTACATTTTTTCTTTTTTTTTTGTCAAATTTAATTTTTGCGAAATATGTTCATATCACAAATTTAGGGGAATGTCCCTTTTGTGGATACAAGCAAATTTACTTGTCAAAGAAATTGAAATGGGTTAATATTTTGTGAACTATCATTTAAAGGTAAAGACATTTTTTATAGGCAAATTTTTTTTTTCTAACGTTAAATTAAATTGAATTTTAACGCATTAAAATAAAAGGTAAGCCAAAAAATAGTTTATATTCCCTCAGTTATTTATATTTTTTGAATTTTGTTAAATATTTCATGTATGCCTAAAAGAAAATGTCGAAAACTACAAATACAAAACAAAAACGTAAAGCTATTTCTTTGGAAACTAAAATTGAAATTTTAGATCACCTTCATTTTTTGGCAAAATGTTCAGTTTAAACGAAGCCACAGTAAGAACTATAAAAAAATGAAATTTCAATTGCTTTTAAACCTAGAGGCCCGTTTTCTCATCTTACCTATAAAGTTCACTTTAGTTGAAGTTCACTTTAAAGTTACCTTTAGCTGTTTCTCGTTTTCTCATGTTGCCTTTAGTGTTACCGATATGATAAATTTAACGGGAGGTTCAAGCTGGTTGTAAATTTTATAACACAGATAAAATTTTAAGTGCTTCCCATTTTGTAAACACAAAGCAGCCGTTTGCCAACTTCAAAATAAATTCAATAATATTCTTATAAATAAACAAAATAAATATTCCTAATGAATTAAAGGCGTGTGTTTCAAATCAATGCACTAGAAGCCATGTTCGAAAATACAAAAGTACAGAATACTAGGCCAAGAATATTTCAGAAGCGTAAGGACTACTGCCATTTTTTGTACGGCCTTGCCGTATTTTCATACATATGTATAAAATAATAATTTAGAGGTAACATGATAAAACCAAATTTTGCTTTACCGAGAGGATAAATTTATTTGGTCGGCAACTAAAGTGAACTTTAAAGGTAAGATGAGAAAACGGCCCAGAGTCTTTTTTGACGTAGAATACGTCATTCTCGGAGATAAGTAGGGTGGTTGATAGTGATCAGGTGTCGGTATTTATATAACTTTTTGAGCCTTTGGTGGGCCTAAGGTACTGATCGTACAATGTTGATGTTAGCACTTGTTGGTCTGCTTGATCCTCAATGCGACAAAAATTCATGTTAGAACTCTCTAACTTATATAATATTTTACACAATTACATGAAATATAAAGCCAACATTTGATGTTTTTGTTTGCTTAAACTTGCTACCTATTTATCGACAGTTTCCGGTTTTATCGACAAAACCATAAAATTTGTATCGGAGCCCCCCTAAGGAGTAGTCAGAGGGAATAGGTGTCACAGGCAAAAATGTTCCTTTTGCAAAAGTAATGGGGGTCGGTCATACATATTAACCCTCTCCGGCACTCTTTTAAAAAAGGTCATATGCTCAGGTGTATGGAATAAATAAACAAAAACCATAAAGTTTGTATGGGAGCCCCCCTAAGGAGTGGTCGGAGGAAATAGGTGTTAAAGGCAAAAAAGTTCCTTTTGCAAAAGTAATGGGTGTCGGTGATACATATTAACCCTTTCCGGCACAAACACAATTTGTATGGGAGCCCCCTAAGGAGTGGTCGGAGGGAATAGGTGTCAAAGGCAAAAATGTTCCTTTTGCAAAAATAATGGGGGTCGGTCATACATATTAACCCTTTCCGGCACTCTTTTAAAGGTCATATGCTCAGGTGTATGGAATTAATATTTTGCTAAATAGTTTTTAAAAAAGATGTCATCAAAAGCGAATTGACTAATTCTACGTCTTCTGTTACGACATAGTCGAAACTTCTGTATCTTTGTTTAATAACTATGCTTGTGTAAATACACATTATATACATATGTGATTTAATAAAATAAACATGAATAACACAGTGCAACACGAAAAAAAAATAACCATATACGGACACCACTACGTGATAAAAGACTAAAAAAAAAGACCCGTGTCTCCCAATTTTTCCCAAAGTCATGCACTTTTTTGTTTATGGGCCGCCAAAGATTTGGGGCCTCTGTATCATTTTCGCAAAAAAGTGATCATTTTCTCGTTCTCATATCTTGCAAACCGTTCAGAATTTCGATTTACTCTCTAGGGCAAAGTTGTAGCTCTTGTCATAAAGAACAAAAATTGCCAACATATAAAATCAAAAAAACTTCACCTTCCAGATCAAAATCACAAAAAATTTGAAAAAATTCGATTTTTTTTTACCTTTTTTCCCGTGTTCAGGTCCATAGGTAGCAAACCGTTCAAAATTCAAGGAAACAATCACCTACAAAAATTTACCTAAGATCTCAATATACAAATTTCTAGAACATATAAACTTCCTAGAGATGATTCTTAACGCTGTTTAGGTTGCACGCAAAAGTGAAAAATTTGCCGAAAATTTTTTAATTTGTTTTTTTTTCCTTTTTTCTCCTGTTCAGGTCCATAGGTAGCAAACCGTTAAAAATTCAAGGAAACAATCAAGTACAAAAATTTACCTAAGATCTCAATAAACAAATTTCTAGAACATATAAACTTCCTAGAGATGATTCTTAACACTGTTTAGGTAGCACGAAAAAGTGAAAAAAGTGACGCGGTGAAAGTTATATAAAGTGCTACAACATAATTCGTACACAACAGTGGCAACTGACAGTTTCAGTATGCAGTGTGAAAAAATTGATCTATTTTGCTACGTTTGCGGTCATCAAACCAGAAAAAAAAACATCTACAAGATTTCAGAAGGATGAATCAAAGTTGCTCTTGAATAGCTTTCTAATGTCAGGGCCATTAAGTACGCCTGTTAAATGAAAACAAAAAATAAAGACAGAAAAGAAAACATAGTGTAAATAGTACAATTAGGTGAACAAAAATTCGTTTTAAATTTACTACAATACTTTTTTTAATTTTGTCGTCGCTACGCAAAAAAATAATGAAAAGTAATAAATTTCTTTAACCTCAATAAATTCCCTTCATGATGATATAGTTCTATCAGTTCGCATATTTTTTTATGATTTTTGGGAATTTTTTAAGAAAAATAAAACATAAAAATTAAGTAAAAAATTGAGTTTGATCTTCAAAAACACCATTAAATATCGCACCTACATAAAAAAAGTTGCACGGACAATCTTACCTGTTTAATTGTATGTCGAAAAGAAAAAACAAAATAAGACCGTTAACTTTTTTTAATAATGTTACAGAGCAAAAATTGTTTGAGCTTTTTTTAAGCAATTTTAAGTCCGCTTTAAATGAAAACCGGCTGGCTATTTTCCACTAACGATACCCGTCTTTTGATGCAGAACTTATTTTTAAACCTCATTCTATTAGAAAATGCTGGTGGAGCGAAAAAAAACACCTTTGAATTTTTTATATATATTGTGGGTGCTCTAATGTATATATATTGTGCTTGTACAATATACATTTATACATTTGTATTATGTTTGGAGTTTGGTTTGGTGTTTGAGGGTTTTATCTCTTTTCTTGGGTTGGACATTGGCCACAAACCGAATGATTACAATAATAAAAAGTTATATTGGACTAATGAAGAACCTTGGGTGTTATCTGGTACTGTTTCGTTTTATTCAAAATGTGCTTCTTTTCAGTGATGTTTATTTACATGAGCATAAAAATAGTTAATGTAAACAGTTTTTTTAAATTTGTTTTTTATTTAATTTCTATTTCTATTTTATTTAATTTTATGGAATTTTCAATTCCGCTGAAAAGCCAAAAAAGAGCTTTGTGGAAATTTATATTTGCCAACAGGGGGTATTTTTTAGTACGTAGGCACACTCTGTATGTCCGGCTGATCCGGCCAGATTTTAGATTGTGAATTGTGCATACGCATGGCATGGGCCATACGTATCTTTAGAAGATTTCATACGCAAATCCAAAAAAAAAGAAAAAAAAGCTCTTTCCCAGAGTTCGGCCATATTAGTTGGAGCACGTTCGTAGTGAGAAAGCATTCTTTTTGAATCCTCTCATCGGATCAATGCCAATAATCTTTACCATCCGACTGAAATCGATTAATTTTGGTCTCATCTGACCAAATTACTCTTTTCCAGTCTTCAATAATCCAATGTTTGTGATCTTTGCAAAATGTAAGCCTGACCTTTACATTCTTGTCAGATAGGGTAGGTTTTTTTTGTTTAACTGCAGACACCAATCCAATCCTACGCAAAGCTCTCCTTACTGTGCGATCACTTACGTCTTTGTGCAATGCCTCTGCAGCAATTTTAGGTGTTCTCGTATTTCTTGTCATCATCAATCGTTCCACCAAACGAGCATCACCATCAGACCACAATCTTGGCCGACCACCACGACTAATAGCTTCGTTAAAATGTCGACGTTTTCTTACTAAATGAACTGTCCGGTGACCAGAGATGGGTCGTTCCGAACCTGTATAGTTCCTGGAACTATGTTCACAGTCGGACATAGTTCCAATCGTTCTTTCCATTCATTTTTTAGCATGTTCAAACAGTTCCGGTTGCAATGAATTTTTTTTATAAACCAATATGACCTGACTTCTCTTTCACACATATTATGGCTTTCACGAATTTTTGATCGACTATAAGTGCAAAGATATGTTTGCGAACGAACGAAACAACTGATGTGTGAAATGGTTAGATGACATTTCGACGTTTTTGTTGCGCGCAATGCTGTGTTTATTTCGTTTTGAACATGCTTTCATTCAATTGAATGGAACTGCGGAACTAAATAGTTCCGCGAACATGTTACAATCTGTTGCATATGATTTGCATTAGTTTCATTCAATCAAATGGAACTGAGGAGCTAAATAGTTCCGCGAACATGTTACAATCTGCTGCATATGAGTTTCATTCAATCAAATGGAACTGCGGAGCTAAATAGTTCCGCGAACATGTTACAAGCAGCTGCATATGAGTTTCATTCAATCAAATGGAACTGCGGAGCTAGATAGTTCCGGGGACACGTTTTGCAACTCGAGAGTACTCAATTTGTTCTTTTTAAGCACTTATAAGTTACATACGAACGGACGGACAGACAGACGGACATGGCTAAATCGACTTGGGTGGTGATGCTGATCAGGAATATATATACTTTGCTATACCTATGCCTCTTTATGGGGCTTACAAACAGAGTGACAAAATTAATATACCCCTATTGCGTTTTTCTATGGGAGCACCCCTAAGGAGTGGTCGGAGGGAATAGGTGTCTAAGGAAAAATGTTCCTTTTTCAAAAATAATGGGGCTCGGTCATACATATTAATCCTCTTCGGCCTTCTCTTAAAGCCCTTCTGTTCAGGTGTAGAGAATACATATACAAAAACCATAAAAAATTGCTACTACAGCTCAAAGGAACTACATAGTTCCGCGGACATGTTTCCGCGAACTACACTCTAAACGATTTATGTTGAATTTTACGACGATAATCGTCGGCAACTCTTTTCTGACTAATAGTGTCTAAATTTACACATGCACATTTTTAAACATTTTTTGTTGGATATTACACAGAAAATGTTTAACGATTTACGCAACTTGTGTGTAAAAGTTGAAACTCTTCGTGTTTATTTTTCAACAAAAAATGTGTAAAAATATGCCCCTTCCTTCGTACCATTGCTCTATTTCATTACTCTTGCGTAAATAAAAGTAAGTAATAAGTAAGATATAGAATGTTTTTTTGTTTTATAATATATTTTTGTATTCAGTAGTATTAAATTCAAATTGTAGTTATGTGAAAATATATGTTAACTCAGGTAGCTTATTATCATTTTTAGCTTTAATTCATTTAACAAAATGATAATTAATTTTATAATTAATTTATAAAAAAATAATTGAAATAATAGCTGCATTCCCGTGGTCGTTGATCTAGAGCGCGGCTCTATTTTATTCACAAAGCAAAAACAAAAATTAGAACCAGCTCTTTTCCTGGCTCTATTTCTGATCTGAAAATGCTGCCAGGTTTAAAGCATTTTTTGTTAAAAACGAACATAGTTGGCAAATCTAAACTGTGCTGTTTTGTATTGTTATTGTTGTTCAAACAGCTATTTCAAGACAGTGGTGCCAAATTGTTATAAAGTTGAACTAAAGTTGTTCCACTGAAATTTGATCTGATCCAGTGCCACGGGAATGCAGCTAATGTTATCACTTTTAAGAAAATAAAAAAATAAAAAAATAAAAATAGAAATAAAAAACTTTTAAGTTAAACTTTCTAGCTTACTAATAATTGTATTGATTTTTTTTTTATACTATTGATATTGTTTTTTTTTTTTGCCTCGAACTTGTATTTTAAATCACGTTGATTTAGTTCAGTGATACCAAATCTTCTTCCGTGAATGAAATTACACATTTCATGTTCACCATTACACATTTTCGTGTAATTTTGCACATTTTTTGTCATATTTTAAATTTTCTGTTTAAAAACAAAAAATTTCTGGTTATTTTCATTAAATGACACCAAAAAATAACAATTTTAGGCAACAACAGAAAATTCAACAAAAATTTACGGTCATTTTGATAGTAAATTTCAACAAATACTTTAGAGTGTAGTTCCGCTGTACAAAAGAATCGTTCCATGTTCGTTCCGACCTCGGAACTGTTTAGTAGAAGCCTACCGGTGACATATCTTTAATTTAACTGCTATATTTCGAGAAGAATATCCTTTTTCACTTAATCTTAATATTTCATTCTCTACTTGTTCTTTAACGCTTGTTTCTTTTTCAATTGCTCGAATTAGACTATGGAATATCATATAAATTAACCCTAGAAGGTTATACTTATTTTACATACATATTAGAATATATGAGGTGGCGTCGTTGATTCGACGAACTATAACCATCCAGGGTAAATAAAAAATTAAATTAAAGACAATACACAAACAATTGCAACGGTAAATCCCATTGTAAACAACGAAACTTAAAATGGACAAAACTGGAAAAATGCGGTTTACGAAGAGATTTGAATTTAGATTGTGATTTTTATTTGAACTAGCATTGGTTTTTTTATATTAATTTAAGAAGAGAATCTAAAGTATACAATGTAAAAATAACACGGTGTTACAAAATGAAAAAAAATAAAAAAACTTGCCTCGAGACATAGAAGAGGTAGTAGGCCTGGTTGAACATAAGATAACTGCATACTCAGTTTTTTGAATATACCCTCAAAATCGGGATTTTAGGTAGGTGCATGTATACACTAAGGGAAATAACGCATATTAGCATTATCCACACCTCAGTATAAATTTTATTTAAATATTTACGTGGATAAATCAAATGTTTTCCTTACAACTCGTTTTTTTCTCGTATTTGAATTCTATTTATACCACACATGTACTCACATATTCCATACAAGCAAACAGCAACAGCATCGCACACGTCCACACACATTCCGACAAGCAGCAACAGCATCGCACTGTTCTTGCAGTTTATTTCTTGCAGTTGTAGCTTTATAGTTCTCATTTAGTTTTTGTTGCAAGGGTAATATAGACTGGATTCTTGGCAAAGTTTAGTTGTGAGTGCGATTGATGATCGCACAATATATTTGTGTAAGGTTTGAGTGACAACCGGACATTTTCTTACAAATGTTTTGCGCCGGTTGTCATTTGCCTGCATATTTTTCTTTGCCCCTTTATTTTAGTTTCAAGTTTTCTTTCTCTTTCTCTAATTTGTACTATTTCACATTTGTTGCCATAATACTGCAATAATTGTCAGAAATAGTATAAATTAGATAATGAAAAAAAAAATAAAATATACTACCAAATGGCATTTGCTGGACGCATCTCGTGGGAAATATTCAAATAAATTTTTTGTAATTTCAATATTTTTATATAAATTTTCTTTAAATGCGATAGTTTAAGTTATTTTTTTTTTATATATTTGATAGATATTTAAAAAAATTCGTGCATAATTTTAATATATTCTTTATTAATTCTGTTTAAATATTTTAATATTTTATTTAATTAAAGAAGTATTTAAATAAATTTTAAATATTTACGTAGTCGATTTAAGCAAATGCGTTATTGGTGCAAAAATTACTCGCGTTTTGGATAAGTTAAAAAAGTTTTTGGATAAATTTAATATTTTTTCCCTTAGTGTAGTTTGTTATGTAACTCCGTTATATCTAGCTCAATTTTAAAAATTTAAACATTGATAAAAAGAAGAAAAAGATACCTTTAATATAAAATACAGACCGTTTTTTTAACAAAAAGAATTGACAAAGTTACAGGTAAAATCATTTGAAAATTTCTCATTTTTTTTTTTTAATTTTTCCAACTTCAACGTTTTGTTAACAAATTTTGTTTTGTGGTGCTATTAGTTTTAGCAGGATTCTGAAAGCTACTGTTAAATTTTGCGTTCAATAAGCTATCGTTTACTTCAATTGGCACTATCAAATGCACTATCGAATTTTTAGTATTCGTAATAAAATACAAACACATTTTTTTTTTAAAAATGTTTTTTTTACCTTTTTCGTTTATATATATTATCATCGGTTTCACGTTTTAGGGACCAGCAGTAGAATTTTTTCCCTGAAAGCCGGTTTCTATAGCTTCCATCTCCTGGTGGAACCTTTCTCCTTGTTCATCACTAAACTGCCCAAGGCTATTCGGGAAAAAGTTTATATGGTAGTGTAACAAATGTTTTTTGATTGACATATTGCAGCCCATTTCTTCGTAGGCACTTAAAAATTCATTTACAACATCTAAGTAATTTCGACTCTTCTTGTTGCCGAGGAAATAAATGCATAACGAAATAAAATAAAAACGGTAAATATTAAAGGTATATTTTTCTTTTTTTTTATCACTGTTTAAATTTTTAAAATTGAGCTAGATATAACGGAGTCACATAACAAACTATACATGCACCTACCTAAAATCGGTTTTTTTACCACAAATCCCGATTTTGAGGGTATATTAAAAAAACTAAGTATGCAGTTATCTTATATTCAACCAGACCTACAGCCTCTACTATGTCTCGAGCCGAGTTTATTTTCACTGTTACACCGTGTAATTACTTCATTATCTCCAATAAAAGAAAAGTTATAACTAATTTACCAAAAATTTTCAATTATGATGCTTTTGTCCGCCACTGTAGCTTATAAAAAATAATATGCTTTTTAGTAAAAATGTTCGTATAACTTACCGATTATGGTCACCTGCATGCACTTGAAAACTAGTTTCTTCATGGTGATCATGGGAAAACAACTTTTTTAATGCAATTATTCCGGCAATAGTCAAAGCAACCTTGCTCAGCACCAAGGCTTTTCCGGCAATAACAGCTAGTGCCTTTAAGCCAATTGGTCCCGCAATTCCCATTGCCGTGAGTAGGGCAGCAATAACATATTTTATATGGCCTCCTCCTTTGTGTTTTTTCTTCTTTTTTTCCTCACCACTGTGCCCACGGCCACTGTGCCCACTCCCACTGTCGAAATCGATTTTAAGCGCATGTGTTTGAACAAACTTGTCTGCCTTCAGAAGTAAGACTCGATCAATAGGAGCTTGACTTTTAAGTGAACGTGCATCGAACAAGGATTCAACGATGCTCTCTTTTTCCGTACGATTCTGCTTCTCGAGCACCAAACCATCAGAAATTTTAATGTAATCCTGTTCTATGGCGCGTGAAAGGGCTTGTAAGGCTTTTAGCTTAAGGCATCCGATAAAGTCGTTCTTGTCCTGACAGTCATCGTAAACATGACGTACTATAAGCAGTTCTGGTATAAGCCATGCTACTTTTGTTCTCCTTGTAGCTCTATATGTGCTTTGTGCTTCCGTTCTTGATTTTCCTAAGATAACATTAAAAGCCGCCACCAAAACTATAAACTCAAATGTCAATAGGAGACGTATCCTGGACATGATTTTTATATTTTCTTAATTCCTCTATAGCACCTAGTAAAGAAACTGCAATTGATTCCAAATGGATCAACCGAATAATTGCAAACTAATTCGTAAAATAACGCACAGCTCTCTAGCAAATTCTAAATGCAACTGTAGCAAACTTTCAAGTTTAAAGAGGCTTTTATAACTTTGTTAGTTTCATCGAGTTCATTCAGTTGGAAAGAATTGGCGTGCAGCCAATAAAGTGAGTTATTATAGCGATGCTTGATGCTGGTTACTTATATTTATGTGTTATGATTCTTTTTAGGAATTGCTGCAGCAGATGGAACAGCCTACGATTAGCGGTAATTAAGAAGAGATGTTTTTTAAGAAAAGCTAGGTCTGACATGCTTTTGATATCCATCAGAGCAGCGTCATTTTGCTATTGAAATTATTGTATGTTTTACGCATTTTGACGCTACTTTCGTCACGCTTGCACTTTTCTTGTTCGATTTTGAGAAAGTACCAAATGCAAGATATTTTCTTTTAAATTCTTTACTTGGAGTGTGAACATTAAATAGTGCTGTTTGTACTGGATTAACTCATAATCTGAAAGTCCCTCTTAAAGTAGACAGCAATACTTTTTCATACATTATTCTTTGGGATAACATTTATAGTTTTTTCGCTATTGGCTGCACATAGTAATTTGAGTCAGGCGCATAAATTAATTTTTTTCTAAGGAATTGGTTCTATAAAAATTGTGTTTTAATTAAGTTGAATATTCACCACTTGTAACCAAAGTTAAAAGTAACGATTGTCAAACCAATAAATCATATGTATTCTCCATGGCTATGCACGTGACAGTCATACATTCTCAAAATTAAGTCTGTTTTCTGTTCATTTTCTTGAATATTTTTTATAAATTAAAAACTCGTTCGGGATTTCCTCAGTTATTTCTTTTAAAAAGAGTATAAAATAAAAAATATAAATATAAATATTTTTTAAGTTCTCGTTGGTTTCATTCTGTTCATAATTATTGTAATTTATTGTTTATTTAACCCTAATTTTGAAGAAAATTATAACATTTAAATTCATTTATTCGAACGAAAGCGTTTTTCGCAACTAAGCTAAAATTATTCTTATTCTCAACTTTCCTTATACACGAATTTAAAAAAAAAATTAAATTAAACAAAAATAAAAAATATTTTATTATATATATGTAGGCATCACTGCCCAGCTTTGGCAACACTGCCTAGCCTTCTCTCTATCCCTACTTCCAATTGGAGTCAGTCTTAATCTGAGTAAGTCAGTGGCAAGTCAGTGGCCAACTAAAGTCGTTTTTCATTACAATTGTCGTTATCAGTCGGTCTCTTCATAGGACAATTCGTATCACATGTAGGTACTTATTTTATACTTATGGCATCATTTTATAAATCACCGTGATGAAACGCAACGCCAACGCAGCGCATCACTTTGATTTAAAATTTGCATTTTATTAATCACTACGTTATTGCGTTAGCTATGTTACGTTACCACGGTGAACTGTCAGCAAACAGCAGTTTAGGGTTGTCACATGTGAAATAAAACTAGCATCATTATTGCAAATCTTTGAAATATTTAAGATTCACCAAATTCTGACTTGTTGGCAACCATATCAGCTGCTCTCTTCAGCCATCATTAGATTGAAATTGCAATATAAATGCCAAACACTGGCGTACCATTTGCTACCTGCGGTAGTTTTTTTATTTCTTTTAGCAACATTTCGAACTGTTGGTTCGTTGTTGCTGTCTTTAACCTACATTCAAACGATATATGTAAACATTTAAGAATATATGAGTAAAACAAACATTTATTACCCTTTCAATGCCTACTTATTCGTTCTAACGGCAGCTCAAGAGCAAGTGATGAAAGTGACAGTTCAAGTGAACGAATTTCAAGTGCAGCGTTTTATAAAATGCTAACTTTGTACTGTTTTCACTACGTTATTGCGTTACTCAACGCTGAAGATCACGGCGTGAAGCGTTGCGTTTTATAAATTGCGAATTTCAACAACGCAGCGTGAAGTGATGTGCAGGGATTTATAAAATGATGCTATTAATTATAATAATTGAATATTACTAATTAAATTACTCTTTAGTTTTCATAAAATATGTTTAAATATATTGCATTTACCTACATTTGGGGTTATGGGGCTACCTACGGGGTCAGCGAGAGAACTTACTTCACTCGATCAAAGGCGCAAGCATTAAAAACTAGAGCGTTCTGCAGTGTGTGATTTAAAAAGCATTGGAAAGTTGAAAGGAGTACATATTGTGAGCAAAGAAAGACAGAAAAGCGTAAAGTTGTGCGAAAAAAGCTTTTATATGACAGATGAAAAGAAAGGAAAAGTTGCAGAAAGTGGCGCTATTGCAGAGCGTACGAGTGAAATGAGTGAGCTAATAAAGTTGTTGACTTTAAAATTTGCGAATGAGAGTGATAGTAAAACAAAGATGGCAGCAGACAATATTGAGAACATTTTATCAGATTTTGATGGACAATCGTCGGTACCATGGTATAATAACAAGAATGATAGAAAAATAGATTGCGCAGACCGTAAAAATAATTAATAATGCGTAATCAACGATTTGCGCATCTACGTCACGATAGACTTACGATATGAGCTTACGATATGGCTTCTGTCAAGTCGAGTTCAGAATGTGAACAAATATGAAACAATAGCAAAAGATTCAAGAAACAAACTTGGTCTAGCGTGACGTCATGATCGTAAAAAATACTTTGTTCGTAGCTAGAAATGTCAAAATGAAAAGTAAACAACATAACGGAGCTGCTTAATGCGTAATCTAATTTTCTATCATTCTTGGTATAATAATACAAGGTAGCATTTACAGCTGCTTATTTTCTTTTCTACAAGGAAACATCTCTTGTAAAAAACGCATGTTTGTGAGAATGCATCTGCAGCTGCTGAAGTTGTTGTTTTTTTCACTTCAACGTTTTCAACATTGTTTGTGTTTTCAATGGCCGATTGTGGGCGCTCTCTTTTTGAGTGCATTGTTTGACAGGTGATGGTTTCTCAAACAACTGTCAATGCTACCTTGTAATTATTATACCATGGTCGATACGCGTTGAATACTGGTTTGTGAACTATGAGAAGTGTGCAGTCGCTTACGGCTGGAATAATATTCAGAAGTATATGTTCGTTAGAAAAAAGATAACAAAAATAGCGAAATTATTCCTCCAGTCAGTGACAGTTTACGATTATGACAGTCTAAAAGAGCAGGTCGAAAAAGAATTTCATTGCGAATGTAACAGTGCAGATATTCACAAGCAATTAAGAGAACGTTACAAAAAATACTCTGGAAGTTCGCACGAGTATATTTTACAAATGAGGCGAATTGGTTCTCTTCATGCAATTGATGAAAAATCGATAATTCATTATATCGCAGACGGGGTTAAAGGTAGAATGGGAAATAAAATCGGTTTATACAGTGCGCTTAATTTTTCTGAATTAAAAGACCAATTAGAGATTTTTGAAAAAAATTACGAATGATCGCAAAAATTCTTATAATGTTCCATTGCACAATAACACAAATAAATTTACCAAGCGCGAACATTGTTATAGTTGTGGATCTGTTGATCATACAAGAAGTGAATGTCAAGTCGAAACAAAATGCTTTAAATGCAACAAAAGTGGACACATATCTAAGGATTGTGTTGCCAAAGTAAGTGTTGCTGAAATAAGTGACAAAAGACGGTTAATAAATTGCAATCAAGCAACTGCAACATGCTTAAAGCTGCGCATATAAAAGGAGTTTTTATTTATTGTTTAATTGACACTGGTGCTGAGATATCACTTATGCAGCAAACAACAGCCGAAGAATTGCAGGTACCACTAACAAAATATGCAATTGACATAATTGGACTTGGAGGTAAGCGCACAAAACCTATTGGCACATTTAGTTGTGCTGTTGTTATTGACAATTCGGAGACGCAACATAATTTTATTGTTGTCCCTGACCATGCGATCAGCTACGTAGTTATCTTGGATTTCGATATAACCACAAAATTCAGATACACGTCCGATGAGAACGGGTATACTTTTACAAGCCTTATATCGAACAATATGCTAGTGCATGAAGTAATTAATGAAAAGCAGATTCCGTCGAAATATATAAATCAAGTCGATCAGATAATAAAGTCGTATGTACCAAAAAACCAAATTGTTAACCCCATTGCAATGAAAATTTGTTGTGAATAATGATGATGTTGTCATTAGGCACAGATCATGCAGATTGCCCCACGAACAGCAAAAAATTGTACGCGAGCAAGTGGATGATTGGCTAAGAAAAGAAATTGTAAGGCCATCTACATCAGATTTCTGCAGTCGCGTCGTTGTTGTAAGCAAAAAAGACCATACCAAGCGTGTCTGCATTGATTATCGCCAATTAAATAAAGTTGCTTAGAAAGATTCCTTTCTGGTTCCTCTAATGGACGAAGTAATAGACGAGCTTGTAGGGGCGAAAATATTTTCTGGGCTAGACTTGGAAAACGCCTTTTTCCATGTTCCTATTGAAGAACAGTCAAAAAAATACACTGTGTTCATTACTAAGGAAGGCATTTCAAATATGCTATAGCAAGGCATAAATATCGAAAATGGTAATATTACTCCAAACGAAAAAAAATTGACAGCAATTCATAAGTTTCCTCAGCCGAAAAACTTAAAAAGCATTCAGTCGTTTCTTGGGTTAACAAACTACTTCAGAAAGTTCATCGAAAATTATTCGATGATAGTTAAGCCGCTCACTGATCTAACTAAATCAAATACAGATTTTGTTATTGGTTTGAGAGAACAAGCAGCTATAGAACAGATAAAGCAGGCACTAATCAAAAAACCTGTGTTGCGAATTTTTTCACCTAATGCTGAAACAGAGCTACATTGCGATGCTTCCAAAGTGTTTGGTGCTATTCTGCTGCAGAAGTTTGAAAACAAGTGGCACCCAATTTTCTTCTGGAGCAAGAAATGCCCAGAAGAAGATAGAAAACGACACAGCTATTACCTAAAAATAAAAGCAGCATATCTTGCAATCGACAGGCTCAGGCATTATCTGTTGGGTAAAGATTTTAAACTGGTCACAGATTGTCAAGCATTTAAATGCACGGTGGCGACTTTAAACTTATTACCAGCCAGTGCTGCCAGGTTTCAGAAAAAATCCCTATTTTTGCATAAAAATTACTTTTTTCCCCGTTTTTAACTTCGAGTTTCCCCGTGTTTTTCCCCGGTTTTTAAATGGTTTAATAAATAGCAATTTAAAGAAATAATAAGTTCATTAATTCACTTTACTAAAACTAAAATAAATACAAACAGGAAAAACGTACGTATCTATAAGAAAAATAAAAATAAAAAATGAGAATTTTAAGCGATATTGTATTTTGATTCGAACGTTTTTGAGATTATAAAAAATTGTTAGAAATTATTTGAAATATACATTAAGGTGGGTCACCCCATATGGAAAAAAAAAAATATTTCAAAAGACCGCCCCTCATTTGAAAGCTTATGTTAAGGGGATTTTAGTAGCATACAAATTTTTTTTTAGGTGGACCCGAAATCTGCCCCAAATGGTCTTTTTTGTATAACTTCATCAGTTTTTATCCGATCGTAAAAAAGTATGTCGTTGGATAGATCTCAACAAGGACTATAATTCGTTTTAACAACATTTTTACCTCCGATTCCATCTTTGACCAGATATTTCAACTTTTCGTCTTATTTCCTCAGTAACCCCAAAACTTCCATTATTGTTTTTAAGAAAATAAAAGTTCGTAAAAAATTATTAAACTTTCGTGAAGAAACTTTTTGATTTCATTCGTAGGAAAAAAAGTTACAGCGAATTTAATTTTCGGTTAAGTTTGGCTTCGTTTTTAGGATTAAGCTTTCAGTTCATCTTCGTTTGCCTTCGTTTATCTCCGTGTTTGTTCGTTAGTATTCGGTTGAGCTTCATTTGGTTTCGTTTTTAAAACAAAGTTTCTTTAAAATCGGTCCAGTCGATCAGGCACTATGGAGTCATATATATTTTATTACTTGAAGCGCCCTGTATCGAAAGTTTTTGAAACTTCTCATAGCCTATCTTTTAATCTTGAGTCAGGAGAATCTTTATACTAAATGCCAACAAAATTGCTCCAGCCGTTTAGTCTGCAATTTATTATTGCATATAAAAACAAATCAATAAGCAAAACAGCAACTAGAGGAAAACCACACAACCTCACACACAAGCAAACAAAATATTCCTGCTATTGCTTGGTCAGGAGTATTGTCATTCTTTATTTCATCAAAATCGTTCCAACGGTTATATTTTTAATTTAACTGTTTTTTACTGCCGCTCAATATAATAAAATAAATTAAGGCCCTGTTTCAATTTTTTGATTAAAAAAACGGGCTTGTCTGAATGCCAATACAATTTTTTTTTTTTTATTTGTCTTAGATTAACAATTATTTGTTTTTTTGCAGCCATATTTACGGTTATACAGCGCGTTGAGGTCGCGAACATGAGGCCTCTTGCGGCTTGCACGATATCACCTCTTCAGGTAGTTTAACCCATTTCTGGCCAAGACAAGTAAATTTTTTTCCCGGTGAAATCCTTAGAATGGCTAAGTTGTAGGTTCCCCAAAATGGATCTGAAATGGTCAAAAAATTTTTCCGCTTTTCCGTTCACCTGGAGCAGCAGGGTGCGAAAACGCACCCGTGGCAACTAAGATGCACAAGAACTTTATTTGAGAATAATATAGGGTGTTTTTTTTAGGGGTTTGTTTTTCGAATTGAAATAAAACACAAGAAAATCGTTTTAATGTCCATCAATTTGGCTTTATTGGAAGGATAATTTTATGCCATTAATGTTTAAATATGATTTCGGGCATGTGGCCGCCGCGGCTGGCTCGAATAAAGCCAATTCTACAGGTCCAATTTTCAACCACTTTTTCGAGCATATGGGGCCGTATGTCGGCAATAACGCCACGAATGTTGGCCTCCAAGTTCCCTAACGTTTCTGGTTTGTTGGCGTAGACGAGCGACTTCACATATCCCCAAAGAAAATAATCCAATGGTGTCAAATCACACGATCTTGGTGGCCAATTGACAGGTCCATTCCGCGAAATTATGCGCTCATCGAATGTTTCCTTCAATAAATCGATTGTGACGTGCGCTGTGTGGCATGTAGCGCCGTCTTGTTGGAACCCCAACTCATCCACATTCATGCCATCCAATTCGGGAACAAAATAGTCGGTTATCATGGCTCTATACCGGTCTCCATTAACGGTAACTGACTCTCCAGCATTATTTCGGAAGAAGTATGGCCCAATGACTCCACCAGCCCATAGAGCACACCAAACAGTCAGTTTTTGTGGATGTAATGGCGTCTCAAGGATCTCATGTGGATTCTCTTCACTCCAAATGCGGCAATTTTGCATGTTGACGTAGCCATTCAACCAAAAATAAGCCTCATCACTGAACAAAATTTTGCGATGAAAATCAGCATCGAGATCAATCTCATTTTCGGCCCATTTGGAAGCGTTGTTCTTTTGTCAACCTGTTCATGATGAAATGGCAAACCAAACTGAACATAAATGACATTAGCTTTTTCACAGCATGATTTAATTTTTCTCTCATTAAACACAATTCCAGCCGCCAGTAATGAAATTTCGTCCAGTTACCCCGATTTTTCAAACGTTAACTTAAATAACGTTTTTTCCGAATGCCACAATTTAGATTGGTCATCAATCTACTTTACAAACGATACGAGTAGACAAGTTGAATTCTTTAATAATAACATCTGCACCTTATTTACTCACCATGTTCCAATCAAAAGGAAGAAATTTAAATGTAGCAATTATGCATGGTTTACTCAAGAAGTAAAACGTCTCATCGAAAAGCGGGATACTTTGTACACAAGATGGAAACGTTATAGATGCTCTAGAATCTATACTGAATTCAAATGCGCACGTAACGCTGTAACTGCCACCATTCGCAGAAATAAAAAATCTTTTTACGAGAATAGATTTGCTAGAAGTCGCTCGAGCTTTTAATTTTGGAAAAATATCCGCCAAGCTGGGCTCTCTAAGGACTCGCAGAACGTTCCAAATAATATTAATCTGGATGACCTTAATAGAAATTTTATACAGCCAGCTAGTTCTACCCACAACGCACAGTTCTCTGTCCCCAGAAGCCCTGCTGATGGTGCTTTTGCATTGTCGTGTGTTGACGCAATTAGTGTTGGCGAAGTTATTCTGAAAATTAAATCGAAAGCTATAGGATCAGATGGTATTCATCCTGAATTTATTAAAATAATTCTTCCAGCCATTCTTGGTCATATTACGTATATTTTCAATACAATTATCACAATTTCACAATTTCCTCTATGGAAAATATCAAAAATTCTTCCATTGCCAAAATCAACATCTTCTAATAATACAGAATATCGACCAATAGCAATTCTTCCATTTCTTAGCAAAGCCTTTGAAACTATTTTGAGCAATCAATTAAAAACCTATTTTTATCATCATAAGCTAATCACAAAACACCAATCTGGCTTTCGCGCGAAACATAGTTGCACTACAGCACTTCTAAAGGTATGTGAAGACATTAGGTCTGGTTTAGATAAAGATATGTCATGTTTGATTGTGTTTTTAGATTTTTCAAAAGCCTTCGACTGTATTGACCATAGGCTTCTCGTACAAAAACTTGGCGCTCAATTCTCCATTCATAGTTCCCTATGTACTCTAATGACATCATACCTGAGTAACCGTACACAATACGTCTATTTAAATGATAAATCCTCGTCAAACCTAGAGGTCTTATCTGGTGTGCCTCAGGGTTCAGTCTTGGGTCCTTTGCTATTTTCGACATTTATTAATGACATTGTTGATTGTTTCACTACGTGCGAGCATCATATATACGCCGATGACATTCAATTGTATAATATATTCCCAAGGTCATCTAAAAACACAGCAGCAAGTGAAATTAATTCGGTATTGAACAAAGTCTTTCAATGGTCATTAGAAAATGGGTTGAGTCTCAACCCTACGAAAACCAAAGCGATGCTTATCGATAGGCGTAAAGTACAAGAACAATGTCCTTCTCTGTATCTAAATGGTTCCCTAATCAAGTATGTTGATTGTTTTAAAAATCTTGGAGTATATCTCAATAATAATTTTACATGGAGTACTCACATAAACCGAGTAGTCGCAAAGATTTATGGTGCCTTGCGTGGTCTAAGCCCAACCTCTCAATATTTATCTTCCGATGTTAAGCTTAGACTTGTAAAGTCCTTCATCTTGCCCATAATGATGTATAGTTGTGAACTCTTTTCCAACATGGACCAGGAGTCAAACCGGAAGCTAACCGTTGCCTATAATAGTTGTACTAGATTTATTTTTAACATCAATAGACAAACTCATATTTCTGCCTTCACAAATAAAATTATTGGTTGCTCTTTAAACAGCTTTTTAAACTACCGCACGCTATTATTGCTATTCAATATAATTAAAAATAAGGAGCCAGACTATCTTTTCGAATTAGTAAGATTTGCCAGGACTCAAAGAACCGCGCAACTTATATTACCAGTACATAAATACTTAACCACTTCCAGACATTTCTTTGTCCATGCGATAAATCTGTGGAATGCGCTTCCCACTAATATAAAAAGATCAAGCAACGCAAACTCTTTCAAAAAAAAACTCTTTCCTCATTTTTGTATTTCTTAATAACTTCTTCTCCCGTTTTTACTTTCTCACTTTCCTCTTCTCATTTTTTAACTTTGTTTTTCTTCTCGCCAAATCAGGTTAATTTATACTTAATAATTTAAACTCAATATTTTTATATTAATTTAAAAATTTTTTTTAGGTTTTTAATTAAATTTTACAAAAATTTTAAATTTTTATGTATTAAAATTAAACTCAATATTTTTATATTAATTTTAAATCTTATTTAACTTCATCATGTTTGCTTTTATTGCTATTATTTGGTTATAAACTTGATTAATGTTTGTACTTACTAAAAGGAGAAATCTTATTTGTACAATGTATTGTGTAATAATAATAAATAAATAAAATAAATTAGAGTTGCCAGATTTGACCACAAAATGCCAGTTTTATCTCTATTCGAAAAACAAACCCCTAAAAAAACACCCTTTATAAATATATGAAAAATAAAAATTTGCGTGATGGTTATACTTTTATTTAACAAAAAAAAAACATAACAAATAAGTTCATATGTTATGCCAAGCACTAAAACATTTAGGACACTGTTTTTACAATGAAAAACAATGTTTGATTTACATTTTTTACATTTTAGTCGTTTTGATGACTTAAAAATTACATGCTCAGGAACATAGATGCGTGGCAATTTTGATGGTCTAAAATCTTCTCTTCGCTGAGCTCTTGCACATTATCATCTGACTCAGGTTGTTTATCATCCGCTTATATTAGATTTCTGGCTGTTTACGATCTGAAATCAAGCTGTGGCATTAATTTTATATTTTTCTCCTTACATGCAAGACAGTGTAATTTCCACGCGTTAAAGTGTTGGTAAAGTACTAAGATATTAGCACTAGCAAGCAAAACCCAATTCAATAAACTCAAATTAGTTTTGCAATTAAATTTTATATAATAGTTGGTATGCATTAGTATAATAGAAAAATCAGGCTAAGCGCCACGGGTGCGTTTTCGCACCCAACGAAAAGTAATGCATATATTTCGCAATTACATTTACTTTACGTTATACAGTAAATCATTTATTATAATTTTTTTAATTATTTTCATCACATTTAGTTAATTCCAAGACATTTTTTCCTTCGTTAAGTATTTTTATACCCCTACGTTTAAAAAACGTAAACGGGGTATATTAATTTTGTCACTCCGTTTGTAACGCCCATAAGGAGGCGTGGTAGGTATAGAAAAGTATATATATTCTTGATCAGCATCACCACCCGAGTCGATTTAGCCATGTCCGTCTGTCTGTCCGTCTGTCGTCACGATTACAGCCGTAATTTTCAAGCTATCATCACGAAACTCGATATTTAAGCTTTTATTTAAAAAATAAAGGTCAAGTTCGAAAATGAGCCAAATCGGATCATAACCACGCCTACCTCCCATACAAAGTGACTTTATCAAAACGGTAAAATCTCTTAGAATTCCACAAAAATTAATATATGAAATTTAAATTTTGCGTATGAGCTTTGATATATAATATACACTCTAAGTATGAAATTCAACCAAATCGGGTGAAAACCACGCCTACCTCCCATACAAAATGACTTTACCAAAAATGTAAAATTTCTTAAAATTCTCCAAAACTTAATATATGGACTTGAAATTTTGCATATAAACTTTGATATATAACTTGTACTTTGTGTATGAAATTCAACCAAATCGAGTGAAAACCACACCCACCTCCCATACAAAGTGACTTTATCAAAAAACAAAAGAGAATATTTTCTCTTAAAACTATGACGAAAATGTTTTTACAAATAAACATTTTTTTGACTGCTTAAGACTTTGAATATACTTTGGTTCGGACGTAGGGGTATTTTAGCTTCGACCCAGTCGAAGATCATTTCTTACTAGTTTTTTGATTTTTTTAAAAATAGGTTAAAAATGGAATCTTTTTATCTGGTAGGGGGAAGAGAGTATGGTTGGAGGAATGCTTAATTCGAACTTACAATACGAAAGCTAAAATATGAAATATTATATTTATGCATTAACATCAAAATAAATTTACATTTATTGTTTATTAAAAAACTTTTACCAAGTTTTGGATGCGTAAATGCATGCCCCTTTGGCAAGAAATGGGTTAATAAAAAAAAAACAAAAAACCAAAATTTTATAACAGTTTTGTCTTGTGCGTGAACCAACAAAAAGTGTAAAATTAAAAAAAAATAAAAAAAGCAGAACAAATATTTTTTTTATTTGATTTTGTTAGTTCACGCACTGCGTATTCAATTATTTTACAAAAGGAAAAAGATTTAAGTTAATCGGACATTTACTTTTCGAGTTTGAGTGCAAGCCGTTTCAAAAAATGTCATTTCGAGAAAAACGAAATCAAATAGTAATGAGAGCCAATAATCAAGCTGTCTTATAGAACTGCAACAAGGTGTATGTTTTAAACGGCTTTGAATTTTATTCTGAAATTTTTTTACACATTCTTAGGATGTTTCCGAAAAAAAATCCGAAAATTTATCAAAAAAAAAAAATTGAAACTGGGCCTTAATTCAAATCTTAATCAAAAGCGCGAATCAAGAATCGAACCCAAGATTCAAAAAATTTGCAAAGTATATTAAATTTTATGTTTATTTTTTATATTCACTTTACTTATTGAACAGACTGCAGCAGCGAATGCAATGCCGATTGCTTGAAAAAGACAGCGGGAAACAGCTATCGATTACATTAGCATAAGTCATTGAATGCTGGATACAGGCTTATGCACAAATTTCATATTATGAAAAGCAAACCCGCTGTTTTAAAGCATGATTTTTTATATAAAAAACTAAGTGATAAGAGAAAAAAAAAATCAAAATATATAATGAAAAATAAAATTTGCACTGAAACTTTGATTCGTTGTAACTTTTTTCTTAATGAATGAAGTAAAATACTTTCTTGCTAAAAGTTTGGGGATTTTTCTTGTAATGTTTCATTTTCTTAAAAAGAAAATAATCAAAGTATACGTATTTAATAAAACTCTTAATTTGGAATATAATGCCTTGAGCAGTTTTGATGACCAATGATACCTCCTGACCAAGGTATAGCAGATAGTTTGTTTTTAGAATTGGAAATATTTTGTTTACTTGTGTGTGAGGTTGTGTGGTTTTCCTCTAGTTGCTGTTTTGCTTATTGATTTGTTTTTATATGCAATAATAAATTGCAGACTAAACGGCTGGAGCAATTTTGTTGGCATTTAGTATAAAGATTCTCCTGACTCAAGATTAAAAGATAGGCTATGAGAAGTTTCAAAAACTTTCGATACAGGGCGCTTCAAGTAATAAAATATATGTATATGACTCCATAGTGCCTGATCGACTGGACCGATTTTAAAGAAACTTTGTTTTAAAAACGAAACCAAATGAAGCTGAACCGAATACTAACGAACAAACACGAAGATGAACGAAGGCAAACGAAGATGAACTGAAAGCTTAATCCTAAAAACGAAGCCAAACTTGACCGAAAATTAAATTCGCTGTAACTTTTTTTCCTACGAATGAAATCAAAAAATTTCTTCACAAAGGAATTCTTAAAAACAAAAATGGACGTTTTGGGGTTACTGAGGAAATAAGACGAAAAGTTGAAATATCTGGTCAAAGATGGAATCGGAGGTAAAAATGTTGTTAAAACTAATTATAGTCCTTGTTGAGATCTATCCAACGACATACTATTTTTACGATCGGATAAAAACTGATGAAGTTATACAAAAAAGACCATTTGGGGCAGATTTCGGGTCCACCTAAAAAAAAAATTTGTATACTACTAAAATCTCCTTAACATAAGCTTTCAAATGAGGGGCGGTCTTTTGATATTTTTTTTGGTGACCCACCTTAATATACATATTGTTATACATATAATCAAATTAAGTAAACAGGAGTATGTGTATTATTTCTTTTATAAAAAGTTCAAAATTCTGAATTTATTTCAATTGCAAAGCAATTTTTATATTTCAGTAAAGATTTACTGCGGAGAGTTCTGCATTGAGAGGTATTGTCAAGAAAGTTTCTTATTTTTGTTTTATTTAAATTCATAGCTAAAAAAGCACTTTCAGTACTTGCCCCGCTATAGGGAAAGCAAAACATAAACAACACTATTTTTTTTTTTAAATATCTGAATCAATGAAAAATATAACTTCTTTTCAGAATTCCTGGATAATTTCTGATGATATATTTAAAAAATTTATATTTTTTAACGATCTATATTCTTGGTCCAAATCATTCCACTCGGATTGATCCGAAATAACGTGTGAAAATATTTTTAAGCTTAAAGTTTTATTTTTAGTTTTAAATATCTATGAGTGGCCCTTTATATAGCTCCTTAAAAGTATCGAAATCGTTCCAAAATCAAAACATCAAAAATAATATGGCTCATATTACACGGTGGCCGTTTGCCCGGCGTGCAATGAATCTTTTTTACTCTCTTCCACATTTTGCACGCTGGTATGTTACACGGCAGGAAAAGAACGGCAGACAGATTTTGACACTTCATTCAGTTTCATTACTTTTTCTCCTACACTTTATTCCAACAAGGGTCTCCTACAACTATTTTCTTCATACTGTTATAGTACAATAGTAGCACTTTTCTTCTAAAAATTTACTTTTTAGCTGCTTAAACAGCCAAATCTTTAATTTCACCACCCAGCAACACTGTTTTGCACGATGTACGCTGTATCGACACCGAGCTAGAATGAACCTATTTTGCCCGCTGTTCCAAATGTTCATCCTCTCACACTCTCAATTGTTTTTGACAGTTTTACGTTAAAAGCAACAACAAAATCGATTGTACGCCGGGCAAACGGGCACCGTGTAATATGAGCCTATTATGACTATATTAATGTATTCCTTTCGCATGAAACAATCAACAAAAGTCTTCAAAGTTAGTTCTATTTTTCCATATATGACACATTCAGCTTTGTAAAAAATGGCAAACAAAATATTGGTGTAATTAAAATAAAAAATTGTAGTTGGTTTTTCTTATAACCGATATATTTTTCACTCGCTATTTTATTTTTCATTTTCCCCGTTTTTATCAACGTTTTCCCCGCCTCCCCGTTTGGTACGAAAAATCCCGAAAAAGGGGAAAAATCCCGTCACCTGGCAGCTCTGCTACCAGCAGTTAATAATATGATACTTGGTCTGCCAGAATATCGATATGCTATTGAACATTGCAAAGAAACGGCGCTAAGACACGTTGACGCATTAAGTCGATATCCACACACCGTTATGGCAGTGTCAACTGAAATTTCAGAACGTTTTCGAAAAGCGCAAAAAGAAGACTGTCACTTGAAAGCTGTCAAAGAAATTTTAGCGTCGCACCCATATGAAGAATATGTGTTAGTTTGCGATCTCATTTTCAAGCAGAAAAACGGCATGAATTTACTGGCGCTGCCTAAGAAGATGTAAACTGTGTCGCGGTCTAAAACTTTAGTTGCGCCAAAGTGACGTACGGACAAAACTACACGGCGACCATTTTATGAGCAGTCATACAATGACGACTTTGTTTTGTCCGGACGTAATCGCTGTGCATTTGGAGTGACGCCCAACACACACATGCACTCCAGTGGTCATTAAACCACGTTAATTATTACTTCTAAAACTCGGTTTGGCTAAGGTTTCTCCTTGTGCTCCATGCTCGTTGAAACTAAAATCCCACGAGTGACTGAACGCACGGAATTGCGCGACAAATAAAACGAACAGGACTAGGACTGTTATTGTGAAAAAAAGTAAAAATTACTTGGCCAAGTCACAATGAGGGTAGCCATTGTGGGCTGTGGAAGGTGTGGAGTGTTGCCACACCAATACTAACACAGATGCCGCCAAGATGGAAAAAACACTTGGTGGGTAGAAGGTTTTATTTAAATTTGCTCAAAGATGCACCAAAGAAATCCTTAAAAAGATTTTAAAAATAGGTGTGAGCAAAGCCTTCAGGTTTGAATACCGGTTTCTGCGAAAACCGCATCTGTGTTGGAAAAAAGATGGCTGTGTTTAGGTTCCCATCTTGTGGAACCTAAGCATCGTCAGTCTGCACCGCTGGTTGGCAGTTCAGTTCATTCTGAACAACGTAAAGAAGTGGAAGTGTGCCAACAAAAAGTGTGCCAAGTGGTTTTTTTGACTCATCGTCGAGAAGTGGAAAAATTGTCAAAAAAAAGGAAATATATATATGTATATATATATTTATATATATAAATATATATATATATACATAGTGAAGTGGTTCCAGTGACGCTGTCGAGCCCATCAGGACAGACGGAGTCCGTGGGATCTTTGGATCGGGAGCCGCTGGAGCGAGGAGGAACTAAGGCCAGGACCTGGAAAAAATCAGGGAGTACTTTTTAATATATATATATATATTTGCATTGTCATTTGTGTGTGCTGCTGCGCTCACCACCCACAGTGTTTTACTTTTTGATTGTCCGGTTGACCCTTTGTGGTACCGCGTTTTTAGCCGTTGGGTTTTTTGTCGCGTGTGTATTTATTGTTCCGCGTTCGCTTTGGCGCGTTTTGTTTTTGTGTTAGGCCCCTCGCACTCGAGCCTAGTTCCGTCCGGAACAGGTAAAATAAATTAATTCCACCGGTGGATTTGTGAGAGGGTCCAAGTCATCTCCTTGGACCCGCAATTAGAGTGCGACCCAAAAAATTGGGTTATTTTTTTCTTCGTGGTAGTCTTTTTATAACTCGAAAATTCGTAAAAATCGCGATATTTTAATAATAGCATAATTTTTTTTATCGTGTTTTAGTTCTTTTGGTCCCACGGTGCGTAAATTTGATAAGACTTTGATTTAAAAGTCTTATCAAATGCACCTGCATCTTTGTTTTCGGTTTTTCTTTTTCATTGGAATTTGAATACCCACACCCGTCTCCGCTGAGCAGGTGGCAACCCTTGTCGTCGGCAGTATTGTGCACTTGGGTTCCACACAATAAACGAATCAGCTGTTCGCGCATTAGTGAAAAGTTAAATTCGCGGTCGTGCCGGAAAATTTCGAGTTAAATTAATTAATAATTAAATACGTGTGCGCGATTATAAAAACGTGTGTTCTAAAAGTGCGAACTAAAGTGCCGCGATAACTGAGATAAAAAGAGATGAACACGAAAAAGGTCATCTGTCAGTAGAAAAAACTGTACATGGAATAGAGAAACACTATTATATACCCTATCTCCGGGAAAAAGTTGCCAATATAATCAAAAAATGCGTCAAGTGTATACTGTTCAATAAAAAACTCGGTAAACAAAAAGGATACCTGCACGCTATCGATAAGGGTGATAAGCCGCTCTATACAATCCACGTCGATCATATAGGTCCCATGGACTCAACGTCAAAGATGTACAAATACATACTAGTAGTTGTTGATGGCTTTAGCAAATTTGTTTGGATTTATCCAACAAAATCCACATCTGCCGATGAAGTATTACGCAAGCTGAGTGATTGGACTCAAATATTTGGAGCTCCAGAAAGAATTATAAGCGATCGAGGTGCAGCGTTTACCTCAAGGAGCTTCAGCGGATGGTGCACAAAGGAATCAATCAATCACGTTTTAACAACAACAGGCGTTCCTCGCGGCAATGGCCAGGCAGAACGTCTTAACCGGTCCATAATTAGCATTCTTTCGAAGATATCAGCAGACAGACCAGATATGTGGTACAAGCATGTTCATAGAGTGCAGCGAGTAATAAACAGCACTGTCAATAGAACGACGCACTTTACTCCCTTCGAGGTAATGTTCGGCGTTAAAATGAGAACACAACTAGATAGCAGCATCAACAATGATCGAAGAAAACTCGCAAGCACTTTTATGAGCGAGCGCGATGAAACCAGAGCCACTGCGAAATCGGAAATCGAGAACGTGCAAATTGAATATAAGAAGAACTTTGACAAACGGCGTAAGGCAGACGCCATGAAACCCTGGAAATGCGAAGATGTCATATCCGGGACGGATGAGGATGTGTCGGATGGCCGAATGTAGGCATCACTGCCTAGCCTTCTCTCTATCCCTACTTCCAATTGGAGTCAGTCTTAATCTGAGTAAATCAGTGGCAAGTCGGGTTTGTCGTCACGCACGCTAACTAAAGTCGTTTTTCATTACAATTGTCGTTAACAGTCGGTCTCTTCATAGGACAATTCGTATCACATGTACTTATTTTATACTTAATTATAATAATTGAATATTACCAATTTGCTTACTCTTTACTTTTCATAAAATATCTTTAAATATATTACATTTACCTACATATCGCTCGTTTTCTTCAATAACGTTACAATCCAAAAAACATAAAAATTGAGTTAATTATACAGCAACATTCGTGTTACTATGATCTATGCTGTGTACAATTTTGGTAACGATATCTTCTTTAATTTTTGCAGTAGAGTAGAATTTGTGATTCATTCACCTGAATATATTTCCGATAAGATCGTATTATATCTCCAGTTTTTTTTGACACTTTGTATGGATGAAACCATGTACATTACAGTAGTACTTGTATATTTGATGTTTTTTCCATATTTTGAAAATGGTGAATTAATTTCCATTGTCTGTTCAAAACTTAAAATGCTTCTCCTGAAAAATCTAGTTTTTTGAGTTATAACGTTATTGCAGGAAACGAGCGATATATAATTCCCAGAAATATAAAATTTTTAATGAAATCACAAAGTTCAAAATTATATTCAGTTACTCTGGTTTTACATTTTCAGATTGGCGTTGCATAAAGCAAATTAAATAAAGTTGGTTTTTTCTTCCTTAATTTTTTAAATTAATAAATAGTTTAACCTTAACTTTTTTTACAAATACTTAAAGTACGTCTAGTTTTATGAACGTCCAATTCTATTATTGAGATAGTCTATGCGAAGGCTTCCGCCAGGCCCATAGCCAAGGGGTTTGTTTAGGGTGTTTAAACACCCCCCATAGGGTTCAAAAAGTAAAGAATACAAAGAAAGTAAAGAATACAAAATATACAAATATTTTTATATTCATGAATTACCGCTAAACAATTTGCGCATATTACCCTCTTTTGTCAATTCGATGGTGTGAACATCAAATTCAGCAACAGCGGAAGCATCAAATACTTTAAGGGCCTCCGGTAGTTTTTTGGAAAAAAAGACACATATTAATTTTTTTTTTTAAGAAGTAAGTATTTAGACCAAAATTTGTTAACTTTATTAAACTATAACTATTCCAGATTTATCACTGAAGTTTTGGTCCAAATATATTCGTCGATAAGCTAGAAAAACGCAATGCCGCTAAAGACCTTAAATTTGCAGTGAGCAAGATATCTGGAGACTTGTTCATATAAAAAAAAATTTTCAAAAGAGTTCTTGGGTGTTTAATCGTTGATCTTTTAAAAATATTAGTTTTTGACAAAAAGGTGAGCTTAGAAAGAAAATTGTGGCGTCCGTGGTGTAGTTGGTTAAAGTGCGTGGCCGCTATGTCAAAGAACTTTGGAAACCCAGGTTCGAACCCCAGCAGCGACAGAAAATTATTTGAATTAAAATAATTTTTCTGTACGGCCGCCACCTCTCTGCAGACAATGGCAAACCTCAGAGAGTAATCAAAATGCCATGTAAAGCTTCTTGAGAACGAGAACTTTCCGTTCATCGCCGTTCGGAGTCGGCGTTAAGCCACAGGTCGTTTGAACCTAACCTAACCCGAAAGTCCTTGCACTTCAGATTTTTTTTGGCAGAACTGGTCTCCGAGGTATGAATTTATGGAAAAATACTTTTCCCAAATCGAACAACGAGCTATTTCAGTTTATTCGCCATTTGAAAAATGTAATGTTTGGTTCAAATTTGTTTTTTTTTACAGTCTAGGAAAAATATGTGTGTATGTGCGTGCACGGCCTTCGTTCTGCCCATATAAGTATACGGACACCCTGAAACACACACACGCCCATAAAAATACTCCCACACATACACACACACACATACAGGCACAGAACAATCCCAACAGGCACAGAACAATCCCAACAGGCACAGAACAATAAATGTATGACGGAGTACTACGTCTACAGCTGCCAGAGAGGGCCCATATTATCGGGTTCGCAGATGATATTGCCCTCATAGTAGTAGCAAAGCATTTGCACGAGGTTGAAGATAAGTGCAACCAAGCGATTATAGCAGTGCGGCAGTGGCTGAATACAGCGGGTCTCAGTTTGGCTGAGCACAAAACCGAGGCAGTGCTAATAAGCAGCCGAAAAGTCGTTGAGACCGCTAGAATATCGGTTGGTGAACATACAATTGTATCGAAACCATTCGTTAAATACCTTGGCGTTATGATAGATCATAGGCTTAACTTTAAGCAGCATCTTTTATACGCAAGTGGAAAAGCGGGAGGCGCAGCTGCAGCGCTAACAAGAATTTTGTCGAATACCAGAGGTCCTAGACAAACCCGTAGAAAGATCATAGTTACTGTTGTCAGATCAATACTTTTGTACGCAGCCCCAATATGGGTCGAGGCAACCAGATTCAGCTCCTACTTACGAAGCATGGAATCGGTGTATCGTATCTGCGCACTTAGAGTATGCTGTGCGTTCCGCACTGTCTCCTCGGATGCAGCGCTGGTTATTGCGGGTACTCCCCCTATAGATCTTCTTGCAAACGAGAACGTGACATACGATTCGCTTCCACTCGAACTGCCTAAGTCCTCCAAACGTAGGATAGCGCGAGACCGCAGTGTAGCAGTGTGGCAGATGCGCTGGGAGGCATCACAGAACGGACGATGGACGCACCGCCTAATTCCAAATTTGGAACCGTGGCTTAACAGGCGTCATGGTGAGGTAGATTACTACCTCACCCAAATACTAACTGGTCATGGGTGCTTTAAGTCGTACCTTCATAGATTCAAGCACGACGAAAATCCGTTTTGCAGTTTCTGTGCTGGAAGTGTTATTGAAGACGCCGAACATGTCTTCTTCGTCTGTCCGAAATTTAACGCCGAAAGACTAGAGCTAAGCAATAACCTAGGGAGGTCACCAACAGTGGAAACTCTCGTGGGCATTATGCTTAACTCTGAAGAAAACTGGATCTCAGTAGGCAATATGGCATGCGCCATAACCAAAGAACTGCGTCGTGTAGAAAGACTGCGCAGATCAACTGCAGACTCTATGCTATAGACAAAGTTGGTAGGAGGCACCGTGCAGATTTGCTGAAGATCAGAGGTTAGGGGTGATGAAGCCCTGCGCTCATCTTGGAAGGTATTGCAGTCGATTGTACCTTGCGTCTTCATCTAGGGATTCATATGCCCGAAGTGATGCCATTCCAAGAAAAGGCCGCTGTCGATAGCACCGTCAGCGTCTTCGTCAAGGGACCATTTCCCGAAGCGGCCTCCCCCCGAAATCCCCTCTCCAATAAGAGACCGCAGTCGTTAGCACCGTCAGCGTCTTCGATGACCTACGATGAGCCTACAACGCGTCATTGCATATTAAGCACAGCACATCATCGCTTTGGAATATAAACAAGCATGATCTGCAAAACGTTTCTTTGTTAAGAAGAAGCGTAGAATCGTAATCGTAGATGAGTAAACATACTCAATCCTGCCTTACGAAGTAATGCCTCGATTGGTGGTTCCGTAGGGTCTTGCAGGAGGAGAGAAAAGTAAGGAGTGGTTTAGTCAGTATACCATACCGGGGACTCTGACACTATTTGGAAGTACGGGCTTCCATTTGTCTATAAAAGATTCCCTCCTGTCGTCTTTAACAAAAAAAAAAAAAAAAAAAAAAAAAAAGAACAATCCCAACAAGAGCGCGCTCCACAGCACGGCCATATACAATACATTGTTAGTTTACAACTAACTGTATGACTGTAAACACATCGATTAATCTTGGTCCTTTGAAACCTCCATGGGTTATTTCGTGTTGCACATTACAGAGATTAGTCCACTTATTTATTTCTTCCTGGAATTCGCCCTGCATATGGTTCACTATCTTATTTCACTATCATTTTGAACACCGTTTCACACATTTTGGAGCAGACTAGGCTTGGGTAGTTCATGAACGAACTTGTTCAATTGAACGATTCCCACTCATGAACTATGTGAACTAGTTCAGTGTTTCTCGTTCTTTTAGTTCATTTTAGTTCAATTGATATTGCAGCGAGTAGGAACAAAACGAACGAGAGCAAGAATAACTAAATTTTCCATGCTATGGTTTGAGTCCTTGGTTTGAGACACTTTTTGTTTATGCACTAATACAAATGGTGAATTTGATGGATATAACATATTCATACCAAGTTTGTTTCATATTGTATACCTGGACATGAACGAGTAAACGAAATGAACTAAAAGACCTAACGAACTAAAAGAACGAACGAACTAAAATAACTAACGAACTAAGAGAACAAACGAAGTAAAACATGCAACGAACAAAAAGAACGAACGAACTAAAAGAACTAAATGAACGAACTAGTTCATTACATACTATTGAACTAAAAAGAGCGATCTTTGTGGTGAACTAAAATGCCCAAGCCTAGAGCAGCCGATTGAACAGGTTGAGTCACAAATAACACTCACAGCACTTCCCAGCCTGAGATCTTGTACATAAAAATGGCTTTTGAAACTTGGAAAAATCTGGTAATCGAAGGGTTTGAAGATTTGCGCTTCCGGAGTCTCTCTCCGATAAATCTCGGTATATATTTCTATTGCAAGCAGTGCAGACAACTTTTGGTAATCTTTCATCACTCAGCAAATTGTCGAGATTAATCTGAAGTAATTTTTCAATGAACTTGACACGTTGGACATCGTTGTATTCTTCTTCAAGCACAAGAAACACACTTTGCTTCGAATTTTTTCATGTGAAAGTGCATGAGTGCGGTGAGAAGTTTTTGAGATTGAAGAAGACATTTCGAAATATCGTAGCTCATACCATACTAATGTTTGACCCAAGGCATATTTAACAAGGTAGACTCGTGTCGGAGAGGTGGGTACAGCAGCTGTCAAACACAAGAAGAATATAAAAAAAGAAAAAAAAACAGCGAATAGAAAACTGTCCTTTTATTCGTAAGCGGCCGATTTTGACAGGTGCTGTACCCACCACAAGAGAGAATTTCAACTACCTTGTTGAATATACCTTGGTTTGACCAAGATTAATCGACGTGTTTACAATCACACAGTTAGTTGTAAACTAACAATGTATTGTATGTGGCCGTGCTGTGGAGAGCGCTCTTGTTGGGATTGTTCTGTGCCTGTATGTGTGTGTGTATGTGTAGGAGCATTTTTATGGGCTTGTGTGTGTTTCAGGGTGTCCCTATACTCATATGGGCAGAACGGAGACCCGTACACGCGCACACACACATCATTTTCCTACACTGTAAAAAATAACAAATTTGAACCAAACATTACATTTTTCAAATGGCGAATAAACTGAAATAGCTCGTTGTTCGATTTGGGAAAAGTATTTTTCCATAAATTCATACCTCGGAGACCAGTTCTGCCAAAAAAAATCTGAAGTGCAAGGACTTTCGGGTTAGGTTAGGTTCAAACGACCCGTGAAGCATGTAGGTCCGGTTCTCGGTCAATTGTGTACAAACTTAACAACACGCATAACACAATTGATCATAAGAAGCTAGGTCAAAGTCCTTTCAAGGGCTGAAATGGCCAGTTATTTATTTTATTTTATTTTTTTTAGAAAGAAAATTTTAATTTTTTGTGCACAAAATAGGAGGCCCTTAAGTTATCGAACAAAGTTCAACACTTGTGATTGCATTTTTCCACCCCTGATCTTCCAACAAGTATCCTCTTTAGTTATTTGCTCTTTTTAGATTTTGTTAACATAGTAGCAACTGAGATAAGGTGGGTGATAATTTAAAAAAAAAAACAAGATTCGCGAAAAAATAAAATTAGAAAAAATTGCAAAAAAACAATAAACACATTTATGAAAAATCTTTGGGATCGGACAAGAAACACAGAAGATATAACCAAAACAAGAAAAAGCACCATAGAGAGCATTTAAAAAAAAAATTTTTTTATGTGTTTGAAATGTCTAACGATTGAGGCGGGGTCATATATAGGTCAGTTTTGGTGACACGGTCTAATGAGCATATTGGAATGGTTAAAGAAGCCTCCTACAAATTAGCCCAGAATGGACGAAGGTAAGTCTGGTTTTCTATAAATTGTTTTAATTTTTTTATTAACCTATTTTCTTACATATATGCATGTAAAATAATAAAGTGACCAACTTGTTTACATTTGTTTGCCAAGAAGCAAAAACTTTTCCTTTTTTTGCTGTTTAAAATAGGTTTCTATTTTGATTTAGAAATTAATTAAATTACACTGAGCTACAAAATGACCCTTTATAAAAGGTGCAGATTTCTCGATAGTCAATCCCAAATGCATTTTGGCTGCTGATTTCAAATATGGACTCCGTTTTTCTCCATCAGCTCGAGTTTTTGAGTTATAGGCAAAAAACAAAAAATCAGTTATTTTTCTGATAATTTTGCTATATATATTACATTAATCTACCGATTTGTATTACGATGACGTGTTTCAATGAAAAAATACTAGAAATTTCAATTTTTGCACATAAAATTACAATATCTTTGGTAGTTTCGAAGATATCGACTTTTTTTAAAGTGGGAAAAATGTTACAATTTTACATAGGCTGCTCTTTTGAAACCCTGTATATTTAACATTTTTTAACGTATTTGGAAAAACTTTTCTTTACTTAATATAAAATCTCTGGAATTTTAATAAAAATTTTATTTTTTTTATTATCTTACATTTTTTTTTAAAGAAATTAAAAAAAAGAAAAACATTTTTTAACTCAATTGTATTAAAATTCAAGTACAATTGATAAGGTTTCTTTTATAAGGTAAGTATCATTTACGACATGAAAAACTTCTCTTCGGTGACTTTCTAGAATGAAAGACATCAGGACCATCTCGCTTAAGACTCCAACAATAGTCTGCCATCATATGATTGTCCCTTCTTCCTTGGTAACGGTCTTCCATTATTTCCATGTCCTGAGGGAAACCTTGTTTATTACTGGTTTTAGGAAACTAGTAGTGTTTCCTAAATTATCAGGAAAGTGTTATGGCTGTGCAGATAGTGAACCTTGATTCTAATATCACATCCAAGTTCCCTAAAACTATGAAGCATGTTGGTCACTAATTCCTCAAATTGACTTGCTTTGCAATTGCCTAAAAAGTTTTTGACAAGTAATTCTAATGACACCCATGCCTTTCGCTCAAGGTAAGCCATCGAGGTTTTAAAATGAGGGTCTTTCATTGACTGCCTTATCTGCGAACCATCCACAACACCAGCTTTATACTTTTCTGAACTTTTTCTACTTATCTAAGAAAACATACTCGAAAATAAGCTGTAAGAACCTTATCAATTTTACTTGAATTTTAATACAATTAATTTAAAAATAAATATATTTCTTTTTTTTAATTTCTTTGAAAAAATGCAAGATAATAAAAAAAATATAAAATTTTTATTTAAATTCCACAGATTTTCTATCAAGTAAAGAAAAGTTTTTGCAAATCCGTTAAAAAATGTTAAATATACAGGATTTCAAAAGAGCAGACTAAGTAAAATTGTGACATTTTTCCCACTTTGAAAGTCGATATCTTTGAAACTACCAAAGAGATTGTAATTTTATGTGCAAAAATTGAAATTTCTAGTATTTCTTCATTGAAACACGTCATCGTAATACAAATCGGTAGATTAATGTTATATATAAAGCAAAATTATCTGAAAAAGAACTGATTTTTTTGTTTTTGCCTATAACTCAAAAACTCGAGCTGATGGAGAAAAACGGAGTCCATATTTGAAATCAGGAAACCCAATTTGTCTATAATCAGCTGAAAAATTCCCCGCACCAAAACGTCTGTCGCGCAGTGTTATTAAACAGTTGTAAATACTATTCAAACATTTTTTGAAATAGAAGCAATCTTTCTTTGCAAAAATTACTTCGACATAGCCCATAGATAAAAATGTTAAGTTGAATGCATTTTTTATTTATTTTTTTTAAAAGCATTTCCAATGCAAAATATTTAGAAATGTTCAGAGTAGGAATGAACCTTTTGCATTTTGTGCAAGTTGGTACCTTTTTATGCCGTTATCTGTTTTTTCTACTTCTCAAACATAATGGTCGAAGGAGAGTTTTTACTTCATGGATTAAAGCAACATAAAAAAACTGCAATTGTTATTTCACATTTAAGATTTTGAATTGTGTTAAGCCTATTTCGTAGCGAACCTTCAAGTGGCTCCTGAGCGTGACAAGTGTCCAACACTGCCCTCTACAGCAACAGTTGTGGATGGTGGTATTTCTGGCAGTTGTGTTGAAAGCGGAATTAATAACATTTTTATTTTAAACTCTTTCAGTCTTATTCATAAACACATTTTAGAGGCAGCGTACCTTTAAACGGGCTTTAACCCTCTGCAGCTGACGTCGTAGTCTGACAGACAC
The DNA here is from genome assembly GCA_943735915.1 of Pherbina coryleti. Lineage (NCBI taxonomy): Eukaryota > Metazoa > Arthropoda > Insecta > Diptera > Sciomyzidae > Pherbina > Pherbina coryleti. Next base: position 78,317,965 of record OX030948.1, read on the forward strand.
CGAAAATCAAAACTTCGTGCTGACAAACGTGAAATTCGAAGATAAAAAATTCGTTTTTATCTATAAAAATAAAGTATTTTATTTCAAATTTTATTCTTATATTAGCCTAATATTTATTTGCTTTTATATGGAATAAGGTCAAGAGAGTTACAGTCAGAAACTTCATCATAAGAAATCAGTTTAAAAGTGAGGTCTGCTAGACCCCACGTCAGGAATATTGTTAAATTTGGAGCACGTCAGTTGCAGAGGGTTAAACAAGAAAACGTTATTCATAAACATTTTTCGCAGTTGTTTAAGAGCTGCGTAACTTTAACGCCGAAATTAGCGTTTAAAGGCTGCGTAAATACAACCATGATTTTTGTTTGTCTTTTCGTTTAATATCAAAGACAGGCTCCATATGAGCCCTTTGCAGCATTTTTTTATGCGGCGGCCATTGCAAATCCATAGGAATTCTTAATTTTTGTAGAGATTTTTTATAGTTCAGACACAAACCTTACAAACATAAGCCAAAGAGCATACATTGTAAAGAGGTTTCATGAACTTAGCAAAAAAAATGTTTATGAATAACAATTTAAGCAAGGTTGCGTAGGTAAACAAGCGTCGAACGGTTGTTTAAGGAAATCTATTGAATAAGGCTGTTTGTTTTTATGTTTTGTTTGTATGATTGCAGAAGTTGTTCCCGAAACGGAAAAGACATCTGAGCCATCGGTACTTCCTTCGATGTACTAGTTCTCATAGCCGATAGAAACGACATTTGTATATTGATTAAGAAACTAAATGCTTCAAACTAGAGCCCCGCATGAGTATGCTTTTTGCACATGGTAAAATAATACATGGTAGCATTGACAACTGCTTATTTTCTCTTCAACAGGAAAACATAAACTGTCAAAAACAGCTTTTTGTGGAAATACATCAGCAGCTGCTGTGGTTGTTGTTTTTTTTCACTTCAACGTTCTCAACATTGTTTGTGTTTTCAATGGCGGATTGTGAGCGCTCTCTTTTTGAGTATATTTTTTGACAGTATATGATTTCCCAAGCAACTGTCAATGCTACCATGTATTATTTTACCATGCTTTTTGCATACTCAAATACATTCGTTTGCTGTCGGATAAAAAGCTTACTCTTACCTTTTTTCCAAAGCACTCGTATGTAAACATACTCTCACTCTATTTTATGCGAGAGTAACAATACACTACTGAACTTATAACAGCAAGACCTATGAACCAACAAGCAAGGTTTCTTGGTTCATGAGCAAGACCAGCTTCTTGCAATAAAAAGTAACGCAAACACTAGGTGCACTGAATATGAATACACATACACTGAATATTTTGCGCATTATATTGTTATGAGCAAGAATCTTTTGTTTTACGAGTGACTTTCAATGGGATGCAAACAAAATATATATAGTAATGCTTTTTTAATTGTTTTTCAGTACGATTAGTGAAGTATTTAAGAAATAAAACTTTTTGAACAAGAATTAATTGTTTTTATTAGAGTTTGTGATTCGTTTTCCAAAAATTATTATTATAAATTCACAGCAGGAAACTTAGAAATAACTATATTTCTATAACTATATGTTATTTATAATAACAATATCAAATTATTGTTCAAGTCTAAATTTAATGAATAGAGTTATAAATAAAGTTATTATTAATGTAATGAATAAAAAGTATAGTACTAAAAAATAAATGATAAAATAAGTTCATGAGTAAAATTAATAAAAGAAAAAAAAAAAATATGTGGGTGGCTGCCACGCACGGTAGAAGTGAAACCTTCAGAAAACTAAACTCTGAGAGAATGAGACGAATGCTGTATTAAGATTGAAATAATTAAAGGGTTTATTGATTATAATATTGTTACCAAGTTTAAAATTAATTTTATTATTCAACCATGTTTTCAATTTCAACAAATGACCCGAGTGGCTTATGATAACTAAAATATGAAATAAATACTCTGGTTTGGATTTGATCAATATATCTTTGAAATACAGCGTCTATAACTTTTTTTGATCTTATAGTCGGTTCAATACAACTGCAATGTTTAAATTTAATATGGTATTGAGAAACTCAATCAAAGGAAGCGCTTTATCCAATGCAAAATTCACATTAAAATCCCCGCTTAAAATCATTGGAATTTTATCGTAATATTTTTTAAGTATCCGCGATACTTCTGGTGTGTACCAGAGACCTGTATGAATGGATTCATTTGCTGTTTCAAGTTCCTTTAATTTTTCACCTCCCTGCAAGTCGAGGCAGGCAAACAACAAGTTTTCGCGAATCATAGGCAACAAAAATCAAGTCACCAAATGTAGAAACTTGAAAACTAGGGAAAAGCAATTATTTTGCCTGCAAACCGTTTATTTTCAAGTCTGTTTGCGAAGTTCGTGGAATTAAAATCGTGTCGTCAGGGCCAATTTCGTTTCTCGAGTTGAGAAAACAGTTTAATTTTAGAGCATTCAATTGAAGTATGTTTGTTTTTTTATTCTTGTTTTTTTTATTCCCTACACCTGAACAGGGGAGGTTTAGGGAAGTCCGGAGAGGTTTAATATGTATGAATATGTATGTTACTTTTGCAAAAGAAACATTTTTGCGTTTGACACCTATTCTCTCCGACCACTCCTTAGGGGGGCTCCCATACAAATTTTATGATTGTATATTTGTATATTGTATATTTTCATACACCTGCACAGATGACCTTTAAGGAAGGGCCGGAGAGGGTTAACCGATCCCCATTACTTTTGCAAAACGAACATTTTTGCTTTTGACACCTATTCTCTCCGATCACTTCTTACGGGGGCTCCCATACAAAATCGTATCAAATTTCCTTTTTCGTGTGATTTTTTCGTTTCATCGAGTTTTGAATCACAACGGTGCTAAAGAAGTTTCACTTAAAAAAAAAAAAGAAATAAGGCGCCTGTCCTACCTCCTTTGTTTAACAAAACCGGGTTGGTTAAACGCTAAGCATCAATGAACTACAGAACAGAAAAAAAATTACGCAAAGCATTCATAGTTCAGATCAGTACTTGCAGTGTATATGAGCATGAACCAAGAAATAAAGATCATGCAAACAAAAGAGCCGCCATATTGTAAAGAAAACAAAGCTGATATTTCTGATGTCATCGGTCACAAATTCTTTTGTTTACGTGTAGCGATTGGGTGTGAAAAATTATTACTTGAAGTTTTAAAGAATTATTAGTGTTTATAATTCAGTAATTTTTTGTGTTTTTTATAAAAATGAAGTGTGCTGTAGCGACGTGCAATAATTCCAACAGCAAAAAAAAATTACTTTAAATTTCGTTACTGCATGAAAATATAAACAAACAAAGTATTCAAACACTTTTTCGTGAATTAACCTTGTTAATTTTATAATTTTCCACTTTTATCTAAGTTTTCACATGTTTTGCATGAAAAACGTATGCAATATAGCTTTTTGAGTGACCGATGACGTAGCACGAAAAATATACTTTTTTCTCGCACTGCTGATTGCTTGATCTTGTCTTGTTGGTTCATGGTATGTGAGGGTATGTTATGCGAGTTCACCGAATAGAAACAAAAATACCGCAAACCTCTCAAAGTTCAGATCAGTGCTTACACTGTTTATGAGAGAACAGATAAGGTACAAGCAGTAAAGCTGATTTGCTCTTCACTACATGACCTGTTGTTTAACTTTTATTCAGTTACAGTGTACTCTTTAGCAGTGAAGCAGCGTGTATTCGCTTTGCGATTATACTCATGCAGGGCTCTACTTCAAACATCCTTGAAAGCTTTAAAAATCATTACACGCCACCAACCAATTTTAATTTTTCTGCCAGCGGTTTTCGAAAACGAAGGTTCAAATATAATTGGTTAAGCCGTTGGCATTGGCGTTTACTCAAAATTCGAAAATGCAGCTGGAGCATTCCACTGTTGGTACGGGACAAATCGCACGCATTTGATAAGTTAAGATCTTAAATTAAAAATAAACCGAAATGTTATTGTAAAAAGCATCTAGTACATTCATTTAGTGTAACGGAGGCTTTTCAAAATCAATTATTTGTTCCTGAAAATATTCATAAATAGGCAGTAATAAGTATGAAAAGATGTTTGTTTGTACGGGACAACCGCAGTCCACCATACTTTTTATTTTTTGACATTATTGGAGAATTTTAGCAAAATTAATTATATCTGTAAAATTAAAAATATACTTATGTAGACTTCGTCGATCATGGTATGACGAAATACTACAAGTTCGAAAACATATCTATTAAAATGAGAATAAAAAAATAAAAATTAAATCGTTTGTACTGGACACTTTTGTTTGTACGGGACTCGTACGAAATTCAGAAATTAAGTCTTCGTTTTGAATCATTTTTTAAATGAAAACTCAACACTATGATTATCTAAGATGTGTTTCTTGCATGTTACTTTATGACCGTCGACTAATATATGATGAAATTTTGATATTCCCGGAACAGGCCTTCCCATGATAAACATTTTGGATTTTATCAGCTATTTCTGATTCAGCAATATAGAAAACCTTCGTAGAAGGTACTAAAGTGGCTGCTAATGTAACGAAATCTTTTGCGTTTTGGATTACGATACCATCTCCTTGACCTCGAGCTTTTTGGCTTACAAGTTGCTTTACGTTACCACCAACTCCGTCAATCAATTTATAAAAAAACAGTGAGATATGTATGTGTCAAAAATTACCATTTTCAGTAAAATGCTCCAGCTAATTAAAAGTTCTGCGTATTTTTTAAACGTTGGTGTAGGTGGTATTGCATTTCGACCTCTTGGTAATTTACTCAGAATAATTTTTTGTTTTTTTTTCAATCAAAGAGTAGTTCAAGAGTAGTTCAATCATATGCAACGTGGACGACTTTATAAAACTTAAACTTAATAAAAGTATATATAGTAATGTAAGTAAGTTACACACTACCAATATTTACAAACTATATTTACAAACTAATATTTACAAAGTATAAATTATACAAACTACTAACTATAAACTATAAACTAGAAACTAGAAACTATAAACTATAAACTATAAACTATAAACTATAAACTATAAACTATAAACTATAAACTATAAACTATAAACTATAAACTATAAACTATAAACTATAAACTATAAACTATAAACTATAAACTATAAACTATAAACTATAAACTATAAACTATAAACTATAAACTATAAACTATAAACTATAAACTATAAACTATAAACTATAAACTATAAACTATAAACTATAAACTATAAACTATAAACTATAAACTATAAACTATAAACTATAAACTATAAACTATAAACTAAAAACTATAAACTATAAACTACAAACTATAAACTATAAACTATAAACTATAAACTATAAACTATAAACTATAAACTAGAAACTAGAAACTAGAAACTAGAAACTAGAAACTAGAAACTATAAACTATAAACTAAAAACTATAAACTATAAATGTCTGAATTTTTGAGATAAAAAGTTCCACGGCGCACAGTGCACTTTTTCGACCAGTTTTGTGATTAAAAATCTATAACTTTTGAACGAATAATTATTTTTGAATCTGGTTTTTTTTTATTGTAACAATGATTTATTTAGCTAAATATAACTGCAATAAAAAGTGTCATATGTCTTACAACAATCTTACAGGATGATTATTAGCACATGAAAGTAAGGTTGAAATTTTCGCTGATTTCACTACTTTGCAAAATGGACAAAATTGTAATTCCAAAAGATGTAACAAGGTTTTGTAAAGCATTTTATCCTTTTGATTAAAAAAATTGCAATTATTCAGTGGCTTTGTAACTGAAAAAACAGTGTTTTGTAACACTGAAAAAACACGTTATACATATAGCTGATTTAATATTACGGTTTTAGTAAATAAGACTTTATGTTTAAAGTTAAATTTTTATTAACTTATCTTAATAACTTAATGGTTTTATTAACTTTAAACCTGTTTTTAATTTGAATATTATAAAAAAATAAAAATATAATACATATTAGTATTTTTTTACTCCTAATTTTAAATTAATTAATTTTTTGTTAAACCATATCTTCAATATTTGTGTTCGGGTGGTAAACGTGGGGTTGGAAAATAAAGAAATAACACAACTAGTATTGGTTTAAATTGGGTGGGTGAGTGTGTTTATTTTATACCTTTTTTCTGTGTGATTTTGTTTTACAGTGTTTCTTGTGATTTGTTTAGTTAATGTATACTTTATATAATGTTGAATTGTTGAATGTTTATACATATGCCAAATCTGTTGTTTTAAATATGTTGATTGTTGATTGTTGGGTTTTTGTTCGTGTCTAAAAGTCTTCCTTCCTTTATGGGTGGGTTCTAGATCAAAGATGTCCGTCTTGGTGCAAGATCGATTTGGCCCCCTTGATCTTGATCGTGCAGCCGCGCGCCGACCACCTTGTCGACTGCAGCGCCCTTCTTGCCACAACGGCGAGTAGTCGTGAGAGTTAGTGACCACAGGGTTACGTGGCCACGTAAACATTCCGCCCACCTTACAATATCTGCAAAACTTAGAAGAGGGTTAATAGGGTACAAAGATAAATGATTCACATGAGTTTTATATTCGTTAGTAGTTCATTTTTTTTATTCTAAATTCAGTGCGTAATTTTATGTTAAAAATTTTTTAAGTTCATACATCGGTTTTTGAACGGGTACTCGGGGTTGGGTGCTCTAACAACTACAAGATAGATGCATTAGAGGGGGGTAGAGTAGGGTAGAGTAGAGTAGAGTAGAGTTTACTAAGAGGGTAGAACCACTACCTTTGTAATGGGTCTGGTAGTGATTCCCTTTGCCGTCCGAATGTCAACCACACGGGTTCGGGCCTAAGTAAATCTTAGCTATTCTACCTAAGCTCCATTGTTTGGTGGCAAATTTTCATGTCGAATGACCACGAGATCGTCAACATTGATGGGTTTTTGAGGGTGCTTCCATTTATATCTTTTATGGAGCTCTTTAAGATATTCATCTTTCCACCTTCTGCAGAAATTGTGATGAAGTATCTTTAACTTTTGCCAGCGGCTTATGACGTTAGGCGTAGAGTTACTTAAATCGGGTTCAGCTGGGGTGAGTAACGGGGTACCAATTAAAAAGTGTCCTGGGGTTAAAGGCGATAAATCAAGTGGGTTTTCGCTTGAAGGACTTAGAGGTCTTGAGTTAAGGCAACTTTCGACTCGAGCGAGTAGAAAATTCTTCGAACGTGAACCTTTGATTTCCGTACGCCTTTTTCAAATGCGTTTTACTACTTTTTACACCAGCTTCCCAGAGTCCACCCTTGTGTAGAGCGCCAGGGGGTATAAAATTCCAGGTTACGTCTTGGTGACTGTAGTTGTTGACAACTTGGGTCTGGAGTGCCTTCATGAATTCTCGCCGATCTTTCTTCAACATTTTCGCTGCTCCAACGAAATTTGTTCCATTGTCGGAGTAAAGAGCGGCGGAGTATCCGCACCTTGAAAAGAAACGGGCGAAAGCTGCTAAGTAGGCTTGGGTAGAGAGATCACTTGTTGCTTCGAGGTGCACTGCTTTTGTTGCAAAACAAATAAAAAACCAAATATAGCCTTTTATTATTAAGCGGGCTCAACCGGTGTAATTTTTGATTTCTACGGGTCCAGCGAAATCTACACCTGTGTTTGTAAATGTGCGTGCGTTGAGAGATGTGCGTTCGGGTGGTAGCGCAGCCATAATTTGAGTATGCTGTTTTTTCTTGTGGATCACACAAATTTTGCAGTTATGGATAGTAGTTTTTATCAGAGTTTTTAACTTTGGTATCCAAAACTCAGCACGAAGCAGTCGCAACAATAATTGGTTACCGCCGTGTAGGGTGATTAAATGAGTCATGTTAGTCAAGAGAGAAGCTCGATGACTTTGGTATGGCAATCAAATTGGGTGCAGCTCGTTATAAGTGAGAGCTGGTGACTTCACTAAGCGTCCATTTGCTCGAATTATGCCTTTTGAGTCCAGAAAGGGTGTGAGGGTTAATATTGAACTCTTTGATGAGATAGGCTGTTTATTTAACAATGATGCATATTTCTCTGCAAATCCGTTTCTCTGGCTAAATATGATCAGCTTTTCTCGTATCGCTTTTATTTCATTAGATGTTATATCTAACGTCGTGTGACTCATTTGTGAACGACGTGAGGGTTAAGAGTTGTTATAAAAACGATACACATACGCCATGACTCGTAGAGCTCTTGGCAGTGAGGAGAACCTTTTCAAGATGTCCTCTTGGGTTGTTGTAGCAAACGAATGAATGGGTTTTTAGTCAAGGGTAGTGTCGACTGTATCTTTGGACTTGGGCCAGAATTCTTTTTCATGCTTCAACCATCTTAGCTCTATGGCAGAACATCCTCGACTGGCTACATCTGGATTGCCAGGATTGGACTGGACGTTGGACTGGATTCAACATGGTTCCAGTTGTCGGTTCCAATCTTTTCAATTATTGTTGAAACACGATTAGCCACAAATGCGTTCCAGGAACAGGGTTGCTTTTTAAGCCATGCGAGTACGATGGTAGAGTCCGTCCAAAGATACAATTGGTATTGCTTCAAATCCAAATTGGGTACGATAGCATCGACTAAATTTGCCAGCAAAACTGCTCCGCATAGTTCAAGCCTCAGTAAAGATACAGTTTTTACCGGCGCCACTCAGGTTTTAGCAGTTTAGTGTGGGTATCACCATTTTTATATGTGGCTCGCAAATAGAGCGCTGCACCGTAAGCCTTTTCCGAGGCATCACAAAAACCATGAAACTGAACGTTTGCTTCTGGTATAAAATGTGTCCATCTTGGAATTTCAATTGTGTTTATCGAAGCATAACCATCAATAAATGTTTGCCATCTGTGTTGGGTTAAGGGTTTTAGGGTCTCGTCCCAGTCAGTTTTATCTAGCCAAACTTGTTGCAAGATAATTTTAGCAGCTATCAGAATTGGCGCCAGGGTCAAACAACTTGGCTATGGATGATAAAACTTCACGTTTTGTATGAACGGGTTTGTGTTCAATGGGTGGAACGAGAAAAAGAAAAGAAGAGTCTTTTCGTGCGTTCCAGCGAATACCTAGGGTTTTGGTATTGCCTTCACTTAGGTCTGATAAATTGCGTAGATCAGTCGTCAACAAATGATATTTGGGTAGATCGTGTAATATTTGTGACGCATTTGAAGTCCACTTTCTGAGGGTGAGTCCAGCAGATTCTAGTGCTGCTATGAGTTCGTCACGAGCTATCTTTGCGGTTGCGAGTTGATGTGCTCCAGCCAGTACGTCATCTACGTACATGCAATTGCGTAAAATATGTGATGCAGGAGGGTGTGTATCTCGCACATCATCAGCCAATTGATGTAGAGTTCTGATGGTAAGATATAGGGCGCAGTTGACTCCAAATGTCACAGTTTGCAGCTCGTAGTCCTGAATGGGTTCTTCAATGGACTTTCGGAATAAAATTCGTTCATAAGCGGTGTCTTCTGGGTCGACTGCAATTTGCCTATACATTTTTTCGATGTCAGCGTTAAAAACGAACTCATAGAGCCTTCACTTGCTGATCAACATGACTAAATCAAGTTGAAGTGTTGGACCAATGTGGAGCACGTCATTTAAACTTTTACGGGTTGTTGTAGGGTTAGACGCGTTGAATACAACTCGTAATTTTGTTGTAATGCTGTCGGGTTTTATGACTGCATAATGTGGCAGATAATAATGTTTGGGTCCATCCGTGTAAGAGTGTGTGTTTATGATCGCTTTCATATGGCCGAGTTGCAAGTATTCGCACATTACTCGATCATACTCTACCTTTAGTTCAGGCCTTTTGAGTAATGATTTTTCATTGTGTAGATATTGTGCCATAGCGATAGGCCTTGAGTTGCCAAGTTCCAATATATTAGGGTTTTTAAAGGGTAATTTTACAACATAATGCCCATTAGGGTTATGGCGTGTTGTGTTTTTGTAAAATTCTTCGCATTGCTTCTCTTCGGCTGAGAACGAAGATGTTTTTGGAACTTCTTCCACTTCCCAGAACCGAGTCAAAAAGTCATCTGGGTCGACTTTATTGTAGCATGCAACAATATTACTGGGTGTTGACTCTGGTTCGTGAGGAATGGGTCCTGAGAGAATCCAACCAAAGTGGGATTCTTGCGCCAAGAGTGATCCACAAATATTGCGTTTAACACCACTGCAGATAATTTTTGGGTAAATATCACAACCAATTATGATATCTACGGGTCGAGATTCATAAAATTGTGTGTCTGCCATTTGGAGGCCAGCCAGATTTTCAGCAAGGTTTGCATCTATCGAGCGTGTGGACAAATTGCTTGTGAGAGTTTTCGATACTAGATCTTGGGTTTCTACTCGAAATTGAGGGTTTCTTGAAGACCGTATTATTAATTTGCAGGCTTTTGTAGGATTTGCTGACACTGTCTGGTTCAGACCAGTGATTTTAGCGCCAACAATTTTTGTGGGTAAGCCAATACGATTTCTAAGATGCTCTGTTAGAAATGTTGCCTCCGATCCTGAGTCAATGAGGGCGCGTGCGTCGAATATAGAACCTTCGTGTTCCACGTTCACCATTGCCGTTCCTAGGAGGATCTTCATTCTGCTGGCCGCAAAGTGGGAATTCACTACTTGGGTTTCGAGCTCTTGTGTGTGGGTAGGGTTAGTGGACTGCATTTGGTTCATGAATGCTTGCCGTGTAGAGTTGGTTTGTTGAGCTGCTTCCTGCGCTTGTGCACTAGTGCTTGGGTTCACATCTAATGCGCTCTTATGCAATGAGGAGTGGTGCCTCTTCTTGCATATTCTGCAGCTATATTCACTCTTGCAATCTTTAATGCCATGAGAAACTGCTAGACAATTGAAGCAGCATCCAACGCGCTTCACTGTTGCTATCCTTTCATCTATTTTCATGGATATGAAGCTTGGGCACTCACGAAGAGGGTGTTTGCTATTGCAAAGTCTGCAAATAGCACCATCAAACTCCCATTGGGTGCTGGAAATCGATGGATTAGGGTCATTTTTAATTTGTTTGGGTACAAATTGTTGGGTTGATTTTGGGTTAGGCCTTGGAGCAACATTCATGTGGTATGAATTTACTCTTCTTTCTCCCCACCTGTTGGGGCCATTATGAGTGGACACATTCTGTTGACTTGGCCTTAGGAGTGAGATAGATGAGAAAGCCTTTATATCGCCAACAGATTCCAGGGTTTTGAATTTATGGGTCAAGAAACTATCTAATGTTTTCCATTCAGAGATAGTTGAGTTATCTGTTAGACACTTTTCAAAGTCTTCTAACGTGTTTTTGGGTAATTTTGTAGATCACAGGTAAACTAAGATAGGATGCCAACTATCTGTTTCAATTCCAAGAGTTTGGAGAGTGAATATACAGTTATTAATTGTTGCTTGTAACTTCTTGATAGAGTTTCCTGTCTCTATATTGATTTGTGGCAAATTGAAAAGTGTCTTCAATTGAGCATTTATTTGCATACGCTTATTCTCATATTGATCAATGAGATTTCCCCAAGCCATAAAAAATCCTTCATTAGTTAAATGGTCATTTTTAACTATTTCCTTGGCTTCACCGCGGGTTTTTTGAAGTAAGTGGAAAAGTTTTTCCATATTACTTATGCGGGAATTTTTTTATGTATAGGGCCATAAACAGGTCCCTAAATGTAGGCCATGTGACATAGTCCCCATGGAAAATGTCCGTATCACAGGGTGGGAGATGAATCATTGGTGATGTTCAGCAGCTGCATTCATTGTTGAAGGTGACGACTTCGGTTCCACTGTTGGAGTCTTCATTGCTTCAATTTGCTCAGTTATTGGAGCAGAACAGCGCACGTACGACTGGTATGTCTTCTCATATCTATCCTTGAACTTATCCTTGTCCAAGGGTTCAGTGTCGGGTTTTTCACGAAGTTCCTCATAGACAGCTTGAAATTTTTCAAAGAGGTAGGTGCTTCTTTTGCACTTCCAACACGTGTTGACTCTGATCTACCACTTGAGTTTCGCTATGTGCTAGCTCCAGCTCAACAATGTCATTGGAAAAATGCACAAATGTTTTTAGCGACATGTTAGATGAGGTGCCTTAATATGGGTTGGGTTGGGTTCGATGGGTTATAAATCGAAGTGGAAGGTGTTTTAAATTGAGTATCTTTTTTTTCAAACAGAGTAGAGTACTTTTGTTCAAAACGAAATTTTAGTTTTAATTATTCTTTTAGAAAAAAATTTAAAATTCTATAAAATCTTCAAACGGGTGGGTGGGTTTGAATGCACTGAATGGGTTAATCAGGGCACCAAGGGTTAATGATTTTACTTCAGTTAAGTATTTTTTTAAGTAATTACATCTGAAGTTTTAATAGAATTTGTGCACAAAATTATTGGTTTTATTACGAGTTCTTAATAATCTTCGTGTGCTAGTTACAGCAGCAGACTCGCATTAGTTTTTTTTTTTTTCTTGTTTAAGCCGAGCTTATATTTTTATTGTATATGCGTACGTAAATACAAATATTTTGTGGACAATTATTTTAATGAGTGAAAATTTTCATATGTATATTGTACAGTGTAAATTTTAACGTTTATGTTTTTATTAAGCACTGAATAATAAAACGAACGAAATGCAAACTCACTTTGATTTATTTCCTGGGTAGTGGGTGGGTGGCTGATTGTGTTGTTGGAAACTTGTTTAGATTGTGTTGGAAACTTGGGTTTATGTTTCGCTGATATTGTGGTGTTCTGTTGCACCTTTGTGTTCCAAATAGTGTAGTTAACTTGTGTTTTTGTTAATTGTTTCACCTTTCTATTCACTTTTTGTTTTGACCAATCAATTTGTGTATCTGCGCTTTTATTTGCAAACCAATATTGTGGTTCCTTTTCCAGGCTCGAGTGGACCAAATGTTCGGGTGGTGAACGTGGGGTTGGAAAATAAAGAAATAACACAACTAGTATTGGTTTAAATTGGGTGGGTGAGTGTGTTTATTTTATACCTTTTTTCTGTGTGATTTTGTTTTACAGTGTTTCTTGTGATTTGTTTAGTTAATGTATACTTTATATAATGTTGAATTGTTGAATGTTTATACATATGCCAAATCTGTTGTTTTAAGTATGTTGATTGTTGGGTTTTTTGTTCGTGTCTAAAAGTCTTCCTTCCTTTTTGGGTGGGTTCTAGATCCAAGATGTCCGTCTTGGTGCAAGATCGATTCCGTCCCCTTGATCTTGCCGAGCGTGAATCGTGCAGTGGCGCGCCGACCACCTTATCGACTGCAGCGCCCTTCTTGCCACAACGGCGAGTAGTCGTGAGTTAATGTTTAGTGACCACAGGGTTACGTGGCCACGTAAGCAATCTGTTAGAAAATTTTCTTCACTAGTTTTATTTTTAACTTCTTTGTAAAGCAGTGATGATATGAGAGGATCTGATGATATCATGAGCATCATCATTAAATCAGAATTTCGATTTTCTCTACTATTTGTTCTGGTGTGATGCAGCCTAAAATTTTTATAATCTTTATTCCTGGCTTCTTGTGCCTCCTCTGATAACTCTCCAACTGGAAAAAAGTGATGATGTATTATTTCCTTTCCCTGGCAGAATACCTTATGAAGAGTTGGAGTAAGATCTTTCCAGCTTCCATATAAATTTTTATGTAACTTATGCGTCTCCAAAGCAAATTGACCAAACTTTTCACCGTCAATAATCTGGCGAGAATTTATAGCACACAAAATTTTTCTGAATCTCAGCAAAAGCTCTGAATTAAGTTTTGTGATTGATGCGGTTATTTCAATATTTTCAAAGAAACGCATCGCAGTGTTGCCGTCATTGCTATTGCCAAAGCCTTGCTTTGGGATATCGATACGAAAACGGGTTCTTTCTCTAAACTCATCTTGTATTCGTTTCTTTTCGGTCTCTACATATCCTTTTTCATTTCTGTTTTTTCGTGAACACTTTAGTTTTCGAAGTGTACGCAGTTTTCTTTTTTAAATTCTTGAAACTTAATTTCATACGCTATTTTCAAGCAGTGCTCCATGAATCGAATTCTGGCATGAATTCGTGAAAGACCCATTTCGTACATTTCTTCAATTCCATCAAAATCATTATTTTCTATTTTATTAAATTTCTTTTGAGTAGCGTGACAAATGGTGCAAGATTTTGTTGATTTGTTTCCTAAATTCAGTAATGTAAAAATAAATTAATATGAATGAATATTATACTTAAATATTAAATTTATTCAATGCTAATCAAATAACCTGAATGAAATTGCTGGTGCTTTTCTCTGATCAGGTCAGTCGTTTCTTTTGAATACGAAAATTCAATTGGACGGCAATATTGCACAAAAGATGGTCGATCATTCTTCCAAACTTCCACCCAGTTTTGTGATTGTTTCGAAGTTGATGCTTTATCCAATATTAGTCTCAGTGGTACTGCTGCTATCATAAACATGTGGGAATCACAGTGGTCTCTATCTATATAATAAATTTTAAGTATAATACTTCAAATGATTAAACACATTAAAACGGAAGAATTTTCAAAGAAACTAAAATTAAATCATGCTAGTCGATAGCCATTGGCAATCGACATTTTTGTGGCAATCGAATAAATAATTATTACGATAGTGAAAATCATTCTATAGTGCTAGTCACTCATTTAAATTTTAAATATAACTTCTTAAAATTCGTCAAATTTCCCATTTTTTTAGTACTTTACCTAATTGCTGTTTGTATTGACTATGTCCGGATGATCCATCACAGCCCCATTTAGAGTATCTATATATTAATAGGCAAACAAAAAGTTTGTGTTCCCTTTTTTTCGGTGTTACCTTCAACATATTCACATAATACTTATATCGATGGATAGGTATTTTCGAGTAGATTTGCACAATATAATTTTTATTCGAATATGTTGTCTTTAAGATAAGTAAAACTGAGCAAATATAAAACGCTTTTTTTACCAATGGGACAATGAGAAACTACAAAGCGACTAAGCTCTGTCATAGCGTCAAGGTAAGCATTAAGAATTTCCATGCAAATTAATAACCATTCAGATGGCCGAATTTCGACCACAGGCGATACTAGTAAAGTTAAATGTGTACTATTATTCTCTACTTCGAATGAATTTAACTTAGAATTCTTTTGGTAGTGTGGTCCAAAATGCATTGCAAAGGAATTTTCGCAGATGTATTATCTACCAACAAATTTTCTGGGATACAAGATTTTTTACCGTCTTTTAATTCTTCGACATGATAATTTTTTCTGATTAAAGACGTGCGTAATATTTTATATTGACGATATGTCAAACCGAGATCCATATATAATGCAAGTGCTTCTTCGATATTGTAAATTGCTTTATTAATCATACGCTGCAACAATTTCACGCATATTTGCCAACTTTTTATAGTCATCATTCAATAATCATTCAATTGCATTAACCTTACTAAACTCCCGACGACTTCGTAAATGACGGTAGCATATATCTAATGCTTGACTTAAGCTAATGCCTTCTGAAATATTGCGCACCTTCTGACGTTTTGTATTATGTGAAAATTCCTCATAACATTTTTGTGGACGCCCGAGTTTAGCATATGATTAGGGTATGCAACTATTCGAAATTTTAAAAAAACCGGTTTCGAATAGCACTATTTTAACAAAACCGGTTTTCGAATTATTCGACCAGAAAAAACCGAGAAAACCGTTTTTTTTTTTCAAATTAAATAAATTTTTTATTTTTTTTACCTACATATATCTATGTAGTTTTTATTTAACAAAAATAGCAACTATTTTTAATAAAGTAAAGAAAGGTACTTATGCAGTACTAACCACTGAACCATAAGCGAAGGTTTTGCGAAAGGTGAGAGTTTTGCGAAAGTGTTTGGGCAGAATTTTTTTTTTAATTTTTGTTTTTTTATTTTGTTGCTTAAAAGTACTTGCTATAAAAGATTAAATTCGTGAAAATTTTTCCCATAAATGAAACTGAACTTCTTTTTCGAAATTCATTAAAAACTTATTTAGAGTCGAAAAAACTAATTTTTTATCATTTTAGTAGGTAAAAATGCCTCGAAAATGAACCAATTTTTGTTCATAATAGAGTTCAGAAATGAATAATAAATGTTTATTTTTTTGCATTCTTAAATGAGTTTTATCATAATAATTTCTTTTTATACAAATCATCTATATATAATTATAAATAATATTAAGCAATAATAAAATTTATAATTCCAAAATGTTTTTAACTCATTTCTGAACAAAAAAAGGTTTGTTTTCTAAAAGCAGTTCAGTACGGCTTTATTGATTCAAAAAGGGTTAATTTCAGAGTGCCGAAAAATAACGTTCTATGGTTCTTTTTTTTAAGTAATTTCCAAGCAAAAAAGTAAAATTTATGGTTATTTTTTAACTCATTTCCGAACAAAAACAGGTTTCATTTTTGAGAGGCATTTTAGTCCGAAGAATGATATGAGTGCCGAAATTGAACGTTTATACCCGAAATGGCTCATAAATGAATTCGCAAACGGTAGTTTTGATTCACTGGGTAGAAGTATGTTTCGAGTTTTTCTTTCAGTCTTTTTAACACATGTTTTATGTCTTTTAATGATTGTCTCTATATTTGTTCTTAATGCTTTCAGATTTTTTTGGGCATTTTGTGCAAGAAGCCTTGTTGAATTGCCCCTTTTTTTAAATATTTCCAAACTTCGGAGTTCATGTCAAGCTGTTGATAATTCAATATATTTTTTAAAAAAGAATGCATTATAAACTAAAAATCATGTTTAACTTAAATACGCTAGCCGATTTACAAGCTGCTTTAACAAGAGAAAGCAAAAAGAAATGACCAAAGCATATGTTTAAACAAGCTCAAATAAAACAAAATTAAATAGAAGCCAGAGATAAGAAATGTTACAAACGTTAGTGAAATGTAAAAACGTAAGTAGAAAAAAGGGTCGCTGAAATGAACTAAAAGAAGTGGTTTGAAGAAATTTTCAATTTTAAATTGAAGATTTATATATTTCTTAACTATTCGAGCAGTCGAATAATTCGAGTCAACAAAACCGGTTTTCGAATTATTCGAAAATTGCAATTTTTAAAAAAACCGGTTCGAATAGTAAAAAATAAACCGAAACGCCGAATAATTCGAACCGGTTTTGCATACCCTACATGTGATGATGTATTGCCAACATCAGTGGATAACTTCAAACCCTTTTTTGGTTTTTGGGACACATTTGTATTTGATTTAAACCATATAGTGTTTTCATTTTTTTTAAAAATTTTTCGTTAGAATAATCACATTTTTTCCTAATTTTTAACATAGCTTTATAAAAGTTGTTCACTTTTTCTTTATCAATAAGTTCATTGTCGACGTTAACATTAAACTTTTTGCACACTTTTTCGAATAAAATATTTAAATATTGAGGTTTCATTGTTTTATCTTTACGACATTCCAGCCACATAGCAAAAAGATCTTTAATATTAAGAATATAGTTATTAATTTTATTTAATTACGAAATTTATGCAATTGCAAATTTATACAAGCACCAATAACGTGAATTAATACGCTACAATTAAAAGGTAAGCTACTTCAATTGCATACATTTAAAGAAACATACGAAAGCTGAAAGTAAGATTTTAAGAAAATAAATACTTGCCGATTTTTTTTTTTCTGGTGCAAAAGACGCGGAATATGCTTTAAGATTAATAAATATTCTAATATTTTCATTTATATCATGCTAATTTGTATTAAAAAAAAAAATTCGCTGAAGTAGGGTCTAACAAGTTTCAATGCGAGCTTAAAAATGTTCATTTGTATGTTTTTTTTATTTGTTTACTTAAATGAAAACAAGGAGAACAAGCTGGACATAAGAAAATAAAAATAACAAGAGCACAACAACAAAATACATATAGTAGCTATAGGCAAAACAGCTGATTTTGAGGCTGTTTAAATATTGGACGGTGAAAACAATAAACAAAGTACTAATTTTGAAAAGCTTAAGAATACAACAAATAGGGGAAAGAGCTTTGTAAAGTGTTGCCAAGCATAATTTCTTTTGACGTAAAACATTTTATTATATATTTATTAAAACATACCGAAAACTCTTAGAAATACACAAGTTTTTTCACAAAATTTAAAACTTTGTTCAAAGGGCGGACAAAAATCATTTTGTTCCTAAAAGAAGAAACATTAGTGGTCACTGTGGTGCATATTATTCCCGAACCTAATGGATCCCAAATTTTAAAATCTTACCGCAAGTTGAAAATTAGTTGCAGAAAAGGGTTTCAACCTTTGATTTATTGTAAAATATTTAAAGAAGCCATAATATTGCAGTTAAATAGAAACAAGAGATATTAAACATATAATTTTTTTAAAAAATACTAAATAAAAAACCTCTTTTAGTTTCTTCACAAGCTCCTTCAAAAGTTAAAAAAAAAATCATTTTTTTACTTGTTGAAATATGCTGAAAAAAGTTCCAACTTTTTTTTAAATAGAAAATAAAATCGTGGCCTTAAGCTATTATTTTAAATTAAAACTTTTAGACATTCTGGTGTTGAGAAATATTTGAAGAATCCAAATTGAAAAAATTACCGTCGCTACCATTTCTGATATCCGAGATAGAAAATCTTATATTCATTTTTTTTGAAAAAGTTAAAAATTGCATTCAAGTATACATTTCTCAAAAATAGGAAAATGCATATGCAAAAATTATGATAATTATTAATTCGCCATATTTGAGGAATACGTTTACACTGTAATTAATACCACCAAAATTTAGACTATTGGGTAACAATCAGAAAAACTGTGCTATCTCTATTACAATTTTAGCTTTGAATATCCTTCACACAGGACACTGTGGATAAAAATAGTGAATGTCATCGTATTAAGCAATATATTGTTAGTTTAAACCTATACTTACTTTTGCTTTAAGACATTCGTAGTTTTTATTATAAAAGTCAAAGCATTTTAAGATCGTTACTTTTTACTGTTCCTACCTCAAAAAACAACTTTGTCCTTGCGGGGCAGGAAGACATCCTTTTTTTTCCCCAAAATTTTTTTTGGATAATCTTGACAACCCAATGCAAATTTTGAGTCCTCTTAGAATACGATCTACATTTTTCGACACGCCCTTTAGCAGAAGCCCGAATATTATGAACTGTGTTCAGTTGTTCTGGTCCATGCGGGCGAATGTTTCATGCGAGATGTGCGGGTATTTCCAAATCGTGCTTAGACGATTTAATGTCTGTCCGATCAGGCCTTCGCTGGTACTATGCTTCGTGAAGGGCCCTTTCCCCAGATGAGCTTTATTCTAAAATAAAGCTATTTGGTGAAAGTCTTAACTCGTTAAATAACAATTTTAGGGAAATTGTAACATGTTTCAGTATTAGCGTATATGATGAATGTTCTTCACCAGAAAACATCTTGCCTTTCTTGTCTCAGACTATCTCTTCCGGGACTCAAACTAACATTCATTCTGAAAAAGACCAGAACAGTTCCAAAAAGAAGAGGAAAGATAAAAATAAAAATAATAAGCGTCGCAAGACGTGTGCAAACACTCCTCAGGCTAAGCAGCCCACGGCTATGCCTGCAGAAAATAATAACACAGTTATTTCTTCACCTCCATCTTTTAATCTCCCATTGACTTATCGTCCAAATTTGATTTCAACTGAGCCCAATAACCCAATAATTAATTTAAGGACAGTGTCGAGGCGAAAACTTTTATTCATTTCACGTCTTCAGCCCGACACAACAACTGAAAACGTATTGACGTTTGTCAAACAAAATATTTTATTTACTCAAAATGCATCCTGTTCATGCAAAAAAATTGGTAACAAGCCTTCCCACGCCTCATTTATTCTAACGGTTGCATCTGAAGAGTTTGCATCTGTTCTTAACTCTAAAATGTGGGCCGATAAGATCCTCGTTTCTGAGTTTACGCCTAAAAATAAGTCTAGAAAGATGAATAAAATCGCCCATCAGACCCAAAAAAACTAAAAAGATTATCCCTTTGCTATCAAAATGTAAGGGGATTACGTGCTAAAACATGCGACATATTTTTGGTGCCTCAGAATTTCTCTGAGGATATTATCGCGTTAACAGAAACATGGCTGAACGGAAGCATTATTTACTTGGAATTGTTTGACAATAGTTTTCAAGTTTTTAGAAGAAACAAACGCACTAACAATATTTCTGCTGTTGGTGGCGGTACCCTTTGCAACCAATGGCTGTATAAGGGGCTTACCTTCAAATTTGAAGGTATTCTCTGATATCAGGTGCAATTCTGCTGTGATTGTTAATGAGGCCAGTGTAGAATGTACGGTTGTGAGTGCGAGTGAGTATGGTGTGTGTGTGTTTGTGTAGAAGGTGTAATTGGAAGAGTGTTTCTGGCGAGCTTATATTGCAAGTTCCGTGAACCTCTTGAGCCGTATCTTCTGTAAAAGGACGCGTTGCTACTCCTTGCGAGTAGGTTAGGTTAGGTAAGGATAAGAGGGAAGGGCAACCCGATGTTGCCTACACGGGGGCCTATTGGTCCATTGTGGTTCCCTATGTTTGTGGACCTAAATGTGGCAAAACCAGAATAAAAATCTTAGTCACTTGAGCAAGGTTGGTTGAACCAACCGGTGCTCCGTATAAATCTGAAAAGATCCATCAGTGGTACGTCCACGAGCTCTTGCAGTTCTCCGTACACTCTGCTTCCCATGTGGCGAAGTTGGCGCTGTTGGAGATTGGGACACTCGCAAAGTAGATGGTTGATGGTTTCTGTTTTCTGGACATCTGTTTCTCTTTCCTGGACATCTCCACAGCTTCTGCAGAAGTCTGGGTGCGGGATTCCTAGTCGCGAGGTCATTGTGCCTATACAACAATTCCCCGTGAGGACCCCTATTAAGATGCGAGTTTCATTTTTACTCATTGAAAGTAGGGATTGGGTCCTTTTTTTGCAGAGTTTAGGCCAGAGATGGCGAGAGATAACACAGTCGTCTCTATTTGACCAAGAGTTATTTGTGTTATTTCTGGCTTTATCATTTATTTTCTTCTTGAATTCTCCGATTGGAGCCATGATCGACACAATCACAGAACTACTTTCCAGTTCAGAGCCCTCCCTAGCCAATCTATCTGCTATTTCGTTTCCCTCTATTCTCGATGACCGGGGACCCAGCGGGGAGGACTGTGGGGAGGACAGCAAAAATTTTCAATTTTATTCCAGTTCGGTTTTATCGGGGTTCTGCCCACGAGACAGTTTCTTTAAGTGCTGTTTCTATCATGTTGCTGATGGTTGGGAGATGTTTCCCTCCCACCAGCAGCACGACGTCGTCAGCGTATGCTGGCACTTTAAAGCCTTTTTCGCTGAGGGTACTCAGCAGTTCGTTTACAACTAGGATCCAAAGCAAGGGAGATATGACTCCACCTTGAGGTGTTCCTCTTGAAGTTGTTTTCCTTATTTTACTGCTACCGATTTGTGTGTTGATGATTCTGCTTTTCAGCATTTCAACAATCTACTTGGTTATCTTTACTTCCACTTGTAGATTTTCAAGAGCTGCCCTTATTGAGTCTGTGCTTACGTTGTTGAAAGCCCCCTCGATATCAAGAAAGGCAGCTAGGGTGTAATCTTTGAAGTGGAGGTTTCTCTAAATTACCGAAACTACCTCATGTAGGGCTGTTTCCACCGACCTTCCTTTAAGGTAGGCGTGTTGTTTGCTACACAGGTTTCGGTCATTGAGAAGCGATCTTATGTGTTGATCCAGAATTCTTTCTAAAGTTTTCAGTAAGAAGAAAGAAACACTAATGGGTCTATAATCTTTTGCGGTGGAGTGAGTAGCTTTCCCAGCTTTTGGTATGAAGACTACTTTCACCTCTCTCCAATTTACAGGCACGTAACCTAGCCTTAGGGAACTATTAAAAATTTTTAAAAGCCAGGTTGAGATAGCCGGTAGAGCGTGCTGAAGCATAGCGGGGGTAATACCGTCGGGTCCAGCCGATTTATACGGCTTGAAAGATTTAATCGCCCACTCTATTTTGTGCTCTGTTATTAAATTGGGTATATCATTGTGGGTTTATGGGAAGATACTTCTGGGTATGTACGGGTTCACATGTATTGAGGGATCAGTACAGCCAGGGAAGTGTGCTTCCATGAGTAGTGTCACCATCTCCTGGCAAGTTTCCGTCCACGAGTTGTCTGAGCGTTTAAGGTAGCCCGGGGCTACCGGATCCTTTGATAGGATTTTGCGTAGTTGGGCCGCCTCGCTTGTGTTCTCAATGGATTCACAGAAAGATTTCCACGATTGCCTTTTAGCTCTTCTTAGGTCTCTAGTAGTGGAGTTGAGAGCAGTTCTATAAGAGTCCCAGTCTCCATTTTCCTTGCTTAACCTGGCCTTATTATGCAGACTTCTAACCTCAGTTCTCCTTGCGTTGAGATCGCTGTTCCACTAATTTTGTTTGGGTTTGCGACTCCTGGAGATTGGGCAGAACTTGCAGAAAGCCTTATTCATTTTCCCTGAAATGAAATCGACTGCACTGTCAATGGCTATATTGTCAGGAAGGTCATCCTTACATGGGTGAGTGATCTGAGCTTGTAGCCATCTAGTGTATTCAGTCCAATTCGTTCTTTTTGGGTTTCTAAATGGTTCTGTGCTAGTTGTATTCTCAAAGTCAATATTGAAGAGTATCCTAAAGTGATCTGAAAAAGAGTCGGTAGAAGATACCCTCCAATTTCTGACTATTTCCCTGTTATTTCCTAGCGAGAAAGTGAGGTCAAGAATCTCTTCTCTGTTTCTATTATGAAAGAAGATAATCAAAACTGGACTCACCTCTTCTATTTGCATCCTTGCTGCCCCATTGTATGTGGTGCGCATTGGCGTCACAACCCAACACCATAGGAATGTGCCTAGTGCTAGCGTATGTCGCTAGATCTCGGACTGCCTTCGGTGGTGGGTCTGCTTCCTCGTATGGCATGTAGGACGAAGCCAAAATGATTGGGTGCTCATTTGACTCCGTCTATATGACAACCGTGTCTCCGTCGCTGAATCTGTGAAGAAAGAGAAAATTTAGAGATTTATTAACAAAGATTCAGCTCCTTATCTTGTTACCTTCAGTGGAATGAAACATGTCGAACTGCTTCGCCCCTAATCCTTGTACCCTATTAGCTATTATCCAGGGTTCCTGGATTAGAGCTACGTCCATGTGCTTCTCTTGTATGAAGATCATCAGATCTTCAGTGGCTGCTTTGCAATGATGCAAGTTAATTTGCACTGTCTGCAGCATCAGCGCCTTTTCCCTCCCCATGGAGTCTCACCTCTACCACCCTGAGACCAAATTTCAGCGCACCTGATCGACTCTTGATCAGGTCTGCTGAAGTTTTGTCCATGGCAAAGGTATGTTCTTTACCGATGCCATTGGAACCCTTTTTGGCCTCGAGTAGCTTCCACTCCTTAACCTGTGCCCAGTCGTTCTGCTTCGCCAGCAGACCAATTATGGAGCTGTCCTCGTGCGCAGCAGGAGGTGGGATCCATATTTTGGCCAGTCGACGAAGCGGAAGTGCTGCACGGGGTAGTACCTTGAGTTTGGCCCCCTCCCAGAGTTCTCCTATGTTCGAGATGGTATGGGAGAGGAACTCAAGTGACTTCCCGTTGCTGCACCCGACAATCTTCACCCCCTTGGCGCACCCAGCACCGTCAAACTTATACTCCTCCGAGTCACCGTTTTCGGTGTTGGCCATCATCACCTTGAGGATTTCGTTCTTCACAAGCAGCCATCTGTCCAGCGATATCCTACCGTGTCCGGATCTTGCTGGTCGATGATGGCCACCTGCAGGTTACTAGGTGCGCCTTCGAAACCGGGGAAGTTCTGGGCCTTTTGGGTCCGTGTCCTTTGGTTTCATCCTCGGATCTTTGCCGTTTGGCCTGCAATCCAGAGGTTCCAGCACCCTCCCCGGTGGAGACTCTGCTTGCCTGGTCGCGAGATTTAACAATTTAACAATTTATTTAACAATTGATAGCACAATAAGAACTATGTTCTTTTGAAGTGCGACTAAAAAACATATGATCAAATTCCTGATAAATATTATTACATCAACAACACTTAAAAATAAAAATTAAATTAAATGCAAGCTAAAAATAATTAAATTAAATTAAACTTCATTATAGTTGAACTCAATTGAAGTTGACAAGACAAGAACAAAACAAAAAATAAAATTTAACTGAATTAATTGAGAAAAACGTGGAAAACATGTAGTCATTTTCCTAATATAAAGGTAATTACATCAACACTACTTAAATATAAAAATTAAAAACACGATTAATTAAAGTTGAGCTTAAATAAGTTAAGGAGATAATATAGCATAAGATAAAGAAAAAAGAAGAAAGATAGACTAAGGAGAAGAATAGAAGGATAAAATAGATTGTCTAAAAACACCTCTCCTACAGATTCCTCTTAACCTACGAGGTAGAGCATTCCACAGTCTAATGGCATTGATGAAAAATAAGTTAGACGACGTTAGCGAACTATATCTAGGAACAATGAGAACAAGGCTTCTTCTGGATACACAAAACTGAAGTTTTTCATACAGGTAGTTAGGTGTTTTTTCAAGTATGAGTTTGTGCAGAAAAATGCAGTTTCTTGCTTTAAGGTAAGCAATTATGTCACAACCAAGTAAAGCGTTTCTATAGGTTGAAAGGTGGTCAAATTTCCGTAGCCCATATACATAACGTGTAGCGTAATTGAACGCAATTTGCAACTTTATTTGAGAGGATGAGTCGAACCTACTATAAACCACATCTGAATACGTTATTACTGGCAAAATAAGTTGTATGACTAACCTACGTTTAACACTGACAGGAGTTACACTAGACGACATTCTTAAATTACGCAGAATATAGTATACTTTTTGTACTACACTGTTAACATGATCTACACAGGATAAAGAAGAGTTAATGTAGAAACCCAGATTTTTTATTTTGGATACAACAACTAGGTTTTTCTGCCCAATGAACAGATCAGGGACATAATCAACACATGTTTTATTTTTACAAATAGGCAGGACATACGATTTCGAAACATTAAGTTGCAGACCATTATACTTAGTCCATTCATGGATCCTAAAGAGATCTTCATTTAATCTAGAGCATAGGTCATCAAGAAGTCCAGTTCGTCTAGAAAGATAAAGCTGGACATCATCAGCATATGCATGTACTGATGCATGCTTACACACACTAAAAATATCATTTATGAAAAGGGAGAAAAGCAGAGGGCCAAGAATGGAGCCTTGGGGGACACCACTTGAAATTACTTTATATTCTGATGTTTGTTGACCCAGTTTGACACGTTGTAATCTATTGGACAAGTAACTAGACATAAGATTAGTAGCACTATCACTGAAACCAAAAAAACACTTAAGCTTCTGACATAGGTAAGAATGGTTAACTTTATCAAAAGCCTTAGAGAAATCAAGTAGGCATAACAAAGTCATAAAACCAGCATCGTAATTAGGTCTAATATCATCAACTACCTTAACTATTGCAGAAGAACACCCATGTCCTGTACGAAATCCTGACTGCAATGGAGATAACAATTTCTTTTTACATAAATAGTTACTGATTTGTTGAGCCATAAGTTTCTCACATACCTTAGCCAATGGCGATAAAATGCTTATTGGCCTAAAATCATTAGCCCCAGAAGGGTGTTGTTTTTTTGCAACCGGTAGTATGATAGCAATTTTCCATAAGTCAGGGAATATTGATGACACAAAACAATGATTTATAATATGGGTAAGAGGACTTATTATATGCGGCAGTAATAGCTTCAAGAACTTCATCGGAATACCATCTTCAGATACTGCATTTGATTTTATGAGTCCTACACATTTGCCAACTTCTAACTCATTAACAGGAGAAAACTTGAAAGATTGTATAATGGACGGACTACAGATGGACAGACAAGAAGGTAAACTACCACTGGACATAACAGCCGAGTCAACAAAAAAATCATTCAGTAAATCAGGGTTAACATTACACTCACTGGAGTTAAGACTTTGTATCCCAAGTTTTCTAATGTTGTTCCATAAGGTTTTAGGTGGAAGAGAAAGATTCAATTTATCAGTGAAGTATTGCTTTTTAGCTTGCCTAGTTTTAAGAACAGCCTCATTTCTAGCCAATCTGAACAATTCCCAGTTGTCTGGCGTTGGGCTTCTTTTCCAAATTTTATAAAGTTTATTTCTTTGTTTTAAGAAATTAAGAACATACTGAGTAAGCCAAGGACAGGAGACATTTTTAACTCTTAATGTACGAAGTGGCACATGCTTTTCAAACAGATATTTAACAGGGGTTAATAGAGAATTAAGTTTGACATTTATATCACTGTGAAGCCAGCACTCATTAAAACACATCATTGACATATCATAATATAGTGACGAATAGTTGATACGTTTAAAATCACGATATGAGAAGGTATTAGAAGTAGCATTACGAGATAAAGTAACATTTAACGAACAGAAAATTAAATCATGATCAGAGACAAAAGACAATTGATCAAAAAGAGAGACAACAGATATATCCGAAACAATGAAATAGTCAAGAAGACTTGGAGTAGTATTATTGCAGTACCTAGTGGGCGTAACATCATTTACTACAGATAATCCCAATAACGATGTCTTTTCGTATAAAAGTTCTGTCCCAAGGTCGTTACTGAGAAGATTAATATTGAAATCACCACATGCTATCACCAAGTCATAGTCCACAACACAAGTAGCTATGGTTGAAAACAATGGATCAACAGAAAAACATCTATTGGGATTATACACACAAGATACTAAAATTTTGGTATTGCTATCAGAGACACATATATTTAGAAATTCTATACCAGGACCACTAGATTGACTAACAACTATAGCATTCAGACTAGATTTATAGTAGACTGCAACACCTCCACCTCTTTTACCATTCCGATCACTTCTGTAAATATTAAAGTTATTTATATGACAGGCTGCTTCACTGATCTCATTGCATAACCAAGTCTCAGAGATGCAAATGATATCCACTAACGAGTCTTCAAATATGTATTTGATGTAGTCTAATTTGGACATGTTCAAACTGCGAGCATTAAAATGTACAACATTCAAGCCACAGCGTTGTTTACACAAAACTTGAATCATAGTTTTATGATTATCATCAGCGCCAGTGGACGAAAACCTAGAACCTAGCGCAGAGAAAAGAAGAAAAAGCTACCGGAGAGTTGTGTTTAGACAAATTAGAAAAGAAGAAAAGAGTGTAAAAGAAGAAAAGGTTAGAAAATAAACAGATAAGAAAGTATAAAAATGTATAAAAAATTATTATATAAATAATAATAAACTTATAAAACAATAACAGTTTCAGCTTAGACCTCCGGCGCATTAACTGTGCTAGTGCCATATATTGCATTTTTGAGCTCTTCCAGATTACAAATGCGAATACCATCAGAATTTTTCTCCTTCCTGATAAATACCGAGCCGCGAAAGGAGAAAGCATTAAAAATATGTTGTTTACGTTTGTAAGCAATTGCTGCTTGCAGAAGCTTACGACTTTCAACGTTAAGACTTTCATGTAGAAAAACATTATTTTGCCAGTCAAAACCTGCATCTTTAAGATTGATGGCCAATTTTGTGCGTCTACGATATTCGCCGAAAGCTTTGAGCACACGATTGCGATCGTATGACGAGAAGTATTTAATGATGACGAGAGAATTGGAGTTGGTTGGATTCGACTTGATGCGAAAAATATCTCTTATATGGGGTGGTTGGAAATTTATGAAGAGACATATTTGATTGAAAATAGCTTTTAAATTTTCATCATCGGAGAACGGAAGCCCAAATAGCACAGCATCAGAGGAAACATCAGAATTGTTATTGTAAGAGTTGCGCTCTAAATTACTTAGGTTTTGTTGTTGTTGTTGTTGTTGTAGACTCTGTTTCTCCATCTCAGCGCAACGAAGGGTAAGATCATTGAGTGATTTTTCTATCGCAATGATTTTTTTGTCAAACTCTTCTTTTATGACACTCATCTCAGCCTCAATCTTAGTAAAGAGTTTCAGTTCTATGCTCACGATATTTTCAGAGAGATGCTTGAGCGATGAATCATTATGTTGGAGCAGTCTATCCTCAAGTTCACGCAGATCAGATTTTATTTTTCCACTCAGACGCTCTTCCATTTCCAAAAACTGATTACGTAGCGATCGAGACAGTGACTCACCGTTGAGTAGTTTAGGCGTACCTTGATCATTGATGTTGTTGTTATTGCCCCGATGCTGCAGTTGCTGTCGGGTCAAACGATGAGTAGGAGTCATTATGTACTAAGCGAATGAGTTTTTTAGTTAGTAACCGCAAGCCGAGACAGCAACAGTTCGTAGGCAATGACTAAGTTTTAAATTGTTCGGGCTTAAGAGAAGCTATATAATTGTCTTTTTTTTTTTTTGATTCGCCCGGAGGTAAGAAATCTTCATAGATACGTATGACCCGCGTCATACGCATGCACGATTTACATTCTAAGAAGTTCCCGGATCAGCCGGACTGAATAGAATGCACCTACGTGCTAAAACTTACCACCAATAGGCAAATAAAAGCCTCCAATAAGCACAATTGCTTGGCCTTTCAGCGGAAATTAAAATTAAATAAAGAATAAACATTTGACATTTGAGTATTTTTTGTGCTTATGTAAACTTCATAAACATCATCGAATAAAAGCACAATCTTCATAATACGAAGGAATACAAGACAACATCCAAAGTAATTTATTAGACCATATATACCCGCGTTTATAATTGTTGTCATTCGGCTTGGGGCCACTGTCCAACCCAAGATCGTACGTGGAAAAGAGATGCAACTCTCAAACACCAAACCAATACCAAAAATAGCACAGATATACAAGTATATATTGTACAGGCACAATATATTTATATATTCGGGTCACTAAAATAAGGGAACACCGAGCTAAAGTTATTAGCTGCATCAACGTGGTCGTTGATCTAGAGCGCGGCTCTATTTTATTCACAAAGCAAAAACAAAATTTAGAACCAGCTCTTTGCCTGGCTCTATTTCTGATCTGAAAATGCTGCCAAGTTTAATGTATTTTTTGTTAAAAACGAACATAGTTGGCAAATCTAAAGTATGCTGTTTTGTATTGATTTCTATTGTTATCAAACAGCTGTTTCAAGACAGTGGTGCCAAATTGTTATAAAGTTGAACTAAAGTTGTTCCACTGAGATTTGATCTGATCCAATCCGACGGGAATGCAGCTATTATTTGGATATCCATTTGGGCCAACGCAGGTAAAAACTTGTATGGAAAAGATATAAACTCTGACGCACCAAGCCGAAAGACACGGTTTTCATGGTTCCATTTCAAACTTGGGAAGCTATAGAACTAAAGATCTAAAATAATTTAATGAAAAAAATAAAGCAACGAGACTGAATAAAACGAAAACTTAAAGTATATATCATATTCGATGATGCTTATTAGTTAAATCGTAAAATCTACACAATTATCGCGAATTATACATATATGTTAAATCGTAAAATCTACACAATTATCGCGAGTTGTATTTGTTATCACAATGAATGTGTTAACTATACAAATGTAATATCATTTTACGTTTTAAGACATCCACCGAGTCAGAAAAATTTATCAAGTTCAAGTTACCATTGAAATCACTACACATACATCGGAAAGGGTCGTGAAGGGCATAATTAGAAGTGCACTGACTCAACTTAAAAAGCTGGAAATGTCTGGCTCCGCTCCTAGGGATGTTGAAGTTTAATAAGGAAAGAAGGTATTGTGAGTCTATATCGCCACTGAGTAGTTTATATAAAAAGGAGACATTGAGCATAATTCTTCTGCTTCTTAAGGAAGGCAGGGAAATAATTTTAAGGCGGGTTTCATAAGGGGGTAGAATAATGTTGGGGTTCCAACGATAATGTAATGTAAATTAAGAATTGTTTTTGGACCGATTCTAATGCATCGATGTGAACATTGTATTGAGGGTTCCATATTACGGATGCATATTCAAGAATTGGTCCTAGAAGGAGTTCCCGAGTGTCCGGCAAGCACAGCCTTGTACGATGGCTTCACCGTGCATGGAGTAGGTGCGGAGACGTTCTTATTCCCTTCTTTGTTGTTCGTTGACTTCCCCTTACGGTTCTTCCTAGATTTGGAGATTTGTAAGGGGGAGTCCGATTTTTTGGGTGCAGTCTCTCCCTCGCTGTTTGCCTTTGGGGCAGTAGCTGGGGGAGGGATTGCAGGGTTTTGTGGGGCTCTGGGTTCGAGAAGAAAGCCCCGCTTCCTTTCTCTCGAAGAGTTTCACAAGCCATTCATGCTTTTTGATCAGCTTTTTGTCCTTGACTACCAGTGAAGCTGGGTCACGGACCATCATCCTTTTCAGGAAGCGCTTCGAGCTCCTGTAGTTGGAGCGAGCTTTGATGGTTCCTGGGGACAGCGGAGTTTTCACCTCTATTGCGGTAGTCTCCAATTTGGAGTCATCCAACAATTCGTCCTGTTCATCGGTGCCGATACAGGTAGCGGTCGAGGGAGGATTTGAGTCCTCCTCAGTGCTGTCCAGGTAGAGGCGTCCGATGAGAGGAATTGAATCGGAAGATTCCTCCGAAAGGGGAACTACGATTGCGGACGGAAGGCGAATTGCCGGACATGAGGCTACGAACAAGCTGAGGTTGGGGTTGGACATGGCCACAGACACATTTGGGTTGGACTGAGACAAGGGCACGGAAAGAATGGGGTTGGACAGGATGCTCGCTGTCACGGACGAGGTTGCTGCAGGCATGGAGGAGTCGGACAGGGGGTTCGGACGTTGGGACGTTGGGTTGCCTCGAAAGGCTTGATTTTATTGTTTCTGGATTTTGGTTTTGGTTTTTCATGTTTGGACCCACGAGTAGCGGAGAAAGGGTGGTCGATCTGCGCAGAAATCCGCAGTACGCAGACAAGGCTTATAATATCCGGAGGGCGCCAGATATCCGGATGGCTCCGTTAGCGACTGGGCTTTTTAATGCTGAGCCCCCAGCCAGGCTGATTCTCGGTACGGGTCGCATGACGCCTTAATTCGGCCCAGACCTCTGTCCGATGGTTGGAGATCTGCAGATTGAGCGTCCAGCTTTGTCCCCCCAACTGTAGTTTCCAACCTTAGCTAACCACCGTTCTTGCGAACACTGTAGCAGTTATTTCCAGATGGCACCCACGTGGAGGGTTAGGAGAAGGATTTTTTGCCTTGCGAGTAACAATCCGCTGATCTTTGGATTGGATGCGAATGCATCGTCTCCTATGGGGTTCAGTAAGATACCCAGGCAAACGTCTGTTTATCGGAATCACATCAGGGGTGAGATGCTGTCTGAATGGTGTTTGTCCGTGGGTGTGAATATTCTGAATGAGCCCAATGAATATTATACATTTGATGGGCCTAGAGGTGTGAGTGATATCGATATCGTGTGTTACGCTTGCTAACAGCATAGCCATGGTTGTGTATGGTTTTGCTTGGAGTGTGAGAGGTGGATGTGGAGTGAGTGATCACAGCTTAATAGAAGTTGTGGTTACTTACGAAAGTGTGTTGCGTGATCAGGTGGATCTGAAGCGATGGCCTTATCAATACTCGTTGTGTTGATTAGGATGTTTATGGTGTGTTTCTCTATGAAATGGCCATGAGCGTTCCAATTAACCAGTTAAGATGTTTGAATGTTGATGAGCAAATTACTCTTGTGTGTGAATGGATTGATTGTACTAATGACACTCTGCTTGCGAGATGTTATATGACATATCGTAGTAGCGTAACGTGGTGAACACGAGACCTTAGTGTGAAAAGAAGGCTTCTCTGGCGTCTCAGAAAGAGATTTCAGAGAGCCAGATCTGCGAGTGATCCTGATGCATCCGAGCATAGAGATCACTTTAGAGAATGTTTGCGAGAATACAAGAATATTCTTGTAAGTGTGAAAGAGAGTGAATGGAGGGACTTTGTGTATGGCTGTAGAGATGACCCATGGTGTACGTCATATAAAATATGTCGTGGGAGGGGCAGATCTGCAGATGTTAGTTCCATTCGCCTTGGCGATACTGTTCTTTCAGAATGGGGTGATCATGTTCTGTTGCACTCATTTTTCCCGAGAGCGGAGGGTAACTCTTTTCTTTCTAGAGAAGAGGTGGAACCTCCTGCCTTGGGTGTGGGTGAGATTGAGCATGGATTCAGTCTATTGCGAAGTCGAAAGTAGTACTGTACTGTACTGTAGAGATGATTAAAATCATCTGGAAGGCTATTCCGCATTACCTTGAGGCTCTGTACACAAAGTGTGTGACTGATGTCTACTTTCCCACTGTGTGAAAAGAAGCAAGAGTGATTGTGCTCTTGAAGTCACCTGATATGCTGAGGAGTGATCCTCGGACCTACCGAGACATCAGCCTTCTTCCAGTGCTTGCTAAGGTGCTGGAAAGAATTATGTTGGAACGGATTCTGGAGTGTGAGAATGCGGGCCATTGTGAAAATCAATTTGATTTTCGTAAGGGCAAGAGTACGATTGATGCGTGGATGTTTGTTAAGAATGCTGTCGCAGTAAGTAGTTCCAAGTATGTCTTGGGACTATTTATTGATTTTAAGGTAGCATTCGATTATTTATGCTGGGATAGTGTGTGTAAAAGATTAAATGAGGCAGGGTGTCGGGAAAGTAAGCTCTGGAGGAGTTACTTTTCCGGTAGGCGTGCATGTGTCATTGGTGTAAATCAATCTGTATGGACGGATGTTTTTCGAGGTTGTCCGCAGGCGTCTATCTGTGGTCTATTCATTTGAAACCTCATGATGGATCCTTTGTTGAGGCAGCTTCAGCAGCTGCATAAATGTTGTGCTTATGCTGATGACCTGCTTGTCTTGGTTGAAGGTCAGTCTCGTGCTGAACTGGAGGCTAGGGCAAGTGTGGCCATTAGACCGTACCACATCCTATGCAAAAAAACAAGTTCGCCGTATACCAGCGAATATGACGCATTTTTGCAAGACAATTACTTAAACGCGTTGACATATTTCTTCATATCTCTGGTGTTTACAGTCGGATTTTGGTTTGGTCGGAAGTTTGGTATATCAATGTTTTTGTCTCAAAGAGACCAATATGACCTCTATAAAGGTCATTAACCTCAGATACACCGAGATCTACCGTCCTACCATCCTAATGTGCCACTCTTAATCAAAAAATAAAGCTCTTAAAATATCATTAATCTTTTGCTCAGAAAGTATATCGATATTTCCAACAGAACTATTTTTAAAAAAATTTTGAAAATTTGTTGCTGAACGTAGGGCTCCCTTTTTTCATTTTCATCATATCATCGGTATTAAAAGTCCGATCATCTTGAATGACATATCGATGTTTTTGACTGAAAGACACCAATTGTTTTTTCTCCAAAATAAAAAAAAAATATTCCTACAAGTCCTTTGAAGGTCTTAAATTGATTTTGAGGAATTCTAAAGCTCGTAAAAGAATAAAAAATCTGTAACGCCAATGCTTAAAGAGGTATAAACACTATTTGTGTTGTGATTTATTAAATATACAATGTATTATTATTTTATTTTTTCACATTCTTGCAATAACTCCTCCTTTGTAGCCGGTGTTGGTAGGTGTTCCGTTGCAACTAATTGCAATTAAGTGATCCATGCTATAATTTTCTTTATTCAAATATTCCACGATGCTCCTCTGGACACCTACTGCAGTGCTGTCAGCGGGCGTAGCATAGCCGATGAATTTTGAATTTGGCTCTTTCACAATGCACAGTGTGTTTTTTTCAATTTTAGCGTGCCAAAAATTATATCTCAAAAAGTTGTATAGCTAGAGGTTGTAAATTTTGTAATTTTGTTTTCAAGACCAAATTATTGTCACAAAAAAAATACCACCCATACAACTGGAAAAGTTTTATTGGTATAAGTTTGGATGTATGTATGCTATAATGTCAAAATTTGGTATCTAAGTTTGTCTTGTAACTTGAAACCTTTCCGCTTTGGTTTTATTGCTCTTGCGCTTATTAGCTTGCCAAAGTAAGTGGACTGCTAGAACCACTGAGACTACTGATGAGTCGGAGTAGCGTCCGACGAAACCATGGTCTAGTCAGTTTGGTTTGTTCTGCAAAGAACATTGTTGTTGTAGCAACCTGTTGCTTCATGAATTATTTGGCATAAAGCTCTTAATGTAATTCTTAAAAAATATGTTTTTTAAGAATTATAAAAATTAAGTAAACATATAAAAATGCCACAATTTTGTAATTCATGTGTTGTATTTAACGTCCGTGGCCTCCGTGCTTTCCGCAAGGAGAAGAGAGACCAGAGACGGGAGAGCAATTGAAAGACCTTTTTTTTAGTTTTAGTGTTATGGTTTCTTTTATTTGATTATTAAAGTCCGCTGTCTTGGCGTGGCTGCAACTTTAATAATTGTTATTTAATAATTTTACTACAAGGCCCGTTGTTTAGGCGAGGCTGCGACCTTAGTAATTATAAGTTAGTGCTTTCCGCAGCTGCTGCTCTCTGTTCGTTTCTACGCCGGTCTCGGGTTTATAAAGCAAAATCCTCACTTTCCAAAGAGGTTCCTTTCTTCCAGAAACTCCCACAATTCCCATAATTTCCAATAAGTGGAAATTATGTATCGATTCTACCCAATCAAAACATTACATGTCATACATAAAATCTTTGCATTTATTTACATATTACTTCCCCTTTTGCGATACGTGATCACGTACGTCTTACATGTTGCGTAGCTGCAGGCATTGCACTTTGCGAGCAGCGCAGCAACTAGGGTAGGTAAATGATCGCTATTATGCTGACCGTGCAAGCTAATGCCGATGCACCCAAACAGTTCATTGCTTTGCTTTTTGTTGTCGCCGATGTTGTAGTCGGAAACACTTGACAACTAAAAACAAGCAATGGTTTTGTTTATTTTGGTAATTTTAAGCGTGCGCTAAAATTAGGTCTGTTTTTCATGAACGCCAGCAATTCGAGTCACTGCACTTGAATTGGGTCTTGGTCGTTCATGGAAATAATAGTCATAAATTTTGCCAGCAAATGCCGAGGCAATATTTATTGATATTTATATATGAGTTTTAAAGAGAATCGATTGAAGAGTCTGGCTTTGTGTGAGGTCGGGCTGTACAAAGTGTAAAGGGTAATGTTGTGCGGGTCACAACATCCCTCCCCCCTTATAAAAGAAAATTGTTCTCCTTGAAGAGGTTGAAAAATTTTCTATCGCGTTATTGACCGGTGAGCAGAAAGGAACATAGAGTATTAACAATTTGTTTGTAATCAAGTGAGAATAATAAAGATATCTATAAGCTAATAAGTCTAATTGTGTGATTATATACATTTTTTTTTTCGTGTTTAAATATATATTATTATTTTTTTTTTTATTTATATATATATCCCTTTCAGACCGTGATGCATCGTTTGTGCGGGTGGGTTCTATCTTTAATATTTCCACTTTTATTTAACGAATGTTATAAAGAACGAAATGAATCGATTGTGCTTGTTATTGTTTACTTTTGTTTCTCACACTGTTCCACGATTCGCTTTACCGTTACTTGAACATGCGTGGAATTCTTGATAAACTTTTAAGTTTTGTCAAAATGAGTCGCAGAGGTAATTTGTGTCTTCAATTAAAAAAATATAAAGTGTAAAACTTGAGTGTAAAACTAGTGAAGTTAACGCATTTGAACTAAAAAAATAATAAATTTTGATGTTTCAAATAAATTTGAATAATGTTTTGCTAAAAAAATGGGTTTCAGATAAAGTTGCTTCAATTGTACGTGTCCTGAAAATCCTTGAAGGATATGTAAATTGCGTAACCTAAACATTGAGAATATTTTCATTCCATATAACGACCATACATTCCAAAAATCATACAAAAATTACCAGTAGATAAGCGTCGGGTCTGAAAGGGATATAGCATGTGAATTTATCATAGTTAAACTTCTTAAAATAATGTAAATAATTTGATTTGTGAATATATATATATATGTACATATTGTGTAAGTAAAAATTTTGTTTCATGTGTTCCTTTTTTTTCATAATCATGTTTGTTTGTTTCTAATTTGAATTAATAATAATAATATATATTTTTTTTTTTTTTTTTTGTGATCGAAAGTTTTTGTGAAGGGTAAGAAAATAAATTTTATTTATTATATGTTTTTTTTTTCTATTTAATTTCGTATCTTACAATTGGCAAATATTTCTTTTCATCTACCAAAATTGTAGGGCGAATGGAAAAATCTGCGTTTCCTAATCTAAATAAATATGTTTTTTTTAATCTGTAAGAAATTTCTACTAAAAATTCTTTATTTTTTTTTTAAAAGACTTTATTTTTTTTTTTTTTTTTTTTAACACTGAGAACGATTAATCTTTACTTGATTAAAAAAATTTTTCTTTTTTTTTCAATAAATGACCTTAGTTTTCGTGTTTTTTTTTATTATTATTTTTTTTTTTTTTATTTGTATTTCATAATGTGAATGTAATATGAATTTTAATTTAGTGTTGCGGATCCCAGATGCGCGTCTCCTTTGCTTGTCGTTTCCGGAGCGCCTTAGGGACTTCCTGGGTATCCTCGTCGTCGTTTAGTACCGGTTTGTTCTTTATGGTCGTAATTTTCTCCATGGTTTGGAGCTCTTTCGTGGCTTGGATGCACGTTAGAGTGTCCTCTTCTAGCGTGTCTAGATTATCAAAGTCTTCTGCCGTGGGCTCCCGATCTCGCCGTCCCATGTAGGACCAGATCATCTTCATTGCCCTTATTTTTGCGTCGTTGGTCATTGTTGTGTTCATTTTGGTTGATTGTTGACTGATAATTTTTGTTATTACTTCAGGCTTTTATATGGAAGCGAGGAAGAAAATTTTGCGTAGTTATATATATTTTTTTTTTTTTTGATATATTTTTTCGAGGAAAATTTTTTGCTTAGTGCGTTGTAATTTTGTTATTTTTGTCTTTTCTTTTTCTTTTTTGTTTTATGCTTGTGTAGGCAAGACAAACCTTGGCTTGGCGTAGTTGCCTTCTGTAATTTCCGTTGTTATGGATTTTTTATTCTTTTTGTGTGCGCGACATATGTATAGTTTATAGCCCGCACAAAGGGTTATAACGATCAAAATCCCGTAGATCAGGCTGTAGTGATGCACATCATGCGAGTTTGCCTGGTTAATGTCGGTTTTTCCCGCAGATTTTTCATTCGTTATTATAGTGGAAAGTTTCTCCAATTCCTCTTGCTGATTTGCAGTGTCGAGAAAAACCGTTTGTTTTGGAATATCTGTTAGAATGCTGCTTTCCTGTTGTGGCTGAATATATTTAGTTATGTTTAATGGCGAAATGTAGTGGTTGTTAATTTTTGTTGTTTTAATGCTTGAGCTTCTTAGGGTTAGGTCTTTTGATTTTATATAACAATTTTCGTCGAGGTCAATTATAGCTGAGCTAGTCAAGGTCATAGGTGTAATTTTATCTTCGCATATGACATTTATTTGGTATGTGCCTATTGTTGAGTATATCCATCGGTTTGCCTGAGCCAGTTGTATCCAGATTATACCCACATCTGCCTTTCTGATATCGCAGTTTTTTGGCAAGGTTTGCTCACTTGTAAGTAGACTGACTACACAGTTTGTGTTTTGTTCGTTTACCGTATATACGGGATGTTCTGCGTGACATAGATATTGTTTAATATCCATTTTGATGCAATTTGTTAGCTCTTTTGCGTTAATCTCATATTAATGTTTTCTCTCGTAATCGATGGCAATTTGTTTAATATCGGAGTTTATAAAAATAAGTTTATTTGAGTGTTCCGTGGGAAAAGGGATAACGTTATAAATTTGGTATGTAGTACTATATAGTACAGGAATTGTTATTTTAAAAATGATTTCATTGTCTACTATCTTTGAATGCATGGTTGAAATTTGATAAAGTGTCAGTATATTATTATTGAGGTTAGGCGGAATCCTTAGATTAGTGGGCAAAGATTTCCTTATAGTTGTAAGTATTAGTTGTAATTGTTCCGGTGATATTATTGATGGATGTGGCTTGCCATGTTTGGCTTTTGACATCAAATCGAGGAGGTTGTCCACGACGTTTTGATAGCGCATCAACATTAGTGTTGTGAGAGAGGTGAGAGCTTCCATTTGAAGGGGTGCTCTGGCATCATGTTTTGATTTTAAAATATATGCCATTTGTTGCTGAACGTTATTTATCCGATTGTCCATTGCAATGACCTGATGATCTAAGTTTGATTTGGATTTATTAAATATATTGTTTGTTGTTTCTATAATCAGAGTTTGCTGCTTAATTAAATCAAGTAAATGGTTTTCATTTTTCGCTAATTTA
This sequence comes from Pherbina coryleti, assembly GCA_943735915.1. Lineage (NCBI taxonomy): Eukaryota > Metazoa > Arthropoda > Insecta > Diptera > Sciomyzidae > Pherbina > Pherbina coryleti. The sequence continues at coordinate 78,356,236 of OX030948.1, forward strand.
TCTATTTGACCATTGTAGTGTTCCGCATCTTCTTCGCTGAGTGTCCCGAATAAAGTTTTTTCAATAGTTCCAATCGCTCCAAATAGGGCTCTTTTGGATCGGTAATTCGGTTGTAAAACATCCATTTTTTGACGAAGCTCTGTAGTTATGTGATTTATTTCAAAGACGGTACTGTTGCATATTGTAGAGAGCTCATTATCTGAAGGTATTTGTTTACAGATCGTGTTTATTTTTTCAATTGTAGTTGCCATGTTGTATATTCCTTGAGTAAGATCCGTTATATTGTAGTATGCGACTATGGTCCATTCATTTGTGTATAGTTGTAAGTCTCCTACCTCTTCGAAATATATTCCTGGGTTGTTTCGTATCGGCGTTATTTTTACAAAGGCGTATGCATATGACGCCAAGGTTCTTAGGGTAATCAGCATGATCATCTGAAAAATACATATTCTTCCTTAGGTTTCTTTGCCAAAAGTATGTATTTTATTTTTTGTATTTATTAGTGTTGTGAACTTGATGTGAGCTTTTAAGTGTATGATGTGTTTTCATATATGTGTGTTTTTGACAACCAAATTTTGTGTTTAATCTGAAAATTGCTTGAGGTTATTATTGTGTATCACTTTGATTTTATTTCGAATTTTTATGGCAGTATTTTCAGGTGATACTATTTTTATGACTTCGAAAGGACCTTCCCATAGTGACGAAAATTTGTTTTTTCTAGTTTGGTTTTTAATTATAACTTTTTCACCTATGTTAAATGTTTTCGGTTTTGCACCTTTGTCATAGTATTCCTTAGATTTTTCTTTTTTTTTCCTTTAAAGTTTGTCCAGCGATCTTAAATCCATGTTGTAATCGAGCTTTTAATTCGTTTGCGTAATTTTCGTAGTTATAACTTGTAGATGGTTTTTTTTGTAAGCTGGAAGGAATCTTAGCTGGGTATCCATAAAGTAGTTCGTGTGGACTGTAATTTGTACTGCTATGTGGTGTATTATTAAAAACAAATATTGCATATGGTATCCAATCATCCCAAGTTAAAGGATCATTATTAACGTAATGTCGAAGGTATTCGGCTAAAGTGCGATGGCTTCGCTCAAGTGCTCCATTTGTTTGTGGATGGTATGGCGTTGTTTGTAATTTTTTAATTTTTAGTAATTTGCATATTTCTTTAAAAAGTTCGCTTAAAAAATTTGTCCCTTGGTTAGTTAGTAGAGAATCTGGAAATCCAAATCTACAAAGTATCTGTTCAACGAAAGCCCGTGCAACTGTTGTCGCTTCTATGTTTTCCAGGGGTATGGCTTCAGTGAATTTGGTTAAGTCATCTTGAAAAGTTAAGATGTATTTATTGCTCTTGTATGTCCCTGGAAGGGGGCCGACTATGTCTAAAGCTACTCTTTCGAATGGTGTCGAGCTGGTTGTTGTAATTTTCATCGGCACTTTTGGAGATTTATTGAGCTAATTCTTCTGGCATGATTCGCATTTTCTTACATGAAGTTCAACATCTTTTTTCATCGTTGGCCAGTAGTACTTTTTCTTATTTCTTTTCATTGTTTTATTTATACCTTGGTGGCCTCCGAACGATGATTCATTGTATTCCTTTAATATCTTGTTAATTTCTTCAACGTTTTCTACGATTGTTCTCGGATTTGTATGTAAATAAATTGTTTTATTTGGAAATATGGCTTGAAGTATAGTTTTAAAATTTGCATTGAATTGGTAGTTAAAGTTAGGGATTGATATTGCGATTGTTTCTTGATCCTGTTTACAATTCTCTCCGCAGACCGAGAGATATCTCGCCGAGGTTTTGTGCGATGAGGAACAAGGCGACATCCTATCACTCGACACAGAACTCTGGGAAGAGTTCAATGAGGTTCCCCCAGAGTGTCCAAATAACCCCACCAACGCAAATCCAGACGACGACTCCACTTTGGAAGATGCGATCCAGGACTTGAAGGCGAAATGGGTGCCAACAAAACAGCTTTCTCGGCGACGTCGAGTGCGCGGAACATGGTTCCGAATCCTAATATCACGCAGTGGCGTGGTAAGCACACGCATCGACCCATCGGTGAAGTAAGGGGGGAGTGTGACGACCCAAAAAACCCTGGAATCTTTTGGGTGCACACGGTCTCCATTACCAGAGCTGAAACGAATATTATAACTGTTTTTTAAAATTATTTTTATTATTATTGCCGAAATATTATTATTATTACTATTATTATTATTACTTGAAGTACTTTGAATTGTTAACAAACTCTGTAATTGTAAGTAACCAAGCACCCTGTGCCAACCTAAACGCATAGTATAAGATATATAGTATATTGTTGTTGGTGTGGGTAGCGGTAAATGCGACAAAAGGCCAGTGAAGCTAATCAGACGATTTCAACATAACATTGAGCATCAGTCAGAGATAGAGAGAAGAGAAGCACAAGAAAGTACTAGAAGTACAAGTAAAAACAAATACAACTCAAGTTACCAGCAAGCATAGCTGAACGAGAGACGCATGAAAAAAGCAAATACAACTCGAGCTACCAGCAAGCATAGCTGAACGAGAGACGCATGAAAAAAACAAATACAACTTGAGCTAACAGCAAGCATAGTTGAACGAGAGGCGCATGGAAAAAAACAAATACAACTCGAGTTACCAGCAAGCATACCTGAACGAGAGACGCATGAAAAAAAGACAAATACAACTCGAGTTACCAGCAAGCATAGCTGAACGAGAGACGCATGAAAAAAAAAACAAATACAACTCGAGCTAACAGCAAACATAGTCTAACAAGAAGCTCGACTGAAGCAGTGAATTAATTGAACAGTCAGTAGCTGACGGACCACCAACCGAGGAGGAGCAACACCAAGAAAAGTAGTTGACGGACCACCGACGACGACGAACGAGGAGCGAACACAAGGAAAGGAGCTGACAGACCTTCGGAGGAGGAAGATCGTATAAATTTCGAGCAAACAAGAAGCTGAGGGCGAGGAACGCCAACACGGAGAATCGAGAAGGATTGACAGCGGAGGCTGAGGACAAAACCAAAGGTAGATATTTTTTGTTGTGGGAAAAGTACTAGAGTATTTGCTAAGGCGCACCGTCAGGTCGCACGGGTGGTCAAGAAGATAGGAAGCGCACCGTCAAGTCGCTTGGTTGAGTCTTAGAGTGGTAGATTATTTGCTAAGGCGCACCGTCAGGTCACACGGGTGGGCAAGTGAAGGTTAGGATGCGTACCGTCAGGTCGCTTGATCGTGGACGTGACTTTACTAGAGTATTTGCTAAGGTCTAGCACCACAGACATCAGCCAAAGCGACAACTCCTGGTTCGCGAAGCGCGCAGCCAACTTCTACCAACCGGATATCTCTCGCCGCACCAACACCACATCGCTCGCCACACCAACTTACTTTCATCTTCATTGTAAGAAACAGTAACTTAAAAAATTGCTAAATAAACTACATTTTCAAAACAAATATCCCAACTATAAATTTTTGTGACGAATCCTGGACAGCGGCTGAGCATATCTCAGCTATAGAGCCGGAAGACCGGCAGCTTCGTTACAATTTAAAAACTCAACATCAGAACCACTGGACAAATTTACAAGCCTAGTTTTAAGAAATGATTCGCAGTTAATAGCAACACCACCTCCCTTTTTACCAATCCTGTCATTTCTATAAAGGGTATAGTTGGCTGACACACAGATAACATCAACATTAGAACTTTTTAAACACATATTTCACAGAATCAAGTTTAGCTGGATTTAAACTTCTCGCATTAAAATGGACAACAGAAAGACCATCGCGCTGTTTACATAAAACATCAATTAACAATAGGGTATGCAACTATTCGACATTATAAAAAAACAGGTCTCGAATAGTACAATTTTTACAAAACCGGTTTTCGAATTAAGCGACCAGAAAAAAACCGGAAAACCGGGTTTTTCAAATTAAATCAATTTTGGACTTTTTTTAACTACATATATCTTATAGTTATTTTTTTACTTGTAGCTGTACTACTCACTGAACCATAATCGAAGGTTTTGCGTAAGGTGAGAGTTTTGCGAACGTTTTTTGGCAGATTTTTTTTTTTATTTTTGATTTTTTATTTTGTTGCTAGAAGTGCTTGCTATAGAAGATTAAATTTGTAAAAACTTTTCCCATAAATAAAAACTGAACTTCTTTTTCGAAATTCATAAAAAACTTATTTATGAGCTCAATCATAATAATTTCTTTTTATACAAGTTATCGATATGCAATAACAAATAATATTATGCAATTATAAAATTTATAATTCAGTAATGTTCATTTCTAAACTCATTTTTGAACAGAAAAAGGTTTGTTTTCTAAAGGCAATACAGTCCGGCGATTGATTCAAAAAAGGATTATTTCCGAGTGCCGAAAAATAACTTTTCTAGGGATCTTTTTTTTAAGTAATTTCCGAACAAAAAAGTAAAATATATAGTTCTTCATTTAACTCATTTCCGAACACAATAAGCTTAATTTTTGAGAGGCATTTTGTACTTAATGCTTTTAAATTTTTTTGTGCATTTCGTGCAAGAAGCCTCGTTAAATTTCGTATCTTTTACGTTTATTGTTTTAAACACTTCCAGACTTCGGAGTTCATGTCAAGCAGTTGATAATTCAATATATTTTTTTTTTAAAGAATGCATTCTTAAATGAAAATCATGTTTAACTTACATTAAATACACCAACCGCTTGTAAATCCTGTTTTATCAATAGAAAGCAAAATGACCAAAGCATATATTTAAACGAGCTCAAATAAAGCAAAATGAAATAGAAGCCAGAGATAAGAAATCTTGGAAAAGTTAGTAAAATGTAAAAACATAGAAAAAAAGGGTAGCTCAAATGCAATAAAAAAGTGGTTTGAAGAATTTTGCAATTTTAAAGTATAACTATATAACTATTCGAGCAATCGAATAATTCGAGCCAAAAAAAACGGTTTTCGAACTATTCGAAAATTGCGATTTTTAAAAAAACCGGTTCGAATAGTAAAAAAAAAACCGAAACGCCGAATAATTCGAACCGGTTTTGCTTACCCTAATTAACACCTTACGGCGATCATCAACACCATCTAAAGGACTATGATTCATAGATACTACACACAACATCGACAGACGAACAATAAACAGGAAGAAAAATAATCAACGAATACAACATCTCTAAAACAATCGTAATAAAAGTAATAATAACAGTAATGCAACTTAAAAAAATGTACAAAAGCAAAAATCAGAATTATTATATATGATAGCCTAACTGGCATTAAAATGACTACCGGGCGATGTATCAGCTTCAGAAATTGAATCAAAAATAGTTTTGTACAGTTCATCCAGACTAGTGATGCGGACCCCTTCAGAATCCTTGCCCAGTCTAATGTGCACAGTGCCACGAAGAGTAAACGCATTGAATATGTTGTTTTTGCGTTTATAAGCAATAGCAACTTGCAAAATTTTTCGATTTTCAGACGTAAGGCTTTCGTGGATATAAACATTGTTGTCATGTTCAAATCCGGTAGCTCTCAAATTGACGGCTGATTTAGTTCGTCTCCGATATGCTCCAAAGGCTTTGAGAACACGGTTCCGATTAAAGGGAGAGAGAAATTTTATAATTATTAAAGAGTTAGGATGGCCCAAATTCGGCTGGACTTTTAAAAATGTCTCTGATTAGTGGCGGCTGAAACTCGATAAAGAGACAGATTCTATTAAAAATGCTTTAAAGGTTCTCTTCTTCGAGTACGGTATACCGAATAACACAGCATCAGATAGTTTATCTGTGAAAGTTAGGTTGTTGTTGTTGTTGTTTTTTTGCAATATAGATCTTGGAAAAACATAAAAGTTACTATGGAACGAATTAACATTTTTTTATTTTGAATAGATTTTATTTGAAGGAATGTGTACTAGACCAAGTCAAATGCTACTTTGTATCGAATCTTCTGTGCTCCCCCACGAAAAACAAGATGGGTGGAAATGAGGTAATTAGAGCTCTTAAATGTCCAAAAATTGTCAAAAATGGCCCAGTTCTGTTAAAAAATCCGGTTTTCGGAGAGTAATTCATCTAAAATTACATTTAAATTTTTCTAATGCATTTCAAATTTACGAAAAAAAAACAAAAGTACCTACTTATATGTTAAACACGCTGAAGAATCTGATTCTGGACTTAAACTTGACGTACAATGATGTTCGGTCCCAATAAACGCATTTAAAGTCAACAATTTAAAATTTTTTCATATAATTTTTTATTCATGTTTGTCCTTTACATTGAATTATGACTTTTTTCAAAATTAATTAATGCACCATTTTATGATATTAAAAAAAAAACAGGATCTACCCATTTTTTAATGAGATATGATATTTTTTGTACATTGATTTTTAAGGGAATTCATGAAAATAGTTTACAATGGTCTTCTACCACGTCAAGTAGAGCATGTTTTTCCGCTTCCAATGACGTCACTTTATGGTTATATCTCGCCATAAGATTTAATGCTCTCTTAGCAGTATCGTTAACGACAGAAATGTTTTTGACGACTTCTTCTGCCAGCAAGTATTTTTCATTTTGAATCCAATAACTTGGATCGATTTTCAAAAAACTCAAGGCGTGATCATCACTCGAATCATTCACAAACAATAAGTTGAAAATTGTTTAGTATTCGACGTAACGAAATTATTGATTCTTAAATTCGAAACATCGACAGATTTGAAATTAATGGAAGCTCGTTTGACGTTTTTGATTTTGCCAGCTTTCTAAAGTGCTGTTACCTTCAGTCGTTTGGTCTTTACGTCAATACTGCTATCAAAAAATGCAAATCCTATTGGTGTTTCAGACAAGTACCATAAATGATTGATGTGAAAAAAGAGAAGTAAAAATGCTATAAAACTAGCATTCTTCGTGAAACAAGCGTCCCACGTACCTTCGTGGAACGCTTCGTGAAACCTTTCTTTAAAATTCCCTGCGATTATTTTTTTCGGTGTTTTAATTGAACCTTTTCTTCTTAAGTTTGTTGTACTCGGAGTACAATTTCTCAACAGTTTCCTTCACTCGCGATTTTTTCTTTGTGAGAATGTTAAAATTATTCCCAATGCTCACTAATTCCTTTACGACACAGTTAATGCTTTCGGCGATCGTTTTTTTTTTTTGTCTACAACACCAAAAACTTTTTGCAGGTGCACCAACCGGCCTAAAACATGCTTGCAGTTAGGCAATATTGTTTTTGGAAAATGATGCCGGCTTTCCTCGATCAAATAATGCATCTGGCTAGACATTTTGATTGCGAATGAGATTACTTTCCATACCGTCTAATCAAACTTATGATAATTTCACTAGTATTTTCTGTGATGGTGACATCGATTCGCGTACCGATCCTGTCTTATTTCTTAATTATTATTACCATTAAATGGACTAAAATGGTGCATTAATTCATTTTGAAAAAATGTCCTAGATCAATGCAAAGGACAAACATGAATAAAAAAACACAGGTGCGTCACTGGACACACGACAGAAGCGAAGCATTTTCACAATTTCATAGATTTGATAATTTAATGGCTTTTTTCGATTCGAATAATTTTTAAATTCAAAACTTGAAAATAACAAAGTAAACTAAAAAATACACGTTTATCTTCACACCAATAAGTTTTATTATATATCATTATTATTTTTTTTTTCTGTCACTTAGAAAAGCACTTGTCAACGCACTTTTGGTCAATTGTTAATTTTTCCTTCGCGCTATGCAAAAATAAAAAAAAAAAAATAAAAAAAAAAAATAAAAAAAAAATGCCCAAACAATAACCCAAACTACTGAACGCTGTTGATGACAGTGTGGAATAGAAGAAGCAACAGTTTTGTTTTTTGCTACTTTTGTTGTTTGGCTAGCCAAGACACAATCCTTTGAAGAATAGTCAACACACAATCCTTTCTTAAATTAATAGATTATAGTGATCTGCTGAAACATAGCTTTAGCTAATGTTTATCACTGAATCAACAAAATTATGAAAGAAAGGGTTTTAGCGTAATGGTTAGAGGAAAGTACCAACAAACGATAGAACTGTGAGTTGTGGGTTCAATTCCTGCAGCGGGCAAGAAATTATTTTTAATTTAACATTTTCTGGTTCAATTGATGCAAGCAAAAAACAATATCAATACTAAGAAAAAAGGTGTCGGAAAAAAGTGTCGTTTTTTCTGATTTCACTCTAGCAAATCGCAGAACGAGGCGTAAAAAGCTTCGTTTCAAAATTATATGAAAATATTTAAAATGTTGACTTTAAATACGTTCATTGGGACCGAACTTCATTATACGTCAAATCTAAGTCCGGAATCAGATTCTTTAGCTAGTTTAACATAGAAGTAGGTACTTTTGTTTTTTTTTTTTTCATAAATATGAAATGCATTAGAAAAATTTAAATACATTTCATCTAAAATTACTCTTCGAAAACCGGATTTTCGACCAGAACCGGGTCATTTTTGACAATTGGTGGACTTTTAAGAGCTCTAATTACTTCATTTGGAACCATCGTATTAAACAAAGGAGGAACGGAGGATTCCAGAAACTTTAACAAAATCCATACATATGTGACTTGCTCTAATGTGTACGTGTATATAAGATACGGTCTCAAAAAGAAGTAAGCCGCACACCATCTAATCTGAAGCATTTTTGTAAGGAAATTAAAAAAAAAAAACAATTGTTTTTTCCCGAATGCTTGAATATTTCTTCATTTCTTCGGCACTTACAGTCCTATCTTGTCCAAGAATGATATATCAATGTTTTATTTCGAGGAGTCCATATATTTTGCTTTAAAAAACATTGGGGTCAAAGACCCCATTCTAGCATTTACTAGATTTAAACTTTTACAACATGAATTAAAAAAATTAAATTCAAATCAAATCAAGTGTTTTTGAACCGTGTCCCAAAACCTTGAAGGCCCTCAATTCAATTTTTATTTACATTTTTTTATCTTTTAAATAAAACACAGAACTTTTATTGTTTGAAAGCTTTTGCTAAAAAACTCACTTTCATTATTTTATTTAGCTACTTTTCACATATAAACAAGTAGGATAAGTTCACCTACCATATACTTTCTCGTGGGTAAGTGCTAGAATGGGGTGATTGATCCCAATGACCTTAAGGGGAAAAAAGTTGGACTCCTCGAAATAAAAACATTGAGTTTTAAAAAAATGTCTGAGAGTTTAGAATAGTTTACATTTTGATCTGAACTCAAAAAATGTTGAACTGTTCTTAGTACACTAAGGGGGAAAAATATTAAATTTATCCAAAAACTTTTTTAATATATCCAAAGAGCGAGTCATTTTTGCACCAATAACGCATTTGCATAAATCGACTACGTAAATATTTAAAATTTATTTAAATATTTTCTTAATAAAATAAAATATTTAAATATTTAAACAGAATTAATAAAAAATATATTAAAATTGTGCACGCATTTTTTTAAAATATCTTTCAAATATTTAATATTTGAAAATAAAACTATCGCATTTAAAGAAAATTTATATAAAAATACTGAATTTAAAAAACAACATATTAAAATTCAATAAGAATTAAAATTTATAAGAAGCAAAATATGCAGGTAAATGACAACCAGAAAATATCCAGTGTCACTCAACCCTACATAATTTCATACAGCGACCACCCATCGCATGCACAAATCATCTTGTCCAAATATCCACCCTATATTACCCTTGCAACATTAACTAAATGAGAACTATAAGAAACCTGCAGGAACAGAGTGCGATGCTGTTGCTGCTTGTCGGAATATGTGTGTACGTGTGCGATGCTGTTGCTGCTTGCTTGTATGGAATATGTGTGTACATGTGTGGTATAAATAAAATTTAAATACGGGAAAAAACGAGTTGTAAGGAAAATATTTGATTTATCCACCTAAATATATAAATAAAATTTGTACTCAGGCGTGGATAATGTTAATATGCGTTATTTCCCTTAGTGTAGACAAAAGATCAGAAAAACTGCAACATTTTTTCAATGATGTTACTGTTGCTAAATATATATAAAACAAAAAAATCAAATTTCCTATTATTTTTGTGATAACCTCTTACGTGAAAATTAACCACATTTAGAGAAAAACGGGACAACCTTTTTTTTAGTGCTTGATTTCATCGCCCTCTACCGGCTGAAGAAGTAATAAAAAAAAATTTTTTTGTTATCTTCAAACATTTATAAATATGTCACAAAAAGTTTAAAATTGATATTTAATAAATATTATTAAAAAAAAACAATATTAAAAATGTATTTTCTTTTCTACCAAAAGATTGGTAGAAAATCCCTTAATGACGAAAAAAAATGTTAGAACTGCCACTATTTTGCGAATTCTTTACCGATATTTATGGTTTTGGATTCAATGAAAAGATAATTTTACGTTCAATGAATTTTTTGTGAAAAAAATATATCATTCAAGCAGCATTATATCATTAAAATTCATAGAAACAATAATTTTTTTATGAATTTAAAGGAAAATTAAATCATTTGCTTCGCTGCACGCTTTATTTTGTATTTTATCGTATATATTTATTTTTACACAGCCTTATTCTACGAGAAATTCTACTGAAAACAAGTGGAATTTGTTTTAATTTCCAACAAGAAAAATAGCTGTAAAAATTCAATGAATGCCGGCACAACAAAATTCGAACACTTCAACTTTAAAAACGAATTAAAAAAAATTGTGACGACTTTGAGAGGTCAGGCCAAGTGCGATGGAGTCACAACATGTCCCTCTTAAAGAATTTCTATAAATTTTAGTTGTGCTTTTTTAGTCGTCAGACTGTGTAATTATATATCATAAACTATACTGAAATCAAAAGCGCCCCAAAAGTGCGTTAAAGAGTGAAAAATAATGCGCCCCTAAAGCAGTGTTTGCGTTTTAACAACTGTGGTCGCATGAAATTGACGCGAAATCAAGCGGCAATAATTTGCTATTTTAGCAAATTCCAATAAGAAATATTTAAATTTAAAATAAAAAACACTTTTTAGAGTGTAATTCTACTATAAAAAACGCACTGTTGTTTGAAAATGCACTGTTGGCTCTTTGCGAACTTGTGCAATTTTTGCCTGCACAACGCATCATGGAATTATTAATATATATTCAATTTCCTCAAAATAACTTAAAATTAGCAATGAAAATCGCTTTTAAATAATTAATTATAATATTTTTTACTGAGGAGGCTTGCAATCAGCTGAGGTGCGCTCAGAAATGTCGAAAAAAACACACTCTATCTCGCTTGCTCAATTTACGAAGTCGGCCACAGTTCACGTACTCTGTATGTGTAGACAACACCACTTCCTTATATTTTAGTTCATTGTTTGGGCCCAACTGATATATACCAGAGGCTGGATTCTGAAAATCGCCAAAGCTTAATTTTTATCGCTAAAGCTAGATTTTCTTCGCTAAGATAATTTTTCCATTCAGCCATTCAGAATGAAAGTCAACACAGCAACGAATTTTATCAGGAAAGTAACCGACATTAGCTACCAAAGATTTCACACAGAAAACATAATAAACTTAGGATTATTCTTCAGAGGAACAATTTTCCGAAAAACATAACAAACAAACTAATTGACGACAAAATTAACACAAAAATATCCTGGAAAAATCCACAAGTGGAAAAAAAGACAGGTGGTAACGCTCAAAAATTAGTGTAAGATTTATACCAAATTAAACAAGAATGATAGAATACAAAGATTGCGCCGATAGTGGTACAAAAAATTTTCGTTCTGCGCATACAGCTGATCATGACGTCACAATATCAACGCTGTTTTGCCTAGCTGTTCATTTGTACATGATTTCTGCACAGAAATGAAAACATTGCAATAATTTTAGTTTTTACAATTAAAAAAAAAATAATTGAAAAGCAATTATTGAACTAAGAAGAGGATAAATTTGTACTACTTTCGAAACAAGCCTGTTACCTGTGGATTGAAAGGACAAAAAAATAATATTTTCAAGGTTTTAAATAATGAAACAATTTTTTTTAAGTCAATATTTTTGTGTATTTTCGTTTTCGTTTATGTGTGTTTTCTATTTCTTTGTTTACTTTGGGAAAGCTCTGGATTTTCATCCCCTGGCTTATAAATTGATGGCACGGCTCTTCGTTTTAGCATCCTTTTCTTTGAAAAGATTAAAAAATGTTTAAAACACACTTTCATTAACATAAACTCAATAAGCAAAACAAAGAATGAAATCTTCTTTTGCAAAGTGGTCCATGCAAATATAGCAAGTCTTGAAGTTAAATCCTTGCTTTGCCAGCAGAATTGAATCCACTTTTTTCTCAGCTCTGGATCTACAGGAAAAGTAAACAAGCTGCACTCTGACACTGGGTTTTTGCTACTGTTCTTACAGTTAGCGACTTAAATTTACTTAAAAAACACAAATTTTTCAGAAAACGCAACCGATCGCAATACGTTTCTCAAAGAAATAAAATATTGTGACGCAATCAACTGAACTGCTGATTGTCAAATTTTATAAGCAAAAATAACGAACCTGCGCAAAGTATAATCTCTTACTCTATAATTCTTGCAAATTAAATGGAGAGCAAAATACTGCATTCAATTATAAAACAGACAAGTCCACTTACGCACACAAATCAAACTTGACTCTCAACAAAATCTTCACGGACACAATAGACGCGATAGAAAAACAGCAACAACACAATGTTGTTGATGAAATTGGATGCAAAAGGAACGACAATGAAACCTGCGATCTAGCTTACATAGGGACAACAAAGAGAGCGCTGGGAACAATGATGAAAGAACACAAAGCAAACATCAAAAACAACGAACTATCGACGGCCTTAGCGCAGCATATATTAGAAGAAAAGCACACAGCTGATTTTGACAACATAAGAATATTAGACAAGGAGAAAAAAAAACACTCGATACACGTTGGAAAGTTTAAGAATACAACAAAAAATTGCAACAACAATGAACACAAAGGAAGACAAAGATAACATCAATCGACCATATAATAGCTGCGTTTGATTCGCTAGCCTATACTCAATTCATGTCGCTCATTTTAAAATTTGTATGGGAAAACAACAACAAAGTCTACAGCTTGTTGAATATAGAGCATGGTGTAATTAACAAGGTGAACGTGACGTTTACTAATTTCCCTACGGTTGTCAGAAAATTTTGAGAAATTAAGAAAACAAGAGACAAACTGCGGAAAAGTGTCAAATCGCTTGCACTCAATAACAAATTGTAATAGATTGCTTTGCAACTTTTGCTTAGAATTTACCATGAGCTCTTTTTGACAAGGGTGGGTAAAATTTTTTTGAGAGACATTAAAAATTGACGATCACCTTCTTAATTACACCATGAGTATAGAGTAGGTCAATTATCAGTTGAGTTGAGTAAAGTTGCGTTGCCAAGTTCCTCTTTTTTTAGTTGGTTTGCTTACGGAATAAGGTAAATGTAATAGATTCTGTCAAAATGTGATGTGAGTACAAAAACAAAATTAATTTGTTGGTAGACTTTATGTGGTCTGTAAAAACAAAAGCGTTGCAAACTATACAGTAAGTAACAGCTAAGTGAGTAGCCATTTTTTTCGTAATTGAGTTGAGCATTGGCGAATCGAACGCAGCTAATATTGCAATTTAAATTTAGTCTGTGATATTTTTTTCCAACGTTAAGTTGATTTTACTGTGTTTAATTTATTTATTTTACAATTTCCGTTCGTGCGTTTTTATACACTTTATGTCGGGCAGTTGCAATAGCTGAAAAATGTAAATAGAAAGAACTACAGTGAGTTAAATCATTCGAAAAAAATATTTATGTTTGTTGTATATATTGATTAAAAAATGTTTTCCAACTTAGATTCAGTAAAGAACCCTTAAGAAGGTAGAAAATAACTACTGAAACGTCGGGAAAAAGGTGAAATAAAGTTTTTAGTTGCATTTGACTACCAGACCAACATAGCTAACAATATTTAATTTAAAAGTATATTTTAATTAGAATGTTATTTCCGATTTTTTAATGATTCTGGCTAGTTTGGCGGAGCAATGGACGGTGGTTTCCGGCATTGTTAACGGTTTGGCTGGAGCTTCAAAAAGCGGCGAAGGCTAGAAAAAGCTTCGGCGAATATAAGGTAAACAAAATTGTCACATATTCTATACAATCTTGTCGTGGAATTAAGCTCCTCCTTAGTATTATTGGTAATTTTGCTTAGCATATAGATCCTTAATCAAAGCATTTTTATTATTAGGAGCAATGCAAAACAAAAAGCTCAAGAGCTGAAAGCCGAAATGGAAAAAACTGGAGGAGTCGTGTATATATGGAGTGAACCGACCATGCTGCAGTTTGTTTTTTGAAATGGTACCTTACTTTTATTTCCAGTGGTTGGAGGACCCAGAAATTTATTTCTCTGAGGAGAATGCTCCGGAAGAGTTGTGCGTACCACCAGGTCAAGTGCGTCGAATACCCAAAACTCCACGCTCGTCCCGTAAGAGAAATCTATCAGCGTAAGAGAGCAATTGCAAGCTATTTGAGTTGGAAGAAATGAAACTCAAAATAATGCAAAAACAACTAAAGGAAAAGAGACTCAAAAACGACTTAACCGAGAAGCAACTTGTTCTAGCAGAGAAACAGCTTCAGATCGACCGCGAAAAAGTTGCAGCCATAAACAATTTTTCACGTGCTGTTAAAAAAATGCTTCAACAAAATTCATATTTGTAATGAACTTTCTTGTATTAGCTAGAATATGTGCGACTTACTCTTTTTTTTTTTTGTTTTTACTTAAAATTTTTTTAACCCTAGTACTTATACCCAACTTTTGTCACGCGGTCTTATACCCGGGTACAGGTGTGGCCAGTAGCTGGTTTTTCGCTGTTTTCTTACCATTTTCTAGGCAATTTTTCATTCCGTTAATGTAATTTTGTATTTGAATATATTACGAATATTTTGGTAAGTAATTAGCACATATTTGTTACCTAGTCCCAAAATCTACTCGCATTCAAACTTACTTCTAAGAGGTAATTATTTTCTCATTTTTGTTCGAATTTCCCAGAATACAATAACACGGTACAACACTCAAAAAATCCCATGGGGGTTTCTCGATGATTTCTAAAGGTTTTGGGTCCGCTGAATCCGAATCTGAAGTCAGAATTTTCGGGTCACGCTAGGTTTTCGTGCCACAATGAAATCAATATTTCCTACTTAAGGGGGACCGATGACCGATGAGGGTTAATATGTTTGACCGACCCCCATTACTTTTTCAAGAGAAACATTTTTTGCCTTGAAACCCATCCTATACGGCCCCTCCTTATGGGGGCTCCCATACAAATTTTATGATTTTTGTACATTTTTTATGTGAAATTTTGCATTTTATTTTAAGAAACAAATTTATTAGAATACAAAAAATGTGCTTGAAATAAATTTTTTTCATTTATTTTATTATTATTTATGTTTGTATTTCTTTAATTTAATGTTTAGAATTATATTTTATTTTTGTCTTTTGGAATGACGAGTGTAAGTTTTATCTAAATTATCTGGTTTAACGCTCCAGCAATATTCTGCAAGTATTGAAGCCAGACTTTTGCCTTTATATCTAGTTTGTAGACCATTGTCATCATTTCTTGGTGTAATTTTTCTCCGTGCTCGTCTGAAACTTCGCCGAGATTGTCATGTGGTTATGTAGACTGTAGATGTTCAACGACATCAACGTATTTAATTCACTAAAAGCTGATATTAACAGCCTTATTCATAAACACATTTTAGAGGCAGCGTAACTTTAAACGGGCTTTAAACAAGAAAACGTTATTCATAAACATTTTTCGCAGTTGTTTAAGAGCTGCGTAACTTAAACGCCGAAATTGGCGTTTAAAGGCTGCTTAAATACAACCATGAGTTTTGTTTGTCTTTTCGTTTAATATCAAAGACATGCTCCATATGCGCCCTTTGCAGCATTTTTTTATGCGGCGGCCATTGTAAATCCATAGGAATTCTTAATTTTTGTAGAGATTTTCTATAGTTCAGGCACAAACCTTACAAACATGAGCAAGGAATCAAAAAATATTTATGAATAAAAATTCAAGCAAAGTTGCGTAGATGTTGTGTAAAGTTTTAAACAAACAAGCGTTGCATGGTTGTTTAAGGAAATCTATTTAATAAGGCTGTAAGTCTTTAACAATTTCCTTGTAGTTCTCGGCCTCCTTATTACCTAGGAAGTCTGTTATGACTTACTTTATACATTTCCATGCCTTAAGTTCTTTTGAATTTTTGTAAATGCAAATGCAAATAAAATGCAAAATTTCATGCAAAAAATGTACAAAAATCATAAAATTTGTATGGGAGCCCCCATAAGGAGAGGCTCGGATATTGGTGCAGATTTATCAGTTTGGAGGCGTATATACCTTGTATTGGAATTATAAAATCTGATGAACCGCAGTATGGCCTGAAAACGGTTAATGCCCATTGCAGCACGATACAATGGACAATTTTCCACCGACAACAAGTCCGTGGCGCATTCGCCGTTGCTGCGGTTGCATAAGCACACCAATAAACGCATATATTTCACTCAACGTTACCGCCTTCCATGTTTTTGGTTGCGCCTCGGATATTTTTCGTTATATTCATTGTATGTCGCTTCCGCTTTCCTGTTGGTGTGGCGTTCTATTATATCAACCATTTCCGGGGTCATAAAACATTTGAAGGTATTTAAAATTGACATAGAAGCAGTTGATCTTGTGGGCCCACTTCGCTGTCGTAATATATTGTGCTGCCTCGTTTGGCGTGCACGTCTTGGTTCTGAGCTCCATGTGGTGCCATCACGAGCAACATATTCATGTACACGTAGATTTATCTGCACAGAATCATCTTCATCGTCCATATCATCATCCTCTTCATTATCATTGTCAATTTCATTGTCATTTTCATTGTCGTTTTCATTGTCATTTTCATTGGTGTCCTCGACATCCGACAAAGTTATGTTATTGGCAACTTCAACCTGATCGTCGTCATTATCTTCCGCGTCTGATACTAATTTTTCATCTGTAACGTCGTCAAACAGGCCTTGTATATACCGCTCATTCTCAGCTTCGGATAATCTATAAAAATTATGAAAAGAATTGAATTTTATTCAATATATAAAGTAATTTTATTCAACATATATAAAAGTATGTTATGTATTTGAATTTACCTCAAATATTGATTTCCTGACAAGAATTCAGTTTGCTTTATTCCAGCCATATTTTATTTTTTAGTAATATATATTTTTTTCACTCCGAAAATAAACTTCACACTTCAATAGCAATCTCTACAATGAAAAGAAGCTCGCCAAACTGGCTGAACGAAATCTTCAACCCTTAGCGCAAAGACTGGTTTTTATGGTTTTATTGCTGTTGTGCTCATCTAAAAGAGACAAAAATCGGCACATTTATACCTGCTAATATTTCTTCAACATCATTAGCAGAAATATAGAAGAATTACACTGTACAACAAAATTGAAGTTTTTGAAAATCTTAAGGAGTTTCTCAACGGTTTTTAAAGGTTTTGGGTCCGCTGAATTCGAATCTGAAGTCAGAATTTTCGTGTCAGCAGTTTTCGTGCTATTATGAAATCAATATTTCCTACTTAAGGGGGGGCCGGAGAGGGTTAATATGTACGACCGACCCCCATTACTTTTTCAAGAGAAACATTTTTTGCTTGGGAACGGGAACGGATTATTCATTTACTATAAGAATAATCCGAACATATCCTCTAATAATTCAAGGCGTAAACGCTTTCTTCGCCAACTCGCCAAAGAACTTTGCATGCCAATCATTGAAGAGCGGTCGGTAAATCAACAGATTATGCGCAACTTCAATACAAAAATTGCCATAGCCAGTTTCATAAGTTCGGCCTTACAAGAAAGACTTGAAGTTCAACCATCAACCTCTGCAGCTGCTGGTGTGGGAGCAACGAAACCACATGTTTGAAGCTGCCATTTATGCTACATTCAGGATCAACGCAGAAGACGAACACGTAATTTGTGCTCAGTATGTCGCAAACCGATGTCTACAACATTCTACA
Organism: Pherbina coryleti; assembly: GCA_943735915.1. Taxonomy (NCBI): domain Eukaryota; kingdom Metazoa; phylum Arthropoda; class Insecta; order Diptera; family Sciomyzidae; genus Pherbina; species Pherbina coryleti. The sequence goes on from OX030948.1 coordinate 78,374,258, forward strand.
AATTCTTTTATATTTTACATTTGCAATAATAGGGGGATGATCATTAAATTAATTACTTATAAATAATATATTTAGTTATAAGAAATAATAAATAAACCGAAATCATTTGAATTTAATAACAAATTAAAATTGTTTCATTGAAAATATGAAGAAAACAGCAAAAAACCAGCTACTGGCCACACCTGTACCCGGGTATAAGACCGCGCAGGTGCCGACTTTGGAAGCTTATATCTTTTCAATGCCTTGACCAAATTTAATTTGGTATCAATCGACGTGTAATGACTTCGTTTTCCTAGATCCGGAGTTTTAGGTTGATATCTTAAGCGGTTCAGGAGGTACACCACTTTAAAGGGGATACTGGCCACACCTGTACTCGGGTACAAGTCCTAGGGTTAATGTGTTTGAAACAAATTTTTTTATTATTTCTGTTAACGCTGCAATATGAATAGAATTCATATTATTTTAAGTTTTTTTACCAATTACAATTAATTACAATTAACTTGAAAAAAAGCAAGTTGAGTAAAAGCTTATACTGAATAATCGATATGTATATTTTTTCAAAAGATCAAACAATATTTTCAAAATAATTTTTAAGCTTTTTTACTTTTCATTTAACTCAGTTAATATTTAAAGTCATTATACCTCTAGACTGTAAATATTAGCTGGGTTAACTGAAAAGTAAAAAGCTTAAAAATTCTTTTGGGCTGTATTATTTTTTATGTTTTAATTAATTTTCTAACATTCTTCTTTATGTTTTAACTAATTTTTACTTTGTCCAATATTTCGAACATTGAATATATATGTTTACAATGGTTAAATACAATATATGTATTTATGGTATTGGATTTATAACACCAAAAAAGTTATCCACGATTTTTTGTCGTGCTATAATTTCTGCAGATATAGTTCCACTTTGTAAGGAAGCATAAATTGGCTGAATTTAAGCCTTACAGTTCCCTATAAAACACCGCTGCACAAAGGGCCCCGAAAAACATGAACCCGCCCTGCAACCCTAAACCGCACCTGGACAAGAACCCGCGAACCGCCCCTGTCTATAAAACACGCAGCTGGGCGACCCGCGATCAAAACAGCACAACAACAACAAACGAAGAAATATTTGTGACCCGAAAACCAACAATAACAACACATGCAGCAAGCCAGTGGCCTGATCAATTGGCACAACAACAAAACAATATAACGAAGTCACAAGCAAAAACACACAAACAACATTCATTCTATGCACCCACACGCAGCAATAACAAAACACATAGGGGTCATTAAACAGCGACTATGACAACAATAACATGCAAGGCAAAAGGTTGCCGCTATCTCTAGGCGAGCAAAATTCAAGGTCGAGATCAAATAGAAATTGGCGACACAAACAAGGTCCCGTTACCTTTTTTGGGGATAAAAGGAGTCAGCGAACCAACAGCGGGGCTCTCTTTTGAAGTCAACACGCGAACAACGCACATCGGTGAGTCAAGTGAACAAGTAACAGAGTGAACAAGTGACCCAGTTAACAAGTAACAAAGTGAACAAGAGTACACGTGACTAAGCACGAGTGACTAAAGGCAGTAGTGAGACAGTGTTTCTTGTCGGCCCGAGTGGTTTCATATCGGACTGCCGGTCATAAAACATACCAGTGGCATCACGAAAGTTGTTTTTTCTGTCGACCCGAGTGGTTTCATACCGGACGGTCTGCTCTAAAAGCATCTAAGTCGATCGCCCACTTAGGTTCAGACCATATTTTTGTACAAGGACAACGACCAAGCTTACACCTGGCCCGAGTGGTTCTATACCGGACGGCCCATCGCAAATACTCAGAGGACAGACAAACGAACGGAATTCACGGATCCTATTTCAAAGGACTTCGAGGGAGATCAGGAGCAACGGCGATTATTTAGTAAATGAATAAAAAAATGTGAAATGATTTTTTTCTTTTGTGAACACGTACATCTATATATATAAAAAAGGAACTTATGTTTGTAAGGCCGCAATAGACTCCTAAACTACTCATCCGATTAGCATGAAAATTTGTGTATAGAAGTTTTTTGGTACGGTGCGTGTTCGTGGGCTATCAATTTTGATCCACCTTGAACACCAGAGGGCGCTGTAGTACAAATTTTTTACAAAACTGCCTAAAACTCATAAACTGCTAATGCGATTAGAATGAAAAGTGGTATACAGTGAGTTTCATGTACGTTGAGTGTTCTGCTGCTATCGTTTTTGACCTATCTTGAACACCAGAGGGCGCTATAGTACAAATTTTTTACAAAACCACCTAAAAATCCCAAACCGCTCATGCGATTAGAATAAAAATTGGTATATAGTAGTTTTCAGGTACTATGAGTTTTTCAGCACTATATTCTTTGACCCACCTTGGACACCAGATGGTGCTGTAGTACAAATTTTTTACAAAATCGCATATTTTTAGTTATTTTCTTAGGTTACATGTGCAAATATTTACAAAATGTTAAATGTTTCTTAAATTTAGTAAAATAAAAATATTTTCCGTTATTTTTATGAAAAATTTTATTACAACGATATATTTAATGCAACATCGCTGCTCAAAAATGAAAAAAAAACAATCAGAAATTTAATTTTGCGACTTTCGAATCAAATATCTCCGCTGCTTTTGTATACATTTTGTTAAATTTTTTTTTTTTTGTCTTAAAGCTTCATCAAAGTACTATGAAAACCTTATTGCAAAAATACCGTTAGTTGAGTAAATATATTTGGCAGTACATTTTTTTCAAGTACGAGATGACTTAAATTTCTGTCACACCCCCTTTTACCGCCCACAAATCAATAAAAATGCTATATTTCCTACGGTTTTAGTCGATTGGGCTACATTTTGGTAATTTAGTCTGTATGCTTACTGTCGGCAACTGTACTAAAACAGGGTAATGTCCATCTACTAGAAAACTGGGATGAGCATTATATAAGAGGGTGTGGCTCCGCCCATATAGTTAAAATTTGTATTATCGAATAGCTTTGAAAGTAAAAGTAGCAATACTTACATACAAACTCAAAATGGAGTTACTATTTGGTGATCTCCTGCTACTGGGAAACTGTAACGGGCAGTGGAAAATAACAGTGGTGTCAAACTATGAGTCTAAGAAAAGTTTTGAATACACCTATTATGTCCCCATATAATTGCAGGGTGCAGCAACGCGCGCCGGGAAAAGGCTAGTTTGAAATAAAGACTTAAATAGTGAAGTTAAATTAACCCTTGTATTTATAATTTAAAAACTACGGAAATAAATTTTTTTGTACGAACCCCGGCTATCCGGCGAGCTAACCCCGGCTACAAAGTTCATTACAACTTTCAACGTGTTCTTCTGAATCATCGTTTGAATCTGAATCGTTTTCCAATTCACCGGGAATGAAATCGTCATCACTGCTGATCTCATTGATCAAAGCAATGTTATGCAATACGATGCAAGAATTTATAATTTTCCCAGCTCTTAGTGGACCATAACATAACACTCGGTCTTTTGAAAGGCATCGAAACCGAAACTTTAAAAGACCAAAGCAACGTTCGATGCAATTTCTTGATTTCCTGTGATGTCTGTTATAGTTTTCTTGGGCTAAAAATAAATGTTCTCCCTGAATTGCTGTCATTAGAAAGGGCAACTGCGGGGACCCACTGTCTCCTGTTTGTAAAAAATTAACTGCTTGTTTATTACACTTTAAGAATTCATTTATATTTTACCAAGGAGCCAAAAGTTTCGACCTCCACTGTTGTATCCCCTTTCAAGTTTCGGCCTCAAGGCACTCTCCCTCCAAACAGACGCATCATGAGCTGTTTACCCAATTATTTTCAAGTTACTGTCGCATACTTTAATATGCAAAAGAAATTGAAAATGTCATAAGAAAATAGAAAATTTTAAAAATATAGGGTTTAGGAGTTTTGAAGAATTCTATAAATTACTATCATAGAAAAAGGCTTAAAAATATCTGAGTATGCAGGGCACATTAACTAAGGTATTTTTTTCAATTATAATCTTACCGCAAGCAAGTTCATGGAGTGACCTCCTTTTCTGCAAACATGAATATGTTCAGTGCCACTTGATGGTGCTATTATTTTAATGTGGCTTCCATCAATTGCGCCAATTACTCCTGGAAAATTAGTTTTTTGGAAAAAGTTATGGATATCCAAAAAATGGATTGTACTTAAATCATGAGTGACTGTGGTGACTGCAAGAGCTTTTGTCACCTTGGATGAGATTGTATTATTTTATAGAGGAAGCTAGCTTTCCAAGAATTATTTGCTGCGTTACATTTAAAAACCTTTTTTCTAACGAAGTACTCGCAAGTACTTTCAACTAAAAATTGTTCTTTACGAGCTGTTATTTTGCTTGTAAAACTTGAAAGAATTTTTTTTATGAAGCACCTGCGAGTACGAGTAATTGGAAACTTTAAATGGAACGCAGTAGTTCCGATATCAAGGTGGCACGAGCCCATCTCTAGTTCAAAGTTACATTGCTTATTGACTGTCACCACAAAAAATAGACTTACCTCGATTTAACACGTTGAATTTCCGGAACTATTGCTGGTAATTTCATATACTTTACTAAAAAATGTTGGCCCAAAATATTCGATACTTCGGTTACGCATCGACTCACTCTGCTTTGGAATACATTTATGATGGAATCCTGACCAACCGACCTTTGATAGCTTCCTACATCCTACTACTTGAGTTACGATATTTTCCAATAGAAATAACACAAAACTTATTTCCTTACCTTGGGTAAAAATCGCAACGCAACTAAAAAATGCAAATGTTTTGGTAGGAAGCTGGCTGTTTTTCGAGCCTTCATATATTGATCAATTTCAGCAACCAAATCCTTAACAACATTTTTAGTGAAGCGGAATAGCTCAACGAATCTTTTCTCCGGCATGTCGAATGGATCAGTAGAACTTCTCTTTACGTATTTCTTACTATAAAATTAATTCTACGCTGTGAATTCATTATAAGCAGCCAACTATTACTTTTTTATAGCTGAATTACAATACTGCGTTAGGTCGATCGTGCGCTGATCGTACGTTGGTCTCCGTTGTAAAAACTTTACGATATAAGCTGTCAAAACGGGCGACCTCAAACTTTGCAAAACTCAATGTTGCGTTGACAGATCGTGCGTCTATCATTTTGGTGATGCCAATAAAAGCAGCTATACTAAAAATCCCACAAAACGTCCCTTTTTCCAAAATCATGTATGACAAAGGTATGCATTGGTGTGCACGTTTATGAAAATGAGCCTGGAATGTTACCTATGAAATTTTATTGCTTGAGATTTTCTGTGCAAACTTTGTTATTATATGAAAATTTATATTTTTCAATTTAACTACCAGTTTCCAGTATTTTGGCTAACAAATAATATTTACATTTATTAAATGTATTTAAAAATATTTAAAATAATTGTAAAATAAAATAAATATAGTTAAAGATCCGTGCAGACTGAAAAAGATATTTTCAAGCTATTTATTTTATTTTATTATCATAAGAATGCATGATTATCTTGTGTTTGTATATTAAAAATTTTTTATATTCGTTTTTCTTGAAGGCTCGTTCAGTTACGAACAGAGCAACATACTTAATATTTTTTTTAAGGTATTACCGTCTAGAAATTTCAAAAAATGAATTTTTGTTTTTTTACATTTTTAGATTCTTTATACCTTCAATAATAACTGTCTAAAATATTAAATCGAAATTCGAAGCCAGTGCCGAGATATAACGACTTAATTGAAGCGCGCTCTCGGCTCGCAGGTGTAAAAAAACTTTACACGCGTTTTTCACGAGTTTTTTTAACTGGCGGACAGTTAATCTCCGGATCTACCATGCCGTTATCAATAATTTTTGCAGCATTTTGTTTGTTTTTATATCCTGTGAGTGTACCACAATTTGACCACAAAAAAAATATATAAAATTTTTTAATCTCAAAAAAGGTTCAAAAAAAGGCGATTTTTGAAAAACATTTTCAAATGTCCGCCATTTTTTTAGCAACAGTGTTTTTTTTTTGAGAAGAAAATTTGAGCGCCCTATATTAAATGTACAATTAATAGAAAATAAAAATAAAAAAATTTTTTCGTAATCTTCAGGAACTGTTTAATACTGTAAAAAAAGTTTAATAACCATATATAATAAAGAAAGTGAAAAAAATTGTTGAATATATGTTATTTTTTAGCATTCTAGACGGTTAATTCTAGACCTTAATTAGGTATGAATGTTTTATATAATTTAAAAAATTTCTTTTGATTAGCCTTAGTTTTTTCGAATGTGTAACATTCAGTCTATAGAGGGTCGGTAGAATAATTTTTATTTTTAAATTCTTCTGATGAGCTTACTTGGTGGTAAGCGAAAAGAATTCTTAAAAAAAACACACGCGCCTACACCTTTTACCAGGCATAGGTAAATCAGGTAATAGGTCGTTTTCCACTTTTTTCATCGGGTTGAATATCTTTTTATATTTTTTCGGCTTCCTTCGTTCCTATTGTTAAGCTCCCACTTAGCAATGGGGAAATCCTATCCTAATATCCAACTTTTTATTCATTCAACCTCATTCTCTTTTTTAGATGAGCTAGGTTTTTCTTAATATTTATTCAAACAATTTTTTTATTTCAGATAGTAAATTATCTGTTTAATTTTTATTCATTATTATTATTTATTATACATTGTTTACTTTTTATAGTATATTATTTATTATTTCTCGTAAGTTTCTTCTTTATTTATTTTTAATCACTACTTATTTTTTATCATGCAGTTATTTATTAAAAATTATTTTGTGTATTACTTATGTCTATTTTTTGTATTTTTTATTTTATTATATATTTTTTATTTATTATATATTTTATTACAATTATATAAAAGAATAGATTAGATTTTGATTAGTAAAAATAATTGACAGTAGCTAGACTTGGGATAAGAATGATTTAATTCTCATTTCAAGTAAACTAATACTCGGTGAGAGTAAGTTATTTTTGCTGTCACTTTGAGTGTAGTTAGATAAGGACTCAGACATCGTTAGACTCAGGCTTTTTAGACTTTAGGCTTTTTTGAAACCAACACGTCTTTAGCTCCCTTTGGCAAAGTGCGTTGACACTTTGTTTAAAATTATCATTATTGTTTTTAAAAAAGGTGCGGGCCGCCTCGCAACTTTTGGTAGGAACAAAGTGTTGATACACTTTGCCATTCACACATCAAAGAAGTTCGTGTTGATTTCTCAAATAATATTGAGACTCCACATATACAACACAATTAATAAAAACAAAAGTTGCGGAGCGTGTCGTAGCACTACTCAAATTTGCTATATGAACAATGCACATAAGTGGTTAATGAAATCTTAACAAAAAGTGACAAAATTCAGATAAAACTAAGTTTCGTTCCACCTAATATCATGTTTACATTACACATTTAACTATGCAGTTTGGCTATAAGTTCGGTAACTGCTTCTGGTGTTTACACTACCAGTAGCGTGTAAACACCCCCCTTTGTCAAATAATGACAAAGTTAACGTTGATTCACATAATTTTGAGACTTATTGAAAATTTAATTTTCATGCAAAAAAAAATTAAAAATATTACAATATGTGTGATAAAAACCTTGTAGGAGTTTTTGTTCATCATCAGCAGGAAGTGTTTTCTAAACTGGTGGTCTTTGACCGAATCATCAAAAGAAAAAGAATTGTTTTCAAATATTTTTTGCTTTTTTTATGTGACATTTCCTTGTCATTTTTTTTAATTTCTTTTTGTTCTTGAAATTAAAATTAATATTTTAGAAAATAACCACCAAAATACCAAAAATTATATGTACCAAAATTAAATTTATATGGAAATTATTTGTTCTAAGCATGTGCGGTAAAAGCTTATGTCTATTAAATTATTTCATACATAGCTATACTACGTATAGTCAAAAGAAAACTAAACAAAAACAAAATTATTGAGTTATATTAAACAATTTATAACTCTTGACTTACAGTAGATTTCTTAGAGTTCGAAAATTTCTTGTTTGAGAAGAAAAAAACTGCTCAAGCCCACCACTAATGAATTTTGAAACTGTTTGTTTTCCCATTGTGGCGCGGTTAAAGTTAATTTGTTTTTCTTTTTCAATAGTCAAAGCAGCGACCATATTTTCTTTTGTTGCATCTACGACAGTGTTGTCAAAAAACGCAAATGCAATAGCCTCCCCATTTAAATACCATAACTGGTTTTTGAATTTTTTGACGGCAACCTGCGAGATTCCTAAATCAATATTTTCAAAATCTTTTAATTTTGACAAAACATTTAAGTCGGTGTATGGTGCTTGTATTGCTAAGGGAGCAGAAAACCAGGCTTCAATATATACGGCGACAATAAAAATGCAAATTTGACGTAGTCCAATGCTTTCAGATTCTGTCAAGTTAAACTCTTCACGAAACAAATATATTTTCAAGCTGTAAATAGCTTTTCCCATCTAACGCGCATGATGATAAGCACCCGGTGAATGAATTATTACACTGTTTGGCGGTTTTTTAGGTTCTCACCCAGGAATAGCAAGGTAAGTTCTAGTAACTCCTTATAATCCTCTCTAGGTTGTACTTCTTGTAAGATTGTGTTAACAAAACTTACAACCCGAGATTATTTGTTTTTCAAATAATTATTTACCACTTCATCTTGCATTCCTTGCTGCCAGTTGTTAACGTTTAATTTTGGCTATGCATTTTTAAATTTTTCAAATATTGTTACGTTAGGGCTTGACTGATTTTGAAATTTTTCCTCGAACACACTTCTCAGTACAACTTCATAAATGTGGTCGCTCCATAAAACTTCATAAAAGAAAATATGGTCGCTGCTTTGAATATTGAAAAAAAAAACAAATTAACTTTAACCGCGCCACAATGGGGAAACAAACAGTTTCAAAATTCATTAGTGGTGGGCTTGAGCAGTTTTTTTCTTCTCAAACAAGAAATTTTCGAACTCTAAGAAATCAACTGTAAGTCAAGAGTTATAAATATTTTAATATAACTCAATAATTTTGTTTTTGTTTGGTTTTCTTTTGACTATACGTAGTATAGCTATGTATGAAATAATTTAATAGACATAAGCTTATACCGCACATGCTTAGAACAAATAATTTCCATATAAATTTAATTTTGGTACATATAAATTTTGGTATTTTGTTGGTTATTTTCTTCATTATTTTCTAAAATATTGATTTTATCAAAAATCTTTCTTTAAGGCTAATGTTGTTGATTAAAAGAGCTAAAATATTGCCATATACATATTCTTGTAAAATGTTTTTTTAAAAAGATACTCATATACAAACAAATTACATTTGAATAAATGGGCTTGAAGGCCAACTTTGAGGGGCGGGCGACACCCCTTAAACACAACTTATCGCTTTGAAACTTTTTTGTATTTTTTTTTTTTACATAAAACTGAACCGATTTGGGGGGAGAGAATATAAGAAATCAAAAAAAAAATTTTCTCCATACAACTAACGGCCACGCTAATATACACATAGGAAATAAATATGGACGCCCTTGTGTATATATATACATATGTATGTATATTGTTTTTTTTTTTTTTTTATAAAATGTGTTTGCTTGATGTCATTATTTTTCTTGTTTTTGTCAAAATTACTGCTATTTATTATTATTATTGCTGTTAATTTTTGCCGAAATTTTTGCAAATTTTGAGAGCAAAATGTAGAAAATTTCGTCAACGAAAGCAAGTTGGAAATATGTATGGAAATATTCAGTGTATACAAGTTTTTTTGGTACGGTGCGTGTTTTCTTTTATCCAACTTGGACACCAGTTGGTGCTGTGATACTAATTTTTTACAAAACCGCCTAAAGCTACAATATGCCTACAATAGGCGTTTAATAGGTGAGATATGCAAATATTTACAAAACATGAAATTTTTCTTAAATTTAGTAAAATTAAAAAATTTCCGTTATTTTGATACCAAAAATATTAACATACCTTCAAAACTGCGGAAATTTTAATTACAATGAAATTTTAGAAGCGAAAATTGTTTTTATTGTAAAACTAATATAAATTTAAATTTGCAAAATTTTCAACTCTTTTTAAAAACTGTAACACTTATAAACAAAAATTGTTTCAACTATCGCAAAAATTAAAAACCGTTTTTGTGATTCAAATAATAAGGCCTACGCCTTGATTTTTACAAGTTAAAAAAAATAATTTATAAGAAAAAATTATCTTAGAAAATTGTAAGAAAACTCGTTAATAAATCATAAAAAAGTGTAAAAATTCTTCTTAGACTCAGAGACGATTATTTGTTAAGGAATTTCTGACTAACGGGGTATTTATAGTAAGTTTTATTTTTTATTTAAAAACTACTGGTAACGAAAATTTTTGAGTACAAATATTTCATTTTAATATGGGAAAATCGCATCTCTAATTTTCTTTGACAGTGTTATATTTATCATTTCATTCTTATTATGCTTTTATATTTATCATTTGACATTTTGTGGACAGTTGCAAATCTTGCTAGCAGCAATAAATTTGCATGTACTATTATTTTTTCAAAGTTAAAATACAACATTCCTTTGTGTGTTATATTATTCAAACACTTATATTAAGGGTATTCGTCCTCAACAAACCTAATTAAAATATCTAATTGCCCAATATATAAGTTTGCACGAATACCCTTATCATATTATTTATAATATACTAAAAAATGCATAAATTTTAATAGGATATACAATTGAATAATATTAATATCATGCTAAATTCATCAAAATCATTATTATACTACTTAAGCAGCATGTTAATTTAAAAATTTTATTAATTAAAAAAAAATTCGCATCAAAATAGAAATTCCCATGATAATCCTATGAAAATCTTAGTTTTCCAAGAAAATCGGAATCCAAGAAAACCCACATACAAGCATTTCTCAACGAAAATGCAACCCTGCGTTAATATGGAATGTCAAAAGCACGAGCTAGTAGAAAATTGGGCCTATTCGGCGAAATCTGTTATTCTGTAACAAATTTTCTGTTATCAATCGTAACAGATGCCGATCATAAGAGATCTGTTTAAATTGGTATTCAGTATATTGAACTTTTATGGCAACCTGTTATCAATCTTCGAAAATAAAAATCTATTACAATTCCGTTAACTTCTGTTATGAAATAGCTGATTGTTGTACATAAATAAATTTGTTCACAGCAAACAAAATGCAGAGCGAAAAAGTAAGTTAAGGGTTGTTTTAAGGTCTAATTATAAATTAAACAATTTTTTTTCTTCAGAATATTTCAGTCGTCTTTAAATTCGCTGCTGGTACTCTGACGTTCATAAGCAAATCCAAAAAAACGCAAGTTAACAAAATGCAGCCAATTCATGTTGTTGTTAGCGGTGCTGCCGGCAAAATTGCTTCTCATCTTGCATTTGCTCTATATTCCTCATATGGTTGGTGTACTCGAGAGTGTCGTTATGGAATAGCCGATTGTGCACTACCTCTAGTACGTCAAGTTGTACCAACAACTGATCCAGCTGTAGGCTTCAAGGATGTTGCCGCTGATTTCATGGTTGGTTCAATGCCATGTAAGAAGGGTATGGAACGCAAGGAGTTGGCGAACGTGAAAATTTATAAGATGCAGGGCCAGGCGGTGGATCCACATGCACGCAAGGATGTTAAGGTGCACAGATTGCTGTAAAAAAATAATTTTTCAACTAAATTCCCTGATGCTAGAAATGAGACAGTGTGCATAAAATCAGTATGGGGTGCCGACTTACTGCAGGCAAAATTTGATGAGACCGTGCAAAAGCGTGGCGCTGCTGTGATTTCCGTACGTAAGATGTCTTCTGCCATGTCTGCCGCTAAGGCTGCTTGCAATCATATGCACGATTGGTGGCACGGCACTCTTGCTGGTCAGTACGTCTTACGTGCCATTTCGGATGGCAGCTACGGAACGCCCAAGGATTCCAACGCATTCCCTGTTGTGATCTCAAACAAGCAAACAAATTTTTTAAGGTTTGCAGATCAACACAATGGGTGTTGGCTAAAGCATTTGTGTTTGGTATTTTATACTTAAATTTTATAAATGTTTATTCAGTGTTATGAACACTGTAAATGCAAGTTTAAGAATAAAATGTTTTCATACAACTTAAATATTTAAAAGCAGTAAGAAATGATCTTCGACTGGGCCAAAAAACCAAAGTATATTCAAAGTCTTAAGCAGCCAATAAAATGTTTATTTGTAAAAACATTTTCGTCATAATTTTAATAGAAAATACTCGCTTTTGTTTTGGTTTTTATTCAATGGTAGATTTTCATACTCGAAGTACATGTTAAATATCAAAGTTCATATGCAAAATTGCAAGTTGAGTGCATATTAATAAAGATATAAAAAACTATATTAATAAAGATAAAAGCTTAAATATCGAATTTCGTTCCAATTTGTTCATGAGCAGTCGAGCATTCACCTTATCCAATCAAAATAGCTAAGGATGCGCACGCCAGGAAGCTCGAGTTCTTCTTAAAAACAGTAAATTGAACACAAACATATACATATATTTATACTTAACAATTAGTTTACTTACATTTTTCGCCTTTTTCGGAATTTCTTATTAAAATTCTCAAATAAATATCCATTTCAGATATAAAATGTCACTTTAATAGAATTTGTTATGATAAAAGACTCAAAAATCTGTCTGTTATTCTGTTATGGTTCTTAACAGATTTCAAAACAGATTTTGTCGCGCTGAATACCAATAATAGAATTTGGAATAGATTTTTTGACAGTTCAAAAATCTGCAATGATTTATAACAGATTTTGTCATGCAGAATATGAATTTAGAACGCACAACAGATTTTTTGACAGCTAAAAAATTTGTATGAGAAATCATAACAGAACAACAGAATTTTTTCATAAAAGATTGCGCAGAATAGGCCCAAATGTCTCTTCTCATAGCGTTGATCGTACGTCACCCACTCAAATTCATTTTTACAGGATGAGGTCGACGCAATGCATGAAGTCATATTTTGTGTTGCTTCATAAGAACCCATTGTTTCTAGTCTAGCTGTCAAAGGCCGACCGACCTAACGCAGTATTGTAATTCAGCCATTAATTGTTTTATTTACATATTTTGACATAAGCATCGCTAAAAGTATGCCTCCAGTGGCAAATAGCGGAAGCAAAATTTTTAGCTAGGCGAATTTAAGTTGAGAATCTCAATTACGCAAAATCGCCAAGGAACTTGACGAAGAAATTTTTTTTCAATTAGGGGGTAGATATTCATATCAAAAACATCAACCTTAAACGAAAAGAGAAACACTGACTACTGCTAAGTAACAGAGTTTTCCTGTATAACATTTTAAAGTATATTTCAAACTTTTGTACAGTAATTTCAAATCAAAACAGAAATCGAAAGGAGTACTTTACAACTTTCGGCAGGCTCTCAAAAGAGTGTGTACAGAATTTGCTGATCATGCACACTTTATATAACCGCAGATGGGCAGATTGCAGTGCCTTATGTTTAAAATACAGTGAGTTAAGCAAAAAATAAACAGTACACAGATTTTATTTCTGTATAGCCCTTATTTTCCTTATATCTTCATGTTTTTGATATAAAATCTTATAAAAGGTATTCACGATGCAGTGAAGTTTGCTGTGCAGAAATGCGGATTTGCAGATTTCCAGAATTGCAGTTCAATGACCGTGAGCACACCCCATTCGTGTTTTCGCAGTTTCTTTAAACAAAACTTAAATGTCAAAACAAGCTGTTTTTGTTTGTTAGTGTGGAGTATTTCATTTATAATAAGATGTCATAACTTATCTACAATAGTGTAACGAGTTCTTTATTGTTTTGATAGCACTAGCGAGAGCTGTGTTTCATACAAATGTAATAGATTAAGAATTAGCAAGTAAGGAAATGAAATGTCATTAAGAAAAAGAAGAAGAAATAAAGAACTCTCTTTGAACCTGGAACTGAACGTGAGAACATCACAGTGGCGACGAGGATGCCGAATTTTTTTCAATTTAAAAAAATTGCGAACATCACGCGAGGAATTTGAAAAATTTTTAATTTTCATAAATAATTAAGGCTGTCTGGTAGTGCAGCAAAGGAAATTTTCCTAATACAAGCGATATTATCGCTTGTAACAAGATTATATTTTTGTACATCGCACATAACCTCAAAATTAAGTGATGGATCAAACACTCCTTCCCGTCTTTGCAAATCATATGGTGGAGTTCAATCCGGATAAAGATGACTGGTTGATGTGGAAAGAGCGGCTAGACATTCATTTGGAAGAGATAGATTGCACAGATGAAAAGCAAAGGAAAGCAATTTTGTTGAAGTCGGTTGGAGCCGAAACGTGTGCTCTTTTACGCTGTCTATGCGATCCAAATTTGCCAACAAAAAAAAAACGTTCACGGAGTTGTGCAATGTATTAGATTCGCAATACGCACCTACGGTCATCGTTTTTCGGGAAAGGAAGAAGTTCTTTGCAGCAGAAAAAGTAGAGTCGGAACGTATTTCTGCGTGGTTTGCTAGACTAAAAAAACTAGCAGTGAATTGCAAATTTGGTGACAAGTTGGACTCATTTATCGTAAATCAATTTGTATGTGGCACATCAGGAAAAATTTTTGAAAGATTGTGCGAAGAAGATGAAAAGCTTACCTTAGCTGACGCATACAGAAAAGCATTGGTCGTCGAATCTTAATTGGAGCCGCAGAAGTCAGACATAGGTGAAGTCAACTATGTAAAAACAAAAAAACAATTCGCAACACAGCAAAAAAGCAAGAATCACACCAAAGAGAAGAATTCAGGCAAGCCGCGCTGTACACATTGCGGGTGGACAAATCATCAATCCAGCTCGTGCAAATTTAAGAAAGCAACGTGCCATCATTGTTCAAAAGTCGGACATTTAGCATCCGTTTGTCGTTCCAAAAACAATGATAATGTTAATTTTGTTAATAATTCTGTAGATCAAACTATTTTACCAGAAACTAATATTTCAAATTTTGATTTTTCTATTTATTCTGTACAGACGGATGAAGCTAACTCAATTCAGGCAGTGACCGATGATCTGGAGAAGGGATCAAGTAATTATAAAGTGCCTGTTGTAATGGATGGTGTCAAATTGGAAGTTGCATGTGATACTGGGGCTCCTATTTCGTTGTTGTCAATTGGAAGGTTTGACAAACTTTACCGTAGAGCTTTGTTAAGGTCGTGCAGTGTTCCATTTCGCAGCTATGCTGGCAGCAAAATCGAGGTGGTGGGTGAGTTTGAAGCAAAAATTATTTACGAGGGTCAAGAAAAATCTATTTCCTTTGTGGTTACGGATACCAATAACCCGCCATTGTTAGGTAGAAATTTTTTACGAAGTTTTGGGTTTGAGTTAGTACAAACCCAACAAGTAAACACAGTAGATTCTTTAGTCACAGAAGTTGAAAAATTACAAAGGGATTTTGCGGAAGTGTTCGACAGCACGTTAGGTAAATACAGATTCGGCACAGTGAAATTACATTGTAATAAAGACGCAACGCCCATTTTTTGTAAACCTAGGGCCATTCCCTTGGCTTGGAAGCCTTTAGTTGAAAAGCAATTAGACGATTTAGTTTCAAAAGGAGTTCTTGAACCTATCGATAACGCCAGTTGGGGTACGCCTTTAGTTCCCATTTTAAAGCCGACAGGTGACCTCCGTATATGTGGAGATTATAAAACCACAATCAATAAACATTTATCCGATTTTAAGTATCCATTGCCCAGGATAGAGGAGATTTTCGCTTCATTGCAAGGCGGCCAGTTATTTACCAAACTGGATTTGTCAAACGCTTATAATCAGCTAGTTTTGGGTGAGGATTCAAATATGTTATGTGCGTGGAGCACTCATATAGGAGTTTTTAAAATGAAAAGGTTACCTTTTGACATAAAACCAGCTGCAGCGATTTTTCAAAAAACTATTGAAACAGTAATAAAAGGAATTTCTAATGCAACAAGTTATGTTGACGACATCGTCGTTACCGGGAAAAATTTATCAGATCATGTTTCTAATTTAAAGCTGGTTTTAACAAAACTGAAGGAGGCTGGTTTAAAATTGAACCTTAATAAGTGCGAATTTTTCAAAGATGAAATATCCTATTTAGGATTTAATATCAACTCCAAGGGTTTGTCTAAAAACAGAGATCGGTATATGTAAGTCAGTTTTAGAAGCACCAGTACCAAAAGACGTTTCAGAGGTTCGGGCCTTCATTGGTATGGTAAATCAGTATTCAAAATTCATACCGTTTTATGCACAAAAAATGACTCCGTTGTACAAATTGCTACAATTAAATACAAAATTCGTTTGGAGTGACGAGTGTCAAAGGGCTTATGAAAAAGTAAAAAAAGAGGTTAGTTCCGATCAGGTGTTGGTTCATTTCAATTCGAAATTACCAATCATTTTGTCAACTGATGCCAGTCAAAACTCGGTAGCGCGTGTACTTTCTCATACGTTTGAAAATAATGTTCATAGGCCTATTGCATTTGTGTCTCGCGCATTAACCCATTAAGTCCGGAAAGAGCACAATTTTAATATGATGTTTGAGACAATAGTCTGCTATTAAAAATTGGCATAAAAAATTCCAAACATACCTATCCTACTATTTTTGGGGTCGCTTATTCGATTGGTGCAGTCGGATTTGCATAATAATGACTTTTGGAACCAATATGGCGCATTTTAATTAAATATATAACGAAATTTTTTGCGTTTTTCTTTTTTGTGAATCTTTTTCGCATAAATAAAGTAACTGAATCGGTGACAAACTAAAACCAAAAGTGCACAAAATATCTAAAGTATAACTATGAATATTTTTTTTTTTTTGGTTTGAATCAACTTAACCTCTTCAATACATCAATACGTAAAAAATTAACGTTATTTGGTAAATTATGAATATTATTAATAAAATTTACATCTCTAATAATATAATTGTCCCAAAAATATATAAAGAAGGGGTTTTTGAGATCGCTGATCACGAATTTAAGGTAAGATTATCAAAATTTAAGATGGCGGATTATTTTTATCCGCTATTTTATTTTTTTTTTATTAAAATTTTTTAATTTAGTTATTTTTTTAATTAAAATGCGCCATATGGGTTCCAAAAGTCATTATTATGCAAATCCGACTGCACCAATTGAAAGAGCTACCCCAAAAATAGTAGAATAGGTATGTTTGGAATTTTGACGTAGAATACGTCATTCTCGGAGGTAAGTAGGGTGGTTGAAAGTAATCAGGTGTCGGTATTTATATAACTTTTTGAGCCTTTGGTGGGCCTAAAGTACTGATCGTACAATGTTGATGTTAGCACTTGCTGGTCTGCTTGATCCTCAATGCGACAAAAATTCATGTTAGAACTCTCTAACTAATATAAATTTTACACAATTGCATGAAATATAAAGCCAACATTTGATGTTTTTGTTTGCTTAAACTTGCTACCTATTTATCGACAGTTTCCGGTTTTATCGACAAAACCATAAAATTTGTATGGGAGCCCCCCTAAGGAGTGTTCGGAGGGAATAGAAGTCAAAGGCAAAAATGTTCCTTTTGCAAAAGTAATGGAGGTGGGTCATACATATTAGCCCTCTCCGGCACTCTCTTGAAGGTCATATGCTCAGATGTATGGAATAAATAAACAAAAACCATAAAATTTGTATGGGAGCCCCCTTAAGCAGTGGTCGGAAAAAATAGGTGTCAAAGGCAAAAATTTTCCCTTTGCAAAAGTAATGGGGGTCGGTGATACATATTAACCCTCTCCGGCACAAACACAATAAAATTTGTATGGGAGCCCCCCTAAGGAGTGGTCGGAGAGAATAGGTGTCGAAGGCAAAAATGTTCCTTTTGAAAAAGTAATGGGGGTCGGTCATACATATTAACCCTCTCCGGCACTCTCTTAAAGATCATATGCTCAGGTGTATGGAATAAATAAACAAAAACCATAAAATTTGTATGGGAGCCCTCCTAAGGAGTGGTCGGAGGGAATAGGTGTCAAAAGAAAAAATGCTCCTTTTGCAGAAGTAATGGGGGTCGGTGATACACATAAACCCTTTCCGGCAATCTTTTAAAGGTCATATGCTCAGGTGTATGGAATAAATATTTTGCTAAATAGTTTTTAAAAAAGATGTCATCAAAAGCGAATTGACTAATTCTACGTCTTGTGTTACGACATAGTCGAAACTACTGTATATTTTTTTATTCCAATTTTTTATAGCAGAAAATAAGTCTCAAACATCATATTCAAATTGTGCTCTTACCGGACTTAATGGGTTAAGTAAAAGCGAGAAAAATTACAGCACAATAGAAAAAGAAGCGCTTGCAATAATTTTCAGTGTTTTAAAGCTACGTCAATATTTATTAGGCATTTCATTTGAGTTGCATACAGATCACAAGCCATTATTGGCCATTTTTGGTGAAAATAAAGGGTTGCCTGTCATGGCTGCTGCGCGAATGCAGCGTTGGGCATTTTTGCTGTCCGGCTTCCAATATAAAATTAAATACGTTAAAGGTATCTCGAATTCTGCTGATAGTTTGTCACGAATTCCGCAACTTGAAGTAGGTGATTAATCTAATGAATGTAATTACATCAATTATTCAGAAGTTATTAACAAATTGAATTTCAAGCGAATAGCGATTGAAACAAGAAACGACGCGATTTTGTCTAAATTAATGGAAGCAATTAACGAGGGTACTATTAGAAACATAAAAGATTCATGTTTCGCGCCTTATAAAAATAAACAAAATGAACTAACAGTAGAGTCCGGTTGCATATTATGGGGCTATCGAACGGTTATACCTGACAAGATGCGCAAGGATTTGTTAACTGAAGTGCATAGGTCTCATTTGGGAATAGTCAAAACGAAATCCTTGGCTAGATCATATTTTTGGTGGCCTAAGTTGGATGATGACATCACTCAATTAGTAAAGAACTGTCGTTCTTGTCAGTTATTGCAAGCTAATCCAGAAAAAAGCTTTTTGATACCTTGGCAACCAACTAATTCGCTTTGGAAAAGAATCCACATTGATTTCGCAGGGCCAGTTCAAAAATATCTACTGTTTGTAGTCATAGATTCTTATTCGAAGTGGATAGAAGTATTTAAGACGAAAGATACGTCAGCAAATTTTGTCATTAATAAGTTACGAGAGCTTTTTTGTCGCTTTGGTCTAGTTAAAGCAGTTGTTAGCGACAACGGTACACAGTTTGTGCCCAATGAGTTTAAAAAGTTTTTAAATGAAAATTTTATCAAGCAAATCTTAACAGCACCAGGCCATCCAGCGACCAATGGTCAAGCTGAAAATTTCGTTAGAACATTAAAAAAGAGCATTTATGCCAATTTAAAAGACGAACATCCTGATAATTTCGAGGTTATACTCAGTAGATTTTTAATAGACTATCGTTCTACAAAACATTGTATTACAAACGAAAGTCCAGCTAAATTATTCTTAGGACGTGAACTTTTGACTAGATTTTCATCGTTAGGACCGCCTAGTACGAAAGAGATAATTCAGGAAAATCAAATGAAGACGATATAAAACTATAAGAGAAAACGCGATATTAATTTTGATGATGGTCAAAAGGTTTACATCCGAGATTACACTAATCCAAATAATCCAAGCTGGACTCCAGCTATTGTCAAGGAAAAACTTGGTCCACGTAATTATAATTGCATTATTTCTCATAACAATAGAGTGATAAAAAGACACTTGAATCAAATCAGAGATGCTGCAGACCGGAATAGTGCACAAAACGTTAGTTGGGAGGAGGTATCACGTGAAGCGGAAGAGAATGGCACATCCAAGGCAACACAGGCTAAAGAGCAGAAAATTGTGGAGCTTTCAGTCTCAGAGAATCCGAGCAACAAACTTTCTGAAAGTTCCAGTTCTCGGCTGCTGATGAAGTTGAGGAAGCTACACCGCGTCTTACCTTGAGGCCCAGAAAACAAGTTTGCTATAAAGATTAACAAAACATTTTTTACGTTTTTTTTTTTGTAATTCAGAGTATTAACAGTATTAACAGAGTATATACAGAATTTAGATGTACTTATTCATTTTATATTTAACTGGAAAAGGGAGATGTGGAGTATTTCATTTATAATAAGATGTCATAACTTATCTACAATAGTGTAACGAGTTCTTTATTGTTTTGATAGCACTAGCGAGAGCTGTGTTTCATACAAATGTAATAGATTAAGAATTAGCAAGTAAGGAAATGAAATGTCATTAAGAAAAAGAAGAAGAAATAAAGAACTCTCTTTGAACCTGGAACTGAACGTGAGAACATCACAGTTAGCCACCCGCCATTAATTAAAAAGTAAAGATGCCTAAAACAAGTTGCAAAACTAAAATAATAAATTCTGTAAATATATTACAATATTACAAGCTAATTGGTGTATTAAGTATATAATTTTATATTACAGGCCGTCTCCACGGGGCATAGCACATGCCGTCATCGGCACATCAAGGCATCGAAAAATCTATTGGAGACCGCATACGCCATGGCATATCTTATGCCCTGCGATAAATACCATGATTTATTTCATGGCATTTATCTCATGGCATATGCTGTACTGCATACCAGAATTTCAATGGAATTGAAACATTTTCAATTTTACGCGCTTTTCATTAGAATTTAGATCACTTTTAATACTATGTTCAGACTGCGAGCTAAATCCGTGTTGTGACCCGCACAACATTACCCTGTACACTTTGTACAACCCAAACATACACATAGCCCTGTACACTTTGTACAGCCCGACCACACACAAAGCCAGAATCTTCAATCGAATCTTAAAAAAACCAATAAATAAATAACAATAAATATTGCCTCGGCATTTGCTGTAAAAATGTATGACTATAATTTCCATGAACGCCCAAGACCCAATTCAAGTGCGGTGACTCGAATTTCTGGCGTTCATTAAAAACTGACCTAATTTTAGCGCACGCTTAAAATTACCAAAATAAACAAAACCATTGCTTGCTTTTAGTTTGTAGCGGAGTACTTTTCCGGCCTCGGCGTGCGCCCGCTTGCTTTTCTATTCGGTCGCCCTGGTTTTATATCATGTTTGGAGAGCGCCTTTTGAGGCGCTCCTGGTCACAGTGCCAGACGAGAAAAAACCAGGGCGGCCGACCCGCGTACGCGCACAACCGCACCTGTGGGTGCTACCGTCCAGGGCCCGCACGAGCTTGCGTGCCACTTTACTGCCAGTTCGGGAAGTGGGGGGGTTCTTTTCTGTGCCGGTAGCAACCCTTTGCCGCACACAAAAAAAATCTCGTGCGGATTTTGGTTTTGGTGAGCTCGCCCTGTGAACTCACGTATCTTGAAAGAGAGATAAAAAGCAAAACGGAACGGAATTCTTAATTTTTGAGTGAGAGGGGGGGCTCTGTTCCTCCACTCAACCCCAACCGCGACGCTCATGGACCTGATGTTATGGCCCATGCCCCACGTTTCCCACCCACCGTGAGGATCCGGGGCGAATATTTTGGGATCCTCCCTAGCGCAAAACTCACTTCCATCCCTTACCAAATAAATGGAATTTAGTTCATGTTTTTTTTTTTTTCTTTGATCGGGGTCTTTAATACACATTTATATTATA
This sequence comes from Pherbina coryleti, assembly GCA_943735915.1. NCBI lineage: Eukaryota > Metazoa > Arthropoda > Insecta > Diptera > Sciomyzidae > Pherbina > Pherbina coryleti. The sequence continues at coordinate 78,395,837 of OX030948.1, forward strand.
TAATTCATATTTATACATATTCTTATTCTATATATAATATATATTTAATATATAATAATGTATATATTTTGTACATTTTGTATACATTTGTTATTTAATCGCGTATTTATATTCTATACATAGTTTTAGACACATAGTTTTTATGTATAATATATATATTTAGTTTTTATAGCAATTTTAATATTTCAGTTTTAGTTTTAATTTCAGTTAATAGTTTTGGTTTTAGTTGTGGTTTTATTTTACATTTTGGGTTAGTTCTAATTTGCGTTTATGTTATACCTTTAGTTTAAATTTAGTTTAGGTTTTTATTTCAATTTAAGTTTTCGTTTAAATTGTAATTTTATTTTTAGTTTTAGTTTTCTTTTAATTTAAGTTTTAGTCTTAGCTTAAATTACAGTTTGAGTGTTATTTTAATTTTTGATTTAAATTTTTTTTTTTAGTTTCTAAATTATTAAATATATATTAAATATATTAACTTTTTATTTTTATTTTAGTTTTTGTTTAAGTTTTGGTTTTATTTTAATTTAATTTTACATTTTTAGTTTATTTTCAAATTGTAATTTTAGTTTACATTTTGGTTAGTAGTATTAGTTTTAGTTTTAGTTTATGTTTGAATTTTATTTTAATTTTGATTTTAGTCTTAGTAATTTGATGTAGAAATTTTGTTTAAGTTTAGTTCTAGTTTTATTTCAATGTAATTTTAAGTTTTAGCTTAGATTGTAACTTGATTTTAGAAATTTTGTTTAAGTTTAAATTATTAAATATATATTAGTTTTTATAATAGTTTTAATTTCAATGTTAGTTTTATTTTAAGTTTGAGTTCTAGGTACAGTTTGAGTTTTTCTTATTTTATGTTATATCTCTAGTTTCAGTTTGGGTTTTATTTTAATTTTGATTTTTAAATTAAAGTAAATTTTGTAAAATTTGGAATATTTCTTGTTTTAATTGTAAGGTTTCAAAAGCTTGCTTGATTATATAAAACTTATAAATAAATGCTAAGCTAAGAATTAATATAAAATTGCATGTGCATTTTATTGTTGTTGATATTGTTTCTTTATGATTAATTTGATTCGCATACTGTTCTTATTAATTGCTGATTTACAACAATAATAACAATGTGCGTCAAAAACAAAAAAAAAAACAAAAAAATTAATTTAATTATAATTGAGGCAAATTGAAAAAAAAAAAACTTTCAGAGATCTCTACAGCATGAAAAGTTCATCAATAACTCGATAATATAAATTAATTCAAATTTAATCGAAAAGAAAAACCAGTACTTTAGCTTTGTAAACTATGGCTTAAAATCAATTTTTATTTTTGAATTTCTTTAAATGACTGACATAAGTTGCATATATAGGTATGTTTAGGTTAAAATAGAAACTTACAGCAAAAAGAGGCAATTAAAAATGTCAATGTAAAATTTGCGTATTCCGGGCCTAGTCCGCTTAGTATTGTATGCCTTTTAATGACAAACAGCTACACAGCTACATGCCACTTGTTTCACTCCTCGATGCTACCGCAGCCGAAACAAAGTGATGCAATTTGACACTCCTCCACAGTGAATGGCAAGGTCACTCGGAATTCCTTCCTCAGCATTTTTAAGTTGTTGATGTGTTGTTTTTGTGACGGCACAGCGGTAGCGCTAGGGCTACTGTTGTAGCTGTTGCTGTTCTGGCCGTTGTTCGGTGTTGCAGCGGCACAGCGGTAGCGCTAGGGCTACTGTTGTAGCTGTTGGCTGTTCTGGCCGTTGCTGGGTGTTGCAGCGGCACAGCGGTAGCGGTAGGGCTACTGTAGTAGCTGTTGGCTGTTCTGGCCGTTGTGGTTGAAAATCCTTAATGATCTAAAGGGTGTTTTTTTTAGGGGTTTGTTTTCCGAATAGAGATAAAACTGGCATTTTGTGGTCAAATCTGGCAACTCTAATGTCATTTATGTTCAGTTTGGTTTGCCATTTCATCATGAACAGGTTGACAAAAGAACAACGCTTGCAAATTTATTTCGAAAATAATGGTTAGTTCGCGAAGTTTACATCGCAAAATTTTGTTCAGTGATGAGGCTCATTTTTGGTTGAATGGCTACGTCAACAAGCAAAATTGCCGCATTTGGAGTGAAGAGAATCCACATGAGATCCTTGAGACGCCATTACATCCACAAAAACTGACTGTTTGGTGTGCTCTATGGGCTGGTGGAGTCATTGGGCCATACTTCTCCCGAAATAATGCTGGAGAGTCAGTTACCGTTAATGGAGACCGATATAGAGCCATGATAACCGACTATTTTGTTCCCGAATTGGATGGCATGAATGTGGATGAGTTGTGGTTCCAACAAGACGGCGCTACATGCCACACAGCGCACGTCACAATCGATTTATTGAAGGAAACATTCGATGAGCGCATAATTTCGCGGAATGGACCTGTCAATTGGCCACCAAGATCGTGTGATTTGACACCATTGGATTATTTTCTTTGGGGATATGTGAAGCCGCTCGTCTACGCCAACAAACCAGAAACGTTAGGGGACTTGGAGGCCAACATTCGTGGCGTTATTGCCGACATACGGCCCCATATGCTCGAAAAAGTTGTTGAAAATTGGACCTGTAGAATTGGCTTTATTCGAGCCAGCCGCGGCGGCCACATGCCCGAAATCATATTTAAACATTAATGGCATAAAATTATCCTTCTAATAAAGCCAAATTGATGGACATTAAAACGATTTTCTTGTGTTTTATTTCAATTCGAAGTTCTATACCTCTAAAAAAAACACCCAATATATTGAAGATCAAATAATTTATGGTTGAAAATCCAAAAGAATCTAGGTTTAAGATTCAATTAGTTCAAGGGACTAACCTTTACAGGAATCCTGATTAGTAACAAAATACAAAATCTGAGTTTAAACAAGTTTTAACTAATTTTCTGGATGAAATTGATATTGGTTTATACAAGTTTTAACATTTGCTTATCTTGTTTATCGATATTGATATTTAATATAATATAATAAAGATAACTTTTCTTTTCTTATTTTTAATTTTGATTTTTTAGACCAATTTAGATTTTTTTTTTTTTGTTATGTAAGAAATTTTTTTTTATGCGACCATCCTCGCTGATGGCTCAAGAAGAAAAGAACGATGGCCGATCGCTGCGCTGCTTCGCCAACGTTGATCCGCCGTCTTCGTTAAATTTTCGGCAATTCGCCATCTTTTGTCACCTCAGGGGTGCCAATCGAACGTCATGCGGGTATGTTCACGTAGGTCGTACATTAAGGACCCTTCCACACTTAACGCATGGTGTAAATAACCATGAAAAGGGTATTCATGTGGTGTTTGTGCCATTACAAAACAGTTATTGTAATCAGTCAACCACGTCTTACAAGAACTGAAGACACTACGCTTTGATGTCTTTGGCGTGAAACACACCAAGCCGTTTGCCTTCCATATTAGTCAGTTCGTAGTAGACAGATCCCATCTTTTTCACAATTTTAGCTTTCTCAAACACATTGGCCAGCTTTGCACTAAAGTGTTCGGACGCTTTGCTTTGGGCAAAGCTCCGACGGTATACAATTTGACCAACCTCAAAACTGGTGGGACGCGAGCGCATGTTGTAGTTCTTTTCATTTATTTCGAATGCCTTACGGAAATTCTGCCTAACCTGCTCTCGGATTAGCTCAGTTCTCTCTTCCGGCTTAATCTCCACACTTGGGTCTTCTAGAAGTTTCAATTTTCGCAACAGTTCGTAACCCGTTGCATGGCACCTCATATTTTGTCCGAAAACAATAAAATATGGCGAAAAACCAGCCGAAGAGTGAACCGAACTACGGAGAGCTGCGCTAATTGAGAACAAAGCCTCATCCCAGTCTTTTTGGTCGGGATGAATGTATGCGCGAACAGCGGCAATTATTGAACGATTTACGCGTTCAACAGCATTGGCCTGTGGAGAGTAATTTGCTATCAGGTTATGCGTCACCCCATATTTCTTAAGGAGATCTTTGAACAGCGAGCTTCGGAATTGAACACCGTTGTCTGTCGTAATCAGTTCGGGAACCCCAAAAACAGCAAACCCCCAAACAGGGAACCCCAAAAAAATTCGTTTTCCAGGTACTCTACTATTTTCCGGGCGGTGAATGTTCGTATTGGCTCTAAAAAATGAAATTTCGAGAAGTGATCCAACACAATCAACATACCCTGAGCGTGACCTGGGATATTGTCCCAAAAGGTCCACGTAGAGTATCTGAAAGATTCGCACAGACGTAGCCTGCTGTCCCATAGGCGAACGAAGTATATAATTTGGGGCTTTAGTCTGTTTGCAAATTTCACAGGACAACACGTAATCACGCACTTGTTTTGCCATTCTGGGCCAAAAATAAAAGATTTTGAGACGGCTGAGCGTTTTTCCAATACCACCATGCGAACTCATTGGGTGATCGTGAGCATTCACTATGAGAGCCGCTCTCAATTCTTCCGGCACCCAGAGTTTCCAGGATTGGTCCTCTTGGATGGGGTCTCCGGTTGCAAACTCGCACCGCTTATAAACTAAGCCGTCCACTATTTGGATGTCGGGATGTTGCTGGCCTTCTAGTTGAAAGTCAGAAATCAATTTTAGGTAGGCTTCGGTTTTGAAAAACTTGGACTGAAAATCTGTTGCTGGGATAGGGTCCGCTTCATTCTCGGTTAATGCTGCAATTTCAACATTCTCAGGTGAATGCACTCTAGATAGGGAGTCGGGAACAACGTTTTGGCTACCTTTTCGATGACGTATAGTGAATATAAAACCCTGTAACTTCAATGCCCATCGAGCGAGCCTGCCGTGCAAGTCGGTTTGACCCATTAACCATTTGAGCGAAGCATGATCAGTTATAACCTCGAACTCATGTCTTTCGACATATGCTCGAAACTTCTTAATGGCCATAACAGCTGCCAGACATTCTTGCTCAGAAACAGTGTAGTTTCTTTGGGCTTGATTAAACTTATGAGACATATAAGCTATGGGTACTTCACTATCTTCATCATCGCGTTGAGCCAAAACGGCTCCAACTCCATATTGAGAAGCATCGCATTGGATAGAAAATGAACGCGAGAAATCTGGGCTATGCAGCACAGGAGCACTACACAGACTATTTTTGAGGGCCTCAAAAGCAGCGATGGATTCTTCGTTCCAGGCAAATGTTTTTGCTTTTTGTAGCATGTTGGTCAACGGGGTCGAAATGGATGCGTAATTGGGCACGAACCTGCGGTACCATCCACAGACACCAAGAAAGCGGCGAAATTGTCGAACCGTCGTCGGCTGAGGAAATTCTCGAATTGCTTTCACTTTGTCCGGATCCGTACTTATAGTTCCGTGTCCAATTATGTGACCCAAATAGTGTATTTGTTTAAGTAAAAATTTACTTTTTTCAATATATATGGTGAGACCAGCGTCCTGCATACATTGGGCTACCTCCTGTAACAATGAAACTTGTTCGTCAAAGGTTTCGGTGATCAGCAATAGATCGTCTAAGTAAACAAAGACCTTAGTTCTTAAGTGCGCCGGTATGACCTTGTCCATCAGTCATGACATGGTTTGCGGTGCATTACATAGGCCAAAAGGCATTGTAACGAACTGGTAAAGCGGTCGATTTGGCACTGTGAAGGCGGTCTTGTCCTTTGACGCTGCATCTAATGGAATCTGCCAGAAGGCGTCTTTTAAATCCAAACTCGAAATAAATTGGGCTTTTGGAAGCCGACTGAGAATTCCATCAATGAGCGGCAGAGGATAGGCATCCTTCACAGTGACCTCATTGACCTTGCGCGCATCGAGACACAGACGAACTTTGTTGGGTTTGACGATCAATGCCACCGGAGAAGACCTTGCGCTTTGAGACACCTCGATTACGCCAAGCGCTAACATACGATCGATTTCAGCAAACAGAAGTTTTTCGACACCAGGAGACACCGAGAAATGCCGTTGTTTGACTGGTTTAGCATCTCTTACGTCAATGACATGACTTATCAAACTGGTGCGGCCTAAGCCTTGTTCGGAAAAAGAAGGAAACAATAAGATGGTGGCGTGCAGCCGTGCTTGTTGACGAGCATCCAATACGTGGTGGTTTGAGCTCACCTCGGAAATGTCACCCGCTGACTGAGAAAGGGAATTTTCCCAGAAAAGGTCGCTAGCCAAACCAAACGCCTTAACAAAGTCGACACCTAAGTACAAGTCTTGAGACAAAGTTGGAACAATCAAAAATTTAAGCTGTTTGGTGACACCTTTATAGGTGATCGGAGTGTCAACCACACCTGCCGAAAAATGATTCGTCCCATCCGCTGTCTTCAATTTAGCCGAATACTTTAACCACTTCAGCTGCTTGTTAGACATAATTTTATGTGCCAAATTGTTGGCTATGCAACTGACAGAAGCGCCAGTATCGACTAAACCTACCAACATTTCACCGGCTAATGAGACCGGAGCATAGGGGCGAATATCATTTTCGGGAGCCGAAGTCAACAACGCCGACCAAACCAATTTTTTAAGCGCTCTGATTTTCTTCCAAAATCGTCTCAACCTTGCAGTCGAGCGCCTCCTCCGCTTAGGTTCTGGGTGACTTTTGCGTTCCTCCTCCTGAAAAATTCTCCTTCTCGCCGCCTGGTATTCTGACCATTTAATATGCCATGGTTTGAACTGCCGAAGAGGAGTCACCGAATGAGGCTGTTCGCGTTTTCAAATTTTTAAAGGTAAAATTTGTACATCAAGGTTTTTGTCAGTTTGACACCCAGCATCACAACTTATTGTGGTGCTGGTGGGGGGTCTAAAAAATCAAAATTGTCATTAATATTTGTGTGGTAAAAAGCTTTTAAATGAAAGACGAGAACTTAGTTGCTTGGTAGTTTAATGATTACTGACTCATGTCAAAAAAAAGTATTTTAGTACAAGCATGATGAACATAAGTGAGATCAACAGTAAAATAGAGAGCGTGTTATGAATGACAACCAGAACAATAATGTGGTGCCAGATTGTTTAAAGTAATACATTTTCAATTACATAGTTTCAATTCAAGGGTAATTTAACAATACTGAATATTAGTTAGGATAGCATTTAATGTATGATAAAAATGTAAATGAAAGTATATAAATTTATCTCCTGCAACATACTCCGCCCGTTGAAAGGATATGATCTTTCAAATGTATTCGCATTGTGGTAGTGGCGCTATCTTGTGAATAGGTCGTCGTAAAATACCCTTCTTTGTACGAAGATCTACAACTCTAACCTTGCCGTCTGCGCCAGCAATAGTTGAAGTAACCCGTGCCAGTAACCATTGCTGTGGCGGGATATTATCTTCATGGATGATAACTAATTGTCCGGTTTCAACGTTGGGTTTCTCAGAAAACCATTTAGCTTTCTGTTGAAGTTGAAGTACGTAGTCACGGAGCCAGAGTTCCCAAAAACGCTGCTTCAAATAGGCAACACGCTGCCAACGGGATAAATAAGTAATATTGGCATCAGTATAATGTTCATCTGGAGCTGCCATGAGCGTTGAACCAATTAACAAGTGCGCCGGGGTCAGCGCTTCACCATCATTTGGATCATTAGACATCTGGACTAAAGGACGAGAATTTAATATTGCTTCAACTTCTGTTAAAATTGTTTGAAGTTCTTCATATGTTAAGTTAGCTTGACTGATATTTTTGTATAGTAATAACTTGGTGGACTTAACTGCTGCCTCCCAGAGACCACCAAAGTGCGGTGCTCTAGGAGGAATGAAACAAAATTCAAATCCAGTTTTTGTGCAGTAAGATAAAACATCAGCTTTCCCACTGAAAAGCGTCTGTTGAAAGTTTGCTAGCTTTGCTTGAGCTCCCACAAAATTTGTTGCGTTATCGCAAAAAATGCGTTGAGGAACCCCACGACGAGCGATGAAACGTTTGAGACATAACAAGAAGGCATTGGTTGATAATTCTGTGACAAGTTCTGTGTGTATTGCCTTCGACGCAAAACATACGAAAATGGCTGCGTATGTCTTGTATGGAGCTTTGCCTCTTATTTTGAAAGATGTCAAGAACGGTCCGCAGAAATCAACACCTGTTATCAAAAATGGCCGTTGCGCCCTTAACCGGTCCGCAGGTAGATCACCCATGATTTGCTGCATAAGCTTAGGCTTATAATGAAAGCAATGAATACATTGCCTTACAACTTTGTGCACGACCTCTCGAGCATTAATTACCCATATTTTTTCGCGTAGTAAAGCGATAACCACTTTGGGTCCTGCGTGTAGATGACTTCGATGCAAAAATTCAATATAAAGGTAAATAAAGCGATGGTCTTTCGGCATTAAAGCGGGAAATCTTGCATCGAATGGAATTGATGCCTTTGACAACCTACCACCGACTCTTACAAGACTTATTTCATTATCATCAATTACCTTGTTGTGAATAAATGGCGATAGTTTTTGAATGCTTGGTTGTACCACTTTCCCAGTTTTAAGATTTTGAATTTCTTCTCTATATGATGAAGCTTGAATTGCCGCTAAGATTCTCCAAAAGGTGTTGTTCAGTTCATTTGAAGGCAAATGCAAGATATCAGCTGCATTAAGAGATTTGTCGGATGGAACTCTGTTGAAAAAGCGAAAAATGTAAGAAATTATTCTGAGAATTCGATAGTACGAAGAAGTTCTGTTGATTATATTGTTAATAAGAGACCCCACGCTGTCACTGTTGTTGCATTTAAAAACAACCATTTTTCTTGTTTCAGCTGGCATATCAACCTTCAATTCATCGTGAGACTGTTCCTTGGGCCAATTTTTGCTGTCGCAACGGAAAAAGTCAGGACCCGTGAACCAAATTGTACTTGGTAATTCAGCCGCGCTGCAACCTCGTGATACAATGTCAGCCGGATTGCTTTTGGATGGGATATGCTTCCATACCACGTTCTTTGTTCCTTCTTGAATCTCCGAGATACGATTCCCGACAAAACAATTTAGTTGCGACGAATGCATTTTCATCCACTGTAACACAATTTTAGAGTCGGTCCAGAAATAACTACAATTTATTAAATGTTTAATTTTATGATGCATTTTTTGCCATGTTCGACAAAGCAGAAGGACAGAGCAAAGTTCTAATCTTGGTAACGATTGTGCTTTAATTGGTGATACCTTTGACTTAGCGATAAGTAGTGTTACCTTGTAAGTGTCATCAATTTTAGTACGAATATAGATACAGCATCCGTATGCACGTTGCGATGCATCCGCAAATCCGTGAAGTTCGCTAAGATGACACATAGAAGTATTAACAAAACGTGGTACTTCAATATTGTTTATAAACGGCAAATCTCCTTCAATTTTAAGCCACAATGACTGTAAATCCTTTGGTAAAGGCTCGTCCCAGCTCAAGTTTCTAATCCACATTTCTTGTATAAGAATTTTGCTGCGTATGATTACTGGGCTAAGCAATCCTAACAGGTCAAAGGTTTTAGCAACGACGATTTCTTTTGAGTTGCTGTTCCATTTTGCCAACTGCAGACATGATCGATTTAAGATTTCAGTTAACTCAAATTTTTTAAGTCGAAGTTCTTCTATAGTGTCTGCGCCGGTGAGAACATCATCAACGTATAAATCGTTTCGCAATACAGCCGCCCCAAGTGGAAATTTTTTACTATAAATATCCGCAATGTAAAACAACGAGCGAATGGCGAGAAATGGTGATGCAGACATTCCATAGGTTACAGTCTGTAATTGATATATTTGAAGAAGTTTATTGGGATCAGTTCTCCAAAAGATTAACTGGAACCATCTGTCTTCTTCCTTTAACATGAATTGGCGGTACATTTTAGATATATCTGCGGTTAGTGCAAATTTAAATAAACGAAAGGTAAGAAGAGTAGTAATAAGGTCTTGCTGAATAGTAGGTCCAACCATTAATAGGTCATTTAAAGATACATTTGAAGACGTCTGCGCAGAAGCGTCGAAAACTACTCTTAGTTTTGTAGTTGCATTCTGTGGTCGAAGAACTGCGTGGTGTGGTATAAAATAGTGCGGCCTGTAATGATCAAATTGGTCTACTATAGCCATATGTCCCAGGGCCAAGTATTCGTCCATAAAGTCTACATACATTCTTTTGAGAATATCATCCCGTTGTAGCTTGCGTTCCAATGAAATAAAACGTTTACGGGCCACTTCAAAGGAATCGCCCAAAGCATCCGAACCCTTTTTGAAAGGAAGACCCACTTGTATACGTCCGTTAGGCAAAATGGTGACATTTTCTATAAAATGATGTTCACACAACTTATCGTTCTCTGAAATTGTAGTTGTTAAATTGTTGTATTCCTCGATTTCCCAGAACCGTTGCACAATGGTATTTAGTGGCAGTATCTCTTTAACTAAATTGCAATGAAATTCTGGAGCCGTAGTGCTCAGTTCAAATTTGCCACCTACTATCCATCCAAAGACAGTTTTAACGAGCCTAGGCATTCCTTCGCCTAAAGATAATTTTTCGTTGAGCAACAGATCGAAGAATATCTCTGAACTTATCAATAAATCAATTTTGCCAGGTCTGTTAAACGTTGGATCAGCTAATTTAATATGTGGCGGAATTTTCAAATTGAACTTATTTATGAACTCACCAGGCTGCTGCGAAGAAATTGACTTCGTAACGGAGAACTCGGTTGACCACTCGAAGTTTGTAATTCGTGATTGAATGGTGGCCAAAACCTTATATTTTAATTGCGTTCGTATGTCTGAAATTCCAGAAATTTCTTGGTTAAAATATTGTTTCTCTAGTTGGAGTCTCTTGGCAGTTTCCTCTGTGTTAAAATTAAGTTCAGAGCATGAATCTAAAAGCGCACGCACGGGTTGCATATTTCCACATTTGTCCCTAATTAAAACCACTGCTGTAGGAATAATTGCCTTTCTACTCGAACGAGTAATGAATGATGATGATGACGTTTGAGATAGAGACTGGTATTGTTGGTTTGAACTCGAAAGATTCTGTTCGGCTTTAGTGATTTCGGATGGTAAAGCTTTTTGGGTTTGTGTAGAAAAAATATGCAAATGCGTATGGTGCGAGACTCTACATACACGACAGCGCGAGAGAGATTGACATTTTGTTACAGAGTGCCCTTTACGCAGACAGTTATTGCAAAGCCCATTTTTTTTTACAAATTCAAACCGTTGAGACACGGGCAGCGCAATAAAGTTTGAACAATTTCCAATAAAGTGATCTGAAGAGTTGCAATAACTGCACAAAGTTTTTGAGTTTAAAAATATTTGTGATGATGATTTGGATCGTGATTTCGACTTGCCTTTTGCCTCACGAGGCTGATAGTTATCTATGCTTTTGCTACGACTTTCTAGGAACTGACATCGCCTACTAAGTAATTGATAGCAATCATCCCATGATGGTAACTTCAAAAAGTCTTGCCTTTCATCGTAATTCACCTTGGTGTCAGGATCTAACCTTGACAAAACTATGTGTATCAATATTGCATCCATAACTTCTTGTTCCGACCCTAAAGATAGCAATGAGCCTCTCAAAGCGGAAACAGTGTCGATGATATTACGAAGAATGTCGACGTCAGCATTTTTCATAGAAGGAATGTTGAATAGCTCGGAGATGTGGTCGAGAAAAATTAAGACATCGTTATCATAACGTTCCTTCAAACGTGTTAGCGCTTTAGGATAGTTATCTTCCGACACTTGGAATGACTCGACTACCGCTAGAGCGGGCCCAGATAAACAACTCAACAAATAATTAAATTTATCGATAGCAGATATTGATGGATCATCGTTAACCATGTACGAAAACGACGAAAAAAAACGTTTGTACTGTGAGTACTTGCCATCAAACCGTGGCAATTTTAAGTTTGGCAAGCGGCTAGAGTGCGATAATCCGACGTTCGAACAATTAATAAAGCTTGCCTCAGCTGTACTGGCTCGGCGTTTTAAATTTAAAAAGGAAATTAACTTTGCCTTTGCACTGACAAACAGCTCCTCAAGGTCACTTCTAGCAGAATCTAAGGGATTAACTTTTTCAATTTGTGTTTGAACATGATTTAATTCTTTAAAATAGGATTCAAGAATTTGCAATCTGCACTCTAAAATCGTCATGTCTGCCTTATCACCTTCTTTTTCTACCTTTGCTTTAAGAGTAGAAATATTTCTCTTGATGTTTGTTCGTTGTTGCTTCAAAATTGGCAGTTCAGTGTCTGTACCTGTTGTAGCAGACCCACTCTCTGATTTTTCCATATTTTAAATTTGATATTAAATTATTGAAATTATAAAGATTATAACAACAGTAAATCGTTACTTATTAATTAATAATCGCAAAAAAATAGCTTGATGGTTAGAAGTTTCTGCAGTGTTCTTGTGATGAGTGCTTTTTGACGAAGAAAATTGAGCTTGAAATTGAGACGAAGAAAATTGAGCAGCACTTCTGCCTTAGCGAAGATTTCAACGTTAGCGAAGATAAAATTAAGGAAATTTACTCAACCGATGGTTTTTGAGTTGACGAGCAGGAATTGAGTTTAGATTATGCTCAAACGATGATTTTGAGTTGAAAACGATAAATTAAGCTGTAATTAAACTCAAACGAAGAGTGCCGACAAAATGTTGTATAACTGGTTCGATGGCGTGATGATAATAACAGGATTTATGTTGAAGACGAAGAGTTGAGCTGTAATTTAGCCCAAACGAACAGTACCGACGAAATATTAACTTTCGTTCAGATTAATATTAATTTTATGTCCAAATTACTTTCAATAACTGCCAGAACTAATAACTCCCGTAGTAACCCAGGATTAATAGTTATCTTCGTATGTAATTCCTATGAAGAGATGAAACGTTGCAAAGTATGAACTCCCGGCTGCTGTGTGTGTTATTGTATATTATACCAGCTGCTCATACTTAACTTATGTGTATTATTTAATTTTAATTTATTTGGAACACAGCTAGTTTTAATATTATTTACAGCTGTGTCCTGTCACGGTCGCCATTTAATGTGTGGTAAAAAGCTTTTAAATGAAATACGAGAACTTAGTTGCTTGGTAGTTTAATGATTACTGACTCATGTCAAAAAAAAGTATTTTAGTACAAGCATGATGAACATAAGTGAGATCAACAGTAAAATAGAGAGCGTGTTATGAATGACAACCAGAACAATAATGTGGTGCCAGATTGTTTAAAGTAATACATTTTCAATTACATAGTTTCAATTCAAGGGTAATTTAACAATACTGAATATTAGTTAGGATAGCATTTAATGTATGATAAAAATGTAAATGAAAGTATATAAATTTATCTCCTGCAACAATATTATTATTATGGGGCCGCACAGGTCCGGGCGTCAGCTCAGAAACGTGACGCAGATTTGGAGGATTTCTAGTATTTCTACCGTATTCCTCGTTCACGTCTCTGAACTAACGTCCGCAACTGGTTTATGCTGTTGATGCTTACGTAGAGCAAACTACGTCTCACATCTAAACGCAAATTTATTTGCAAAATCCCCAGCAGGGCGTCGGAATCCATAGGGCTGTGCAATCTATCGGTTAATTGCAATATAGCCTCATAGAATTCATCAAACTTTTCGTCGTAGCGCTGCTTGCGGCTGCGCACCAAATCCTTTATATCGAGGTCGTTTCGACGATCTCGAAATTGGCTACGCAACTCAGCACACAGGGCGAACCACTCAACCCTAGCAACGCTTCGGTGGTAGCGTCAGAACCAGTCCAATGCCTTACCCGTGAACAGCATATGGGCGTAGCAGCACAGGCTCCCAAAATCTCCACGCAGACTTTGCACCGCCAGGGCCTGGATTCTGTAAATAAATTTATCTACAGTTAATGCATCCTCTTTTCCCGAAATGTGATTTTCCAGTTATTAATCGCATTTGCCACATTTTCCGACGTTGCAAATTCTGCGGGAGGTCGTGGAATCCCGATGCCACCGAGCCCATAATGACTTGGGGTGGGGTGCCTTGGATGGCCCTGCGACTCACCTTGGTGCTGATAGGGATGATTCGTAATTCCGGGATTTAAATTTGGTGGAGGTCTCGATAAAAATTGCATATCCGGTTGCAGAACCCTAGGAGAATCCGAACCCTGCAGAGGATTCTGAACATGGCTGGACTTTAACTGCAGCTTTGAGAGTTCGATTCGGACGGCCTCGTTTATCAAATGCTGCAACTGCGAATCGGAAACCGACGGTTAAGCGGCAGCATTTCGATCGACTCTCTCGGCGCGAGTTGCACTCCTGATAGGTTCAAATTATGCGATTTGTTGACCCCAAAATCTTGGGCTACTAAATTCCGTTGACTCCTAGTAACTGGACGCTTTTTGGGTACCGCCCCTAGAGTGGGTACTTCTAACAACTGGGACGTGGGTGCGTTTGGCGGAATGGCTTGTGGCATGGTTTGCAAAACCGGCAGGTATGGCTTCAGCTTTTTAGGGCTACAAAGCGCGCGACACAGAGGGCAACTCTGTGCCTCAGGTTTGACCGACTTATTTAGAGCGCCGTGGCCGGAATCGAGTGGCCGGAATCGAGTGTCCGAACAGAGCTCCTAAAAAAAACTTTTAATTATTTATAAAACTGTCTAAATGGGCTTATGGGATTATACTGCTTACTAAGCGAGTGCATCGGAGCAAACGGTCGAGGGGCGCATTGAAGCAACCGTCTCGCAATATCCAGTAGGCCCGAATGCACTGCCGCGCACAGTACACACCCGCAAGAGAAATTAACAACAAGAAAACTTTAATGAACTCGAAAAAAAAACTATCACTTATTTGAGTTTGACCACTTCTGCAGGTCACTTTATTATACACAAAAAAAAAAATTTGATAGGCACTATATCGCGGTTCAAGCTAGGGCCGCACGCCCTTCACCTGACAATCCGGCAAATACGTTTCTAAAATTTATTAAAAAAAGATATAAAAAAAACGATCACGAATAAACCTGACACTGCATCCTAAAAAAAACAATTTTTTTTTTCTACCATGAATTCAGAGGACGAGCTCCCAAAAAAACACAAAAGAAAAATTTTTGGAACCCGAAATTGTTTTTAAATTTCGGGCCCCACGTTGTGCGCGATTTTTTAGCGGAGTACTTTTCCGGCCTCGGCGTGCGCCCGCTTGCTTTTCTATTCGGTCGCCCTGGTTTTTATATCATGTTTGGAGAGCGCCCTTTGAGGCGCTCCTGGTCACAGTGCCAGACGAGAAAAAACCAGGGCGGCCGACCCGCGTACGCGCACAACCGCACCTGTGGGTGCTACCGTCCAGGGCCCGCACGAGCTTGCGTGCCACTTTGCTGCCAGTTCGGGAAATGGGGGGTTCTTTTCTGGGCCGGTGGCACCCCTTTGCCGCACACAAAAAAATCTCGTGATAATTCATATAATTCATATTTATACATATTCTTATTCTATATATAATATATATTTAATATCTAATAAAGTATATATTTTGTACATTTTGTATACATTTGTTATTTAATCGCGTATTTATATTCTATACATAGTTTTTATGTATAATATATAAATTTAGTTTTTATAGTAACTTTAATATTTCAGTTTTAATTTCAGTTATTATTTTTGGATTTAGTTGTGATTTTATTTTACATTTTGGGTTAGTTCTAATTTGCGTTTATGTTATACCTTTAGTTTAAATTTAGTTTAGGTTTTTATTTCAATTTAAGTTTTCGTTTAAATTGTAATTTTATTTTTAGTTTTAGTTTTCTTTTAATTTAAGTTTTAGTCTTAGCTTAAATTACAGTTTGAGTGTTATTTTAATTTTTGATTTAAATTTTTTTTTAGTTTCTAAATTATTAAATATATATTAAATATATTAACTTTTTATTTTGATTTTAGTTTTGGTTTAAGTTTTGGTTTTATTTTAATTTAATTTTACATTTTTAGTTTATTTTCAAATTGTAATTTTAGTTTACATTTTGGTTCAGTATTAGTTTTAGTTTTAGTTTATGTTTGAATTTTATTTTAATTTTGATTTTAGTCTTAGTAATTTGATGTAGAAATTTTGTTTAAGTTTAGTTCTAGTTTTATTTCAATGTAATTTTAAGTTTTAGCTTAGATTGTAACTTGATTTTAGAAATTTTTGTTTGAGTTTAAATTATTAAATATATATTAGTTTTTATAATAGTTTTAATTTCAATGTTAGTTTTATTTTAAGTTTGAGTTCTAGGTACAGTTTGAGTTTTTCTTAGTTTATGTTATATCTCTAGTTTCAGTTTGGGTTTTATTTTAATTTTGATTTTTAAATTAAAGTAAATTTTGTAAAATTTGGAATATTTCTTGTTTTAATTGTAAGGTTTCAAAAGCTTGCTTGATTATATAAAACTTATAAATAAATGCTAAGCTAAGAATTTATATAAAATTGCATGTGCATTTTATTGTTGTTGATATTGTTTCTTTATGATTAGTTTGGTTCGCATCAGGGATGGAAAAGTAGGTACAATTGTACCTTTTTCCGACGTTTTTGACCTTAAAGGTACATTAGGTACAATAGCTTCATTTTAGGTACATTCCGCCTTCGATTGAACGAATTTTCCACTAAATAACTTAAAAATTATATTTTGTTCTTTAACAAGTAGTTAATATAATAACTACTTGCCACTACCTGTGGCGACCGTGGCGTAGTTGGTTAAAGTGCGTGGCCGCTATGTCAAAGAACTTTGGAGACCCAGGTTCGAACCCCAGCAGCGACAGAAAATTATTTGAATAAAATAATTTTTCTGTACGGCCGCCACCTCTCTGCAGACAATGGCAAACCTCAGAGAGTGATCAAAATGCCATGTAAAGCTTCTTGAGAATAAGAACATTCCGTTCATCGCCGTTCGGAGTCGGCGTTAAGCCTGTAGGTCCATTTCTCGGTCAATTGTGTACAAACTTAATAACACGCACAACACAATTGATCATAAGAAGCTAGGTCAAAGTCCTTTCAAGGGCTGAAATGGCCAGTTATTTATTTATTTATTTTATTTTTTTTATTCTCTTTTTTATTCCACACTATTGTGAATAGTACATATAAAAAGAAGAAAAAATAAGCTTTAAGAAGTCTTCCTTCCTTTCTTAAGCTTTAAGAACTCTTCCTTTCCTTCCTTTCATTCCTATATACAGAGCCGTTGTTGTTGTTGGTTATTATATTCATTAACATACTTGGCCTTAAGATCGATGATTGATTAATTGGAATCAAAATTTCAAGTGCGCAATTTTATCGCTTTATTCCTTTTTTTAAGACTAAAATAACATAGTGATCTCAATGAAAAGAATTTCAGTTGCACATAGTGTTAATTTTTTGGTATTGTTATAAATATTTAATTTGATCATAAGAAGTTCGGTAAAAGTCTTTCAAGGAGTGTAATGGCCAGTTTATTTTATGTTATTTACATTTTGTATATTGAATTAACATACATGAATTTATGTTTTAAATAAACATTTTTTATAAAAACAAAATCAATTGTGAATTATTTTAGGTACATTTATTCCCAAAAATGTACATATTTTTTGAGATATTAGGAACATTTTAAAATTTTCATTTCTCATCCCTGGTTCGCATACTGTTCTTATTAATTACTTAATTACAACAATAATAACAATGTGCGTCAAAAACAAAAAAAAAACAAAAAAGATACAGTAGTTCCGACTATGTCGTAACACAAGACGTAGAATTAGTCAATTCGCTTTTGATGACATCTTTTTTAAAAACTATTTAGCAAAATATTTATTCCATACACCTGAGCATATGACATTTAAAAGAGTGCCGGAGAGGGTTAATATGTATGATCGACCCCCATTACTTTTGCAAAAGGAACATTTTTGCGTTTGACACCTATTCCCTCCGATCACTCTTTAGGGGGCCTTCCTTACAAATATTATAGTTTTTGTATATTTATTCCATTCACCTGAGCATATGACCTTTAAGAGAGTGCCGGAAAGGGTTCATAGGCAGGACTGAACCCCATTAGTTTTGCAAAAGGAACATTTTTGCCTTCGACACCTATTCTCTCCGACCACTCCTTAGGGGGGCTCCCATACAAATTTTATGGTTTTTGTGTCGGAAAGGGTTAATATGTATCACTGACCCCCATTACTTTTGCAAAAGGAGCATTTTTTCCTTTGACACCTATTGCCTCCGACCACTCCTTAGGGGGCCCCCATACAAATTTTATGGTTTTTGTTTATTTATTCCATACACCTGAGCATATGACCTTTCAAAGAGTGCCGGAAAGGGTTAATATGTATCACTGACCCCCATTATTTTTGCAAAAGGAACATTTTTGCCTTCGACACCTATTCTCTCCGACCACTCCTTAGGGGGGCTCCCATACAAATTTTATGGTTTTTGTGCCGGAAAAAGTTAATATGTATCACTGACCTATTGCCTCCGACCACTCCTTAGGGGGCCCCCATACAAATTTTATGGTTTTTGTTTATTTATTCCATACACCTGAGCATATGACCTTTCAAAGAGTGCCGGAAAGGGTTAATATGTATCACCGACCCCCATTATTTTTGCAAAAGGAACATTTTTGCCTTTGACACCTATTCCCTCCGACCACTCCTTAGGGGGGCTCCCATACAAATTTTATTCTGTTTGTGCCGGAAAGGGTTAAGATGTATCACCGACCCCCATTACTTTTGCAAAAGGAACATTTTTGCCCTTAACACCTATTTCCTCCGACCACTCCTTAGGGGGGCTCCCATACAAATTTTATGGTTTTGTTTATTTATTCCATACACCTGAGCATATGACCTTTAAGAGAGTGCCGGAGAGGGTTCATATGTATGACCGACCCCCATTACTTTTGCAAAAGGAACATTTTTGCGTTTGACACCTATTCCCTCCGATCACTCCTTAGGGGGGCTTCCTTACAAATATTATGGTTTTTGTATATTTATTCCATTCACCTGAGCATATGACCTTTAAGAGAGTGCCGGAAAGGGTTCATAGGTAGGACTGACCCCCATTAGTTTTGCAAAAGGAACATTTTTGCCTTGGACACCTATTCTCTCCGACCACTCCTTAGGGAGGCTCCCATACAAATTTTATGGTTTTTGTGTCGGAAAGGGTTAATATGTATCACTGACCCCCATTACTTTTGCAAAAGGAGCATTTTTTCCTTTGACACCTATTGCCTCCGACCACTCCTTAGGGGGCCCCCATACAAATTTTATGGTTTTTGTTTATTTATTCCATACACCTGAGCATATGACCTTTCAAAGAGTGCCGGAAAGGGTTAATATGTATCACCGACCCCCATTATTTTTGCAAAAGGAACATTTCTGCCTTCGACACCTATTCTCTCCGACCACTCCTTAGGGGGGCTCCAATACAAATTTTATGGTTTTTGTGCCGGAAAGGGTTAATATGTATCACTGACCCCCATTTCTTTTGCAAAAGGTGCATTTTTTCCTTTTACACCTATTGCCTCCGACCACTCCTTAGGGGGCCCCCATACAAATTTTATGGTTTTTGTTTATTTATTCCATACACCTGAGCATATGACCTTTAAAAGAGTGCCGGAAAGGGTTAATATGTATCACCGACCCCCATTATTTTTGCAAAAGGAACATTTTTGCCTTTGACACCTATTCCCTCCGATCACTCCTTAGGGGGGCTCCCATACAAATTTTATTGTGTTTGTGCCGGAAAGGGTTAAGATGTATCACCGACCCCCATTACTTTTGCAAAAGGAACATTTTTGCCCTTAACACCTATTTTCTCCGACCACTCCTTAGGGGGGCTCCCATACAAATTTTATGGTTTTGTTTATTTATTCCATACACCTGAGCATATGACCTTTAAGAGAGTGCCGGAGAGGGTTAATATGTATGACTGACCCCCATTACTTTTGCAAAAGGAACATTTTTGCGTTTGACACCTATTCCCTCAGACCACTCCTTAGGGTGGCTCCCATACAAATTTTATGGTTTTGTCGATAAAACCGAAAACTGTCGATAAATAGGTAGCAAGTTTAAGCAAACAAAAACATCAAATGTTGGCTTTATATTTCATGTTATTGTGTAAAATTTATATAAGTTAGAGAGTTCTAACATGAATTTTTGTCGCATTGAGGATCAAGCAGACCAACAAGTGCTAACATCAACATTGTACGATCAGTACTTTAGGCCCACCAAAGGCTCAAAAAGTAATGTAAATACCGACACCTGATCACTATCAACCACCCTACTTACCTCCGAGAATGACGTATTCTACGTCAAAAATTAATTTAATTATAATTGAGGCAAATTGAAAAAAAAAACTTTCAGAGATCTCTACAGCATGAAAAGTTCATCAATAACTCGATAATATAAATTAATTCAAATTTAATCGAAAAGAAAAACCAGTACTTTAGCTTTGTAAACTATGGCTTAAAATCAATTTTTATTTTTGAATTTCTTTAAATGACTGACATAAGTTGCATATATAGGTCTGTTTAGGTTAAAATAGAAACTTACAGCAAAAAGAGGCAATTAAAAATGTCAATGTAAAATTTGCGTATTCCGGGCCTAGTCCGGGCCTTAGTATTGTATGCCTTTTAATGACAAACAGCTACACAGCTACATGCCACTTGTTTCACTCCTCGATGCTACCGCAGCCGAAACAAAGTGATGCAATTTGACACTCCTCCACAGTGAATGGCAAGGTCTCTCGGAATTCCTTCCTCAGCATTTTTAAGCTGTTGATGTGTTGTTGCTCCGGGTGTTGTTTTTGTGACGGCACAGCGGTAGCGCTAGGGCTACTGTTGTAGCTGTTGCTGTTCTGGCCGTTGTTCGGTGTTGCAGCGGCACAGCGGTAGCGCTAGGGCTACTGTTGTAGCTGTTGGCTGTTCTGGCCGTTGCTGGGTGTTGCAGCGGCACAGCGGTAGCGGTAGGGCTACTGTAGTAGCTGTTGGCTGTTCTGGCCGTTGTGGTTGAAAATCCTTAATGATCTATATTGAAGATCAAATAATTTATGGTTGAAAATCCAAAAGAATCTAGGTTTAAGATTCAATTAGTTCAAGGGACTAACCTTTACAGGAATCCTGATTAGTAACAAAATACAAAATCTGAGTTTAAACAAGTTTTAACTAATTTTCTGGATGAAATTGATATTGGTTTATACAAGTTTTAACATTTGTTTATCTTGTTTATCGATATTGATATTTAATATAATATAATAAAGATAACTTTTCTTTTCTTATTTTTAATTTTGATTTTTTAGACCAATTTAGATTTTTTTTTTTTTTGTTATGTAAGAAATTTTTTTTTATGCGACCATCCTCGCTGATGGCTCAAGAAGAAAAGAACGATGGCCGATCGCTGCGCTGCTTCGCCAACGTTGATCCGCCGTCTTCGTTAAATTTTCGGCAATTCGCCATCTTTTGTCACCTCAGGGGTGCCAATCGAACGTCATGCGGGTATGTTCACGTAGGTCGTACATTAAGGACCCTTCCACACTTAACGCATGGTGTAAATAACCATGAAAAGGGTATTCATGTGGTGTTTGTGCCATTACAAGTTTTCAAGTGTTTCCGACTACAACGTCGGCGACAACGAAAAGCAAAACAATAAACTGTTTGGGTGCATCGGCATTAGCTTGCATGGTCAGCATAATAGCGATCATTTACCTACCCTAGTTGCTGTGCTGCTTGCAAAGTGCAATGCCTGCAGCTACGCAACATGTAAGGCGTACGTGATCGCGTTAAGGGGAAGTATATATGTAAATGACGTAAAGATTTTTATGTATGACATGTATTAATTTGATTGGGTAGAATCGATACATAATTTCCACTTATTGGAAATTATGGGAATTGTGGGAATTTCTGGAAGGAAGAAACCTCTTTGGAAAGTGAGGATTTTCCTTTAAAAACCTGT
Organism: Pherbina coryleti; assembly: GCA_943735915.1. Taxonomy (NCBI): domain Eukaryota; kingdom Metazoa; phylum Arthropoda; class Insecta; order Diptera; family Sciomyzidae; genus Pherbina; species Pherbina coryleti. Next base: position 78,417,648 of record OX030948.1, read on the forward strand.
GACCGGCGCAGAAACTGGCAGAGAGTTTTTAGAGTTAAAACTAATTCAAAATGGTCGCAGCCTCGCCTAGACAGCGGACCTTTAAAAATATTAAAAATTATAAACCTTAAACACAACATTGGTCGCAGCCTCGCCTAGACAGCGGGCTTATGTTATAAAATAAATAAAATTAATTCAAAACCAAAACTAAACATCTTTTTACTCGCTCTTCTCCTTGCGGAAAGCACGGAGGCCACGGACGTTAAACACAACATGCGCATTAAAAGCTTAATTCGCATTTATTTCCTAAATGCTTCTCTAAATGCGAATTAGCCCATATAAAATTCTGTCAAGTAAATTCACATACAGCTACTTCAAATGAGCATTTAGCAGTTTGTGACCCTGTTTCGAAGTTCAAATACATTTTACTCGTTTGTTTTGATAGGACTCGTTATTAAATTCAATCAGCTATTCGCCATTCTAGTGATACACTTCCACGATTTTTATTTATTTCGTTTTCTTCATTGATTAAACACACAAAACAGATAAGAAGATTTCGTTGACTTGAACCGATAGCAATGTACTGTCCTGGAAGCAACAAATTATCGAAAATGTGCGGCCCTGCGTGGGAAAATATCATCACATCTTTGTCTTTAAGGTGCAAAATATGCGCAATTATCTGCTGAAAGATCTGCTACAAGAATGGAAAGCAAACTCAAGATTTTTCCTTGGTTTGGGACGCTACAACAAGTTGAAACAGATTTGCACAAGCTTTTCAACAGGCTTACGGGACAAGTGATCTGCCACTGAAACGCCAAAGATTACTGGGCGGTAGAATATTTCAATTTCAATTTCAATTTATTGAGCAAATATGTTAGCATATAAGAACACTTTCTTTTGCATCCCGCAAGTTGAATAAATTAAATAAAATAAAAGTAAAATTTAACAACAAGATTAATAGATAAATAAATAAATAAAAAAATAAATAAGTGAGATAACAACATATGACATATGAATTAAAAACTTAAAATTATGAAAAACAAAAATAAATTAATATTTTTAAAACTATAAAAATAATATACAACAGTTTTGAGATATATAATAATAACTTTAAAGGAATATTAAAAATTAATAAGAATAAAACATTAATCTAAAAAGTAACCAATTTATGAAAAGAAGAAGAAGAACAGTAGAAGTCAAAAGTGGATAGAGTTAAGAGAAATATTGAAAGATTAAACGCTTAAAGGCTTTTTGGTTAGAAACGACCTTAATGCTATTTGGTAGAGAATTCCACAGTCTCATTGCACTGACGAAAAACAGCCTGCTAGAATTTTTGTAATGGTGGCTCGGAATTAATAGGTTCATGCTTCGACTTGACTGCAGAACTGAAGTTTTTCGTACAAGTAATGTGGGCAACGCGAATAGATTATTTTATGCAAAAACATACAATTTCTTGCTTCGAGATATCGAAATAAGCAGCGACCAAGTAGTTTAGTGCGAAAGAAGGATACATGATCGTACCTCTTCAAGCCATAGACGTAACGGGCAGCATTATTTAGGGCAACTAATAACTTGTGGGATGAGCGTGAATCTAGATTGCTATAAACTACTTCCGAGTAAGTGATGATAGGCATCAGCAGTTGTAATACAAGTTTTCGTCGTGTTTCGACTGGAACATACGCTGAGGCCATACTTAGGTTGCGTAAAACAAAGTAGACTTTACTCACACAGGAATTAATGTGATCCTCACAGGATAGGGAACTATTTATTTTATGCCCCAGGTTAGAAGCCTTAATAACAACTTTCAGTTCGACGTTATTAAGAAGAATTGGGGGTAAATCAAAATTTAAGAAGGGTGCTTTAGAAATCGGTAGAATGTATGATTTTAGGGGGTTTAGTTTAAGTTTATTAGCTTCAGACCAATTAGCTACAGCATCTAAATCTTCATTTAATCTTACACACAAATCTTCAATGAGCCCGCTAGGTCTAGACAAATATAACTGAAGATCATCGGCATACGCATGCATTGTGACATTTTTGCATATATCGAAAATGTCATTGATGAACAATGAGAACAGAAGTGGGCCTAGAACCGAGAATTGGGGTACACCAATATTAGTATTCTTGAATGTTGAGTAATTAACTCCTACTTTTACTCTCTGTGACCTACCACTTAAATAACTTTCCAATAGCTGAACCGAAGAATCAGAGAATCCCAAATTTAATTTGAGTTTTTTACATAAAATATTATGGTTTACGGTGTCAAAAGCTTTGGGAAAGTCCAGTAAGCAAAGTAAGGTCAAATCTCCCATATCAAAGGGTATTCGAACATCATCCATTACTTTAACTATTGCAGAGGAGCAGCTATGGCCAGGCCGGAACCCAGATTGAAGATCTGAAATGAGATCGAATGTGTTTACATGGCTTGAGATCTGCTCAGCCATTAAAGATTCGCACAATTTTGAAATCGAAGACAGCAAGCTAATAAGTCTAAAGTCAGATGGCTCAAACGCATTCGATTTTTTTGCAATTGGAATTATAGTTGCTACCTTCCAGATTGCAGGATAGCACGAGGTTGTAAAAATGTGATTAATTATGTGCGCGAGTGGGCTGAGCACAATATAAGTTTAACAAACTTAATGGATATGCCATCCTCCCCAGACGCATTTGATTTTATTTTTGTTATGCAGCGGGCGACATCCAGTTCACTAACCGCTTTAAAATAAAACTGAAGATAGAGGAACTATTATAGATGATGGATTCAGAAGTATCATCAGCCGTCGAGTTAGCAGTGAAAAAATTGTTGAGGTGATTAGGATCAATTGGGCAAGAGTCAATATTTTTATTACAAATTCCTATACTTTTTAAGTTGTTCCACAACTTTTTCGATGACAATGTGGGACTGAGCTTAGACAAATAAAATTGTTTTTTGGACAACCTAACAGCTGACGTAGCTTCGTTCCTTGAAATTTTATGAGCTTCCCAGTTCGCCACGCTTGGATTACGTTTCCACCTGCTATAGAATTTGTTACGTTTTTTTAAAGCCATTATCACAGAACACGTGAACCAGGGGTAGGATCTGTTACTGACTCGAAACGTGCTAAGGGGAACATGGGTTTCAAAAAGATGAGTTATTTTATCAACAAAAAAATTTAAAAAACGCATATACAAATATGCGTGTTGAATCCCTTGTTGAGTTTGTCAATACAGGTGCGTGTACCAATATTGACCTAAGGGATTGTTGTAGAATTGCACAGGCACTTGAACCTTGTACAATTGTTGCTACAGATGAATGTAAATAAAAACGGTGTTTTACTTTGATTTGAGTTATTACTACTCGACTTTATTGCTTAGTATAAGAGCTTATATACATTTTTTACTTATAATACGTTGCAACAGTAACAAGAATAAAATGAAATATTAACTAAGTTGTTGTTGTTGTTATTCAGCGTCAGCACAATTACGTTTTAGTTGTTACCGATATTAAAATGAGTTGTTGTTGGTGTAAATTTGCATCAGCAAAATATAAATATGGTTTAAGTACTAATAATAACATCGATATTCAACAATATGCAAATACAGCACAATTGAGTAGTAAATCAAAAGTGTGTCATAGCGACCTATCTCTACACCTGGAAGCAAATTTTAAGTGTTGACACACATTTGTGGTTTGTTTAAGTTGCGCGTTGAGTTGAATTAAGGTGGTCAGATGTATGCATCTGAACATATTCCCCGGCGTTGAGCGATGTCGATCAACCTGTATTTTAGTAAACGGTGATGAATTCTGTGCCATCTGGTAGACTTGTATCAGGTGTATTGACGTGAATTCTCGGGGCGGGCTGTGGTGCAGGAATACCGATGCTACGTGACTTTTGGCATCGTTTCCAAGCAATCCAGGAGAGGATATATACGATGAAAATAACGCAGGAATAACTTATTGTATAATGATGAATGTCATGAGGCCGAATTTTGTTGGGTAAATCAACTCGAAGACTTGAGAGTTCATGCTGTATTGCTGATAACTGCGTTATCTGCGGGATGTAATGTAGGGAATGTTGTTGACTGTTGTTGTCGGTTTTGAAGGGAAATTTAAGTCAGCTGTGAGCAAATTTGGAATGTATGATTTGAGGCTGGTTGGTTTAAGCGTTTTGTGACCTTGGATGGTGATTAGCGGTTGTTTAATGATGCAATTTTCATTCATTGATAAAAGTCCAGACCGTTGAATAGTGACTGGTGTTAAAATTGCGTCACATACTGCGTTTACCACCACCTTGTCTTTGACGGAATAGATCCATGAGTTGAGGTTATGTAATTGAAGCCAGTGGAGCCCAGCTTCTGTGTGTTCAATAGAGCATGATGTATTTGTTTTAATGTGGTTTAGTAAGTTTAATTCACACACTGCGATGGCAGATCCTTTTTTATACAGCGGGTGATTTTGTTGACATAAGTAGTGGTCTCTTTCAGTTGATGTGCATATTCTTAAGTCGGCTTCCTTTAGTGGGAAGTATTGATCTCGATGCAGTTTGACAATCAAGTATGGGAAAGGTGAATGAATTTCGATAAATGAATTGTTAAGTTGCCATGGCACCGGAATAAGATGTAGTAGTTCAAAGTCTTCAGTGGATATTAATGGTAGCTTCAGTTTAAAAATCACATAATTTGTAGTGACACGTCCTTCGATTGACATCAAATTGTACAATTGTATTAATTCCTCGGTGGGTAGCTTAAGATGGCTCGGGAGATTTGCTTTAATGTTGATAAGCTCACGTTGTAACTGCACAGGTGAGAGGAGCTCTGGGCTAAGCTTTCCATGGTGAGTATCTGTCAATATGTCGAGAAGTGAGTCTTGAATGAGTTGGACATATAGTATCTCCACTGTGGTTTGAAGAGCCAGTTCAAGAACTAATTGAGAAATACTTTGGTTGCCTAGTTGGACGTTGTCAAACCGATTATTTAAGTTGGTCAATAATTTTTCAACCTTTAGAAATTCTCCTTCAATATCTTGTTGATTCTTTTTCATTATATTTATCGTGCTGTCCAAAAACGAGGTCTGATTTTGAAAGAGACCTTCAAGATCATCTTCATTTTGACGAATTTTTTCTATCGTGTTGGCGGCTTCTTCTGCGTACTGTGAATCAAGAACTCCGAATAGTGAATGAGCCACATTGCCGACGACGTTGAACGCACCTCTTCGAGATCGAGATGTATCGTGAATTTTGAGAAGCTGATTTTTCTGAATGATTTCATCCATTAAGCGTTTAAGTAACATTACTATTATAGGGCAATGTTTCGATGTTTGTATAGCCGCACAATATTTTTCCAAGACGCTTGGGTAGTTTTTCATTATGTCCAATTCTTTCCAGTATGTTTGCATGTTAATATATGTGACCAGGTTCCATTCGCTGGTAATGATTCCAGCAGAGCCGAGTTTTTCGAAGTAAATGCCAGGATCGGATGCAAATGGATGAACCTCTATTGGGGATGGAATAGCAGACGGCAAAAATAAACAAGTTAATAAGACGGTCATGAGTGCTGAACTTGTGCTGACTCGTGTTCGTTTTGGTTGTTGGGGACCGTCGTTTGGATTTGAGTGCTTGATCTTCTTTTGCGTGTTTGTTATTTCAGTATGCCTGACCTCAGAGTTGATTTGTCGAGAATCACTACGATGTTCTTCCTGGTCAGGTGTCTGAATTGGCAACGGCGCAAGCATGTGTATCGGACGTTTCAGTATGCCAGTTGCTGTCCTTATGTCAGCTACTCTAACAGCATTGTCGTGCCCGGTGTATGTCTTGACGATTCTGCCAAATGCCCACTGTAGCGGTGGCAGATTGTCTTCTTGAATTATTACCATCACACCTGGTTTAACGTTTTCTGATTGTTCCTTCCACTTGTTCCTGTGTTGTAGTTCATGCAGGTACTCTCGTGACCACCGCCTCCAGAATTCGTGTTTTAGGTTAGACACTAACTTCCACCTTGTTAGTAGAGAGACATTGTTCTGTGTGGCATATGAATCGACTGATGATGTCAGCGGTTCGCCAATCAGGAAGTGTCCTGGCGTTAGGGCGGTTATATCTTCTGGGTTGGTAGACACAGGCGTTAATGGTCTAGAGTTAAGTATTGCTTCTATTTCAACCATTACTGTTTCCAGTTCTTCGTATGTTAACGAAGCGTTGGCCACACCTTTGACGAATAGTGTTTTGGCAGATTTCACTGCTGCTTCCCATAGTCCGCCGAAATGAGGAGCTCTTGGTGGTATGAAATTAAATTTGATTCCCTTATTGCTGCAATTTCTCGTTATGGCTTCTTGGGCTTTTTGTGTATGAAACACTTCTTTTAACGCTGATAGTTGGCTATTAGCACCTACAAAATTTGTTGCGTTGTCACAGTAAATATTCTGGCAGCGTCCTCGTCGGCCGATAAACCTTTTTAAGCATCCGACAAAGGCATCTGTGGTGAGATCGCTGACAATTTCTAGGTGTGTCGCCTTTGTTGCAAAGCAGCAGAATACTGCCACGTAGGTTTTTTGTGGTCTTTTTCCTCGGATTTTGAAATGAGTCCAGAATAGACCACAGAAGTCTACTCCTGAATTCATAAAAGGTCGAGTAGGCTGTACTCTTGCCTCAGGCAAAACTCCCATGATCTGTTGTCATAACCTGGGCCTTATCTTCGTGCAGCGACTGCAGTTGTGCACAATCGTCCGGGCCATAGACTTTGACTTGATGATAAAGAAATGTTGCTGAAGTTGTTCCACTAGTGTCTTAACTCCACAGTGAAAATGCTCTTCGTGAAACCATTTTATGAGCAATTTGGTTAATGGATTATTGTATGGGATGATCATTGGATGTTTGGCATCGTAAGAAATGTTGGATGCCTCGAGACGTCCTCTTACTCGGAGCACCCCTACGTCGTCCAAGAATGGATGGAGGCTGCTTAGCTGACTGTTTTTGTTGATCTGGAAATTCTTCTTTATTAGCGTGACTTCCTCCTTAAAATCTGACCACTGCATGGCACGAACTATCACTGAAAGCGCCGTTTTGAGTTCTATGGGTGTGAGAAAAATTTCGGTTTCGCGTTCTTGAACACTCTGTTTGGCATGCCGCTTGAACCTAATCATGTACACAACAATTCTTGTTAATACTTTGAATGAATTTTTGTTATTGATATTGTATATGATATCATCTGGCTTGTTCTCGACAGTGGCAGCTGCGGATACTGCCATCTGTCTTCTTTCTAAGTTGTTATCTGACTCTGGTTTGTTTGAATATTTCGTGGGCCATCCTTCTACCTTTCCATGCAAAAAGATTGGTCCGTATGACCATAGATTGCTACTGGGTAATTCAGACGGAAATAGGCCTCTCGATAGAACATCAGCTGGGTTTTGCTTGGAAGCAACGTGCCGCCATTGTGCTGCCATAGAATGCTCTTGAATCCTTGCGGTTCTGTTAGCGACAAATGTTTTTAGGGTTGATGAACTGGAATTTATCCAAGAAAGAACAATTTCTGAATCGGTCCAGAAATAAACCGGAGCATCTGCCAACTTCAAGTCTTGCTTTGTCCTTGTTCCTAGCTGTGCACTGAGGAGTGCAGCGCGGAGTTCTAATCTTGGTATGGTTTGTGTTTTTAGAGGGGCCACACGAGATTTTGAGCATAATAGCCGTACAATGAATGTTCCGTTCTTGTCAATGGATCTGACATAAACGGCGGCTCCGTATGCCTTTTCTGAGGCATCAGCAAAAGAATGTATCTGCGAGGAACTTCTTTTTCCTTGTTGAAAGATGTGCCTTGGAAGATGCGTGTTGGCTACTAGTTTCAACTCTTCGCAGAATCTTGTCCATTTGAGGCGTAATTCTGGGGTTAACTCGTCATCCCATTTTAAATTTGTTTGCCACAGTTGCTGAATGAGGATTTTGGCAGTGACAACTACTGGAGATAGTAATCCTAATGGGTCAAAAATTTTTGCAACATCTGATACAACCGTTCGCTTGGTAATTCTTGTGGCCGGTACGATGTTGACCTTTACGCAAAATTTGTCTGTTTTTGGTAACCATGTCAATCCTAATGTTTTAACTGCGCTGTTGATGTCATCGTCAAAATCAAGATTGACTTCTTGGTCTTCGGCTGGAACTGACTGCAGTAATTTTGGGTGATTAGCGCACCATTTGCGCAACCGTAGTCCACCTTGTTGTAATATTTTTGTAAGTTGTTCTTGTGTTTCCAATGCTGTGGCTGGACTGTCGGATCCTGTGAGACAATCATGAACATAGAAATCATTTAACAGCGCGTCAGATCCGAGTGGATATTGAGAACTGTTTTCCTTGCCTAGCTGCTGGAGGCATTTTGTTGATAAATAAGGTGCTGACCGAGTGCCGTATGTTACTGTGTTGAGCTGGTAGTATTGTAGCTCTTTTGTGGCGTCCTTCCTCCAAACTAAGAGTTGGTATCTCCGGTCTTCAGGATGGATCAGGATTTGTCTATGCATCTTTTGTATATCTGACGTGAAGACAAATCGTAGTAGCAATGTAAAGAGTTCACTTTGAATAGTTGGTCCTGTGTACATTAAGTCATTGAGTGCTAACCCTGTAGATGTTTTTGATGAGGCATCGAACACTACTCTTAATTTTGTGGTAGAAATCTCAGGTCTTACCACGCAATGGTGCGGGATAAAGTAACATGATTGTAATATGCTTGCTTTGTCGATCCTTTTCATATGACCCAATGATTCATATTCATCCATGAACTCAGTATATTGTATTTTTAGGTTGGGGTCCTTTGCAAGACGTCGTTCTAGTGCGTAAAACCGATTGACTGCAATTTGCTTTGATTCACCTAGCAAAGACGGGCTATCTGCAAAGGGGAGTTTTACTACGAACCTTCCTTGGCTGTTTCGTATTGTGTTTAGCGCAAAATTTGATTCACAGAGTTTTTCAGCTCTTGTAATCACTTTGTGATCCGTCGGAGTTTCTTCCAATTGCCAAAATCTTTCCACCTTTCGGGTTAAGTCATTGTCATCTTCGCTACATATTCCGCATGTTGCAAATAACGATTTGCTGTCGTTTACCTTCCCGGCCAGAATCCATCCGAATACTGTGTTCTGCAAGGTGGGGAGTCCTTTTGTAAGAGAGATGCGCCCATCTACTAGCAAATCATGATAAAACTCTGCTCCAATGAGGACGTCAATCTTTGCAGGGAAGTTGAAATGTGGATCTGCTAATCCAATATTGTTTGGTATGGGCCAATTTGAAGTATCCAGCCGCTGTGTTGGATGTTCAGGAATAATGCGCGATAGAACATAGGCTTCTAGTCGAGTTGAATACTTGCTGATGCGTGATTGTAATTTAACGTTCACGCGTGTTCGGGCTTCTCTCTTTCCATTGCTTATGCCTTCAATCAACATTGCTGCTGGTTTGAGCTGCAACCCTAGTTGCTTTGCAACTCTTTCCGTGATGAGATTGACTTGTGATCCTGAATCCAAGATGGCCTTACATTCTATTGCCTGTCCATTACTAGCGATGAGTCTGATGACTGCAGTACTGAGGAGAACATAACCGTTATTCTTGGATTCCTTTGTTGTTGCCAGAGTGGTGGCCTGTAGATTGCTTTTAGTTTGTGGTGCGTGACTGGGGGTTAATGACGTATGTCCTGATTGTTCGACATGTAGTAGTGTATTGTGTTTTTTAGCACACCTTGTGCAATTCCGTGGCAGTTTGTGCAGAGGTTGTGAGTTTTGACCCAATTCCACCTTTGATGAATGTTCGTATTTAAAAATGTTTTGCATGCATAGATTTTATGATCTTTTTGCTTACAAATCACGCACCTTTCTTCGTTGCTTGAAGGGATTGTGGCTGTTGCACTTGTCCGAGTTGACGATGATTCTCCTCTTCCACGAGCTTCGAATGATTGGAATCTACGCTCTAGGAACTTGAATATTTCATCTATGGTGAGTAATCGCTTGTTGTCGTCCAAGCTCTGCTCAAATGCTGTTTGAGAGTCTTGATCCTTTTTTGTAGCAGTATGTGACTCAGGATAACGTCCCAATGTTGAACCGGAATACCTTGAGCCTTTAGTCCATGAATGCATTCTTTTGTGACATCGTGAAGAGCCTTCAATGCAGATGATGACTCTCTTTTAAGTGATGATTGTGACATCAGTTTGTTTAGTAATGTCGTCACCAGAAGTCTTTTGTTATCATAACGACTAGTGATGATGGACCAAGCATGTGTGTAGTTACTTCCGGTTGATGGGAGGTGCTTGATTAAATTTCGTGGTTCGCTCTCTAAGGAAGTTGTCAGGTAATGCATTTTTTTTGCATCACTCATGTCCACCTTATGAATCAATTCGGTATACAAATCCTTAAAGGTAACCGATTGCCTGTAGTTGCCATTGAATTTAGGCAACGTTATCCTTGGAACATCTATGTCTGTCTATGGTACTCTCTGCGAGTGTAGTGATTGCTCCACTGGTATGTGCTGATGAAGCTGAATCAGTACCTCTTCTACCTTCGCCTCGAGCTCGTAATAGGCCTGCGGCGTGTATTCTTCGATGACATCTTCATCAGTTGACTCCCACAGCGCCGTGTTGTTTTTTGCTAAATCCATAATATGCTTTTCTATTACTGCTGCCTTGATGGTGTAGTATGATGGAGGGTGGTGTGTTTCACGCTGCCCCATCACTTCATTCAAGTTTTGTGTCAGTGCTTGAATTAAAGCACGTTGATTCCTCAGCAGCTTTCGTCTTTCAATACTATATTCCATGTTGTTCGTTAATTGTCCATCAGCATTCCGTGAAGCAGCTTGCGGTGTTCTCAACTGACCCTTGGCTTGACTGGGTCTAGCGTAATTCGACCTATAGAGTTCCATTTCGTCTCGGAATTCTCGGTATCTTACACTAATGGCTGCATGCATGTCCTTAGTGAAGTACGGATGATCATCTTTGCTGCCGTGGAGACTACGAATGATGTTATCGACTTTATTGAATTGAGCCCACAACTCATCGAGTTCCTTAACCTTTGCGTCGATGAACTCTAGCGTCCGTCGCTCATATGGCACTTTCTTGCAGTTGGCTATAAGTTTTTGCAGAGCCACTGCGGTTTGATTTGAGTTATTACTACTCGACTTTATTGCTTAGTATAAGAGCTTATATACATTTTTTACTTATAATACGTTTACAACAGTAACAAGAATAAAACGAAATATTAACTAAGTTGTTGTTGTTGTTATTCAGCGTCAGCACAAATATGTTTTAGTTTTTAAATATGGTTTAAGTACTAATAATAACATCGATATTCAACAATATGCAAATACAGCACAATTGAGTAGTAAAGCAAAAGTGTGTCATAGCGACCTATCTTTACACCTGGAAGCAAATTTTAAGTGTTGACACACATTTGTGGTTTGTTTAAGTTGCGCGTTGAGTTGAATTAAGGTGGTCAGATGTATGCATCTGAACAATGCGCGCAGTGGTTTTGTAGCCACAGAAACGATGGTATTAAAAGAAGGTGCACTCAAAGATTTCGCACACTCAACGGAGGCACATTTGCGTTCACTGGGTATGCCTACTGAATTGCAAAGGGAATTGAAACGTTCTATAGTGACTACATCGTGTGGGAAGAACAAAAAATATTGACACCAGCGCAGGTTCGCATACTCAAGCTAATTGCGAATCATATAAAAAAAATCTTTTGGGTTAATTATAACTTTTATTTAATTTGTCAATGATACACTTGTTTAATTATTAATATTAATAAAGTTGTTTATTAATATATTAAAAAAAAATAATTGTTTAAAGTTTTTCTAAAACTTGCTGGTTCATTCCTGCAATCACATTTTTTTAAAATTTCGGAGCATTTTCACAACACAAAAATTATTTTAGTAAATCTGTAAATTTAAATGCGAATTAAGGGCTACTACATAGTTTGAACATTTGACATTTATAAGAATTTTCGAACTTCTAAATGCGCATTTAAAACTCAGTCTGAAAATAGTATAATACAATTAAAAATGGATTCTAAAATGCATTCAAATGATGTAATGATGTAAAATAATTTCAACTAACACGCCATGGCATAAAACCTCCACCAAGCAAATACTGTTACACATTTTGACAGCTGGCGCTCAAGCTTTGATACATGTGATGGCATGGGTTATGTCTCGTGCAGACGGCCTGTTACTAAAAACAATCTGTCATATAATATGAAGTGCACAAGTTCACAACTACTAAAGTCCTCAAGTGCACAAGAAAAAGCTTTAGTAGAATTGCAGATTTACAGTTTTTGACGTTAGTGTATTAACTGCATCGTTGTTGTTAACTGCAGTTCTGTATTTGTGCACAGCTAAGTGCTCTGGATTGTGAATACCCTATAGTTTTATGATACAGTATGACTGCATAGGGTAATAGTGTGGTATGAAGGCAAAATCAATAGAAATCAGAGGCAGAAAAAGTTGCACCGTTCTGCGCAAGATGTCTGGTCTTTCGTGCCGAAGATAGGAGAAGACATATTCTCTATTTTTCTCACTCTCTTCATGCAAGAAGACCCAAAATATAGTGCGAAATAATTCTTACTTACCTACTTATCTAATGTCTACGATGAATGTTCTTCACCGGAAAACATCTCGCCTTCTTTGTCTCAGACAATCTCTTCCGGGACGCAAACAAACATTCAGTCTAAAGAAGACCGGAATATATCAAAAAAGAAGAGGAAGAATAAAAATAAAAATAATAAGCGTCGTAAGACGTCCTCAAACCCTCCTCTGGCTAAGCGGCCCTCAGCTATGCCTTCAGTAAACAATAGTTTAAATATGTCTTCACCTCCATCTTATACTCCTCCATTGGCTAATAGTCCTAATTTGATTTCAACTGAGCCCAATAACACAATAATTAATTTTAGGGCAGTGTCGAGGCGTAAGCTCTTATTCATTTCACGTCTTCAGCCCGATACAACAACTGAAAATGTATTGACGTTTGTCAAGCAAAATATATTATTTAGGCAAAATGCATTCTGTTCATGCAAAAAAATTGGTAACAAGCCTTCCCACGCCTCCTTTATTCTAACGGTTGCACCTGAAGAGTTTGCATCTGTTCTTAACTCTAAAATGTGGGCCGATAACATTCTCGTTTCTGAATTTACGCCTAAAAATAAGTCTAGAAGGACGAATAAAATCGCCCATCAGACCCAAAACAACTAAATAGATTATCCCTTTACTATCAAAATGTAAGGGGATTACGTTCTAAAACACGCGACATATTTTTGGCGTCTCAGAATTTCTCTGAGGATGTTATTGCGTTGAATTGTTTGACAATAGTTTCCAAGTTTTTAGAAGGGATAGACACACTGACAATATTTCTGCTGTTGGTGGTGGTGTCCTTTTAGCTGTAAGGAATTCTTTTAAGGAATTCAGTTCCTTAATTGATATTCCCTGCTCTTCCAATATTGAACTTTTATGCGTTAAGGTGTTACATTGTAATTCCAATGTATATGTTATTAATGCATATGTTCCCCCAAAGAGCAGTGCTGAAGTCTATGCAAGCCTTGCGGATTGCATAGAATATATAGTAAATCTACTTGACGTTAATGACGACATTTTCCTGTTGGGCGATTTCAATCTGCCTGACTTAAAATGGCATTCTTCCGACGATGATACATATTTTTGTGCATCAAATTCGAAGACCCGCCAAGAACATATATTTGTTGACAATATATGTTCTGACTTACAACAAGTTAGTTGTATTTATAATAGTCTTGAAAGACTTCTTGACCTGGTCTTAACTACAGACAGTAACAATGTAATTGTTAAGAGGGGCTTCCATGCTCTGACTATTGTAGATGAATACCATCCACCATTGAGCATCTGGTATAAATCAAACAGAGAGAGCATGGTAAATTCGAGTTCAATCGATAAGGTTTATGAGTTCAGCTTTAAAAAAGCTGACTTTTTGAAGCTGAATTATTTACTTGATTGCAATATGAATTATATTTTAGAATACATTAATGGACATAACCTTGAGGAATCCATTAATTTTTTTTATTTGGAGCTCTTTGCTATGATTTCTCAGTCTGTGCCGTATAGCCTAAAATTTGCGAAAAACTCAGCATATCCTTGGTACACTAGGGAATTAAAAACGCTTTGCAACTTTAGGAACAGAGCCTGGAAGAAATATGTCTGTAGCTTGGACTCAAATGACCTGGAAACCTACAAACGTTTGTTTCTGGAATTTGAAAATCAGTCAGCAACATTATATCACGAGTATTTAGATAATATTAAGCTGAGAATATTGTCTGATCCAAAGAGATTCTGGGGATTCATTAATACTAAGAAGAAATCTGACGGGTTTCCTGTATCTTTTAAGACCCAAAATGGATTTACAGACGATCCTGTCATAATAAGTGGCCTATTTGCCAATCTTTTTAAGGAATCATTTTGTTCAGATTCTTTTCATCCAGATATGGAGTATTTTGAATATATGAATTCTACACCCAGAGTATCTTTGGACTCTTTATCCGTTACCTCAGAGGATATTTTAAAATATATTGATTCGATCGATGAAGATTTTAGCGCTGGACCCGATGGGATTGTTAACTCAATGCCGCAGTGTTAACTCAATGCGGTTCAATTTTGTGTCAACCACTTTCTTTTTTTTTTTTTTTTTTTTTTTTCTTTTTTTTTTTATTTAACAATTTTATAATTTTTATAAGTAGAGAGAAAAAATTAATACTACATAAAATAATGGCATTAAAGTAAATGTCCTTTATAGGTTTTCAATACATGCTATATATTTGTATAACTTATTTCAAATCTAACAATAATTCTGTTTGGAATTTTGGTTTTTTTTTTTACTATATTGAATTAAGACTTAATAGAAAAAAGGAAGGAAAACTATTAATTAAGTAGCAGCAGTTTTTTGGAACATATATAAAAATTTACAAGCTAAGACTGGTTAAAACTATTTAAAATTAAGGAAATTGATCTGCTTCCAAAATGAGCACCAGTTCCCGCAGTGGAGAACAGGCTTCAATAATTTATTTAATAAAAATAAATACTGTCACCTGTATCCCAAAGCAAGTCAAGCCGCTCACGCCGAAAGATGAAGACAAATGTCCTTATGGAAGGAAAAGTAGATATTAGGGCTGACTGATTGCTGAACCCCAATCAAGCCAAAAGTATTTGTTTCTATTGAATCGTTCATGATTCATTTTATCACGCTCAGGTATGTCACAACAATATCTCCAATTTGCCAGTCGGTTATCGGTTGTCATACGTGAATGTTTGATTCTTTTATCAGTTGCTCTTCTAGCTACGTGATAAATTATAGGAATGTTGCATGAGTCTGACAAATAACTTAGTGCATCAAGATATAGAAACGCCTCTGGTGGTATTAATCCCTTCACTAAAGTGTTTTCAAAATAAATGGGATTTGGATACAAGGCTCCCGAAATATAACTATTTTCACTTAGAGCTGCGCGCGCAAAATGGTTGCGGGTTATATCGAGTATGACGTTATCAATTCTTGATAAACCGGATGCGTTAAGAAGTTTTATATTTGAAATGTAATGCATGTAGTTCGAATGTGAACTTCGGTACATATTCATACATGCTCTTAGGCATCTTCTCTCAAATAAGCGTATTTTTTCCATGCATGACGGACTAATATTCCACCATATTGGACAGGCGTATGTTATTATTGGTCGTACAAAAGCTTGATAACATATGATTTTCACATCACTTCTTAAATGTCGTGAGTAGAAGAGCTTTTTAAGTGCCATAAAGGCTGCTCTTGCTTATTCTAGTGTGATGTTTATATGTTCATTAAAATACAAAAATTTATCTAAATAAACCCCCAGGTACCGAACATTTATTTTATTTGGAATTTGAAGACCGTTTGCATACGTGATTTTTAGATTTTTCCAATTTTTACGAAGGTCGTTGTTACCGCGTCTAAGCGGGGTTCGAAACAGGATTACTTCACATTTTGAGTAGCTAATATTAAGTTTCCATATTTCACAGAATTTCTGAAGATAATTAAATTTGTTTTGAAGTCTATTTTGGATATCTTCAATTTTTGTACCGTGCACATATAGAATGATATCGTCGGCAAATGCTAGGGATGTTTTATTCTCATGCAAGATTTTTGCAATAAATATATTGAATAAGATGGGCGCCGTTACTGTGCCTTGTGTCAACCACTTTCTCTGTTATTTAATAAATCTATAAACGAAAGTTATTTTCCACTGTTTTGGAAAAAATCATTCATCAGTCCTATTTATAAGAAAGGTTGCAGGAATGATGTTAATAACTACAGGCCCATTGCTAAACTGTCATCGATTCCGAAACTTTTTGAGCGATCGGGTAAAAACTCACTGCCGTGAAGTCATAACAACTCGTCAGCATGGTTTTGTTAATGGCAGATCTACGGTATCTAATCTACTCGATTTTACAACGTTCTGTTTAAACACCATTGAATCTGGCTGCCAGGTCGACTGCATCTACACTGATTTCAGCAAAGCATTTGATAAGTTACCACACAATTTAATTCTATTTAAACTTAAATCTATTGGATTTCCACAATATTTTGTTAACTGGATTAAATCGTATTTGACAGAGCGATCTTATCAAATACGATTCCGAGGGGTATTGTCTACTGAGTTTATTGCGTTATCAGGTGTTCCTCAAGGAAGTCACCTTGGTCCACTTCTGTTTATTTTAGCCATTAATGATGTGACCCATATCATTGAAAACTCTCATCTGCTTATTTATGCGGATGATATGAAGATATACAGAAAAATAAATTCTCAAGACAATTCAGCCCTACTCCAGTCCGATCTGAAATCTTTTGAAGTTTGGTGTTCTAAAAATAATATGTTTCTTAATCCAGATAAATGCCAAACTATGACCTTTTCGCGAAAAAGGAATAATTTAGTTTTTGATTATAAAATAAAAGATACTGCTTTATGTCGTGTGGATGTCGTTAAAGATCTGGGAATATGTATGGATTCGAAGCTTTCCTTTAACATTCATATTGATAACATTTGTAAAAAAGCATCTTCTATGCTTGGATTTATTAAACGCTGGGCCAAAGAATTCAATAGCATGATTACGACGACAACGTTGTATTATGCAATAGTGCGTCCTCACTAGACTTGCGTACTAGTCAAGTTTGGTCTCCAAGTTACAATGTGCATGTTGATCGAATAGAGAGAATCCAAAAATGTTTTGTTCGGTTTGCCCTAAGGGGCTTAAGTGGATTTGACATTTTAAACCTTCCTCCTTATGAGTATCGCTTAAAACTTTTAAAAATGCAATCATTGAGTGAGCGAAGGAAGTCTGCAGATATCTATTTGCATCGTCTATTTGCACCAACTCATCACCGGTGTATTCGATTCTCCAGAACTTCTTTCTCTTATAAATTTGAACTCTAATCGTAGAAGCAGTAGAAATGCTAACAATTTAATTTACTTACCATTTAGTAGAACAAATTCTATGTCAACTGCTCCTTTAAACCGTATGAGTAAATTAGTTAACGATTGTAGCTTTTTTGATGTTAACTTGTCTAAAGGTCAACTCAAGAGTAGATTTAAAACTATTGTTTAATTGCATGGTTAGTCGTGTCGTCATGTGTTGTCCTTGAGCCCAACCATATTTTGGTGGGTAAATTTTTCTCACATTGACTTATTTCGAGCCACTAGTATCAATATCGTTGAATTATTTCAAAGATTTTTGGACTGTGACTTTTAATGCGTTAATGATGAGAATGTGCGAAAAAGCTGTAGTAGCTAAACTCGATTGTTATTGCATGTATCTGGCGCTTACAACCGTAAGTCGGTTTTGGCCTCGTATAAGAAATTGCGCCAGCCATTTCTGTTCTGCGCTTGCTGGTGCCAGTTGGAAACACCAAGTGTAGTCAGGTTATCCAACACCTGATCCTTCCAACGAAGATGTGGGCGTCCTCTTCTGCGTTGACCGCCACCGGACACCGAATCGAATATTTTTTTCGCTGGAGCGTCGTTTTCCATTCGCTCAACATGACCTAGCCAGCGGAGCCGCTCGATTTTAATGCGCTTAACTATGTCGATGTCAGCGTACAGCTCATACAGCTCGTGGTTCCATCGAATTCGGTACTCGCCATTGACGCGGATTGGACCAGAGATTTTACGAAGGATCTTTCTTTCGCAGGCTCCCAGAGTCTTTTCATCAGAACTGCTCAACGTCCAGGTTTGTGCTGCATATAATAGGACGGGCATGATTAGTGACTTATAGAGCGTGAGTTTTGTTCGTCGAGAGAGGGCTCTGCTTCTCAATTGCCTACTTAGCCCAAAGTAACACCTGTTGGCAAGAGTTATCCCTCGTTTTATCTCAATACTGACATCGTTGAAAGAGTTTACGCTGGATCCCAGGTAGACGAAGTCCTTAAAAACCTCGAAGGAGATGTTGTCAACAGTGACGTGGTTTCCAAGACGCTGGGACTGTTTATTTGTTGACACAAGGTATTTCGTCTTATCTGCATTCACTGCAAGACCCATTCGACTCGACTCTTTCGCTAATCTGGAGAATGCTGCACTGACTTCGTTCGTATTATGGCCAATGATATCGATATCATCAGCATACGCCAGCAGCATAATACTTTTGTAGAATATCGTGCCACTGCGTCTCAAATCAGCAGCTCGGATGATCTTCTCCATCATTAGGTTGAAAAAGTCGACCGATAAGGAATCACCTTGTCTGAAACCTCGTTTGGTATCGAATGGAGGAGTGAGATCCTTGCCGATCTTAACTGTGATGCTGGTGTTGCTCAGTGTCATTCTGCAAAGACGGATGAGCTTTGCAGGAATACCAAATTCAGACATGGTGGAGTATAGATGATTCCTTATTGGACTGTCGAAGGCGGCTTTATAATCGACAAAAATTTGGTCTGTGTCGATTTGTTTTTCTAGAGTATTTTTCGTAGCGTCAATATCTGGTCTATGGTGGATTTACCAGGTCTGAAGCCACACTGATAAGGTCCAATCAGCTGGTTTATGATGGGCTTCAGTCTTTCACATAATACGCTCGACAGGACCTTATATGCGATATTAAGAAGGCTTATCCCACGGTAGTTGGCGCAAATTGTGGGATCGCCTTTCTTGTGGATTGGGCAGAGCACACTGAGGTTCCAATCGTTTGGAATGCATTCTTCCGACCATATTCTGCATAGGAGCTCATGAATGCATTTAAGTAGAGCTTCGCCTCCATTCTTGAAGAGCTCAGCAGATAAGCCATCGGCTCATGCGGCTTTGTTGTTTTTAAGCCGAGCTATAGCTTTAAAGACCTCACTATGGTCAGGCAGCGGAACTTCAACGCTGTCATCCACAATTGGGGTTTCCGGGATATCATCTCTATTGGTGGGATAGTTGTCGTCGTCACCATTCAGAAGCCTAGAGAAGTGTTCCCTCCACATCATCAGTGTACTCTGGATATCTGTCACTAGATTCCCATTTTCATCTTTGCAGGAAGAGGCCCCGGTCTTGAAACCATCGGCCAGGCGTCTTATTTTTTCGAAAAATTTTCGGACCTCATTCCTGTCACCATGCATCTCAATTTTCTCGTACTCACGCATTTCCGCTTCCCTTTTCTTTCGCTTGAAAATGCGTCTCTCTTCCCTCCTCTTCTCTTTGTATCGCTTTTTAGCAGCACGCGTTACAACTGACTGCAGGGTGGCTTTGTAGGCGGCATCTTTTTCTGCAGTGGCGTCTAGACACTCCTGGTCGTACCACTGGTTTCGGCGAGGGCGATGATAGCCAATCACTTCTTCGGCAGCCGTACGCATAGAGTGGGAAATGTGATTCCACTGCGCGCATATATTGTCGATCGGAGGAGTGCTTTCTTGAAGCAGGAGTGAGAGTCGAGTAGCGAAGTCTTCGGCTGTTCGTCTTGATTGCAGCTTTTCGACGTCTAGCTTTCTCTGTGCTGGATTGTGCGTATTTTTGGTTGCGCACAGACGTGTACGGATCTTGGCTGCGACAAGATAATGATCCGCGTCTATATTGGTACCGCGGATCGTGCGTACATCTCAAACACTGGAAGAGTGCCTTCCGTCAATCAAAACGTGATCAATTTGGTTGCGCGTCTTTTGATCAGGAGACAGCCAAGTTGCTTTATGAATATTGAGATGCTTGAATCTAGTGCTACTAACGACCATGTTTCGCGCTGCGGCAAAGTCAATCAGCCTCATCCCGTTATCGGAGGTGTTGCGTGGAGGCTGAACTTTCCGACTGTTGGACCAAAGATATTTATTTTTCCCACCTTGGCGTTAAAGTCACCAAGCATGATTTTATGCCGTGGCGGGGGCTGCGCTCATAGGCCTCTTTAAGGCGCTCGTAGACTAAAACTAGAATAATTTGCTTAAATTGATAAATTCATTTTCCTTGAATTGAGAACAATTTGTCTGATGCAAGTAAAGAATTTACTGAAAACTGAAATCATTTGCTTAGTTCGAGTAAACAGTTATCCGAATACTAGAATGTTTTGCTTGATATTAGAAACTTCATTTTCTTATTTTAATAAAAATCCTTCAGCAAAGATGTAGAATAACCGATCATAAAAAATCACTCGAATTTACAAAAAAAAATCTTATAGACTTATATGTTTCCTAGTAAAGTAACAGATAAGACTATGGCCTTCGAACCATGCCATAGTTTCTCAATCCAAACCATATTAAACATATTTCTATATAAACATGTTGTGAATTGAAAGCATGCCAACATAAGTTGAAGCGAGAAAGGTTCTAGAATCAAATATTCTTTTTTCTTGTTTCAAGCAATCATTTATTTTACTCAATTTAAGAAACTAATGCTCAATATAAGGTTTAATCTTACTTTTATTTTATTTTTTTTTTTTGTTTTTTGTTCGCTTAATGGAGCAAATGAGGTTTAATTTAAAATTAAGCAACATATTTGCTTAATATAAGAATATTATTTCTTTCCGTGCAATATTTATGATTTAACAATTTTGGTTGGTGGTACAAAAGTTTGTGAATGGGATTGCCTTATATCTAAAATGGACTGAGATAAAGGCATAACACTCGCCTCAGATTCTACTTCACATATTAATTATGTGGCTTCTTTCCACGCTAAAAATATTCAGCACATGTGTCAATTGATGGCACATTCTTTTCCACTTATGTATCAACCCATTTTCGAACCAAGGCAGAATTGACTAAATAGGAATAACATATGAAACCCTTGCTACAAAGTTAAAAAAAAAAAATTATATTTAATATTAATATTTTGTATACGGCCTCTAATTATTTATATTGAAAACAAGTTTTTCGAGCTCTAGGCCAAGCATGTTGTCAACAAGACAACATGAAGAACAAAGAAGGCAACAACCAAAAACAACAACAACGGCTCTGTATAGAGCAAATCACACAGCTTGACTATACAGACTGTTTCATTGGCCGCTACACCAACTCATCAGTAGCCTTTGTCTGACTTTACACTGTGATCCACTCAACCTACTTGTTCTTCATGTTGCCTTGTTGACAACATGCTTGGCCTAGAGCTCGAAAAACTTGTTTTCAATAAAAAAAATTATAGATATTTCTTTTTTATTAACTACCTCACCGATTTGAATATATTTACATTTAACATGACTTGGCATTATGTCCGTTTGTGCATTAATTCATGGATATGTTTGCAACTAAGATTTTAAGATTTTATTTTCAAAATTAAAATTAAGCTCAAAATTTAATCAAATCAGTTGATAATCACACCTGCGCCAACTTTCAATTGAGAAAATATTTATAAATTACACAACAATTTATTAATTAATACATAACGCCTAAGCTTTTTAATTTTCGAAAAATAAAAAATAGGATGAAACCATGGCAATTTCCTTTACAACATAACGGAGGTCATCAACGTTTGGTCTCATCGCCCTCATCTTCTGTCATAGCGTGCGCACAAATCAGGCTTATGTTAAAGAATCTTGCTTTGACACGGTGTGAATTGCACGACATGATGCCGTAGTCTCTTTCCAACCACAAATCCGCATCAAAATTCGTGCTTCTCCGCATGGCCACTGTAGTATATATCACAGGATGCTTGCCATGAGCAGTGATATCAGCCTTGTATCTTTCTAGGATATCTATCAGTTGGATAGAGGCACCATCCCAATTAAGGGTTCGGACGTTCCAAGTGCATATCCGTAAATCATTGTCGGTTTTTCGTTTGCGTTAGTCGTCATCAGATTTGGGGATAATTTTTATCTTTATTCTTTTACGTTTCATTGAAATTGTTTTTTTACGTGGTGAGCTTCAAACCCAACGCACAACTTTTTAAAGGCAGGGAGCCCGCCACTCAGATTAGCCGTCAAACTAACGGTTGCCAGATTGCCGTTTCAAGAGGACACCACGCAAAGGTTTGAGTCGACTTGAGACGAGTTCGACATGGATAATGCTGGCCTCACCAGGTTGAGGCAGTCAGACACGTTGCCATGTGAAGATCGCCCCCTTGACCCTCACGCGTTGCCTTGTGAGGATCGTCCTCCCGTGTTTATAATAACTCTGTGTGATTTATTTTTCCGTTACAGTTCTGTTTGATTATGTTTTGCTCAGTGAAAAACAGCTGATTTTGACAATGTGTCAATCATGACGTAGGCAAACATACGCATGGCATAATCTTGTATATATTAGTGGTATTCAATGAACACCGTATATATACGGAAGCGTAAAACTATAAGTTTACGCCGACCGTATCCACGA
The DNA here is from genome assembly GCA_943735915.1 of Pherbina coryleti. Taxonomy (NCBI): domain Eukaryota; kingdom Metazoa; phylum Arthropoda; class Insecta; order Diptera; family Sciomyzidae; genus Pherbina; species Pherbina coryleti. Next base: position 78,440,355 of record OX030948.1, read on the forward strand.
ACCCACCCGAACAAATACCAATTAAACTGTGTAATTGTATAGAAAATAAGTTGCCATCACAAACTTTTTTGAAATCTATATTGACATTTTTAACATATGGCAATACTGTACCAATTTTTTTAATTTTTTCGTGAGCGCCAAATAATAAAAAATGCCAAAACTAAGCGAAAAAATTAAATTAAATTAAAGAACTTGCAAAATCGCTTATAATCTGTTAATAATAAAGTATAAGCCCAAAATTCTCCATACAACTTACGTTATTTTTGTTATACCAATATATGAAATCTAAGAGATTTTTCCTATACTTGTGACCGTGTATCCCCGTCTGCCACCCATATTTTACCCATTAAAAAAATATGAAGCTGCTGTGCTCAAACCAATAACAAATTTCATATAGAATTGAATTGAAAATTCAGCTGTTTGGCTAACTACGCAGCAAGCGCCGGCCCCAATTTTCACCAATAGGCTAGTGGTTAAAGCTCTGGCTTATAATGCAATCGTGCGCGGGTTCAAACCCCATGCAAACAAAAGTTTTTTGGTTATAATTTTATATATTTTTTTAATTTGTTTTTTTTATTTAATTATATTATAATTCAAGATATATATACATTTACAAAAGAAAAGTTTAAAGTTTATTTTACAAAAAGCTATAATATGTGAATAGGCAAAGATTAACATATTTTAGTTATGAAATTAGTAAAAAAATATTAAACGGACCAAATAAGTATATTAACACAAAAACAAAATTTCACAATACGAACATAAAATTTTTTCTAAATAATATTTACACCAAAACAAAATTTCAGACAACGAACAAAAAAAATTTTTCTAAATAATATTAACGCTAAATTAAATTTCACAAAACGAACATACAATTTTTTCAAAATAATATTCACCCAAAATAAAATTTCACAAAACGAACAGTTAGTTAAAAATGTTTTGTAACAATGCGTATTTAGAGGGTGCTTTTAACAATTTTGGGTTGTTTTAAGTGTAAACACAATTTTTGCAACACCTACACATTAAGGAGGGTCGCCAAAAAAAGTTTGCTGTGCAGGGTATATTAATTTTGTCACTCCGTAACCCCCATAGGAGGCGAGGTAGGTATAGAAAAGTATCACCACTCGAGTCAACTTAGCCATGTCCGTTTGTTTGTCTATCTGTCTGTATCACCACTTTATTTGAAAGCTTACTTTGAGTGGATTTTAGTACCATGCCAATTTTTTTTTTACAGTGGTCTCTATTATCAGCCATAATGGTCTTTTTTATACATATATCTTTACCAGATTATAACCGATCATAAAAAAATTATATGAATAAGCTCAATAACTCGCACTTATAACTCATTTAACTCCGATGCCATCTTTTACTATGCAACGAGATATCACTTTTAACCGGTTATAATCTGGTAAAGATATACAAAAAAGACCATTATGGCTGTTCATAAAAACTACCGTGAAAAAAATTGGCATGTTACTAAAATCCACTTAAAGTAAGCTTTCAAATAAAATGGTGATACTGCAAACTTTTTTCCCCCCAAAGGAGGTGACCCACCTTACTACACACCTGAAGCAATGCTTCCTCTGAACACGCATCATACCATCTACTCTGTGGGTCTCTTTGCGTCATTTTGCTACCTCTGTCTTTGTCAGTTATGACTTAATCACACGTACTTTCGTACTCCTTTATTAAATTCTTGCATCCCATCTTTTCGGAAAATATCTGTAAGAAAGAATGAAATGGAAAACATATATATAAATTAAAAAGATAAAAATAGTACCAAATCAAGTTTTGTGTATGAGCGTCATTTGTATTAATGACTTTTCCCATATTACTTTACTTACTTATCTGGCGCTTACAACCGTAAGTCGGTTTTGGCCTCGTATAAGAAATTGCGCCAGCCATTTCTGTTCTGCGCTTGCTGGCGCCAGTTGGAAAACACCAAGCGTGGTCAGGTTATCCAACACCTGATCCTTCCAACGAAGATGTGGGCGTCCTCTTCTGCGTTGACCACCACCGGGCACCGAATCGAATATTTTTTTCGCTGGAGCGTCGTTTTCCATGCGCTCAACATGACCTAGCCAGCGGAGCCGCTCGATTTTAATGCGCTTAACTATGTCGATGTCAGCGTACAGCTCATACAGCTCGTGGTTCCATCGAATTCGGTACTCGCCATTGACGCAGATTGGACCGAAGATCTTACGAAGGATCTTTCTCTCGAAGGCTCCCAGAGTCTTTTCATCAGAACTGCTCAACGTCCAGGTTTGTGCTGCATATAATAGGACGGGCATGATTAGTGACCTATAGAGCGTGAGTTTTGTTCGTCGAGAGAGGGCTCTGCTTCTCAATTGCCTACTCAGCCCAAAGTAACACCTGTTGGCAAGAGTTATCCTTCGTTTTATCTCAATACTAACATCGTTGAAAGAGTTTACGCTGGATCCCAGGTAGACGAAGTCCTTAACAACCTCGAAGGAGATGTTGTCAACAGTGACGTGGTTTCCAAGACGCTGGGACTGTTTATTTGTTGACACTAGGTATTTCGTCTTATCTGCGTTCACTGCAAGACCCATTCGACTCGACTCTTTCGCTAATCTGGAGAATGCTGCACTGACTTCGCGCGTATTATGGCCAATGATATCGATATCATCAGCATACGCCAGCAGCATAATACTTTTGTAGAATATCGTGCCACTGCGTCTCAAATCAGCAGCTCGGATGATCTTCTCCATCATCAGGTTGAAAAAGTCGCACGATAAAGAATCACCTTGTCTGAAACCTCGTTTGGTATCGAATGGAGGAGTGAGATCCTTCCCGATCTTAACTGTGCTGCTAGTGTTGCTCAGTGTCATTCTGCAAAGACGGATGAGCTTTGCAGGAATACCAAATTCAGACATGGTGGAGTATAGATAATTCCTTATAGGACTGTCGAAGGCGGCTTTATAATCGACAAAAAGATGGTGTGTGTCGATCTGTTTTTCCAGGGTCTTCTCCAAGATTTGTCGTATTGTAAATATCTGGTCTATGGTGGATTTACCAGGTCTGAAGCCACACTGATAAGGTCCAATCAGCTGGTTTACGATGGGCTTTAGTCTTTCACATAGTACGCTCGACAGGACCTTATATGCGATATTCAGAAGGCTTATCCCACGGTAGTTGGCGCAAATTGTGGGATCGCCTTTCTTGTGGATTGGGCAGAGCACACTGAGGTTCCAATCGTTTGGAATGCATTCTTCCGACCATATTCTGCATAGAAGCTCATGAATGCATTTAAATAGAGCTTCGCCTCCATTCTTGAAGAGCTCAGTAGGTAAGCCATCGGCTCCTGCGGCTTTGTTGTTTTTAAGCCGAGCTATAGCTTTCAAGACTTCAGGCGTCTTATTTTTTCGAAAAATTTTCGGACCTCATTCCTGTCACCATGCATCTCAATTTTCTCGCACTCACGCATTTCTGCTTCCCTTTTCTTTCGCCTGAAAATGCGTCTCTCTTCTCTCCTCTTCTCTTTGTATCGCTCTTTAGCAGCACGCTTTACAACCGACTGCAGGGTGGCTTTGTAGGCGGCGTCTTTTTCTGCAGTGGCGTCGCGACACTCTTGGTCGTGCCACTGGTTTCGGCGAGGGCGGTGATAGCCTATCACCTCTTCGGCAGCCGTACGCATAGAGTGGGAAATGTGATTCCACTGCGCGCATATATCGTCGATCGGAGGAGTGCTTTCTTGAAGCAGGAGTGAGAGTCGAGTAGCGAAGTCTTCGGCTGTTTGTTTTGATTGCAGCTTTTCGACGTCTAGCTTTCTCTGTGCTGGATTGCGCGCATTCTTCGTTGCGCACAGGCGTGTACGGATCTTGGCTGCGACAAGATAATGATCCGAGTCTATATTGGCACCACGGATCGTGCGTACATCTAAAACACTGGAAGAGTGCCTTCCGTCAATCAAAACGTGATCAATTTGGTTACGCGTCTTTTGATCAGGAGACAGCCAAGTTGCTTTATGAATATCGAGATGCTTGAATCTAGTGCTACTAACGACCATGTTTCGCGCTGCGGCAAAGTCAATCAGCCTCATTCCGTTATCGGAGGTATTGTCGTGGAGGCTGAACTTTCCGACTGTTGGACCAAAGATATTTTCTTTTCCCACCTTGGCGTTGAAGTCACCAAGCACGATTTTTATGTCGTGGCGGGGGCTGCGCTCATAGGCCTCTTCAAGGCGCTCGTAGAAGCTGTCTTTGGTCTCATCGTCCTTGTCTTCTGTCGGAGCGTGCGCACAAATCAGGCTTATATTGAAGAATCTTGCCTTGACACGGATTATGGCAAGTCGTTCGTTCACAGGTGTGAATCGCAGGACATGATGCCGTAGTCGCTTGCCAACCACGAATCCGCATCCAAATTCGTGCTTCTCCGCATGGCCGCTGTAGTAGATATCACAGGATGCTTGCCGTGAGCAACCCTGTCCCATCCATCGCATTTCTTGGATTGCAGTGATATCAGCTTTGTATCTTTCTAAGATATCTATCAGTTGGATAGAGGCACCATCCCAATTAAGGGTTCGGACGTTCCAGGTGCATATCCGTAAATCATTGTCAGTTTTTCGTTTGCGGTAGTCGTCATCAGATTTGGGGATCATTTTTATCTTATTTCTTATGCGTTTCATTGAAATTTTGTTTTTACGTGGTGGGCTTCAAACCCAACGCACAACCCTTTAAAGGCAGGGGAGCCCGCCGCTCACATTAGCCGTCAAACTAACGGTTGCCAGTTTGCCGTTTCTAGAGGACACCACGCAGAGGTTTGAGTCGACTTGAGACGAGTTCGACATGGATAATGCTGGCCTCACCAGGTTGAGGCAGTCAGACACGTTGCCATGTGAAGATCGCCCCCTTGACCCTCACGCGTTGCCTTGTGAGGATCGTCCTCCTTTTCCCCCATCAGGAGTTCCTGATGAACCCTTCAGCTAAATGATGTGAGCCCTCTATAAAATTTTTTATTTATAATATTAATAAGAAGTCAAAATTACTCCGTTTCCTTACCATTGACGTCTCATACTCAGAGTTTTTGAGTTTTTCTTTAACTTCTGTGTAGGCATCGATTGTTGAAATAGGTAGAATGGACGCGATGTCGATGGAAATTTCATCATCCGTCTCACCGGTCATGTGGCACACCATTTTATGCACCCTTTTAATTAAAACTTTACACTCGCGCACCATTGTATTTTGCGCCAATGGGTCACTTCTTTGAATAATCTGAAAAATTTTTAAATTTTCAACTCATAACTTTTTGTTAATCTATGTAAAGGGTGATTTTTTTGAGGTTATGATTTTCATGCATTAGTATTTGACAGATCACGTGGGATTTCAGACATGGTGTCAAAGAGAAAGATGCTCAGTATGCTTTGACATTTCATCAACTGAAGCCGAACGATCTGCCACAACGTCGAATTTTCAGTGAATGGGCCCTAGAAAAGTTGGCAGAAAATCCGCTTTTTTATCGACAAATTTTGTTCAGCGATGAGGCTCATTTCTGGTTGAATGGCTACGTAAATAAGCAAAATTGCCGCATTTGGAGTGAAGAGCAACCAGAAGCCGTTCAAGAACTGGCCATGCATCCCGAAAAATGCACTGTTTGGTGTGGTTTGTACGCTGGTGGAATCATTGGACCGTATTTTTTCAAAGATGCTGTTGGACGCAACGTTACGGTGAATGGTGATCGCTATCGTTCGATGCTAACAAACTTTTTGTTGCCAAAAATGGAAGAACTGAACTTGGTTGACATGTGGTTTCAACAAGATGGCGCTACATGCCACACATCTCGCGATTCTATGGCCATTTTGAGGGAAAACTTCGGAGAACAATTAATCTCAAGAAATGGACCGGTAAGTTGGCCACCAAGATCATGCGATTTGACGCCTTTAGACTATTTTTTGTGGGGCTACGTCAAGTCTAAAGTCTACAGAAATAAGCCAGCAACTATTCCAGCTTTGGAAGACAACATTTCCGAAGAAATTCGGGCTATTCCGGCCGAAATGCTCGAAAAAGTTGCCCAAAATTGGACTTTCCGAATGGACCACCTAAGACGCAGCCGCGGTCAACATTTAAATGAAATTATCTTCAAAAAGTAAATGTCATGGACCAATCTAACGTTTCAAATAAAGAACCGATGAGATTTTGCAAATTTTATGCGTTTTTTTTAAAAAAAAAGTTATCAGGCACTTAAAAAATCACTCTTTATATATACATGTGAACCCGTACATATCCAGAAGTATCTTCCCAGAAACCCACAATGATATACCCAATTTAATAACAGAGCACAAAATATAGTGGGCGATTAAATCTTTCAAGCCGTATAAATCGGCTGGACCCGACGGTATTACCCCCGCTATGCTTCAGCACGCTCTACCGGCTATCTCAACCTGGCTTTTAAAAATTTTTAATAGTTGCCTAAGGCTAGGTTACGTGCCTGTAAATTGGAGAGAGGTGAAAGTAGTCTTCATACCAAAAGCTGGGAAAGCTACTCACTCCACCGCAAAAGATTATAGACCCATTAGTCTTTCTTCCTTCTTACTGAAAACATTAGAAAGAATTCTGGATCAACACATAAGATCGCTCCTCAATGACCGAAACCTGTGTAGCAAACAACACGCCTACCTTAAAGGTAAGTCGGTGGAAACAGTCCTACATGAGGTAGTTTCGGTAATTGAGTGAAACCTCCACTTCAAAGATTACACCCTAGCTACCTTTCTTGATATCGAAGGGGCTTTCAACAACGTAAGCACAGACTCAATAAGGGCAGCTCTTGAAAATCTACAAGTGGAAGTAAAGATAACCAAGTGGATTGTTGAAATGCTGAAAAGCAGAATTATCAACACACAAATCGGTAGCAGTAAAATAAGGAAAACAACTTCAAGAGGAACACCTCAAGGTGGAGTCATATCTCCCTTGCTTTGGATCCTAGTTGTAAACGAACTGCTGAGTACCCTCAGCGAAAAAGGCTTTAAAGTGACAGCATACGCTGACGACGTCGTGCTTCTGGTGGGAGGGAAACATCTCCCAACCATCAGCAACATGATAGAAACAGCACTTAAAGAAACTGTCTCGTGGGCAGTACCAAACGGCCTAGGGGTCAACCCCGATAAAACCGAACTGGTGCTATTCACAAAAAGAAATAAAATTGAAAATTTTTGCCTCCCAAAAATAAATGGCAAAACCCTGTAGCTATCCAATAAAGCAAAATATCTCGGAGTAATCCTTGACTCAAAGCTCACTTGGAAAAGCAACACAGAAGAAAGAATTAAGAAAGCAACCAGTGCCTTTTACGTCTGCAAGAAAACCTTCGGCACCAAATGGGGGATGAGAGCCAATGTCATCCATTGGATGTACACGGCTATCGTCAGGCCCATACTAACCTATGGCTCGATTGTATGGTGGAAACCCACTGAGAAAACCAGCTACCTTAACTCTCTCTATAGAGTACAGAGATTGGCCTGTCTAGGAATAACAGGTGCGCAACGATCAACGCCTCAGGCAGACCTGGAGGTCATATTGAACCTCCTCCCCCTGGACGAGTTCATGAAAACCACTGCAACCAAAGCGGCGTCTCGACTTAAGGAAGCTCAACTTTGGAGGCACTGGACGCATGGACACGCCTCTATACTCACAAAGTATAGTCCTGAGGATCTCGCCACCACCTCCGATTACATCACCGCGGAAATAGACTTTCGGCAGAACATGTCATTCTCCTTTTCAAAAAGAGAAGAATAGGACTCGAACCACCCTTTTAGTGAACACGATATCCAGATCTTCACTGATGGATCCAAAATGGAGAATGGCACGGAAGCCGGAGTCTACTGTAGTGCACTACAAATATCGCTGTCATACAGACTTCCAGATTACTGTAGTGTTTTTCAAGCAGACATTTTTGCGATCGAGAAAGCAGCTACGACAATCCAATCAAGGAACATCAATCCATCAAGGATTACAATCTTTGTGGACAGCCAGGCTGCGATAAAAGCACTCTGCAGCGAAACAACTAAAGTGAAATCTGTACTGAGCTGCCGGCAAGCTCTCACCAGAATCAGTCCTCCCCACAAGATCAATATCTGCTGGGTCCCCGGTCATCGTGACATAGAGGGAAACGAAATAGCAGACAGATTGGCTAGGGAGGGCTCTGAACTGGAAAGTAGTTCTTTGATTGTGTCGATCATGGCTCCAATCGGAGAATTCAAAAAGAAAATAAATGATAAAGCCAGAAATAACACAAATAACTCTTGGTCAAATAGAGACGACTGTGTTATCTCTCGCCATCTCTGGCCTAAACTCTGCGAAAAAAGGAGCCAATCCCTACGCGAGTGTCCCAATCTCCAACAACGCCGCCTTCGCCACATGGGAAGCAGAGTGTACGGAAAACTGCAAGAGCTCGTACCACTGATGGATCTTTTCAGATCTATACGGAGCACCGGTTGGTTCGACCAACCTTGCTCAAGTGACTAAGATTTTTATTTTGGTTTTGCCACATTTAGGTCCACAGACATAGGGAACCACAATGGACCAATAGGCCCCCGTGTAGACAACATCGGATTGCCCTTCCCTCTTAACCTAACCTAACCCATCTATATATATAAAAAAAAAAGTTTTTATGTGTAACTACGCAATAGACTCCTAAAGTACTCATCTGATTGGCATGCAAATTTTTGTATAGAAGTTTTTTGGTACGCTGAGTGTTTTGGCGATATCTTCTTTGATCCATCTTGGACCCCAGATGGCACTGTAGTACAAGTTTTAATGAAATAAAAGAAATTTCCGTTATTTTGATACCAAAAACATATCTTCAATACTGCGAAAATTTGTAAAAAAAAAAAGAAATAATTGGCCATTTCAGCCCTTGAAAGGACTTTGACCTAGCTTCTTATGATCAATTGCGTTGTGCGTGTAATTAAGTTTGTACACAATTGACCGAGAACCGGACCTACAGGTTTAACGCCGACTCCGAACGGTTATGTTCTTGTTCTCAAGAAGCTTTACATGGCATTTTGATTACTCTCTGAGGTTTGCCATTGTCTGCAGAAAGGTGGCGGCAGTACAGAAAAATCATTTTAATTCAAATAATTTTCTGTCGCTGCTGGGGTTCGAACCCGGGTCTCCAGGTTCGTTGACATAGAGGCCACGCACTTTAACTAACTACGCCACGGACGCTACAATTTGTATTACAATGAAATTTTAGAAGCGAGATCTTTAATTAAAACACATAAAAAAATTCCTTTAATTTGACACCAAAAACATGAACATATCTTGAAAACTATGAAATATTTTAGTACAACGATATATTTAATGCAACATCTTTTGGTCAAAAATAAGAAAAAAAATCAGAAATTCAATTTGGTGGCTATCGATTTAAATATTTCCGATGTTTTAATACATTTTGTTGAATTTTTTTTTTCGTCTTAAAGCATCATCAAAATACTCTGAAAACCATTTCGCAAAAATACCGTTAATTGAGTATGTATATATATTTTAACCCTAGAGAGGTAATCACATTTTCAATGCATATTAAAAATATGTAGATAATCTACATCCAATCGACGTAGATTACCTCTCTAGGGATAAATATTTTTTTCAAAATAGGTCGGAAATATTGGAGTTTTCCTCAAAAAATTCACATAAATTGTTTTTGTTGTAAACTTAACTTGCAATATCAGTATTTTTAGTCAACCTGTTTCCGATATCTTTTAATGTTTGCTGCATGGCGTTTTGGTTCATAATAATATTATTTTGATTTGTTATAATATGGTTTTGGTTATTTATTACGGCCACTAGAAGGCTTTCCTTGTCTGAAAATTTTTGGAATTAGGAATTTAACAAAATAACTAAATCATAAATTTCCTTTGTTTGTAGAGCAACTTCGATTTGCATTTTCGACTTCGGATTGGCTCGCTACGGCTGGATCGTTGAATCCACGTGAAGTTTTAAAAATTATGCGTTGGCACTTCGGAGCAATAATTTCTATAAAAATTTAAGTTAATTTTTATTGCAGAAATGGAATATATTAGTCTAATAAATATTCTAATAATCTTTCTAATAATAAGAAAGAAATTGGTCGAACTTCCAACCAGAGAACGCAAATAAACAAAAACGAATCGATCTATTTTGTTACGTTCCGATCTTTCAAGCCAACGAAAAAAAAAACGATTCAAACACCAAAAGAACGATTGGGCGTCTATTTTATTTTTCGTTTTCTGTTACTAGCGAAACCATAAACAAAACAAAATTATTGAGCGACGAAGAGACACAAATGAAACCGAAATAATGATTCGTTCAACGATAGTCGGATAACAACAAAAAAATTCTCTACTTCGTATTATTTTGCGCAGTTAGCATTTTTTGCGCAACTTGAATTTTTTGCAGGGTTCGTATCAACAATGTTGTCTCAAACTCGATGAATGTTTGGCTTATAATATCAGAGTAAAACAGAAAATAAAGAGGACAAAACTATAGAAGCGATTTTCCTTGGGCCCATATTACACGGTGATCGTTTGATCGCGGTCAAAATATTTTTGTTGTTGCTTTCAATGCGAAACTGTCAAAAAACACTGAGAGCCAGAGCGGATGAACAATTGTTTCGCATTGAAAGCAACAACAAAAATATTTTGACCGCGATCAAACGATCATCGTGTAATATGGGCCCTAGTAGATTCTTCAAATAAATTTTTTTTCTACGTTCACATACATATATCAACCACTGAATGATGACAACGCTATTGATAAACAGGTTAAAAGCAAAATTCAAAATCAACGCGATAGAAGAGGCAAGCATCATTCACATGCTGACTCTTCCCACGGGGTTTGAGTTCAATGCCTTTTGCATACCAGTGATCATTAATGAAACAATTGCTTTGGTTTCGTTTTCTATACTGACACGTTGGCAAAAATTATAAAAATTACGTTAGTTCTCTCTTCCACTGAAAAGTTTCGTATTTGTTAGCCCTTACAAGCGAAACGAATGAAAAATAACGTTTTTGTATCACCCTAGGATCCCCAGAATTAATCTTAGTTTTACAATTTGGGCTGATAATTTCTATAACCATTTAAAAAAAGTATTATTAAAGGAGTGGAAGATATAATTCAAATTTTACCCTCAATAAGCGTATCCGGTACGTCGAAATCGGTCAAGTCCAATGAAAACAAATATTGAAATAAAAAATGGAAAAAGAAAGAAATGAGAGAAAAATTCAATTAAAATGAAGCAAAATTTAAAAGAATTTATATAAACTGATATGAAATTAAATTAAATTAAATAATCACAATGAAATCATTAAATTATGATTTATAATGAAAGAAATAAAATTAAATAATATAAAATATAATGGTGAAATATAAAAAAAAATAAAAAACCAAAAATTAAAAAAGCAAAGTACAAGAAAAATTGATTTTAGTGTAAACAATTAGTTTGAAAAATAATGGAAAATGGGTATTAAAAGAAATATTTTTGAAGCTGGAATACAAAAATATTTATATATGACTTCAGTTTTAGGTATTTTCACTAAATTACTACCTAGGTCACTACCTAATAATATATCTAATCCAGCCACCGATTGCAGTGGTTCTTGAAAATAATCTTCAATCCTTTGAAAAGTATTTCCATAAACCACATCTTGCCGACCTTCTTTCCTTGTTTCTAAAACTTTTAAAGGTCCTGTCATTTGGGAATAACAATACGAGTCATTTTCTTTTTATGAAAGAAATTGCCTACATGAGAAATTTTACTAATGTCCGGTTCAGCCGGACAATGTCCGGGCCGTTTTCTCAATGTCCGGTTAAGCACTAACCAGAACTTAGAACCAGCTGTTAGCAAAAAATCGTTTTCTCAATGTTCGGTTAGTGCTTAACTGTCGGTTAAGTTCTGATTAAGTTAATGGCAAGTTGTGGTTCCGGTTAGCTGCTATTAGGAAGAACAGCTGAGTAGAGTAAACAATTTTATATTTATTTTACACACTTATTCAAAAACAAGAAATGTTTCTTCATACGGAGTTAAATTTGGAAATTTGTTGAGTTTTTTCACTTTTATTTCATTTCGCGGTACAAAATCACAAAAAAACGTAAACACAAGACAGATGACATGCAGTTTTTGCGTATTCAAAATTGAAAATTCACAATTAATCATTAAACCGAAGGTTACTTAATCAGTACTTGGTGAAACCAAAAATGTTTTTTAGCTATCGTATGGTTAGCTATCTCCTGGTTAAGAGCTACACTAACCGGACATTGAGAAAGCGGCCCTAAGATATAACAAAAACTGCTTAAACTCTGTGGACTTCCAATTGCAGAATTCATCGAAATTTCTGCAGACGCGACCAATCCGCCCCGGGTACCACCATTTTAGGGGTGACACCATTTCGATATTTTTTTGTTATTTCTCAAACAGAAAGAAAAAGGTACAAATACATTACGTTAAAAAATGTGTGTCCCATTTTGTCGCATTGAAATTATTTCTAACAATTTGTGTATCAGTAGCTTCATGCGAAAGGAGTTTTTCAAAGCTAAAATTAATTAAGACTTATTTAAGGACTTCCATGGGACAGGCAAGGCTTTGTGATCTTGCTATTTTATCCATTGAAAATGAGCTTGCAAGTAATATTGATTTCGATGAGGTTATTTCAAATTTTGCAGCTCTTAAAGTAAGAAAAGTTAGTTTTTAAGGCAACGCCATTAATAAGATTTCATTGTTTAACCTTATACCTACATATACAAATATGTACCTGAAAATGCAATGTTTTTGTTCCGTCAGTTTTTAAGACTGCGAAGTTAATACGTTTTCTTTTTTACCTTATGCCTACATATCTAAATATACAGACACATGAAAATGTAATATTTTTGTTCCGTTTTTTACAAATTCTTATTGTTTGTCATATGTTGTTTGTTTTTTTTTCGGAAAACATAATGATAATAATAAAAACACTTAATCTCATCGAATTGGTTTCTTTTTGCATTTAGACAATTTTTATAGGGGTGACACCATGAGTATCCGCCCCGGTTGTCACCAAGCCTAGGAACGCCACTGCCTACAATGACTGTAGTTACCTACCTGACAACATTTGGGGCAATTATCCTTTCCTGTGAATGACTGAACTCCTGTTACAAAAGCTCGAGCTGGAGAGTCACAACAAAAAAGCCTAATATCAAATTTCTTAAAAAATCCTTAAGACTATTACTTTTTAAAAGAACTAGCTCGTTGGAAAACTCTTCTAAAAAGTCATTTGCATTACAAGGTTTTTCCACGCCTGAAAAGCAGGCAATGGTGAATGGGCTATGTTGAGGAAAACCAACAATTGCGCCAAGAATAGGCCAGAAAACTCGACTTCAACTAAGAAATACTTAACATGGCGATCCTACCAAATCTTTCCGAAATCTGCTGAGCTGTCATTGAAATGTCAGAATACTCCAGAGAAGAGATGGACAAACTATTCGACGAATTGAACGCTCCAAGGACATATGTAGACGAAGAATACACTCCCTGTTCCGTGGGAGATAGAGAGGTTCCAAGTTATACAGCTACGCCGAAGGTAGCAGGTCCTCAGCCATTAACGATAGAAGAATAACGATAGCGAAACATCGCAGCAAAAGTAATAGAAGCTTCAGCGATTCTATACAAGCCAACAAAAAGGAGGCATAAAAAGGAGATACAAGAAACAGCTCGCTGAACTGAAGAGACTAGCTGGGTTAGCTAGGGTGAGAATAAAAAAACACTTCAGGCAGAGATTGCGGCCACAATTAAACAAATATCAAAAATAAAAAAAATTTAAATAAAGCATGGGCTGGTAGTCCGGTGAAAAGACAACAGTTAATAACAACAATAGCAGCAGCAGTGTCAGTATCAACATATTTAAGAGTATAGTAGAAATTATATTATGTTAATTGTAACTTTATATTTAATAAATAGATATTGTAAAAATTATGTTAGAAGGCAATTACGCCAAAGTTTAGCTGCAAATGTTTAAATAAATAAAATTAAAAGATAAATAACTTCTATATTAAATATAGATATAAATATATAAATAAATTATTAAAATAATGGAAGTAGCTACAACCCATTTTTAGCAAGGGTGTTTTGGTATGCTATTCTATAAGTATTGCATGGGGTGTAGCAAAAAAATAGTTCATTTAGGAAAAATTAGATATCTTAGTTATAAAAATATTAGTTTTCATTATAATTGCTTCAGGACTTGGTGCAGTCCCTGATTGGTAAAAATAAATTTGCAACAAATAACGAAAAATTCATATCTAAGAAATGTTTGTAAGATAGTAGATTTACTTTGAAGCAATTAAACGTAGGACAAATTATGAGAAACAAGACAAAATCAAAATGATATAATGAGTAAAGAAGAAAATAGATTAAAAGATATTTTAACAACATTGAAAAAGAATCTAAACAAAACATATACTAAGAAATACATTAACAAAGTAAAACTAGTATTACAAGAAGGCTTAAGAACTATAAAAGAAGAGTCAAGCGTTCAAGACTTAAAAGATATCATAGATCTGTTTCACAAAATAGAGGCAGAAATTATAAAATTATTAAAACTAAAAGATATAAACATGGCAAATTTTGACTTGTTAACCGCAGTAAAGTTAATACCAGAATATGACGGAAAGCAGAAGAATCTGTCAAATTTTTTAAATTTAATAGAATTTTATGGAGACTCGCTCAAAGACGACAATGAAAAGAAAAAATTAGTTAAATTTGTTTTATCAACAAAACTGACCGACAAAGTTAAGAATAAATTACTCACAGAATCCAAACCAGAAACTATTGCAAGTTTAAAAGCAACCTTGAGTAAAAATTACAAATCTAATAAAACTTCATTAAACATTCACATGGAATTGTCAAGGGTATATCAAGGGAATACAAGTGTCAATGTTTTTGTTGAAAGAATAGAATCACTAATAGCCACGCTAAATCAAATTCAGATAGAGGAGCAGTGTTGTCACAAGGAGAAATAGGGACAGACGAACCAGTTGCCTATGCGATCAAATCCTTTAATAAACATGAATTAAATAAACCAATAATTGAAAAAGAATTATTAGCTATTCATTGGGGGATAAACCATTTCCGTCCTTACCTATTTGGTAGAAAGTTTAAAGTTTACACTGACCATAGACCGCTAGTAAGTCTTTTTACGCATAAAAATTCTTCATAAAAATTAACCAAAATACGAGTTGACCTAATGGACTTTGACTTGAAAATAAACACAAACGCGGACGCACTTTCCAGAATACAATTAGATTCCAGTAAACTTAGATAAATGATACCAAAATATTATGTTAATGTTATTACGCGCGAAATGAAGAATAACGTTAAAGAGAAGATGAAAGAAAATAATGAAGAAATAAATGAAAACCGTGCGATTGCCTTAGATTCAAAAGTGGGAATTGATCACCTCTACATCTGGGACTGTGTATCCATATCAGACACTAGGCGGATGAAGAAATTAGAATTCAAGAAAAATGTGAAAAAATATAAAGGTACCAAAAGAATTAAAATAAATATAGCAGCAAACACTGTAGTTGTAGAATTTAACGATAATTCACTATCAGAGGTAAAATTGAAAAAGGTAGCGCTTTCAAGATATAGTAAAATTTTTGAAAATGTGAACATAAGTGAGTTCAAAGACATATTTATTAAGCTGCAAAAGAATAAAAAGAAAGAAGAATATAAAATATTATTGTATATGAACCTCCAAGACAGGTTATAAATGAACAAGAAATGCACAGGTTAATAGGAGAACATCATAACTCAAAATTAGGAGAACATTGCGGAATCAGAAAGTGTATAGGAAAATTGAAACAAAAGTTTGTCTGGAAAATAATGAATAAAATGGTTAAGAAATTTATTAACAATTGTGAAATTTGCAATAAGGTAAAAAAAACTTAATACACTAAAGAAAATTTTGAAGTAACGGCTACTCCAAACACGTCATTTGAAACAATCACGATTGACACAGTAGGTCCTCCAAGACCATCCAGATATATATTGACACTTCAATGCGATATAACAGTAGCAAAAGCAATAGTAGAAAAATGTATTCTTAAATATGGATGTTTCAGAAAACTGTTGACGGACAAAGGAACTGAATTTACTAAGGAGGTATTAAAGAATATATGTAAATTATTAAATATAGACAAATTTGTTTCCACACCTTTCCATCATGAAACGTTAGGCTCAATAGAAAGAAATCATAGAGTACTAAACGATTACTTAATGACAGTAGGTGACAAAGATAATTGGGACGATTGGTTACCATATTATACATATTGCTATAATTCAATGACGCATAGCAGCACAAATTACTCACCATTTGAATTAGTTTTTGGCAAATTGTGCTCACTACCATGTGAAGTATTGACAAATAAAGAACAAATCTAAAACCTAGATAATTATCTAAATGAATTAAAATTTAAATTAAGATATTCACACGAACAAGCTAGGAATAACCTCATAGAATATAAGAATATAAGATGTAATAAGCAAAAACATATCAAACATATCAAATAAGCAATATAAATCAAATTTTAAAGTAGGTGGTTATGTTTATTTAAAAGTGCAAAATTAGAAAAAATTTGATAAGCCATTTAAAGGCCCATATAAAATAATTTCACAAAATAAATGTAATAGCGTTATAAAACTAGATGATAAATTATATGAAATACACAATAATAATTTAGTAAAATCTAGACAATAATATTAATATATTTTAAAATGCATAGTTATAAACAGCGCGCTTTAGATTAAAAATACAAATAAAATTGCATTTATTTAAATTTTAAAAATATAAACAAATATCATTTGTTTTTTTTTTTTGGGAAGGATGTAGTGTGCATATAGGCAACATGTGATTCATAGCGTACCAATAACCCACTCAACAGTAGCTAACTAACATATGCTGACTAACAAGACCGTCGCTTATTGTTATGACACACTTGTCAACTTAAAGTGTGACAAACTGCAATTTGAGCGACATGCAGAGCAGAATTGGTGTGTGTCCCATTGACTGACTTTTCAATTCTTTTTGTGCTATGTTTTGTTTGCATTGCATCTACTTGTAAACATCGGTCAAAGATGATCGATTTACACATGTTACCAATATGTCACATATTTCCGTAATTTTATATTAGTAGATATATATGTGTTAAGAATTGTAATTAAGAATGTAAGAATATTATGTAGAATAAGAACAAGAATGCCAAAAATCTTGGTATAAATAGTATCTTTAAATAAAGAATTCAGACTTGAATTAAATCAAAAACAAGGCGCTAGTCGCTCTTTCATTTGAAATTCTCAAGTGGGGCATTTTAATGCTCTGAAAGTCGGAAAAGCCTTTCTGCAAGCTTATACAAAAAGGCAACATTAGGGAATCATAAAATAAAAAATAAAAGAATCCTTCTCCGTCCTTGAATACTTAACATGGCATGGCATCAAGCATCAAGCCATCAATCCCTACATCAATTAAACTTCGCTTCTATCTTTAAGATATGGAAAGGAATTAACATTAAAGAATTCCTAAATTCCTACTTATAAAAACTCACCATCTGGCATGCTTTGCACTTCGACTTTCTTTCTAGATGTCTTAAAAATACCTTTGGCTGAAAGGGGCAAGTCATCAATACCTATTCTATTCAAAGTTTGAAGTAAATCAGAAACAACGTTGTGCGAAACATTGTTTCTGATAGCCCATGACCTTATCTCTCCTAACTTACCTACCTCAACCTGTTCATTAAAAGAAACATCACTAACCTCACCACCTATCGCTAATATTAGATCCTATGTCATTTAAATCTATTTGATTTTCTGCATCCACTTGTATCCCTTCGTCCCCTTCCGTCCCTAAGCCTACTTGCATCATCATGTCCACTGGCATCCTTATGCTGGATGCACCTCGTCCGCAGTCCATCTGTTCACTCACATCACAATTTTCTTGCATATCACTATTTCAAATTCTTCTACATTTTTGTGCATTAGCACGGAAAACTTGTTTTTCCTTAGATAGAAGATATTTAAAATGTAAGGTTAAATTTAATGAATCTCATAATTTTGTTCTTCCAAATTGTAAAAGCTTAAAAATAATGAAAACCAGATGGCGTTCCGTTCATACGTCAAAGTAAGAAAGTTTCTGATTTGCTGAAAAGATATCGGGAGAAGTTAGCGCGTCATGCGTTTTTTGAAAAGTGGAGACAGAAATCAGAAACGAGAAAAACTGAACAAGTCAATTTGACCTTATTAAAAATTGTAAAAAATTATAAGAAAAACTATTTGAAATTAAAAATAAAATAAAGAGTTACAAATATAATTTTCACTCATAATTCACTATTTGTTTATTAAAGAATTTAATGAATTTGTTTTTAAGGAGATATATAGGTTACAAATTTAAGAAAAAATTTTATTTCGGGAATTTTTTTTCATAGAAGGAAAAAGATATCGTTTTCAAATTATGCACATATATTTACTAACATTTAAAGAATACAAAAAAACGTTTTGACGGTATTTGATTTTTTTTTAAAATGCCAAAAAATTGACGGTGTGCAGAATATCACCAGTCTGGAACATCTGAGGAAAAAATAAAAAAAAATGAATCCTTGTTTAAGTGGTTATCGCCTGAACTAGGATAATTTTTATCCGCAGAAAAAAACAAAATGGCGGCCATTTGAAAAAAAAATCGTTTTTCGAGGTTACAAAATCGGCCGCCATTTTGTTTTTCTTGGACGGATAAAAACTATCCTAGTTCACGCGGTGGCCACTTAAACAAGGATTAATTCATTTTTGTTTTCCTCAGATGTTCCAGACTAGCGTTTAAAAACTTCCAAAACTTGTCACTGCGTTTGCTGCTGCTTAAACTTATGCTTCTAAAAATGTAACAGTCGCAGTCAAAGCAAAAGCAAAAAGCGATTGCTGATAGACTGCGAAGCACTTGAGTCTTGAAGTCGACAGCTTCGGCAGTTTTTGTTTTGAGCGACTGAAATTTTCGCTGAATTCCGAAGTTGAAGCAGCAGCAACAGTAAATGCTGCAGTTATTGTTGTCACCGCAAACAGCAGTCGTTGAAGCAGCAGCATCAGTAAATGCTGCAGTTAATGTTGTCAGCGTAGACTGCAGTCGCCGTCAACTGTTGTTTGCTATTTCTTTTGTTTTTGATTCTTCGTTTTCGTTGTCTGTTTTTATCGCTTGCTGGTAGTAAGAAAAAACTGTACAGTTTTGTTTTGCTTTTATTATTGGCCGTGCATTTATTGAAAAAAATAAAAGGGTTTTAAAATCCTTACCCCATACTTTAACAGGTGTATGTATGTGTATATATTTGTGTACGCGTATTGAAAAGTCGAAACAAATTTAATAAGTTAAATTTATTAATAGAAAAGATTAAAATTGTTCATCGTCATCTTGGTCTTGGAAGAGCGGTAAATTGTCTACAGCAGCTTCCAGAAAGTGCGGATTCAGCTTTACTAGCAATATATTCTCAAGTGTTTCCGCACTTAAACGATTCCGATAGTTCGTTAGTACTACCTTCAGCGTGGAAAATGCACGTTCAATCGTCACCTGATATAAATTAAAGTTATAAAGTGAGTAACTTTTTTTTAATTTTAAATGAAACTTATAAAATAAAAACTTTAAAAGTAAAACTAAAAACAAAATGCATAAGCTCATGACCGTTACGGTCCCTGGTTAAGAGTAAAATAAAAATTATAATATACCTGAGTGGGTGGTATTGCAAAGCACACATTACTTAATGCATACAACTCTGGATCAGTAAACTTCTTCTCATTCCAAAATGCTAGTACGTTTGCATCACTTCTTAGGAAGGGAAGCTGCACATTTTCAATTTTGGTATAAACATCGGTTACATTGCCAATGTTAGCTTCAATCCCTTGCGATAAATATTCGTTTAGTAACTCATCTTCAGCGTCAAAAAATTGGTTGGTGGATTGATGTGCACTTGTATTCGGTGTTGAACACGCAATTCCGGCAGGCTTGATTTCATTAATTCTATCCCATATTGTTTTTAAATATTGTGTTGCTTCAATTTTTTGTTTTGCTGTTAAGGTGTGATGGAACCGAGGATCTAAATACAAACATGCAATCAAACTGTTATTCCGCATTAATATGGTTGTTCTTTTGTCAAAGGACTGCAAGATCATATCACCAACTGTTTTCACTATTGGGCGGTTCGCATCTTTAATAATTTTTTCCGTGCAAATTTTGCATTTGAGCCATTGTGCGTAAAAGTTCTCATAGTGCAATTGCTCTTCTTGAAATACTTTTATGGTTTTTTGCAAAGGATGAAATACAAGTCAATAGCTATCGATGAATTCCCAAAAGGAGTCATCAATGTCGAAATTTTCGTCTTTGGTCTTATTTTTAACAAATTCGATTTTTGCGAGTACATCTTTTGCTGCTTTTAAATTTTCTGCCATTGTAAAGGTCGATCCCCATCTTGTTGGGCAGTCCAGCTGAGGCATCTTTAATTTTTTTAACTCAAAAATATCTCGATATCCATTTGATGTTTTCCTTATAAATTTTGTTAAATTACGGCAATTTAGTAAGTATTTTGTTATAGCTGATGATTTTGTCACGTCGAGGGCACAAAGTTGCGCAGTATGAGCAGCACAGCGACAAACTTGAATATTGCCCAATAACATATCTGGCATTTCCTCTACTAGTTCAATTTTTTTCAGATATTCATCATTTGCACAATCTGCTTCATTTTCTTCGATTTCTACTTCGGATACAAAAGATAGTAATTTAGTTACTTTAAGCTTATTTGCGCCGTTATCTGACGTAACTGACACGATCTGCCTTAAAGTTATGTTATATTTTTTTAAGATTTTTATCATTTCGATTGCTAGGTACTTGATGCTTTTTCAATTCAACCATACCTAGGATGCGTAATTTTATTTGCCCATCACTTATAAATTGCGCGCTAATACCGAAGATATTTCGGCATAGCTTCGTAGCACTGTCTATTTTTAGAGATAACAATCTATTTTTCACTTCAGTAGTTATGTCGTTTCTAACATTGTCTGCAACTAATTGCAAAGTTTTCTTGCAATTCGACACATTTATGTAAACATATATTTTTCCATCTGTAGCTTTAAGCCCTTCACAAATGGGGTTCAAAATAGTTTTCATGTTAGGAGAATTTAGGACATTAAAAGGAATAGAGTCTTCGGTGACAAGCCCGATATATAATCGCAGAAGCTGCTTCTTGTTAATTTCAATTTTAATTTTTTTTTTTTTTTTGTGTATAGCTTTTGGTAAAGAATTTGCCGAAGAAGGTTCGGAATTTTCGATATAACACTGAGTATTTATATTATGTAGTCTCATCAAATGGGTTTTTAAGTTTGAAACTCTGTTCTTTTTGAGCTTATTTTTGCAAATTTTACACAGCAAAATCGTCATTATCACTTTTGTCAAAATACTTACAAATATCACTTTGCCTATTTCGCGCTATTGTCGATGCTTCACAGTTGTATATAACACTTAAAAAAGCCAGCCATCTGTTTGATTCACACTTACAAACTGAAGCAATTAAAAACGAAAAAATCAAAAACAAAAGAAATAGCACACAACAGTTGACGGCGACTGTTACATTTTTAGAAGCATAAGTTTAAGCAGCAGTTCGTTTCTGACTTATGAGAATTTTTCGCTTAGCAGTAAGTCAATAAATTTATGACTTCTGCTACTTTGACTGCAGCTTTTCAATCACTGTTCCAGACTGGTGATATCCTACACACCGTCAATTTTTTGACATTTTTTTAAAAAAAATCAAATAATGTCAAAAACCGCTTCAAAAATTCTGAAAAAAATTTTTTGTATTCTTTAAATGCTAATAAATATTTGTGCAAAATTTGAAAACGATATCTTTTTCCTTCTATGAAAAAAATTCCCGAAAAAAAATTTTTTTAAAAAGTTGTAACCTATATGTCCCCTTAAAGACTTTTATTATTTTTTTTAATTTTGTTTAATTTTGTTCAATTTTATCGTATATGTTCAAAACTTAAATTCGCTTCGAGAAAACACACTGACAGCAGTGCAGCTACGTATAAAAGAGCACGATGTATATATAAATATAACTTTCCTTATTTAACATTAAATGATAACGCTAGAATGTATTGGTGAACAGCAAATATTGTTTCATTTTGAATGTAAACTTGTTATAGCTGTCCAGCTGGGTTCTATAAACATACGGCACATACGCCATTTACATCACTAATACGGCGTTCATTGAATACCACTACTATTTTTGGAATGATGGTATGGAATTGTGGTATGATGATCATGGAATGATGGTATAGTGTGGTATCTTATGTATATTACCGAGCGTTTCCACTGCCCGAACGAACGAACAGTTCATCGCGAACAAATCGTAGCGATGAATTCGGTCCAACCGTTTCTACCGCTCGAACACAAGTTGCGAATATTGGTAAGTCGCCATCTTGTTCGTTCGTGCAGTGAAAACACTGAAATTCAATGCTTGCGAAAATCAGCGTTGATTAATTTTTGTTTTTGCAAACGTACTAAATCGGATTAATTTTGACTACTTTTATGCCTTTTAATTAAAGATTTATATAAGTATTTATATAAAGAATTTATTATGTAAAGATTATTATATAAAGAATTTCATTATATAAAGTACTAATAAAATAACAAAGTAAAACAAAGTTCTTTTGCGTGAAGTTTTCAATATATTTTCTTTCTTTTTATGTTTTTCCTACGTTATTAAATACCATTGCAACAAATCTACTACTCTATGCACAAATAAACACTGGATTCGCCCAAAAAGATCGAGCGTCGGTCGATCAGAGCGAACGAATAAATCTTCGTTAGTTCGCATTTTGTAACAAACCAATGTTCCGAACCTTGGTTCGGACCAAACTATTTACACTGCCTGAACGAAAATTTCTTCGTTCGTTCAGGCAGTGGAAACGCTCGGCTACTCTGAAGTTGTTTTAGTATATCTTAATAACATTAATCTCTCCGAAATCGTATTAAAACAGAATTAATCTACTCTTCCCATGATATGAATTGGAACTTTCTTAGAAAGACTTTATTAAAGAGTAAATCTATTACCAATAAAAAGTTTCTACTTTTTTGAGTTAAAGTTTCACTTTTACCGTGCGTGGCGACCACACACATTTATTTTTTTTTTTTTTTTTTAAGTGATAACTTCTTTAGGCGAGTTTTACGTTTTCTGATCAGTGGTTTTTTCGATCCAATCGTCACGATCCCGTAATACACTTCCACTGCTTTTGTTTTTGTATGTTTGAACACGTGCGCACTCGCATTGTAGTCGTTGCTAACATACAAGCTTACGATTGTATTTTGTTGTTGTTGTGTTTCAACATTTTTATCATACGTGTGTAGGTTTGTGATTGAAAATAAAAATAAAAATATCTTTAACTGGAAAGCCATTTTCTTAAGACCATTGCATCCACAAAAAGTTTAACTTAAAGTTTGAATGTTATTTATAGCTAGCTTAACCACGAATGTTTTGGCGTCGTTAGCTTAAATAACAACGTTAAGCAATTGTTTTATATGTGATTGTAATTTTAGAAAAAATAAATAATATACAACAAAATGGGAACAACGCGAAGATGAATATGTTAACCATCATGGTTAAAAAATCAAAATAAAAGATAAAGAAAAGTTTTTCAACTAAATAAAAAAAATGTTAAGGATAATAAGGTACAGTTCAGAGTATTTATAATAAAAAATAGTAATAAAAATAAAAATAATAAAAAAGTTATACTTATAATAACTTTCAGTTCGTTGAAGGCAATCGCTCAAACGAAATCGACACCCTGTCAAGCGCAGAAGGAATTTGGTCGTAAGCATGGTATAATAATACAAGGTAGCATTGACAATTGCTTGGGAAAACATCTCCTGTCAAAAAATATACTCAAAAAGAGAGCGTTCACAATCCGCCATTGAAAACACAAAAAATGTTGAAAACGTTGAAGTAAAAAAAACAACAACCTCAGCAGCTGCAGACACACTTTCACAAACAGCTGTTTTTGACAGGAGATGTTTTCTTGTAGAAGAGAAAATAAGCAGTTGTCAATGCTACCTTGTATTATTATACCATAGGTCGTAAGCAATTGCTTGCATTAGCGCTACCTCTACTAATTACTTCGCTGCAACTGCCTGCTGCTTGACTGATTCAGCATGTATCTACCAAAAAAGTCTATAAGCTGCCATATTTTTTATTTCTGTTAACGACGTTTGTAACTTATATTGTGAATGTTAGGTTTTAACAATTTTGTCGCTAAGTACTGTTTTGAGAATACAACATTCGTTATTGCAAACTACAAACGTCGTTAGTTAACCGTAACGATATCGTATCGTTAACTTTTTGAGAATTCCACTACAGTAGCTGCATTCCCAAAATTTTAACGATAAACAATCGTTATCATTAACCACCAACATTTGTAGCTTGCAGTAAGGAATGTCATATTCCCAAAACTATGCTAAGCTACAACATTTGCTAAGAGTTCTGTCAAACTTCTGCCTACAAATATCGCTTGAATTTACGAAAAATATAATATCACTGCCATTTGACAGTTTGATTTTGAATACTTCATTAGCATTTGTCATTTTTTGTTAGAATTAAACAAGTGCATCGTAAAAATAAGTTCCCTTCATAAATTCAATGCAAAATAAAAGAAGATCCGAATGGGCCACATCCGAGCAATACGGATTAATTCTCGATTTCTTCGTGACTAATAATGAGCTTTCCGAAGGCAGATTTGTGGCACTTCATGGTCGACAGGAGACCACAATAACTGGGATGAACTGGCTGGCTGAATGGTATTGGAGGAGCTGTGAAGTCCAAGGCACAGTGGCAAGTGGTGAGTAAAATAGTGCAAAAGTTTAATGGCTTTGCTAAAGTGTGTTTTATTTTTCTTTACAGGCATGGCAAGATCTGAAAAGCAGGACGTCGGTGAAAGCACGAAAGGAAATGGCCAAGACGGGTGGGAGGTCCCTTTCTAGTTCTACTCTCACCGAAATCGATATGCGTGTGCTGGGCATCCTTGTGCTCCAATATGTGGAAGGGAGCAGGAATTCCGCTGACAGCATTCCAGAGGAAGAGGTAAATAAAGTTGCACAACAAAAGTAATGAAATTAAAGCAATGTATTGTTTTTCTAGCATTTACAAAACACCCTTGAATGCGGAAATGTTGAAGTGCTGATGGAAAGTCCAACAGTGCCCACCACTTTTCATGATGACCATTTCATTTAAGAGATGGTTGTGGAGGTGAAGGAAGTGGACGAGTTGGAGGAGGTGGTGGAAGCAGAAAATAAGAAGGGCGGAGGCAAAAATGTGCGGCCGAAACGACCAAGAAAGCGGAGCATTTTCGATTCCACCAGGGATCAATTTGCTGCAATAGCAAGGCAGCAAGCAATTGTAATAATGGTTAGTGCAATAATTTCTGTTAAACCTTCAAATTTGAAACTACTTTAAAAAAAAAAAATCCGATATATTACTTATATGTGCTCAAATCTAAATACTTGGGATTTTGGCTTGGATTTACATCAGTATAAATCGAAAAAATTGGGTTTTCAGTGGTACTAAACTTAATTATTTGGCTGTAATATAGAGTCAAAATGACACTAAACGCCTTTTTAGTTAGAAAAAATTAAATGCGTTTGAAGGTTAAGATATTTTTTCTGTTTACCTTTAGATGCAAGCTGAAGCAGCAAAGCAAAAATTAGAAGCAGCGGTGGTGCTTCAGTTTTGGAGCAGCTTATAAATCCACCGACCGTAGAGGCAATTTCTGCTGCAGATGAAATTTAGTTTTATATCCTCAATTTGTATTACGAAAAAGCACACCAACGATAAGAAAGAAATGAGAAGCCATAAAAAAATCTATTGCTTTTCGTGTCTTGATTATCGTTGGTTTACATTTTCGTGGTACTAATAAAGGGATAAAACTTTAATATTTTAATTTTTATTCATAATATATCTCGAAACGAACAGTATCATTCTTGCGAGAAACGAGCAACAATTTTTAAATGAGAATCTGTTTTGTTTATTGTTTCTTGCACGAACGATACCGTTCGTTTTGAGATACATACATTTTTGCCTTATAAAAGTACAAATTAGTTGTAAAAAAAGTACAAATTTAAGTGTTAAATTGTAGCAAAACTACAAATGTATTATTTTTTTTAATTTTCATTTATGTAAATATTTTATAAGTGAAGAAAAATATAAAAACAATGAATTCTGTTAATTAAAAAGACTATAATTTCTGAATTTTAGATTTTTAATATTTTACATTTTTAGCTTTTAAGATTTTTACATTTTTAGGTTTTTAAAAACCTGATAAATTAATATCTGAAAAACAATGTAACTGTTTTAATATTTTTTAATTAAAAAAATTTTTCGGCAATCAGTCGGTCTTGAAAGCGTTTCGCAATTGATGAATGAACACCATTTGCCTCGTTTGCAGTTGCTGCAACCGAATCTATATTGGGCAACAGTTCCACCGCCTTCAGTTGCAGATATTGACAACAGGCTCATGTTGTGCAGAACTGCACAAGCGTTCACTAGTTTGCCTGCAAAGCCAGGCTCGTACATCAGTACGGGCCTTGCACAATATCTTGTTATACCGAAACTTGGGAGTACCTTCTGGGTAATTTGGAAGAGGTTTCATGACCAGAGTCGCCTGCAAGCAAAAAATTATTCGGTGGAATTTAAATTTTAAAAACGTACCAATTAAAAACGTGCGTCGGTCACCGTGTTCATATCCTCGTAGCATAACCTGCCGAGCAGCACAAGCATTCCATATATAAGCATCATGACGAGCTTTTGGATACCTTGCATTGACATTTATAATTTTCAGGTTTGGATCGCAAATCTTAAACAAAAACAGAATAATTGCAAATTTTGCAATTCAATATAAAACTTTCCAGTCACCATTTGAACGTTTATAGAATGGTCACCATGATGGTTTACGCACACCTTCTCATGGAATTGTGGTCCAACGATGGCTATATGGGAGCAGTCAATCGCTCAAATGGCTCCATCAAATGGCTCATGAGCTGTTGTAAACAGCGTTACTGATGCCTGTTGCTCAATGCGTGTCATCGGGAAACGCACATTCAATCGAAAAATTTTTCGTTGATGGCATCAGTAACCCTATGAATCGAGTGGCTGACAGATGATTGACTCATCGTGATCCCAGACTGCCGCCCTACTGGCCACTGGTAGCACCGTTCCATAAAATCTAATAGCTGGAAAGATCTTGTTGAAGGAATTGTGGATAAAAACAATTGCAACGTTATTCTTATTTTGTTTCTTACCTGATTTTCCGCCGACAAAGCGGATATTGTTTTCCGTTCTAAACAGCTTCCAATTGACTCTGTGATACTATAAACTATTTCGGGAGTCAAACGCTACAACTGGATAAATTTTGACTGGTCCAAATCAAAAGGGCTGTCCACTTGTTGAAGAACAGACCACTCCATAGTACATTTTCTCATGGAAATTTCGCTCTCCGTTTCGTATGCCATTATTTAAAATTGGTTTTTAACTTGAATTTAACACTTATTTTCTAAAATTTATTCAATGCTTTAAGCTTCATTCATTTAATTTATTAACGATAGTATTGTTACAGTTTACGAAGTCTAGAAAAAGTTGTTAAGCTAGCTTTAAATATCGACAAAGAACTGTCAAAGTAAACAATATAAATAGCTCAGTAGCAGAATTCCCAAACGCTTTAACTACAATTTTCGTTATCGTTAAGTCCTCTCGGCTACGATTGTCTTTAACTCGCATTCCCAAATATAACCTAAGCTATTTATATCGTTTATTTTGACAGTTGTAAGACAATATTTGTACCTGGCCTAGCTACAAGTTTAAAGACGTCGAAAACGAAACAAAACTTATCGTTGAGCAAGTAAGTAAATAAGTGAATCTTTATTTTTCCAATTTTGGAGTTATTTTCCAAGATAAATTTTTTTAATTAATAGAAACAAACATTAGAAATGGCATTCCAGTTTATGGGCATGGATGCAACTGCTTTATATAGCGGAATTGAAATGCGACAAGACGCAGCATAAAGAGCAGCTCTTCGGCAAGTGGACACCCTTTTCGATTTGGAGCAATCCAAATTCGTACAATTGTACCGGTTGACCCCCGAGATAACGTGGAGCTTATTGGAGTCGATACGGACTTCTTTAGAACAACGGACAATCTCCGCTTTATCAGCAGAAAATCAGGTGAGAGGCAAAAAGTGAATGTTTCAAATGTTTTCATCAACATCTTTAACTAGCTATTTGCTGCGCTTAGATTCTATGCTACTGGATGCTATCAACGACCTGTGGGGGAGCAGTCAGGCATCACCATGAACCAGTCTTCTGTGAGCCTGTCCATCTATAGGGTAACAGATGCCATAAATGGTCAAATATTTCGATCAAACGTGCGTTTCCCCATAACTCACATTGAGCGTCAGGCAGCGGTCGATCTATTTAGGACAGCGCCCCAGCCTTTTGATGGTGCCATTGGGGCAATTGACTGC
Source organism: Pherbina coryleti (assembly GCA_943735915.1). Classification (NCBI taxonomy): domain Eukaryota; kingdom Metazoa; phylum Arthropoda; class Insecta; order Diptera; family Sciomyzidae; genus Pherbina; species Pherbina coryleti. Next base: position 78,468,897 of record OX030948.1, read on the forward strand.
TCCCACGTAGCCATCGTTGGGCCACCACAGCACGAGGAAGCATATGTAAACCACCATGGATACCATTCGATAGATATACAAATGGTAAATTGAAAAATTTAATAAAAACTCAAAACTGAACTTATTTCAATATTTTTCCATACGATTTGCCATCCGAATCTGAAGAAGTTGTTTGTACAACTTAAAATTCTGTAAAATTTATAAAAACCTTTTGCTTGCAGGTGACTCTGGCTACCCGTTGGAACCATGGCTCATGACACCTCTTCCAAATCAGCCAGAAGGTACTCCCAGGCATCGGTACAACCAGGCTCTATGCAAAGCAAGAAATTGTGTGGAAAGGTTGTTTTGTGTTCTGAAAAGTAGGTTCCGGTGTCTTTCAAGACAGAGAGTTCTCATGTATGAGCCAGGATTCGCTGGCAGAATTGTTAATGCTTGCGCAGTTTTGTACAACATGAGCCTCTCCTCGATAAGCATGGTAAGAATGGTAGGGGTGTTGCCCTATGTTGAAGCGGAGGCTGCAATAGATGAAGAGGATGACAATGGAGTTCGTTCATCTGTTGCAAAACAAATTCAAGATCGTTTGATCTCAGAAAAATTTACATAATCAAAGGAACTGAAATACAATTTTTTTACATTATTTTCATTTTATATATTATTCACATCTTTTAAAATAAACTTAAAAAAAACTTCATTAAAACAAAAACTTCAAAAACTTATAAAACTAAAAACACGAATAAATAACTACTAATTACTTAAAACGTCCACCAACTCCTCGATGGTTTCAATATTACGGTGACCGGAGGTGTTGGGTACTATTGGAGTCTCAAGCAGCACATCAACATCTCCGGCCTCTAGCGCAATTTGGAAATGCTATAAAGTGAAAAACAAAAATTATCAAAATATCATAAAATTATATGCAACCATAGATACCTCTTCCTCCGGAATGCTGTCAGCGCAGTTGCTGCTGCCTTCGACATATTCCATTCCAAGGATATTCAGCACCCGAAAATCCAGATCAGTGAGCGCAGGAATGGAAAGGGGCTTACAACCTGTTTTGCCCATTTCCTTTCTGCGCTCTCTTGCCTTCACCGACGTTCGGCTTTTGAGGTCGCGCCATGCCTATAAACGAAAATAAATTGTACTTTGTCAAATAACTGCATTTCTGTATTTTGAACTCACCACTTGCCACTGGCCCGCTGACATCTCAGCTCCTCCAACACTGTTCAGCTGGCCAGCGAGTTCCTCCCACTTCCCGGCTGCTTCGTGACGAACATGCATTGGCACGAACTTCCCCTCCGCTAGGCCCTTATTTAAAACGAAAAAGTCCAGCATCATTGCATACTGCTCAGCTGTTGCCCGACTTGACCTTTTCTTATTTAATTTTTTTTTTGTGTAGTTTTTATTTTGTTTTCGTTTGTTTGTTTTTTGTCTTCTTTTTTCCAATTTGATCTGTCAAATGGCAGTGCTGCCACATTTTCGATAGAAGTAAGCAATATTTGTAGGTAGCTTTTTGACGAAACTTTTAGCAAAAGTTGTAGCTTAGCAGAGTTTTGAGAATACCATTTTTGTTACTGCAAGCTACAATCATCGTTTTTCAGCGATAGCGATTGTAGATCGTTAAAATTTTGGGAATGCCGCTACAGGTTTAGTTTTGGAAATACGAGTCAGCAAAATTGTACCTAAGAACAATTAACGATAACGAAAATCGAAGTAAACATGTTTGGGAATGCAGCTACAGGAGCAGTTGTTTCCTTGCAGCTCACTAATGTTTTATTTAGAATTTGTCTAAAGAATAATCCGTACTCATCATCATTATAAATCTGTTTTGTTGAAAGATTGAGCTCCTTGGTTTTATTTCTGAGCTAGATTAAAAATCGTTTGACCGATTCTGACACATTGAATAAATTTTATTTCCATAAATTCTTATGTTGCGAAGACCATTCCTCTTTTTGAAATTGGACAACTAACCATAATTTGCGTTCAAAGATCCCTCCTTTTCTTGTTATGTCTCATGAAACTAACTATCTTTTGATTTGATGATATTTTCGGAAATGGACAGTTTTTGATTTCTTTGATAAAAACCATAAAAAACATTTGTAGAGAGCCTTTTTAATTTTCGAATATTTCCAGTATTTTAGAGTTTGCCGTCTTCCTGGCTCATCTTCCAAACTTCCGGCATATTTTAAAACTGCGTCTTATTTTTTTAATATTTAAATAAATTTGAATCTGAAGTAATTGTGTCGTATTTTAGCTACCACAAAATAATAGTTTAGAATATATCTATATATATATATATATATATCTATATCTGTCTTAGAATATAATAATTACAATAAATAAATTTACAGAAAAATATTAATATCAACTTGTCAACAATTCACTATTTATTATATAAGCCCAAAACTAATATATACAAGATTATGCCGTACGCATGCCATACCTACGTCATGATCGACATATTGTCAAAATCAGCTGTTTTTCACTGAGCATAACATAAACAAACAGAACTGTAATTGGAAAATAAATCGCACGGAACTATTTAGCACTATAATTTGTCTCTTCTTGCACGAACAGAAAATCAGTGAGAAAAACAGAGCAAGTGTCTTTTCCTATCTACGTAACGAAAGACCAAACGTCTTGCGCAGAACGGTGCAACTTTTTCTGCCTCTGTTGGCGTATTCTGATTTCTTTTATTTTTGGTATAAGCCTATGCTCACTTACTTACTTACTTATCTGGAGCTTACAACCGAAGGTCGGTTTTGGCCTCGTATAAGAAATTGCGCCAGCCATTTCTGTTTTGCGCTTGCTGGCGCCAGTTGGAAACACCAAGTGTAGTCAGGTTATCCAACACCTGATCCTTCCAACGAAGATGTGGGCGTCCTCTTCTGCGTTGACCACCACCGGGCACCGAATCGAATATTTTTTTCGCTGGAGCGTCGTTTTCCATTCGCTCAACATGACCTAGCCAGCGGAGCCGCTCGATTTTAATACGCTTAACTATGTCGATGTCAGCGTACAGCTCATACAGCTCGTGGTTCCATCGAATTCGGTACTCGCCATTGACGCAGATTGGACCGAAGATCTTACGAAGGATCTTTCTCTCGAAGGCTCCCAAAGTCTTTTCATTAGAACTGCTCAACGTCCAGGTTTGTGTTGCATATAATAGGACGGGAATGATTAGTGACTTATAGAGCGTGAGTTTTGTTCGTCGAGAGAGGGCTCTGCTTCTCAATTGCCTACTCAGCCCAAAGTAACACCTGTTGGCAAGAGTTATCCTTCGCTTTATCTCAATACTGACATCGTTGAAAGAGTTTACGCTGTATCCCAGGTAGACGAAGTCCTTAACAACCTCGAAGGAGATGTTGTCAACAGTGACGTGGTTTCCAAGACGCTGGGTCTGTTTATTTGTTGACACTAGGTATTTCGTCTTATCTGCGTTCACTACAAGACCCATTCGACTCGACTCTTTCGCTAACCTGGAGAATGCTGCACTGACTTCGCGCGTATTATGGCCAATGATATCGATATCATCAGCATACGCCAGCAGCATAATACTTTTGTAGAATATCGTGCCACTGCGTCTCAAATCAGCAGCTCGGATGATCTTCTCCATCATTAGGTTGAAAAAGTCGCACGATAAGGAATCACCTTGTCTGAAACCTCCTTCCCGATTTTAACTGTGCTGCTGGTGTTGCTCAGTGTCATTCTGCAAAGGCGGATGAGCTTTGCAGGAATACAAAATTCCAGGCGTCTTATTTTTATGAAAAATTTTCGGACCTCATTCCTATCACCATGCATCTCAATTTTCTCGCACTCACGCATTTCCGCTTCCCTTTTCTTTCGCCTGAAAATGCGTCTCTCTTCTCTTTGTATCGCTCCTTAGCAGCACGCGTTACAACCGACTGCAGGTTGGTTTTGTAGGCGGCATCTTTTTCTGCAGTGGCGTCGCGACACTCTTGGTCGTGCCACTGGTTTCGACGAGGGCGGTGATAGCCAATCACCTCTTCGGCAGCCGTACGCATAGAGTGGGAAATATGATTCCACTGCGCGCATATATCGTCGATCGGAGGAGTGCTTTCTTGAAGCAGGAGTGAGAGTCGAGTAGCGAAGTCTTCGGCTGTTTGCTTTGATTGCAGCTTTTCGACGTCTAGCTTTCTCTGTGCTGGATTGCGCGCATTCTTGGTTGCGCACAGGCGTGTACGGATCTTGGCTGCTAAAAAAAGATAGTGATCCGAGTCTATATTGGCACCACGGATCGTGCGTACATCTAAAACACTGGAAGAGTGCCTTCCGTCAATCAAAACGTCATCAATTTGGTTGCGCGTCTTTTGATCAGGAGATCAAAAGCCTATCTCACACGTCAATCAAATGATTGAAGAACAAAAGTATTTTTTTTTCTTTTTACTCTCTCTGAGAGTATACCAGTGATTTCTGCTCACACCAAAGAAATAAAATATAAGGGAATGGTGTTCTTCCACATACAGTGTATGTGTACTGAGGCATGTTTCATAAATTGAGGTAGCGAGAGTGCAAGAGTTTTTTTGACAGTTCGAACGCACGTATGCCCGAATAAATTTTGAGTTTATTTATAAATACGAAATATCTAATAAAAAGCGATTTTCATTGCTATATTTTACAAAATTATCAAAGTTAATAATATAAACAAATGATAAAAAATGCGTTGTGTAGTGAGAAATTGTGCAAGCAGCCAGAAATTGAAGAACAAGGCGATTTCCTTTCACAAGTAAGTCTACCGACACCAGTTGGATTTTTTTAAAAAAATAACGTAATTAATATCTAATTGTGTTAAAAGAAGTTGTTACAAATTAAAGTTTAAATATTTCAAATTGGAATTTTGAAAAAAAATTAAAATTAGAGCTCGTTGCTTTGCGCCAATTTTAGTGCGATCGAACTGTCAAAATACAAATACCGCTTCAGGGTTGCATTCACTTAACATAGTTGCACATATTTTCAGTGCGCTCTTTTTTTCAGTTAATCAGTTTTAATACCTTTTATATATTTCAGATTTCCACGTATGCTTGATTTAAACTCCCTTTGGATTCGAGCACTGGGATTAGAAAATGATGCTGTTAATGCAAGATCAGTGGTTTGCTCAAATCATTTCTTTGAATATAATTATATTGGTTTCTCAAAGTCGAGCAGAACTTTATTTCCGTAAGCGGTACCGCATATTGATGCTCGCAGTAATGAAACGTAAGTATTTTTCTCATTATATATAAATAAATGAATGCACATTAGTGACATTATTAAATGATATGAACCTATTATTTAGTGATATTGATTTGCTGCCTAGCTGCAATTGCGATTTTATAGAAGAGGCAAGTAATGACAAAGAAAATGTCAGAATTATTAAAAATATTCGCATTGCGCCACCCACGGTTCAAGAAAGTCTAATAATTAAAAAAAGTTCTCTCAAGAGAGCTATGGAGTCAGGCGATGATTTATCGTTGACTCCACGAAAAAAAATGGCCAAGGGAAAACTCCAAACATTAAAGAGAACAGTTTTGGAAAAAAACCGAAAAATAAAAACTTTAAACTAAAAAGTTCGGCGAAAATCAAAAAGGATTGCCTATCTTAAGGACATTATTTCAAAAATAAAGAAAATAAACCTCATAAATGAGGAGACTTGTGAGATTCTCAACAATCTTGGTGACATGAACGCGGAACTCTTTACAAGAAAGCTGAAGAAAGTAAGGGGCATGCCAAACGCAAGGATGTACCAGCCAGCTTTGAGATCATTTGCGCTAAATTTAAATTTTTTGTCACCGAAGGCATACGATTTCGTTCGGCAAAATTTTGGAAACTGTCTACCGCACTCTCGTACGCTAGCCAAATGGTACGAGGGTATTGATTGCTGTCCAGAATTTACAACAGAATCTTTCGAAGAAATCAGTGCCGCAGTGGAAGAAGCACAAAGTAGAGCAGAAAAAATAATATAAAATTTAGTTTTTGATGAGATTGCGATGCGAAGGTAAGGATCTTAAAAATAATTTTGTTTTCTTTTTTAAATTAGAAAACTACAATACCAGACACATAGATTGGAGCAGTAAAGGGTCTATTGGATACACCTTTATTGGAGATGGTGACTGCAGCAGCACAGAAGCAACCCAAATATTGCTTTTCATGGTTGTGTGCGTAAACCAGAGTTGAAAAATCCCTGTAGGGTATTTCCTCATCACGTCTCTTGACGCAAGTCAAAAGGTAAATTTGGTTAAAATTGCTTAGAGCATATTTTAGCAACAGGAGCTGAGGTAGTTGGGGTAACTTTTGATGGGGCAGCAGTAAACTTTACTGCAGCTAGACTTTTAGGATGTGATATTTCAGATATAAGTACAGAAAGTGTTTTTCAGTTAGATTCTTAACCTTGTAGATTTTGTGTTCTACCGGACCCTTGTCACATGGTAAAATTAATTAGGAATTCTTTGCGGAAATAGGAAAGTTTGAGGATTCCGATAGCAATATCATTAAATGGCGGTATCTTCAGAAGCTGGTAGATTTACAAGAAAGAGAAGAATTGCATTTAGGAAATAAGCTGAAAAGGGCTCATATTTATTTTTCTGATCAGAAGATGAAAGTTAGGCTTTCAGTGCAAGCTCATAGTAAATCTGTAGCAGATGCATTAGATTTTTGTAGGGAAATACTGCTTTTACCAGAATTTCAAGGTAGTAAAGGTACGGTAAAATTCATTAGGAATATTAATAATGTTTTCAACATTTTGAATACTAGAAGCATGCATAAATTTGGGTTTGAAAAATATCTTTGTAATGCGAATATTGATAGTTTATTGTCATTTGAAAATAATTTAGTTTCATATTTAAGTCAACTTCGCTTGCTAAATGGGCAATTAGTACTAAGTAGTCGCAGAAAGACTGGGGTTATAGGTATTATAGAATGTATTAAAAATATAAAAGTAATTTATGAAAGATTTATAGCTAGCAAAATGTTACATTTCGTACCATTTTACAAGTTAAATCAGGATCATTTAGAATTATTTTTTAGTTCAATTCATTCTCATTTAGGCCACAATGATAATCCTTCTGTTAAGCAGTTTATGGCTGCTTATAAGAAATTGATTATAAGTTGTAAAATAAGAGAGGGTGGCATAGGCAATTGTGTACCACAAGAAAATGTAGAAATTTTAAATGTTGGTTCTTCAAATTCAATTAAATCTAAAAATTAAGAGTCTGTATAGTGAAGTCAAGAAGCATATATTAAAATCATAGATAATGAAGATGGTCATAATGAATTTTTTTTTACGATTACAATTATTTTTCAGATCCTAGCATTTTAACTGAATATACATATCATGTATTTAAGTATATAGCAGGGTTTGTTGTGTTCAAGTTGCAATCAATCTTAAAATGCAATGAATGCAAAATAGATTTAGAGGGTGAATTAAATCAGCAATCTTTAATTAGTTTTAAATCGCGGGGATATTTGAAAATTCCATCAAAATCAGTAGAAGATGTTTGTATTATTGCTGAAAAAGAACTTCGGATACAAACGAATCTATTAGATAAAAATAAATTTATTTTGCATCCTATATGGGAAAAACCATTTTTGAAGGTCATATTAAGAATTCAGACCATTATAATATTGTAGTTAAAAAATTAATTGAAATATTTTTAAAAACTCGTTATTTTTATAAAGGGTGATTTTTTTGAGGTTATGATTTTCATGCATTAGTATTTGACAGATCACGTGGGATTTCAGACATGGTGTCAAAGAGAAAGATGCTCAGTATGCTTTGACATTTCATCATGAATAGACTTACTAACGAGCAACGCTTGCAAATCATTGAATTTTATTACCAAAATCAGTGTTCGGTTCGAAATGTGTTTCGCGCTTTACGTCCGATTTATGGTCTACATAATCGACCAAGTGAGCAAACAATTAATGCGATTGTGACCAAGTTTCGCACTCAGTTTACTTTATTGGACATTAAACCAACCACACGAATGCGTACAGTGCGTACAGAAGAGAATATTGCGTCTGTTTCTGAGAGTGTTGCTGAAGACCGTGAAATGTCGATTCGTCGCCGTTCGCAGCAATTGGGTTTGTGTTATTCGACCACATGGAAGGTTTTACGCAAAGATCTTGGTGTAAAACCGTATAAAATACAGCTCGTGCAAGAACTGAAGCCGAACGATCTGCCACAACGTCGAATTTTCAGTGAATGGGCCCTAGAAAAGTTGGCAGAAAATCCGCTTTTTTATCGACAAATTTTGTTCAGCGATGAGGCTCATTTCTGGTTGAATGGCTACGTAAATAAGCAAAATTGCCGCATTTGGAGTGAAGAGCAACCAGAAGCCGTTCAAGAACTGGCCATGCATCCCGAAAAATGCACTGTTTGGTGTGGTTTGTACGCTGGTGGAATCATTGGACCGTATTTTTTCAAAGATGCTGTTGGACGCAACGTTACGGTGAATGGTGATCGCTATCGTTCGATGCTAACAAACTTTTTGTTGCCAAAAATGGAAGAACTGAACTTGGTTGACATGTGGTTTCAACAAGATGGCGCTACATGCCACACATCTCGCGATTCTATGGCCATTTTGAGGGAAAACTTCGGAGAACAATTAATCTCAAGAAATGGACCGGTAAGTTGGCCACCAAGATCATGCGATTTGACGCCTTTAGACTATTTTTTGTGGGGCTACGTCAAGTCTAAAGTCTACAGAAATAAGCCAGCAACTATTCCAGCTTTGGAAGACAACATTTCCGAAGAAATTCGGGCTATTCCGGCCGAAATGCTCGAAAAAGTTGCCCAAAATTGGACTTTCCGAATGGACCACCTAAGACGCAGCCGCGGTCAACATTTAAATGAAATTATCTTCAAAAAGTAAATGTCATGGACCAATCTAACGTTTCAAATAAAGAACCGATGAGATTTTGCAAATTTTATGCGTTTTTTTTAAAAAAAAAGTTATCAGGCACTTAAAACATCACTCTTTACCATTTTTTAATAATTTTTTTAAAAAAATGCCTTTTTCCACTTTTTTGGAAACCTACTCAGTAAAACGTAACTCTGTCACGTCAAAAATAAATAAAATAATTACACAAAAATATGTGATGTAATATATTATTTTTTTTATTGAAATAGAATTTAATTAAAAATTTTGCCTTCATTACTAAAAAACTCTGCAAATTCATTTCGAATTCTGCCAGCTTCGTTGGTGTGTCTTTTTGGGTTATCAATTCCGTTAGCCCCTATTGCTGTATGAGGATAAGAAGATCTTCCTCCAGCTGCTGAAAGAGCGGTATAATTTACGCTTTTCCATGCGAGGAAGTTATGTAGAGCACAGCAAGCTTGCGTTATTTTTACTACTTTTTCTGGTCGCAAGTGTTTTGTTGACTGTAGAACTCTAAATCTATTTGCCAATATTCCAAAAGTACATTCGATGGTTTGCCTCACATGACTGAGTCGAAAATTAAAGTTTTGTTGGTATTTTTCCTTTGTATGGAAGGGAAAAGGCTTCATGATATGTTTTTCCAAGGGAAATGCATCATCGCCTATGATGACGTAGGGCAAATTTCTATTGTTCCCAATAGTTTTATCTGGTGGGAAATATTGGTATCCTTTGGAAAGAACATTTCTCAAATCACTTCGACTCCACACGCCCCCGTCGCTTATTCGACCATTGCATCTAATGTCTACGAAAGTAAATTTGTAGTCCGCATCACAAATAGCCAACAAAACAATGCTGTGAAAACCTTTGTAGTTATAATAAAGGGCTCCATCAGTTTTAGCTGCTCTAAAGGCAATATGCTTTCCGTCAATGCTGCACAAGCAATGTGGAAAATGCCAGCGGGATTCAAAACTTTCGGAGATTTTTTCCCAATTTTGAACATCTGGAAACTAGAAAACAAACGTGTTAAAAATTGTATCTGATGAAGCGAATCATATTGACTTGCCTGTAAGTACTTGCCCTTTAAGTTATTGTAGAGCAATTCACAAATTTCTGGAACACGCTCACAAATATAAGCATGTGATATGCGTGTATGAAACTCGGTGCTGCGATATGATTCTCCTGTAGCTAAAAACCTTAAAACGCAGGACAAGCAATCGGTGGGAGTAATGGCCGGGCGCATCTTTGTGTCCTGTCGTTGCATGTCGGTTTCTACGATTTGCAGTAGCTCCACAAAGCATTCCTCGTTCATGCGCAAATATCGCCTGTATGAGTCCTTATCCTCCAACTTTAGCTCCTTGTGCAACAAATGGTTAGCGCCCTTGTGGATTCGCCGCAACTTCCAAGCTTTTACTCACTCGCGTTTCTTTCTTTCATTTTTCCTTTTCAAGGCGCACAATACGGCAATGTTGGTCATACTTAAAACGAATGTGGAAATTTCTTCTTCGGAATCGTACATTTGTTATTTATATTATAATTTATAATCTAGGACAATCTATAATAAAATTATATATTAACACAAAGCAGCGCGAAAAAAACAACAGAAAAAAAAAACAAAATACGTCAATATGAGGCAGCCTCAAAGTGAGGCAATAATTTGTGTGTGAACACTTTACAGCTGACTTATGTCAAAATGAGGCAAGTGAGTCGCCTCTTTTGAGGCAAGTCTGAACAGCCTCAATCAGGTGTGAGCCAAGGAACTAAGATATAGGGAAGTGATGCAATAGCACAAAAGTTAGGTATTTTTCTTATTCGTGTTAGTTGACACAAATATATAAACATTCACACAGGGCCGTATTCGGTTGCATCGAAAGAGAAGGCGGAAATTGTTTCTGGTTAGAATTACATATAAAATAGGTATTTAGAGTTATGTTATAATAAAACGTTTGATAAAAAATGACCTAATATATTAAAAAAATTATAATAGTGGTATTCGCCCTTTCTTGTATTAGTTATATTAATTGTAATTGTAACTATAAATGCAAGAGAAAGTGTGAACGACCATCACAAAAAATACGATTGGCTACATTAGTGTAAATTGAACAGCTGATTTGCCAACATTATTTCCTTGCAATATGCCGCGAAAATCAGAAAAATCGAAAATAATTAAACAACTTTTAAAAACTAAATCAGTATTATGGGAGGAAAGTAAATTTGCATATTTAAAGTATTTTCTCAACTGAAATCTACATTTTACAGACATGGGATATAGTCACGATGCTGTAGATGAAGTGCTAGACGAGCTCATGGAGGATGTTACCATTGTAATGGCATGTCGCTGTGGAATTAAAAGCATCACACTAAAATCGTGCACTTGGTGCAATGAAATATTGACAAGAATGGATGATAATCACTTTCTACATATGCGGAGAGTTTACCGAAACCAGTTTACAGGTATTTTAGCACTGATTTCTGGTAACGAAGAATTCAACAAATCACATGCCTGTGAACAGTTTCCATTGGAGTTGCAGTTGGCGATTGAGCTTTTTAGACTAGGGTCGTCAGGAGAAAGTGCCACCATAAAAAAAATTGCTACAATTTTTGGAATAAGTGATGGTGGCACAATATTAAAAATAACGCAACGTGTTTTTAATGCAATTTTAAAACTAAGATCCAGATATATATTTTGGCCAGACGCATTGGAACGCGAACAAATTGTGACTGAAACATTCCGTGAACTGCCATTTTGCATTGGATACGTACATTGCACTAAGCTAAAATTGGCAGAATCACCTGTTCGCAACCATGCATCGTATTTTTCAAGAACTCATGCTTATTCCATTAAAGCGCAAGTCGTTTGCGACTACAAGCTTCGTATTCGAAGTGTAGTTGTAGGCCACTATAGAAGTGCTCACGATGCAAAAATATTTCGTTCGTCTTCTTTATTTAAAAACAAGCAACAATTTTTCTCCTCGCAACAGTGGATTGCAGGATATTCTGCTTACCCGCTTCCCAAAACAGTGATTACCCCTTACCGCACCAATTCTCAAAATCTGGATCGAAACCAGCGCATTGCCTTTAACTTAAGACACAGCAAATATCGCGTGCGAATTGAGGATTGTTTTGGGCACTTTAAGGAAAAATTTGGAAGTCTTAAGCAACTTAGAATGCGTCTGCACAGTAAAGAAAGTAGAAAATTGTCTTGCGAATGGTTTTTAGTGTGCTGCATTTTGCATAATATTTTACTCGATTCTTCAGAAGTAAAAAAATGTGAGAATGTTATAATTCCAGAAGTTGACAATACAAACAACATAAATCAAAGCACTTCCAAAAACGCTGAGGCTAAGGGCCCAAACATAATAGGCTCGAGCTGGCTGCAGCTAATGTCCAAAATAAACGAAAAGCTACCTCAAGTTCTGTCAAATGCTTAATTTGACCAAAATGACTTGAGCAGCACTCGCCTTTATATCATAACTATTTTTCACATTTGCTCTGAAAAATTCAACAATTTCTACATCAATTCGTTTTGTTCGTTTGAATTTATTATTACTTGAATGGATTGCGGACATAAATTTATAAATAAATTAAAACAAACGATTCCTTACGGAGCATTCGATTTGAATCGCTCTGGCTGCAGCCAGATCAAGTTAACGAAACTTGACGAAAAAGCTGGCTCGAGCTATTATGGTTTGTACGCATCATTTCTATGTAGTCGTATAAAATTTGACAATAGCTGCAGCCAGCTCGAGCCTATTATGTTTGGGCCTTTAGAGACAAGCTATATATTCCTTAATGTTCCAATAAACAAATTTTGCTGAAATTTATATATGTATTAACATATATGTATATATACATATGTATTTATTTAAATAAATGGATTTCATTAATGCTTCAAATATATTTAATGCAATTAATTAACTTTTAAAATCATATTTTAATTTAAGCTCGTACATAGCAATGCGCTCATCTTTTCCATTTGTATCTTCTGCAGTCTTTCGTCTTTCTCTATTTGTAGCCTCTTGAGTTCTAATTCTTGCTGCTTCAATGCCAATTCCTGCTGTGCTCTTTCTTCTGACTTCACATCATCTTTGTCAAGTTTCAGTCTTTTTTCAGATGGCTCTATTTCTTTATCAAATTTTTCTTTTTCCAAACTTATTTTTGACTTCATTATGGCCATACGTTTCGTTTGCAACGATGCTAATTGCGATATACCAGATTTTGATGCGCATTGTCTCATTTTTGTGCAAATTCGTTAGCTTTCTTATTTTTAGAAGTCGATGGAACGCTAGCTTGATGAGTGCTGCGAGACTGCGGAGGTGTCAATGCTTCTTCTAGCATTTCAATGCCAGGACTTGATGTTTCACTTTCCACGCATTCTAAATCTGCAATTGCTTCTGTAGAAGTCCTTTATCACTTTCCAAGATACCAGCGCCAGTCGATTTGCGCCACTCCTCTGCCTGGTTGAAAGAAGTGCGCAGATTTCTTACCTTCCACTTCACCAAGTCCCACGTTGTTTCAACTCTGCTGGTTTGCAAAAACTTTTTGTAAAAAAGTTGCGCTGTTGGTGTCTATTAAAGGAAAAGGCACCTTCGAATTACTAGGAATATCCCTTTTCATTGATTGTGAAATAAACTTACCTCAATAGAATCCGATTCGTCCAAAAAATTTAAGGGTTTTTCGACTTCTTGGTCGCTCCACTTTTTATTCGATTTCTCTTTTTTTCTTGCTTTAATGTTTTCCATTAGCAATTACATCGAATTAGAAAACATAAGTGATTGATGCGATAATGAAAAATCGCGCAAAAATTATGGCGAACAAAGAACATGAAATGGTGCCAAAAAGTGCTGCCAAGAAATGTCAAAACAATACAATCAATCAGTATAACAAAGTTACACCAGATGTTTTCATGTTGTAAAAATACACATCAAGTGTAACTTTGAAAAGTTTGTTATTGTAAAAGTTCTTAGTGTAGTTTTTTGACAGAAGTACACTGGTGTATCCAAACATACACTAAAGAGCGAATACCACTATTGTATTTCCACACCAGAGATCTGCAACGAGTCACGTTTTTGCGACTTATAGTGATTCATGCAAAACCGAGTTGTAGTGCGTGCACTTCAAACAAAAACCACCACTACTACTCGAAGCACTCTTGCTACAGAAAGAAAATCATAGTTCAATGTTTGATTCGTCAATCGAACGTCAAAGTCTACCAAATACTCTGCAACATCAAAGAACTTGTTATAAATCATACCGAAAACCCATAGCTCAAACAAAGTACTCATAGCTCAAGCTAAAGTCCCATAGTTCATTAGGAATGCGTGCGAATTTTTCCAGTCAAACGCAGTGGCTGTTTTTGAACTTACGCTCGCTGTTAGAAGAGAAGCAGGGTTACCATAGAATTTTTTATAACGAAATACATTTAATTGGATTTTAAGATGCAGTAAACACTTTTTTATAGAATTTCGCTGTGCGTTTCACGAAATGGTGTAAAAGTAAAATAACACACCTTGAATATAAAGGGAACTTCTCCAAAAGAAATAATAAAAATAAATTTCAATTTAATAAAGTTTGTTTATTTAAATTCAGCAAAATAATTATATAAGTAACTTCACGTATATTCACATAAAAAAAAAAATACATTATTTAAATATGATGACATAGGATGAAATAGGACGACAGTCTTCAACAACCCACGATGTGCATGCATCAAGGGTTTGTTTTTTATCCTCATCATTGGCTTTTTTCAAAACTTCGGCTTTCAGTCGGAGTTGATAACACTTGTGACGATTAAAATTGGAAGTGTTCTTACCATTGAATTTAAACAGTTTTCGGCAAGTACGACAACACACAAGATCCTTCACAATGGATCCATCGTCTTTCTCTATTTCAGCAAATGTTGTCCAAATACTGCTCTTCCCTCTCCTCCGTTGCGATAATGTGTAGGTACCACTGTTAATACATTCCGTTACTGTAGCAATATTGTCCATTTCAATAATACTTTTGAAAATTATATATCATTTCTGTTCATAATATTTATATAATAATTTATTAACTTACTTATTTAGCTTTGTTCCGTTTAAAAAATGAGACACACTTCACTTCAACAAAATATAATAAAACAGAAGCGTTGACCTTCATTTCGTACCGTTATAGGAAGTGTTACCATATAGTCAATAGCATTAGAACAATTCAATAATAGCATTTATCAAACTAAAATTCTTTATTTATACCAGAGCTGGTAACCCTGAAAAACACATCATTCCTTTGAAGTGCTTGTGCATGTTGTTCACAACATGTTGTACTTATTGAAATGAAGTTAGAATCATACCGACTACGTTCGACTGTGAGTCAGAGTATGACTCTTGAAGCATTGGATTTAAGTTGCGTGTTATGAATGCTTCAACATTTTTGATAAGTCTGAATATGAAGTAGAAGCCAAATTAATGCGTATATACTCGAGTCAACTATGTTTATAATGACTTGCTGCAGATCTCTGTTCCACACCACGCTTGAGGTATACAATTTGGTGCGTTCCCGATTTTTTTTGTGGGTGTTCGGTTCCCGTGTAGGCCTATATCACACCCCTAAAAAAGAAAAATCATTAGTAAAAATATTTTAAGAAATAATTTTCGAATAACATGCAAATAAGTTAATATATTTATTTATTTATTACTCTACATGGTTATAACCCGTCATAGGGAAGGCTTTTATACTAATACTCATATAAAACGCATGCGAAAGTAAAAGAAAAATTTTGTTTTTACACTCCTTTGAAATGTATAGTTTTATACAGTTTTTGGCGAATAGTTGGCTTTTCATTTGTTTTTTTTTTTTTATTTTGTAATATTTATAACCGCAAAGGTACGACCGCAAAAAGCAACAACAACAACACCAACATCAACAACAACAACATCAACAACATCAACATCAAAAACAACAAAATCAACAACAACAACAACAACAACAACAACAACATCAACAACAACAACATCAACAGCAACAACAACATCAACACTAAGGTATAATTAAAAACGTTTTCATTTAATTAATTCAGTTTTTTTAAATAATTTTATTTTAAGTAATAAAATATTAAAATAATAAAAGTAAAAGTAAGAATTACACAAAGTCAAAAATTAGTTTTACTTATTAAAGTACACAAAACCTTCATTGGAATTATCGGAAGAGCTTTGGGGAAACATCGTACAGACTTTTAAGATTCGTGGTTTTTCAGTTTTTATAATCGCCCGCAAAACGGGGCTACTACTTCTTATAGGTTGAAAAAGTTGAGAACTCTGTTGAGTCAGAGTTTGGTCGATTAAAATAGGGGATGAAGTTGCCAACTGTGACGATCCCTGTAATTTATTGTTGTGCTGTTTGGTCTGAGAATTAAATTGACGATAAGGTGCTGGCCGAATTGAAATAAGCTTGGCCTTAGTTGGTTTTGAAGGTCCTTGGCAATTAGTGACTGCAGTCATAGAAGATGGTCTCTCCTGGAGCATTTCAAATTCAGGACTTGGTGAAGGTGACGAGGAAGTATAAAGCGATTGGGACTTCTCGCTACTGACGTACAACTTGGGTGACTGGTCGGTATTCGACGAAGAAGCTTTGGAGCGAAAAAAATGTGTTTCTTGGGTCTCTTTGAGAATATCCATGATTTTCCACTTTGCCTTACAAAACAAATCCTCTGGAATACCATCAAGTTCCATCTCTACAATTTTTCCCAATTTGTATTGAGGAGTTTCTTTTGCATTTTGCTTTTCTCGCAAACTTGCAGCCATCTCTTCTGCCACCCTTAGCTGCCGAGATATTTGCTTATCTATAGCGCTGCATCTTTTCTTCTTTGTGCTGCAGTCGTTATTGGGCACATCAGCATCATTATCAACACTGTCAGAGTTCTCCAGCAAACTTTCATTTGAATTCTAAAAATGTATTAATTAAAAAAAATAAAATGCAGCAGATCATTTCTAAAAAAACCTGTGGGATATTGGAATCTGAGAAGTGGATGAAGTGTGGTTGCTGAGAAACTGAAACTCATCAAAGCACCACAATTTAGGCACATAAATATCGTCTCTTGAGGCACCACTTTTCTTAGATTTTGCAACCGCATTCTTCTCCCGAATGAATAGGTTCCTTAATGTCTTGATTTTGGCCTTAACTTCTTCTGAAGTGCATGCAGGGCGCAATGCCTTTAAAGCTTGGCAAATACTGTCGACGATGGATGCCTTTTTTATACTGTCCAAAAATTCTTCCAACTGGACGTTATACAAAAATGGATGCTGTTCGTACAAACTTATAAGTTCCGACGTTTGGGCGCGAGTCCAATTACTCATTTTTAAATATGTTTGTAGTTTTTAAATTTAGAAATAAATAGAAAACGAGCGAATTTCTCAAAATCAAAACAATATTAATTTGCTGACAACAATAAATAAACAAAATTAATTCCCGCCAGTAGAAACTAAATAGAGAAAACAAAGAGGAAAAATGTCAACAGAACAGACTTCAATCTGACGTACGTCAAAATGAGTCGCAAAATTTTTAGAATTTTAGAAAATTATTGCCTCACGTAACATGTCACCTTCCCGCTTTCCCTTTACCTGTAGACGTCAAAATGAGTCTAGTGAGTCGGCCTCATTTAAGGCAAGTCTGAACAGCCTCATTGTTTGATTGAACCGCTGACGCAAGCTTTTCTGCTACCTACTATTTGCTATTAGTATCATTTTGCCTACTATTTTATGCTTTTTCTTCCCATTGTAATGACTTACTTATTTTATAAATGCTACTTATTATTCTGCTACTAAATATTTCATATGCATCCCTGTATTTAAAATGTCAAACATTAAAGGAGAGTAGAAAGAAAAGAAAAAAGAAACGCTTCGTTCAGTTTTTAAAATTCTGTTTTGTTTGCCTTACTTCGTTTTCTTGCTTCTTTCTTTCCTTTTTTTCGTGGTGATGTACAGAAAATATTCATTGTCATAAGAGCTTCAGAGCGCATGGTCGCATTGTTTAAAAAATAAATAGACGGAATCGCTGTTGTACTTTACATCAAAAGTGGGATAAAGACGCCTTAAAAAAGATCTTTTTAATATTGTTGTTCAACTTTTGTACGGGAATGACAAAAAAATCTTCAAAAGCTGAGGTTATAAAAGCATTAGACGAGGCAGAAATTGATTATCCCGTTAATGCAAACGTGGTACAGCTGCGCAAATTGTTATTTGTGGCATTTGCGAAACAAATTCTGAAGATGAAGACGAATGCGATGAAACAGTGGTAAATAATATTGCTCCAGCTGCTGTCGGCATTTTGGAAGGCGCAAATGACGAGAATTTAGATGAGGCAATCGCCTTGTTGGAAAAAAGAAGAAAGATGCTGTTGCTTCAACGCGAGCTAAGAGCAATGGAGGAGGAAAATACTGGTGGGATTCAGCGTCTTTCCATTGTGGATGTAGACTGCATTGTCCCAAAGTTTTCTGGTGACAATGCGTACCCAGTGGAAAAGTGGCTACTAGACTTTGAAAACGCTGTTAAAATTGACAAGAAAAACGACCATTTTAAATTTATGTGTATGCGCCGATTGCTCACTGGAACTGCTTCTATTTTTCTACGGACTTCGACAGCATCAAATTACAGCGAATTGAAGGAGGGACTATTAAAACAATTTAAGAGAAATGTTTCAAACAACGATGTATACAGGGAACTGTACAACCGTCATAGATTGCCAAATGAAAGCATTATTTGTTACATGCTGTCCATGAAGGAGATCGCTGCTCAAGGCAACCTTGGTGAGGATGAAGTTGTTAGCGCTGTGATCGAGGGCTTAAGGGACAATACTGCTTACACCTCAATGCTATACACAGCAAAAAATTTGGATGATCTACAGGATTTATTAATCAAATACGATAAAAAACGAGTGAGTGACCGAGTTCCAAGGTTTAACAATCAACGGGCTAGTGTTCCTGCCAATTCAACGACTTCGGACGTGTGATGCTTCAATTGTTCTCAATATGGGCACATTGCAAATCTATGTAAACAGCCGAAACGTGCAGTGGGATCGTGCTTCCGATGTGGCAGCAAAGACCATATTCTGAAGGACTGCAAGCAGCCATCGAATAAGAAGACAGTCAACGCTGTCACCGATGGACAAAATGTTCCGGAAAATATGTATCCCATAGAATCATTCCAAACTGTAAGTATTGCTTTTTGTAACCGAAAGCTGAACAATGATAGATTCAAAAAGTGCATTTCTTTGATTGACAGTGGTAGTCCGTACAGTTTTATAAGTAAAGAGTTACTACCATTTGATATAGACAACGATTTTAAAGTGATATCTGATTTGTGCAGCCTTGGTGGTTACAAACTTGAAGTATATGGTAAAATAGAGTGTGAGCTTTTACTTAATGGAAAATGTAATTTATTGTCTTTATTAATAGTATCAAAAGATCTCTTGCCTAAACCACTGTTGCTTGGAAGAGACTTTCTTAATTTATTCAATATTAAATTATATATGAGCAATTGCACTGAAAGAAAAAATGAATTAAATATGTTAAACTCTAACACGTGTTTGGCTCTATTTTTTGGAAACATTGTTCAGGTTCCGCAGGTATTTGAAAATTACGATCTTATTAAGAAATTCTCTGGTAGTGTTTTGAGTGATTGTTTATCAAATGTGCAACTTGATAATGATATTGCAAACAGTGAAAACCAAATAAAAGTACCTTATTGCCTTCCGTTCAGTGATTGTTGTGCTTGTGCTGTTGATGAGTCGAGATTTTGCTCTTATAAGTTAAGAAGTGATTGTTTAAGCCAACCGCCTGCTAGTGTGCAGTATGGAGAAGATTGTTTTTGTTATAATAATGGAATTATTGCTTGTGCATTAGATGTTGATGCCTTATGTCAGGAAAATATTGATGAGTATGATATTGATTGTTCGTTACCTAAGGATATTAGATCTGCTATCGAGTCAGTAGTGCAAAACTATTACCTAAAATGTTCAAAAGAAAATATTGGTGAACCATTTCAAATGAGTATTAAATTAACTTCTGAAAAGCCTGTTTTCTCACATCCACGTCGGTTATCGTATAGGGATAAATTTGAAGTACAAAAGATTGTTCAGGAATTACTAGACAAAGGAATTATTCGGCACAGTGCATCTTCGTATGCTTCACCAATAGTGCTAGTCAAAAAGAAAAATGGTGAAACACGTATGTGCATCGACTATAGAGATCTAAATAAAATTACTGTTAGAGATAATTATCCTTTACCATTAATTGAAGACTGTCTCGAATATTTGGGTAAAAAGCAGTATTTTACATTGTTGGACTTAAAAAGTGGTTTCCACCAAGCGAAAGTATCAGAAGAATCGATAAAATATACTTCATTTGTCACTCCAAGTACGCAATATGAATACGTTATGATGCCATTTGGTCCCAAAAATGCCCCTTCCGTGTTTCAGAGATTCATAACATTCATATTAAAATATTTTATTGCTAAAGGATTGTTAATAATTTATATGGACGACATCTTATTAGCGACTGCAGACCTAGATGAACATATGTTAATTTTGAAATCGGTTTTAGAACAATTAGCTAAACATGGGCTTGAGTTAAGATTATCTAAATGTAAATTTTGCTACACTTGTATTCAGTATCTTGGTTATAATGTAAGTCATAAAGGAATAGAACCAAATGATCACCATAAACAATCTATACAGAAATATCCTTTACCAAAGACTCTTAAGCAGTTGCAGTCATTCATAGGACTATGTGCCTATTTCAGGAAATTTGTTCCTCAATTTTCAAATATTGCAAAGCCATTGTATGATCTATTAAAGAAAAATTCAAAGTTTGAGTTGAACGAAATTTGTTTAAATGCAATTAAGACATTGAAGTCAAAACTTGTTGAATCACCAGTTTTAGCCATATATGATCCAAAGAGGGAAACTGAATTGCATTGTGATGCGAGTGCTCATGGTTATGGTGCAGTTTTAATGCAACGTCATAATGATGCAAAATTTCACCCTGTGTTTTATTTTTCTAAGCGCAGTACAAGCGCTGAGAGTAAATACCATAGTTTCGAATTGGAAACTCTTGCCATTATTTATGCATTACGACGCTTCAGAGTTTACTTGGAGGGAATTCCATTTAAAATTATAACTGATTGCAATTCCCTGACGTTGACATTGCACAGAAAAACCCTTAACGCACGCATAGCAAGATGGGCACTTGAACTAGAAAACTATGATTACGTTGTTCAACATAGAGGTGGTACCAGTATGGGTCATGTTGACGCTCTTAGTAGGAGTGAAGTTGTATCAGCTGTGAATGAAGAGGACATTGAATTTCAATTGCATGCAACTCAAAGTAGGGACCCTGAAATTGTTAGTATTCGTGACAAACTAGGAAAAGAACCTTCGAAACTTTTTGATCTAAAAGATGGACTAGTATATCGAAAGGATATGCGTGGTAATTTATTCTTTTACGTTTCTCGGGAAATGGAAGAAAATGTAATAAGATGTATTCACGAAAAGATTGCTCATTTGGGCATAAATAAAACTTATGATCAAATAAAAATGCATTATTGGTTCCCTGACATGAAGTCTAAAGTTGACCGCTTTATCAAAAATTGTCTGAAATGCATAATATACTCAGCCCCAGCCCGAGTTGATGAAAAAAACCTTTTTAGTATACCAAAGAAGCCATTTCCTTTTGACACTATTCATATTGACCATTTAGGTCCCTTACCTGCTTTGAAGTCTAAAAGAAAACATCTACTAGTAGTAATAGACGCATTTACGAAACATGTTAAACTATATCCAGTAAACTCCACGAGCACCAAGGAGGTTATAGAGTCTTTAAAAAAATATTTTCAATATTATAGTAGACCAGGTAGAATAGTATCTGACCGAGGTACTTGTTTTACGTCCTTGGAGTTTAGTGAATTCTTGTTAAAAAATAATATCAATCATGTAAAAGTTGCTGTTGGTTCCCCTCAGGACAATGGACAAGTTGAAAGAGTGAACCAAGTTTTGACTCCAATGCTTAGTAAGTTAAGTGAACCTCTCCAGCACTCTAATTGGGTTTTAAAATTAGGTATGGTTGAGTTTGCCATAAATAATTCGGTTCATAAATAAACGGGGAAAACACCTGCGAATTTGTTGTTTGGTGTAGACCAGAAGGGCCCTGTAGTTGACGAATTCACCGAGTATTTTATGGATCAGCAGGCTGTCCATATGCGTGATCTTGATGCCAGTAGACAGCAGGCTGGTGAGGCAATACTGGATTCTCAACGACGCAACGAGAGCTATTTTGAGCGTAATCATAGGCCTGCAAAACAATTTTCAGTTGGCGATTATGTAGTCATAAAGAATGTTGATTGTACGGTAGGCACCAATAAAAAGTTAATTCCAAAATTTAAAGATCCTTACATTATATACAAAAAACTTCTTAACGATAGATATCTTATAAGAGATATTGAAAATTCAAGTTACGCAACTACCATATAATGGCACTGTTGAGTCGTGTTTTATACGTTTATGGAAAAAAGAGTAATTCAAACCAGAGAAGGTCTTAATAAGATGGTTGTACAAAAAGCAATATTTGTAAGAATTAACTATATAACAACTGTTGATACCATAAATTTATATGATCGAGTCGATCAATTGTCAGAATGGCCGAACTGTAATGTCTTACTTATTTTATAAATGCTACTTATTATTCTGCTACTAAATATTTCATATGCATCCCTGTATTTAAAACGTCAAACATTAAAGGAGAGTAGAAAGAAAAGAAAAAAGAAACGCTTCGTTCAGTTTTTAAAATTCTGTTTTGTTTGCCTTACTTCGTTTTCTTGCTTCTTTCTTTCCTTTTTTTCGTGGTGATGTACAGAAAATATTCATTGTCATAAGAGCTTCAGAGCGCATGGTCGCATTGTTTAGAAAATAAATAGACGGAATCGCTGTTGTACTTTACACCATAAAAGTACTTTTATGTTGAATCTACTCCAAGCTAGACACCTAAAGCCGGGAGTAGAATGTTTGCATATGCATATGCGTCCGTCTACTCGCTGGTTTAATTTACGCACGTAAATTTTGGCAGAGTTCAATGGTTGCGTTTTACGTTCAGAGTAAGCAGGGCTACAAAAGTGTAAAACATTTGGTTTGCTCTTAACCCGCATCCATCGGAAATTTCTAGAAACGAAAAGTACGTTGTGCATCAATTTGATGCCGATACAAAAAGACAATATTATTCATTAGAATATTTTCAATTTATTAACTATTCTAGTGCAATAAGTTTAAGACTATCTCTAACTGTAGAACTGCTCACTTGTTTATTTTGATATTTTAGGAAGGTAGCCAAAATTCTGACTTTAAATACGCATATTTGTTTTCAATATATGAATGTGTTTCAAGAATTCGCATCAATTTGATGCAAACGATGGATGCGGGTTAATGTTGAATTTTTATCGTATTTTCACAAAAATACTTAAAAACTCTTCATTCATATTTGCAGAAATTTCAAGTCCTGAGTATAAAAAAATTATTTTAAGAAATTAATAATAAAAAACTTGTCAACATTTTTAATTTTTAAGACTTACATGCAAGAGTCATCCCTGAAAGAAATTAGCTTCTGACAATCTCACAAGTGTTATAATATGAATATTATCCAAACGTAAAGTCGAAAACGTTTAAAATCGGATGAAAACCACGGTAAATCCTACCTCATATTACCAAAATAAAATCATACTGTTTTCATATTGAACTTACAAAATTTTATTATTTTTCCATTTCAGTGCTAATCAAATTAATCACAGTTTAAATCAATAGTTATTTGTTGTATAAAGTTAAAAAGAGTAAAGTTAAAAAGTTGTGTGTACATATTTACACTGGTCTGTGGGACCACGATAGAAAACAAAAGTTTCAAATTTAAATATTCATTAAAGTTAATGACTTAAGGGGGTATATAGATTACAAATTTTAAAAAATAATTTTTCATAGAAGGAAAACAGATATCGTTTTGAAATTTTGCACACATATTAATTAATTTTTAAAGAATACAAGTTTTTCGAGCTCTAGGCCAAGCATGTTGTCAACAGGACAACATGAAGAACAAAGAAGGCAACAACCAACAACAACAACAACGGCTCTGTATAGAGCAAATCACACAGCTTGACTATACAGACTGTTTCATTGGCCGCTACACCAACTCATCAGTAGCCTTTGTATGACTTTACACTGTGATCCACTCAAGCTACTTAGGTTCTACATATACTGCCAATATGCCGAGAAAGTTACCCGGAATTTGTTTTTGGCAGAGAACGCTGGAATTTTCGTAATTGAGTTCTTATCTACTTTTTGATGCATACTGTACTAAGGTTAACAACCTAGATCGTATCAATCTTTTAGGCATAGCCTTAATTCATGTGCATCTTCGAAATTCGATCACAGCGGTTTACTGCTATCAGAGCATATTGAAGTTGTTGTTATTTTTGCTGTTTAGCTCCTCCCTTTTTTCCACACTTTCATTTTAGGGTTCAGTTAGTTTAACTGATGGTACACCTAAGATGGCGTGGAGACCATTTTTTTGTTATGAAAGACTTTGTTGTTTTTTTATGTGATAAACACACAACCAATCATTTATCTTAACATTTATATGGGCGTGCTCTCCCAGAATATTTAATACTAGCTGACCCGGCAAACGTTGTTTTGCCCAAACTTAATATTCGATGTTTCCACTTTTTCAATAGATGACGGTGTAGTTTTGAAAGACAAACACAATTTCCAAATTTTAGTCAATTATGACCAAACCGTTTGAAATATAGCATTTTCATATATTTGTGGGTGGCAAAACATATTTTTAATACAGTTTCCGACAGCAAGCAACCAAAATAAATTAGTATAATTTAAAAATTTATTTATAATACCAAATTTTAGTATAATACCAGCAAAATCTTCTGATATAAAGTTTTTATTTGTAGGCGGCAAAAGGGGGGTGTGGTAACCCAGTTTTAGTACAGTTGCCGACAGTGAGCATAAAAACTAAACCCCCAAATTGTAGCCTAATACGCCGAAACCATCGTAAATATAGCATTTTTATTGATTTGGTGGCGATAAAAGGGGGTGTGGCAACCCATATTTAGTACAGTTTAGCCGACAGTGAGCATACAAACTAAATTACCAAATTTTAGTCTAATACGACCAAAATCGTCGGAAATATAGCATTTTTATTGATTTGTGGGCGGTAAAATAGGGTGTGGCAAATTTTTTCTACAAAGTGTCCTTTCTTGGGCCAATACGAATCCATCAAGTTCAAAATTGTAAAAATTGAACGACCCCTTCTTGAGTTATGCGCGTACACACGGTCGTCAGTCGTTTTTATATAAGACAAAAATAAAATAAACTCAAACCAAACATAACATCACTGCAGCATGGTAATGTTTGGCTATATTTGTTTTTGCTTGCCTCTGTCTTTTTTTCACGTCACCACGCATAGCGTACGACAAAAAAACAACAAAAACAAAATACATTGCCATTCTCTGTTACTATCCATAGCACACACACGCTCGGGCATATGTAGGCAAAACAAAAACAAATCACAGTGCTATTCTCAGCAAAGCAATACTCACTGTAGGATGGGAGAGTAAAATATTGGAACACTCGCATCGTGTCGATGTGCCGCACACTGCTTTATTTTTCACTACATAAACAATTTTTCTACGCTAAAAGTCGTTCATGTCCGTTTGTGCTTGCAGGTGAATTTTACTTAGGATTTTGAAAGCCATGAATCTCCTTTTCTAATAAACTTTTTAATAATTTTTTTGGCCTAAAACCTTCACCAGGTCGAGAGCTTTTTATTATAAAAAATTTCATGAAAAACGGCCGGGCCTTTCTCAAGATTGTTCCAACAATCACTGAACAAATTCCGGGTAACTTTCTCGGCATATTGGCAGTATATGTAGAACCTAAGTAGCTTGAGTGGATCACAGTGTAAAGTCATACAAAGGCTACTGATGAGTTGGTGTAGCGGCCAATGAAACAGTCTGTATAGTCAAGCTGTGTGATTTGCTCTATACAGAGCCGTTGTTGTTGTTGTTGGCTGTTGCCTTCTTTGTTCTTCATGTTGTCTTGTTGACAACATGCTTGGCCTAGAGCTCGAAAAACTTGTTTTCAATATAAATAATTAGAGGCCGTATACAAAATATTAATTTTTAAAGAATATAAAAAAAAATTATCCTGGTTCAGGCAATAGCCATTTAAACAAGGATTAATTTGGTTTTTTTTATTTTTTTTCACAGATGTTCCAGACTGGTGATATCCTGCACACCGTCAATTTTTTGGCATTTTTTTAAAATAAATCAAATAATGTCAAAAACCGCTTCAAAAATTCGGTCATTCAAATGACCGAATTCAAATTTTTTGTATTCTTTAAATATTAATTAATATATGTGCAAAATTTCAAAACGGTATCTTTTTTCCTTCTATGAAAAAAAAAATTCACGAAAAAAAGTTTTTTTTTAAATTTGTAACATATATGCCCCTTAAGTCATTTACAAATTACGTCTCTCTTTAGCTTTTTCGTACAGATGATTAAAAAAAAATATTTTGGCATCTTCTTGCTCTTCTGTAGGTAGCTCGACCAGTTTGCTTTTTACCAATTGTAAAAAAGCATCGTGCTTTCCAGGCACCACTGAATTCACACGTTTTTCATGTAGTTCCGTCATTAGTCATAAAGTTTTTGAAGCTGTCCTCCAACGCTCTTCCTTTTTTAGTGCGACGCCCAAAATTTCTGCTCAAAGATCAATATTGACATCTTAAAATGAATATCTGGGTTCTGCTGCCTCATCAAGAAAGTCAGCCATATTAAAACTATTTCCTATGGTACCACAACTTTCATTCAAATGATCGATTGAAGCAAAACCATCTGCAAGTTCTTCATTCACATTGAATGCAGAACTCGGAGTCACACTAGAAGTTGTTCTGTGAAATAAAGAAGTCATTGTTATTGCATGTTTATTTGGTAAATAATATTTAACTTACTTTCGAGGCAACACATGCTCCCATAAAAAGCTAAGCTGCTCCATATGCAGATAGCTACTATGGATTTCAGCTGCGCTACCAGACCTCAAAACTTTTGAGACTTCGCGCATAGCGATCACGTACTGAGCGCCATTTGTTCATGCATTCTGTTCCTATAAAAGAAAAAATGTGTAAGAATAAAAAAGTAAACAGAGGAACTGCGTTGGAGCACAGCTTCAAAAACTTCATGGAGAATATCAGGAACAATTCAGGAACGTGTGAAATCAGTGTTGGCAGGAAAGCACCATGCTTTCTTACAATTAGTGAAAACCAAACGGGACAAGCTGCCTACAGAAGATCAAAAAGAAAGCACGATGGTTGCCGGTAAGAACGATACTTGCTTTGAATTTATGAAAACAAAATTGCAGCTTGTTGAATTTGGTTTTCACTATTTGCAAAAAACATAAAAAAGAATATTCAATATAACAAACCTTCCATGTTCAATGTTTTTCCTATGGATTCCCAGGCTTTGGCATGCTTAAATTTTTTGCGATAATCCGCTGTAGACTTTGCGTAAACACAAGGATGCTTTTCAACTGCATCTATTAATTTTTCGGTAGAAAACGACTCCATTGCTTACTTTTCATTTGATAAATACAAAAACTTTCTTTAAATAACAAAAATCGCGCTATAAAATTGACACAATGCCGAACTCGTTTCTTTTCTTTCTTCTCGATGTTCGTTATAAATAAAGAGCTGTCAAAAAACGCAAATTACGCAAGAAAAGTTGAAATATTTTCGACTTTGCTGCGTAGCGAGTAGAAGGAATCATATGCATATGCAGTTAATGAACTTTCATCTGTAAGCTTTCACATGCAATAGAAATACATTGCGTTCAGCGAGTAGATGGACGCATATACAATCATTCTACTCCCGGCTTAACTGTTAGGTGCCTGCTGCACGTTCAATATATATTGATCAATATACAGAAATTCCTAATGTGTTTTACGTCGACATCTGCCGTATCGGCTTAATTTCACGTTGCTCCATAGCATGGGACTGAATCATTGCGTCGGCCAACGCCCCTTTGGGGGTTCAAAGGTACCAATTTAGCTCCATGTTGTAATGACATTTCGCAACCCTTGATTTGAGTGGAGGCCTATCTAACACCTCTTCCGCACTTTAGGGTACAGCACCCGAGTTGAGAATGCAACTCCACACCGAGCAGGATTGCTCTACCCGCAATATAGATGGTAAACCACAGCCACCACGATGCTCCTCGAAGGGCCAGCCCAGCAAGTCAGCCTGGCAAAGCCAGGGGCTGCTGACTACCCGAGATACCAGTTTTCAAGTCCTTAGCCAGACCTTGTAGCAAGCTACTACCAGTTGAACTCATCAAAGTTCTGGACTGGTTGCCACTGTGAACACAATTGGAGATTTTCATTCACACACCATTCAACCTATGGACCACCTCATACACACACTCAAACACAAAAGCACGAAAGAACCATGCCCAGTCAACAGGAAGCCCATGCTCAAGCTGAACCAAAAATCTGGACAACCACTCACAAACATAACGTCACGTCATGCGTGACCCTTTCATTCTGACTTTTATCCCATCTAGATTGCCATCTAGACCGCACACACTCTATGTAGCATAGCCATCCATTCATTGTCATTCATACGTCTTACATCCGTATGAGAGACCCAATCAAACAATAAGGAGGGCACATCCTTCTGAATCCCGTAAGCAACACATTACTGTATTACCAAAAGATCAAGAGGTGGCACCCCCAACAACACTTGCAAGGCATCGGTTGATACCGTACGACAGACCGCAATACACCCAATAAGAATGGATCTCTGACAAAAGAGTATCTTACGACCTGACTATACCACTCCACACAGGAGAGCCATAAATTGCACAAGCAACCAATAAATCCCCATACATGAGGCGCACAGCCCACCTACTGAGGCCGCATTCACTCCTCAGCAAACGACGCACAGTGTAACGAGTACGGACAAAAATAACTTACGAAAAAAAAGTCATAAATTTATAAATCTAAGTATGCAGAATAATAGTTTAGAGTATTAATATTCTTTATGTAAGAGGACTTTGTGATATCTTTTCAATTACGAACATGCCACTCTTTAAAAGTTGACTTCAAAAGATGATGGAATTCTTCTTTTTACAATTTGACACTGTATATATCCTAATAAGGCGTAAATTTTAGTATAAAAAATATGCAAAAATATTTATTTATATAAATTTTATGTATTTTGGCAAAAATTTTTTAATCAAAAGCAAACGTAAAAAAATTTTTGTGTAACTAAGGAAGGTTCTAGAAATCTAAAAAAAACCAAAACTTAAAAGCAGTAACAAAAACAAAAAGCATTTTGTTTTGTTTTTAGTTTTAGTATGTCGAATATCACTGGTCATTTCAGCCCTTGAAAGGGCTTTGACCTAGCTTCTTATGATCAATTGTGTTGTGCGTGTTATTAAGTTTGTACACAATTGGCCGAGAACCGGACCTACAGGCTTAACGCCGACTCCGAACGGCGATGAATGGAATGTTCTTGTTCTCAAGAAGCTTTACAAGGCATTTTGATTACTCTCTGAGGTTTGCCGTTGTCTGCAGAGAGGTGGCGGTCGTACAGAAAAATTATTTTAATTGAAATAATTTTCTGTCGCTGCTGGGGTTTGAACCCGGGTCTCCAGGTTCGTTGACATAGAGGCCACGCACTTTAACTAACTACGCCACGGACTTTATACTGGAAAATAAGTTATATGGGAGGTGGCGTGCTAGTCGGCCGATTTGCTTAATTTTCACATCAGCTATTAATAGCTACGAAGTAACAATGTGTAGTAAATTTAAATTATCTGGGGTTATTTTTTGTGTGAATATACCTGATTACCGATTTCAATTATAAGGGAGGTGGTCATATTAGTGAACCGATTAAGTTAATTTTAACACCAGCTGTTTATAACTCTAAACGAACTATGTGTACCAAATTTTGTTGATCTAGGATAATAGTTTGTGGAACTATTTCATATTACCGATTTCGGTTATATGGGAGGTAGGCGTTCCATTCATTCAATTTGAACGAAATTTTGTGAAAATAATTCTATCATCGTAAAACTCATTTTTACAAAATTTGATGATTTTAAGATAACTCCTTCTATTTTTGTCCACTCGCTATATGGGCTCATCACACTGTGCGACGCACTTTCCCTTCAACCGTCAAAAGTTCATTCGTTCTGACATAGTTATCCCCAAGTATTTGACTTCAGTCGCATACCTGAGGCTAACTTCATTCACGATGTCGACTAGACGATAATCTGCCTCTCACCAGCATCATCACAGTCTTGTCCATGGCCACACTCACACCAATATGCTCACCCCAATCAAACGCTATGTCCATGGCCACACTTGCCCTAGCCTCCAGTTCAGCACGAGACTGACCATCAACCAAGACAAGCAGGTCATCAGCATAAGCACAACATTTATACAGCTGCTGAAGCTGCCTCAACAAAGGATCCATCATAAGGTTCCAAATTAATGGACCACAGATAGACCCCTTAGGACAACCTCGAACAACATCCGTCCATACACATTGATTTACACCAATGACACATGCACGCCTACCGGAAAAGTAACTCCTCCAGACCTTACATTCCCGACACCCTACCTCATTCAGTCTTTCACACACACTATCCCAGCATAGATAATCGAATGCCCCATTAAAATCAATAAATAGTCCCAAGGCATACTAGGAACTAATTACTGCGACAGCATTCTTAACAAACATCCACGTATCAATCGTACTCTTTCCGTTACGAAAACCAAATTGATTTTCACAATGGCCCGCATTCTCACACTCCAGAAGCCGTTCCACCATAATTCTTTCCAGCACCTTATCAAGCACTGGAAGAAGGCTGATGTCCCGGTAGGACCGAGGATCACTCCTCAGCCTATCAGGTGACTTCAAGAGCACAATCACTCTTGCTTCTTTCCACACAGTGGAAAAGTAGCCATCAGTCACACACTTTGTGTGCAGAGCCTCAAGGTAATGCGGAATAACCTTCCAGATGGTTTTAACCATCTCTCCAGTCATCCTATCAATACCCGGAGACTTTCGACTTCGCAATAGACTGAATCCATGCTCAATCCCACCCACACCCAAGGCAGGAGGTTCCACCTCTTCTCTAGAAAGAAAAGAGTTATCACACTCCGCTCTCGGGAAAAATGACTTCAACAGAACATGAACGCAATCACCCCATTCTGAAATAACAGTATCGCCAAGGCGAATGGAACTAACATCTGCAGATCTGCTCCTCTACAGCCATACACAAAGTCCCTTCATTCACTCTCTTTCACACTTACAAGAATATTCTTGTATTCTCGCAAACATTCTCTAAAGTGATCTCTATGCTGGGATGCAACAGGATCACTCGCAGCTCTGGCTCTCTGAAATCTCTTTCTGAGACGCCGGAGAAGCCTTCTTTTCCCACTCAGGTCTCGTGTCCACCACTTCACCGTACTACGATTTGTCATATGACATCTCGCAAGCAGAGTGTCGTTAGTACACTCAACCCATTCACACACAAGAGCAATTTGCTCATCAACATTTAAACATCTAAATTGAGTAATTGGAACCCTCATGGCCATTTCATAGAGAAACACACCATCAATATACAGTAACTGCGTTTTTTTCATGGGAGATCAGGATCATATCATCGCTTTTATAGGGTGTTTTTTTAGGGGTTTTTTTTTCGAATAGAGATAAAACACAAGAAAATCGTTTTAATGTCCATCAATTTGGCTTTATTGGAAGGATAATTTTATGCCATTAATGTTTAAATATGATTTCGGGCATGTGGCCGCCGCGGCTGGCTCGAATAAAGCCAATTCTACAGGTCCAATTTTCAACCACTTTTTCGAGCATATGGGGCCGTATGTCGGCAATAACGCAACGAATGTTGGCCTCCAAGTCCCTTAACGTTTCTGGTTTGTTGGCGTAGACGAGCGACTTCACATATCCCCAAAGAAAATAATCCAATGGTGTCAAATCACACGATCTTGGTGGCCAATTGACAGGTCCATTCCGCGAAATTATGCACTCATCGAATGTTTCCTTCAATAAATCGATTGTGACGTGCGCTGTGTGGCATGTAGCACCGTCTTGTTGGAACCACAACTCATCCACATTCATGCCATCCAATTCGGGAACAAAATAGTCGGTTATCATGGCTCTATACCGGTCTCCATTAACGGTAACTGACTCTCCAGCATTATTTCGGAAGAAGTATGGCCCAATGACTCCACCAGCCCATAGAGCACACCAAACAGTCAGTTTTTGTGGATGTAATGGCGTCTCAAGGATCTCATGTGGATTCTCTTCACTCCAAATGCGGCAATTATGCTTGTTGACGTAGCCATTCAACCAAAAATGAGCCTCATCACTGAACAAAATTTTGCGATGAAAATCAGCATCGAGATCAATCTCATTTTCGGCCCATTTGCAAGCGTTGTTCTTTTGTCAACCTGTTCATGATGAAATGACAAACCAAACTGAACATAAATGACATTAGAGTTGCCAGATTTGACCACAAAATGCCAGTTTTATCTCTATTCGAAAAACAAACCCCCTAAAAAAACACCCTTTACACGCAAAGCAAAAACAACAAATGATCAAACAAGTGAGCTGGATCATTTAAATTGATCCAATTCAATGTTTTTAAGTGTTGAGGCCGCAACTATAAAAGTAGCGAACACTTAGTTCTAATTGACGGCAAGATGGAGCTGGGTGTCCGGAAAATTGGCAGTACTGCATTATTTGACATATATAAAGATTGGCAGCATTGGTATTGCTAGCAAAAAAGTTAAAGCGGCAAACAAATTTTGAGCTTGAGGCAATGGTAATAAATTAAGAAGTGTAAGTTAAGTTCAAATTGGCTAAAAAATTTTATTACATTTTTTTTATTATGGCGAAACTTATTTTCAAAAAACTTATTTGCCAGCTCAAAAAATTCATCACCTGTTTATGTTATGTATAGCATAGCGCCATCTGTTTGTGATTAAAAAACCATCACACAATTGATCCGAACCGTTTTTTCATATATGATCTGATCTTCCATGAAAAAAACGCAGCTGGTATCGTGATATTTATTGAACGTGTAGCATGTAATATTGATGGATCGTGATCCACATATCGCAAAATATTTAATTATTTTTACACCCATCAATATGGATCGCGATCCAAATATCACAATAAATATTGAACGTGTAGCAGGCGCCTTAGATATGCCATATATATGGCATACACCTAACGCCTTTGACGTTATATTCATATAAAATGCTCCATACAAATTACGTTATATTTGTTCTAGCGTCGTGCAAAATCTAACGCCTTTTGGTCTATCCGTGTGATATGGCAACTCTGTCTACGGCACATGTTTTATCTATTAAAAAAGCTATAGATACTCTGCTCACACTAATTAAAAATTCCATAAAGAATAAAAAAAACTAATTCAGGTGTTTAACCCTCATCCGTCCCTTTACAGAACATTTACAGAAAATAGAAAAACAAAGTCCCAAATAACGCTGTTATTTTTAACTCTAGCAAGGTAAGGAAACCTTAATTCTTGGTTTTCTTCAGAAATAAGGCTATTTTTTATTGTTAATTTTGTCTATTTTAATCACTTTGAACTCTATTTTATTAACTAAACTCAATTGAAAAACTTTCAGTGTCAGGCGAAATTTGAACCACGGTCCTCTGTCATATAAATTACACATTCCACCCACTGCGCCACGGACAACAATTTTTAACTTGTTTATTTTAGGGTATTATTTTTAAGCGAAACTTATGGTCTGATTATGCAAACTTGACGTAGCATAGGTTAACATGGCTCAACCATAATGACTTTTTGTTGATTATGCTACCAACATAGCAACCTCATCAAGTGTCATATAAATCATTTCGTCTTTTACCATTCTAAAACATATTTCAATTATTTCAATTATTAATAAAAAAATCACTCTAAATTAAATTACTTTCATTTCCCTTCCACAATAAACACAAATAAATGCAAAAAAAGAAAAAAAAATACTCAAAAATACTCAAAAATCAAAGTGTGATGCTAGCAACCTTACAAAAAGCATCTTGTATGCTGAAATGTCAGTCGACGTATCATAGAAATCAAAATTGAACAGAGTTCTACGTCACGTCACATCTACGTCATCTTTTGGCTAATCAGATGCACATAAAACAAGTTCGGTAGTAAATAACATTTACTATGTTTCCATGGCGAGTTATCTCGGGGTTAGGGTTTTCGTCGAGTTAAGAAAATGGCGTTGCTAACTCGATAGTGTTTCCATGCACAGCATCGAGTAGAGTTGAACTTGTCGATTTCATCTGGCATTTTTGTTATTTTTTTACAAGCGAAATGGATACTAAATGGCAGCATTCACTTTGACAGATAGAACTCAGTTAAATCTTACAAGTTTCGTGGATTTAACGAAACTCAACTCAACTCGCGTTTCCATAGCGAGTTAACCCCGAGTAAACACCGAGTTAACTCGCCATGGAAACATAGTTATTGTATTGCATTTAAGCGAACATTTCTGTCTTGGCTCGTTACGTAGCGACTCGTCTATTTTGGTCAGGGCTTGTGTTGCGTTAAACTATGTTTGACTAATTAGCCAATTACACTTGCACCGCTTAAAGATTTTATTCGCTACTTTTCACACCCTCAGCTTGTTTGCTGCGTAAAGAAGCAAGCTATGTAAGCACATACAAATTTTTTTGTTTAACATGACTACAAAATTTAAGAGTGTGTTAGTGAACACCAAATTTTCTTTCATTGTGTTTGTAACTACGTTAGAGCTGTCTAGCTGGGCTACCGTGCTATCAATGGGCCGAGTGAATAAAAAAGTAGCTTATACTATATAGTACTAAGTACTAGTACTAGCTTTTACCTATCAGTACTAGCTATGCTGAATAGTTTAAACAAGAAAAGGTGTGAATAAATCATAGCTAGTACTGAAAAGTGATAGCTAGTACTGGAAAATTAAAACATATGTATCTGCAAAATCAGCTGACAGACACTATTTCAGAGTTGCCACTGTTAAAAAATGTGGTAATTTTTCTAATAAAATCTTAGCAAAACTTATGTTAAAATAGTTTGGTAACTCTATTAGTTTGTTTTAGTAATTTTATTTGTTTTTGGCGGCACGATGGGCGATAAAACTAGCGCAAGAACTTATGATATTCTGCAAAATTATAAAATTGTGTTTAAAAAGTCACAAGTGCCGTCAGTGAGGCTGGCAAAGGAGAATGCATATTCTTCACTACGTCAGGAATATTTGCTAAGGTTTGGGCAGGAAACAACAGTGAGCCAACTAAAAAAAAAAATACAAAACATGCGAAACGATGTAAAAAAAACAGATTTGCGTGCAACAGGCAACAAACCAATAATAAATTTAAAGGACTGGGAGAGAGGTTTGCTGCAACTGATGCAGGAAGAATCGAATCCAGTCTTTAATAAAATTGCAGGTACCTTTATGTTTTAATGAAAATTTCATTATTATAATGTCGCGGTCTAAACAGGTCCGGACTACCTACCTTGGTGGGTAGAAAAACACTCGGACTAGCGTCGAAAACCATAGCAAGGACAAAAAAAAAGTGAGTGAAGTGGTTCCTGCGGACGCTGTTGGACCCCACGACAACCGACGTAGACCGTGGGATTTAGGACTTCGTCGCTGGACCAAGGAAAAGCCTGGAAGGCCAGGAACGGAGGACCTGGATAGTTATCAGGGAGTACCCTTTGTATATATATATATATATATAATATATTTGAATATTTGCGTGTGTGTGTTGGTGCGCTCACCACACACAGTGTTTTACTGTTTATTGCCGGTTTTTTTTTTGTGTTACCGCGCTTCTTTTTTTTCTCTTTTCCGTTCTTTTCTGTCGCTTGTAGTCGTGCTCCGCGTTCGCTTTGGCGCGTTTTTTTTTGTTTGTTAGGCCCCTCGCACTCGAGCCTAGTTCCGTCCGGAACAGGTAAAATAAATTAATTCCACCGGTGGAATTGTGAGAGGGTCCAAGTCATCTCCTTGGACCCGCAACTAGAGTGCGACCCAAAAATTGGGTTATTTTTTTGGGGTATTTCTTTTTTTAATCATTAATTAAAAAAAAAAAGAAAAAAAAATCGCGATATTTAATAATAATTTTTTTTCTCCGAGATTTATTTCCTTCGGTCCCACTGTGCATAAGTTTGGTAAGACTTTAATTAAAAAGTCTTATCAAACGCACCTGCATATTGTCTTCGGTTTTTTCTTTCGTCGTGGTTATATAAATACCCACACCCGTCTCCACTGAGCAGGTGGCAACCCTTGTCGTCGGCACTATTGTGCACTTAGGTTCCACACACAACAAGTGAATCAGCTGTTCGCTGCTTAAATAAAGTAAAACGTGTCAGAATGAACGCCAATGTTTAGATTTAGATATATTGGAAACAATACAAACAAAAAGATATCGTATATTGATTAAATAATGCTGCTTAAATAAAGTAAAACGTGTCAGAATGAACGCCAATGTTTAGATTTAGATTTATTGGAAACAATACAAACGAAAAGATATCGTATATTGATTGATAAGTTTTTCAAAATATACTCTTGCGCTGCAGCATCGACCGTTCATGTTGCTGTCTCTCAACCGACTGCCTCTTTGCCTTCTCTTACAATTCGGCCTCTCCTGACCTTCGTCCTTTAGGACGAGTCACTTGAAGAATCGAGATCTACTTCGTTGTCACTGCCATCTAGAATAGGTGCTGATACACACCAAGGCTTCATGTAGTCGCTTGCTATGACACCAGTATAGCGTCGCCTAGAACGTAGTGCATCAGGCAGATCCTCTACGACATATCTATCAAAATCTAACACTCTTGTGATCACATACGGCCCTTTATACTTCGGTTCCAATTTGTGCGTCTGTCCTGTTGCGCCAGGGACATGATCAATAACTACAAGCTGGCCCTCTTGATACTTATATGGTTGCCGATGTTTTTGGTCGTACCTCATTTTCCATTTTGCTCTTTCTGCGTCGATATTTGACTTCGCTTCTTGCTTTATAATATCTCTTCCGTCCTTGTCTAGTGGTCCAGGGTCATCATGTATAGCTTGAATCAAACGGTTTTCACTAACGTTGCGTAGATCGAAACCAAAGACAAGTTCGTTTGGACTAACTTTTGTAGTTGCATTACTCTGTGAATTTATGCTCCACTGAAGAGTAGGTAAATGAGTGTCCCATTCTTTGTCACTTTTGGTTGCACATTTTATTGAGGCCAAGATTGTCCGATTGACACGCTCCGCCTGTCCATTAGCTCGAGGGGTGCGAACTGCGTTTTTGATATGTTGAATGCCATACTTGTTTATGAAATCTTCAAACTTTCTTGATGTATAAGCAGTTCCACGATCTGATGTTATTTGTAAAGGTTGGCCGAAAATGGACATAATTCTATTTAGCGTATGTATAACCGGTGTTGTTTTGGTATTTCTAACAGGTTCCAATAAAACGTATTTCGTAAAAGAACATACAAGTACTACAATGTGCTGATTTCCACGTTTACTTTTTGGGAATGGTCCGAGATGGTCCAAATGAATAGACCTGAATGGAATTGGATGAATTTCCGTTAGGTGCATTTGACTCTCTGATTTGCCACCTTTTATTTTATGGAAACAACATTCAGGGCACGATGCAATATATGATTTCACATACCGTCTCATTCGCTTGAACCAAAAATTCTTTGCTATGCGTTGCAACGTCTTCTCCACTCCAAAATGACCTGCAACATCATGGCATGATTTTGTTACACGCCATCTCACGGCCTGTGGAATAACAAGCATTCGTTCGCCTTCTATCTTTCGATATAATCGGCCACAATGCACCTCACACTTATTTTTAATTTGTATGGCCTCTGACGAATTTTGTTGTTTTAACTTCTCCACAATGTCTTTTAATTTTTCATCTTGCATTTGAATCGCGTAAATCCAGTCATTATCTTGTTCTGACGTCACCTGCAAAACACAATCAGCGATCGTTGATGGGTTACTCGGAGATAAAGTAGGTGCCCGACTCATAGCATCGACATGTTGCATTTTTGTTCCTTGACGGTGTACACATTGAAAATCATACTCCTGTAAGCGTAACCACCATCTGGCAACACGTGGTAACAATGATGATGAAGCTTTCGTGGTAACTATCGCATTGCAATCCGTTACGACAGTGAAATGCGTACCTACTAAATACATCCGGAACCTCTCCAGTGCTTCCACAATTGCCAGTACCTCCAGTTCATGGCTTGCGTATCGTTTTTCCGCCTCGCTGCACTGCCGACTGTAAAATGACACTGGTCTCCAAGCATTATCACATTCTTGCATCAATATTCCTGCCAGACCATTACTGCTTGCATCCGTATGTACCTCATGACACTTATGTAAATCGTAGATAACCAATACTGGCTTGCAAGAGATTGCTGACTTTAGTTCTTCAAATGCTTCAGCCTGCTGCTGCTGCCACTCAAATGGTATGTCCTTTTTCAATAATTTTGTCAACGGCTCTGCAATATGACTATAATTTTGTACGAACTTCCGGAAGAATCCGGTTAGGCCTAAGAACTGGCGAACTTCGGTGACTGAAGTTGGTTGAGGAAACTTATCAATGCATTCAGTCTTGTCGGCTCCTGGATAAATACCTTGTTCATTTATAATATGGCCTAAAAATTTCACCTCGGATGCCAGAAACATGCACTTCGAAGGACGTAGTGTAAGACCAGCTCGTTTAACAGCTTCTAAAAATTCTGCCAGTACCTTTCTGCCTTCGCATGGTGTTAATGTTGCAATAATTACCTCATCGACATAACTGATTATCTGTTTTTTATAGTTTAAGGTTGCAATCAACTTAACTACCATCTCCTGAAAGCAC
Source organism: Pherbina coryleti (assembly GCA_943735915.1). Classification (NCBI taxonomy): domain Eukaryota; kingdom Metazoa; phylum Arthropoda; class Insecta; order Diptera; family Sciomyzidae; genus Pherbina; species Pherbina coryleti. Next base: position 78,507,761 of record OX030948.1, read on the forward strand.
ATAGGGGCGTTAACAAGACCAAATGGCATGACATTATGCTCAAAAAGTCCTTCATGTGTTAGAAATGCTGTATAATTTTTGCTGTCTTCTTCTAAAGGGATCTGGTAATAACCAGCAGTCATGTCAAGCGTCGTAAAGAACCGTCCACCTGATAACTTCGATAATTGCTCCTCAACAACAGGCATTGGAAATTGTTTCTTGACCGTAACTGAACTAAGAGCCCTATAGTCAACGCACATGCGACTTTCCCCGTTTGCTTTATTGACTAATATTACCGAAGCGGCATGTGGCGAAGAACTTGGTCGAATAATTTCATGATCCAACAACTTGCTTAAAATCGATGTTAGTTCCTCTTGTCGTGCTAGCGGAACTTGATACCTCTTGCCTACGATTGGTCTTTCCGACTTAACTTCAATCTTCATTGTAGTGGTTTTGCATCGCCCTATGGTGGATATGTCTTCAGCGAAACAATTTGAATATTCATCCAACAACATGAAAATCTCTTTACGCTCTACTTCTTCTAAGCGTTCGTTGACATTCAATTTGTTGTTGCTTTTCCGTTGCAACTGCAAAACTCCCGATTCAATTATCATTCGTTTGTTTTCACTACATAAAACGTCTCTGCCCAATAGCATTGAATATGTCAAAACATTGTCTGGTACAATATGAAGACGTGCATTTACATTATCGTTACTCAGCTGCAACTGCACTTCTATCACTTCGGCCGATTCTACCATGGATCCACCAAACCCTTTAAAACGTTTGTACGACGAAATACGATTCATGGTTGAAGGTGTTGCCGATTGCGTTATCAACGAATGGTCGCTACCTGTGTCAATTAATGCATCTAAAATTTTGCCTTCTAAGCTTATTTGTTGTACAATTGGTGGTATCACATTATTGTCACTACAGCTTGTATTAATTTCTGCAACTGTTGATTTTGTACCAGATCGGCAATCCTTTGTGTCGTGGCCAACTTTCAAACATTTTTCACAGCGCAGCTTTTTAGGAGGACGTGGACATTTTATAGCTATATGCCCATAGTCATTGCAATTGTAGCATTTTGGACCTAATTTTCTCTCTGACTTGCGCTCAGTTGCTTGTACGGAATCTGTAAATGTTGTTATATGTCGTTGTACACTTGAAGGCGGTAAGGTTGCTAAGTTTTCTAACGAACGCCAGAGGTCATTGGTTGTGGTTAAATTCATTGCTAATAGTGTGCGTGTTAGATGTGTATCATTAAGGCCGTTGATGACATAGGAGTTAATTGATGCATCATCTAAGAACCCGCGTCTGGCAATGGTGAGCATATTATAATAATACTCTGTCAACGATTCGCCTGCCTTGCGTCGACGTTGATTCAGTTCCCTGTGAATATCAGCAGCATTTACTATACTCGGAAAGTCTTTCACTAGCATACTCACAAAAACAGCCCAGGATTGGAACACAGGCTGTGCGTCTAACCAATCTTTTGCAATTCCCTTCATCTTGTGTTGCACTGCAAAAAGAAGCGTTTCTTCATTCCAGGCATACATGCGCTGAAGTTGCTCTACCTTAGCAACAAACTGTTGCGATGACACATTCTTTTTGATAGGGTCGAAGTCAGGTAGAATGCCAATTATATCGTGCATATTAGGATGTGCTTGCGCTGATGGAATTGCACTTGCCTGCAATATTTCTCTTGACATTTGTTCTGCATTGGATTCTTCCACTCGTAATGTTGGCTGCACGTTCGTAGACTGCGCATTTGTCCGCATTTCATTCACTGACTTTGCCAAATTATAGACCAGCTCCTTTAACTCACAGAATGGCTGTCCCATGATTCTGTTTCCTCCACTTCGTCTGCCTCAATTTCATCAGAACCCAATACATTAGCCAGCGCAGCGATCTTATGAGCTTTATTTCCACTTGCCGACACCTTTTCTTTAGCAAGCAACATGTTCAGCTGCTTAACAGTCAAGCTATCCAGTTTTAATTTCATGTTTTATTAGTTAATAATCTTTTTCTTCAATTTAACAACTTTTTCCCCAAAACTTTCTTGGTCGTTGCTTGATTTACCCCTCTTTTTTTTTTTCTTTTCTTTTCCTTTTTCTTCACGTTTACTTATTTTAACGAAACGAGACTCGCTCGTGTCCGTTTGTTTCTCCTTTAATTCGTTGCTCGCCTTTGCTTATTTCGTGGCCGTTGTCACGTGCTTCGTAGAAAAACAAAATATCAATCTTCGTGTTTGCTCTTCCTTGCTGAGATCAAAATGCCTTATAAGATTACTTCGTTGCGACTCTCAAATTGTATGTATCATATCGTTGACTTTTCGCTTATTAAAATTGTTCATGCAAGTACATGATGAATTGCGAAGTTCTACAAAAACTTCTTTGTGTCGGTTCTGCTTTTAAGATTCGTAGAATATCCCACTTCTGAAACTGTCAGAATGAACGCCAATGTTTAGATTTAGATTTATTGGAAACAATACAAACAAAAAGATATCGTATATTGATAAGTTTTTTCAAAATATACTCTTGCGCTGCAGCATCGACCGTTCATGTTGCTGTCTCTCAACCGACTGCCTCTTTGCCTTCTCTTACAAACGTAAAGTGCAAAAGTGTTGCGATCGCGCCCGCGTTTTAGTAAAATTATAAATTTATAGTCAAATTCGTGTGCGCGGTTAGTGAAAATTAAAAATAATAAGTGCCGATAGTGTCGCGATAAATTGGCGCCCAACGTGGGGCTCGACAAACAAAAAAAAATCAATCAAAAAGTGTTTAACTTCAGTGCGGGAAAAAACAACAACAAGTGGTTGATTGTGCGCCGCCGGTTAGCACAATCTGCTGGTGTATTAAATAGTGAAACAAAAAACAAGAGAAAAAAACTCAACAAGTGCGCGAAGTGTTAATTAAAAAATAAAAAAAAAAGAAAGACAATCCCGGCTTAAGTCGAGTGGTGGAAATCGGCGGTTCCACCTAGTCGTGCGCAGGACGGACATTTCGGTTCGGACGGGCACTTGTGCTTTTTTGGACGGACATTTTTTTTTAGGCAAACACAACTTCGGACGGACATTTTGTGTACTTTCGGACGGACATTTTGTAAATATTCGGACGGACATCGCTGTGTAAATTCGGACAGACATTTTTAAGTTAATTTTGGACAGACGCGGTTAAAAAAAAAAAAAAAAAAATATGTTTTTTTTAATAAATTCAACTAATCGAATTTTATTTCAGAGCATTGCGAGAAGCTAGGTGCTGGCGAATTCTTCAACGTTGGGAAGCAGCGCAAGGTGAGCCAGGGCAGTAGTGTACGCTGGTGGTCGTCGAAAGCAGCGTTCATAAGAGTGGAAATAGTTGGCCGAGTCCGCCAACCTGGTGTGCAGATTGAGGAACACGGGTTACTTGTCCGATTTTCGCGGTGAGTCCGTTCCATTTTTTTTCTCTTATTTTTTGCTAGGTCGTAGCTATTGCTTTAAAGTAAACGAGGGCACAGTGGGCGCGATATAGTTCGTTTCAAAGAAAAGTTGTCTTTTTCATCGGTTTGTGTGTTTGATTGTTTTGCTTCTTCTGGCGCACAGTGGGCTAGGTGAGTCCTCGGTGCGGGAAAAAAAAATAAATTAAAAGTAAATTAAAATAAAATTTAAATTAAATTGAAATTAAATAAAAATTATATATAAATTAAACTAAAATTAAATTAAAATTAAATTGAAATAACATGAAAATTAAATTGAAATTAAATTAAAATTAAAATTAAATTAAAATTAAATTAAAATTATATTAAAATTATAAAGGAAAAATAATTAAAATTAAATCAAAATTAACTTGAAATAAAATTAGAATTATAATTGGATTGGAATTGGATGGGAATCAAATTAAAATTAAATTGGAAATTATATTGGAATTAAATTCAAATTGGATTAAAATCAAGATTAACTTAAAATTAAAATTAAATTAAAAGTAACTTTAAGTTAAATGAAAATTAACAAAAAAAAAAAAAATAAACTGAAATTGAATTCAGATTGAACTCGAAATAAATTAAAATCAAAAGTTATGTTAATTAAAGAAAAAAAATTAACTTACAATAAAACCAAATTAAATTAAAATTAAATAACAAATTAAATTATAAATCAAACCAAAGGTTCGTTAATATTAAATAAAAATACAATTAAATTTATATCTGAATTCTATTAAAATCAATTAAAAATTAAATAAAAAGTAAATCAAAATCCAAAATTAAATAAAAAGTAAATCAAAATCCAAACAAGTCTATTGAGACTAAACAAAAAAAAATTTTTAGAGCGGAAGTTAAATTGAAATTAAAGAGAGGAGATTGGGGTTAATCGGAACCAAATTTAAACGGAAGTTGAATTGAACTTTAACTAAATTAATTTTATTGAATTTTAATTGGAGGTGAATTGGGATAGTGGTCCGAGGTTAAATTAAATTGAAGCGATTACGTGCTATTAATTTAATTGTTTAAATTAAATTTAATTAACATCTCTTTTTATTTTAACTACCTTTTTTATATATATATATATATTATTTTTTATATATTATTATACTTTTTCCCATTATTTTGGTTGCTTTATTGTTTTCTTTTTTATTATATTATTTTTTCTTTATATTGGGTTTTCCTTATTGTTTTATTTTCAATTACTGTTTTTTTGTTGTTAAATAAAATAATAAAATTTAAAGTCGAAAGTACCGTTGTTTATTCGTGCGCGTGTCATTGGTCGATGGTCCGACTTTTTGTTGTCGGTCCGTTTTCGCGTATTTCGGAGCTTTTATTTTCCGTTGCATTTTTGGGTATTTTTTTTAAATACTGGTCCGACGTTGTTGTTGGTCCGTCAATATATATATTTCTTGTTTGGTTTTATTTGTTCGCTCTGGAGTTTTGTTTTAGTTAAATATTCTTCGAGTTTTGGTTCGTCGTCTAACTTTTTTTAAATTTTCATTTTTGATCTCTATTTTTATTTTTATTTTTTTTTATTTTTTTTTTATATTATTCTTTAATTCAAAAATACCATGGAGATCAACCGGCTAAACCAAGAAGAGTTGGTGTACGAGATGGAGTCTCGTGGTTTACCAACAGGTACGGTTGACTCTATGAGGAAAACCTTGAGAGCTTCAAGGCACCTGGAGCGCAGGGACTCGGTCGACATCTTCGCCGTGTACCCGTTTGAATTTTCTGAGGATAAGGCAGCGTTGGAGGCGAAGATCGTGGAGATCGAGGCGCTCATGGAGAACCCACCACAGGACCCGAAATCATCAGAGTACATGAAGATTATGACCAAGCTCGAGTGGAGCGTTGGTCGGGTTAACCGGTCTAGGCCTACGTCCGCCGGTATGGTATCCGAGCAGATGGAGCTGAGGAACCGATTGATGCTGCTCCTGACGGATCTTCTGGAGCTAGCTGGAGTGCAGGATGAGGAAGACGAGGTACCACCAAAACCCGTCAAAACTACGGAGGAGATGGCCAAGCCGAGGGCCACGCTACAAAAAACTGCTGCGGTTGAGGACGATGTTCCACCAGCGCCACCGGTGCCACCGGTACCCGAACCCGTGGCAGGTCGCTCGGTTAGTGAAAAGGGAGGTCGGCAGTATCAGGAAAAAATAGAAAATTTGGCCAAGTGGGAATTGAAGTTTTCTGGAGAAAAGGTAGGAGTGTCCTTAAGCTCATTTTTGGAGAGGGTAGAGGAGCTTTGTGAAGCTCGAGGGGTCAGTAAGACCCAACTTTTCAGAGGGGCCGTAGATTTGTTTAGTGGTAAGGCGCTTTTATGGTTCCGTGCGGTACGTAAGACCGTGTCAGGTTGGCAGGAGTTGGTGAAGGAGTTGAAACTGGAGTTTCTCCCACCCAATTATGATGAGTTGCTAATGGATGAGATTAGGAGAAGGACTCAAGGGGGAAATGAGTCCATAGGAATTTTTGTAGCGGCGATGAGAGGCTTATTTGGTCGGCTGGCCGAACCTCTATCAGAGCGTCGCAAGTTAGGGTTGGTAATGTCGAATTTGACACCTTTTTTTCAAACTCAGCTAGGCTTAGCTGAGCCAACCACCCTGTCCGAATTGGTTTCTTTAGGTACGTACGAATGTGGAATCATTCGTCCCGCCGCCAAGCAGTCGCTCAAAGAATCTTTTGGAGGCGGACTTAGCGTACGTGTCAGCAGAGGCCGCTGTAGCAGAAGTGAACGCCCCGCTCAGGGCGCAACGATTGGAACGCAGGATCTCTTCGCCACCACAACCGACGTTCCGGTGCTTTAATTGCAGACGATTTGGACATGTTTCGGTCAACTGTCCAAAGGGAATTAAGTGCTACGGCTGCGGAATGGCCGGGTACATGAAGCGCGATTGTCCTCGGTGCTCGAATAGAGCAGGGCCGTCAGACAGACGCGGGTTCAGGGTCGAGGCAGATAGGGGCCGAGATGGGCCACGGGAGGGACCTAACCCGAACATGTCGGGAAATGTGTTGCGAGCCCATGCAGACGCAGGGCAAGGCGCTCACCGAGAATAAAGAGGTTGCCTGCGAGCAACCAGCTGGTTAGGGTAGATAGGGACATAGAAAATTGTTGTCATGAGGTTAGATTAGGGTTTACACTTCTAGAAAAGGAATTAGATAATAGGCCTTATTTAGGTGTTAGAATTTTTGGAGTTTTTCTGAGAGGTTTGTTAGATTCGGGAGCTTCAAGAACCATCATTGGTCGCCCAGGGTGGGATATTTTAAGTTCGTGGGGTATAGAGTTGACTTCTTCAACTATTTCTAGGGTCGCGTTAGCGGACGGCGAGTTTGTTCCAGTGCGTGGAGTTATTACACTTCCACTCGAGGTCGAGGGCAAGTCGGTCCTCATAGAGTGCCTCGTTATACCAGGCTTACCGCAAAACCTGATTTTAGGCATTGACTTTTGGGTTAAGGCGGGCATTGTCCCGGATGTAGCCAAAAACCAGTGGAGGTTTAGCGATAGGGTAGAAGTGTCGGCAGTGGCGAGCATAATAGAAAGGTCGGAGTTGACCTCTAGCGAAGCCGCGTCGTTGGAACGACTTGTAGGAGAAATTTTTGAGGCGATGCCCGAGGGTTTTGGCTGCACACATTTGGTCGAACACCGGATCAGACCAAAGCCAAATGTGGAGCCCATCAAGCAGAGATACTATCCAGTGTCTCCTGCCATCCAGAAGCACATCGACAAGGAAATCGAGGAGATGTTGGAGAAGGACGTGATCGAGGTCTCTCACAGTCCGTGGGCCTCACCGGTGGTCATGATCAAGAAGAAGGACGGCTCTTATCGATTTTGTGTCTACTATAGAGCACTCAACAAGAACACCGAGCGTGATAGTTACCCGTTGCCGTATATCTCCGCAACGTTGGATAAGCTGAAAGATGCCAAATATCTTTCAAGCTTGGATATAAAGTCAGCGTATTGGCAGATTCCAGTCGCGGAAAAGTCAAGGGCGTTCACCGCTTTTACGGTCCCAGGTCGGGGACTTTACCAGTTTAAGCGAATGCCCTATGGCCTGCATAATGCGCCTGCCACGTGGCAGAGATTTATCGATACGGTGATTGGAGCTGATTTGGAGCCGCACGTATTCGTTTACCTGGATGACATCATCATCCTGGCGAATACGTTCGAAAAACACGTAGAGGTTTTGAGAGAAGTTCTTCGTAGAATCGGTGACGCCGGGTTACGGCTGAATAGGGAAAAATGTAATTTTTGTTTGTCTTCACTTCGATATTTAGGTTATGTTGTTGATAGGCAAGGTCTACACGTAGACCCAGAAAAGGTGGAGGCAATGTTAAAGATACCCGCCCCCAGGAATGTGAAAGAAGTTCGGTCGTTTGTAGGCACGATCTCTTGGTACAGGCGATTTGTACCAAACTTCGCCGATCTAGTGAAACCACTTACGGATCTTCTAAAGAAAAACAAGAGATTTCACTGGTCGGCTGAGTGCGAAGATAGTTTTCTGAAGGCCAAAGAGCGCCTTGTCACTGCCCCTGTTTTGAGTTGCCCAGATTTTGATAGGCCCTTTTCTGTACAAACTGACGCGTCTGATTTTGGCATAGGCGCAGTCCTGACCCAGCAGTTTGATGAGGGCGAAAAGGTCATTTCTTACTTGAGTAGGTCGCTTAGTAAGTGCGAAAAAAATTATTCCACAACGGAGAAGGAGTGTCTGGCAGTTTTGTGGGCAGTGGAGAAGCTGCGTCCATACATCGAGGGAGTTCATTTTACGGTGGTAACTGATCACTACTCGCTCGTGTGGCTGAACAACTTAAAGGACCCCTGCGGGAGACTGGCCAGGTGGGCCCTTAAACTACAGCAGTACGATTTTGAAATCGTACACCGCAAGGGTAAGGACCATGTTGTCCCGGATATGCTGTCGCGGAGTGTTCCAGTAATCAGCGAAATCACCGATGGACCAACGGACCCTTGGGTATTGGAGATGAGCAAGAAGGTGGCACAGACGCCCCTCGATTTTCCCGCGTGGCGTTTCGACAACGGTGTTTTATACAAACACGTTAAGGCAGGGCTTAGCAACGTTTATGATAAGGCTTATGAGTGGAAACGAGTGTTAGGGAAAAATGAGAGAAAAGAGGCTTTGCGCGAGTGTCATGATGACCCGTTGTCAGGACACATGGGCGTATGAAAGACGTCAGCTAGGGTGGCCGAAAAATACTATTGACCAAAGATGAAGGCAGATATAGCTAGGTACAATAAGGGATGTCAGGTTTGCCAAAAGGTGAAACCAGATAATAGAAAGCCAGCTGGTGGAATGGTAGGTAGGATCAAGGATTTAGAGCCATGGGAGATGATCTCCGTGGATCTGGTAGGACCCCTTGTGAAGTCTAGTCAAGGTTACAGTTATATTTTAACTGTGGTTGACTACTTCACCAAATTCCCGCTTTTGTTTCCGTTACGTTCAGCAACGGCAAAAAGCATCTGCAAAGAGCTGGAAACCAACGTGTTCTTACTCTTTGGCGTCCCTAGGTCAATAGTGTGCGACAATGGCCCTCAATTCAAGAGCAGAGAACTGCAGTCTTTGTGTGACTCCTTTGGAGTCCGGCTCCGGTTCACTGCCAATTATCATCCGCAGGCGAACCCGGCCGAGCGGATAAATCAGATCATTAAGACAACCCTTAGGGCTTATATTTCTGAAAATCACCGAACGTGGGATACTCACCTGGCTAAAAGAGCCTGCTGCATACGCACGTCGCAGCACGAGGTGATAGGGCAATCTCCCTATTTTGTAAATTTTGGCAGGAACATGGCGGTCCGGGGAGATAGGGACTATCGACGAAAGGATGACTTAGACGAACCGACTTGTAATAATAGTGAGGAACGAGCGGAACTTATGGCCAAGTTGAGGCAAGACATACGGACGAAAATGGAAATAGCGAACGCCAAGATGGCAAAGACCTATAATCTGAGACGTAGGGATGTAAAGAGTGATTTTTTAAGTGCCTGATAACTTTTTTTTAAAAAAAAACGCATAAAATTTGCAAAATCTCATCGGTTCTTTATTTGAAACGTTAGATTGGTCCATGACATTTACTTTTTGAAGATAATTTCATTTAAATGTTGACCGCGGCTGCGTCTTAGGTGGTCCATTCGGAAAGTCCAATTTTGGGCAACTTTTTCGAGCATTTCGGCCGGAATAGCCCGAATTTCTTCGGAAATGTTGTCTTCCAAAGCTGGAATAGTTGCTGGCTTATTTCTGTAGACTTTAGACTTGACGTAGCCCCACAAAAAATAGTCTAAAGGCGTCAAATCGCATGATCTTGGTGGCCAACTTACCGGTCCATTTCTTGAGATTAATTGTTCTCCGAAGTTTTCCCTCAAAATGGCCATAGAATCGCGAGATGTGTGGCATGTAGCGCCATCTTGTTGAAACCACATGTCAACCAAGTTCAGTTCTTCCATTTTTGGCAACAAAAAGTTTGTTAGCATCGAACGATAGCGATCACCATTCACCGTAACGTTGCGTCCAACAGCATCTTTGAAAAAATACGGTCCAATGATTCCACCAGCGTACAAACCACACCAAACAGTGCATTTTTCGGGATGCATGGCCAGTTCTTGAAGGGCTTCTGGTTGCTCTTCACTCCAAATGCGCCAATTTTGCTTATTTACGTAGCCATTCAACCAGAAATGAGCCTCATCGCTGAACAAAATTTGTCGATAAAAAAGCGGATTTTCGAACACTGATTTTGGTAATAAAATTCAATGATTTGCAAGCGTTGCTCGTTAGTAAGTCTATTCATGATGAAATGTCAAAGCATACTGAGCATCTTTCTCTTTGACACCATGTCTGAAATCCCACGTGATCTGTCAAATACTAATGCATGAAAATCATAACCTCAAAAAAATCACCCTTTACAATACTTACCGAACGAATTAGTCTGGAGACGGAATTTTGTGCTGTCCGATGCAGCCAATTACTTTGCAGCAAAATTAGCACCCAAGTTTATAGGACCATATAGGGTTAAAAAGAGGGTATCTCCCTGGACTTATGTCCTCGAAGATGAGGATGGGCGTGAGAAAGGGACGTGGCACGCACAGGATCTACGGCCACATGTAGGAGAAACTTAGTATCCCCTAGGTTAGTTTTCTGTAACGAAAGTTTCTCGGTTATCAGATACCGAGCAACTTTCGTGGAGGTGGGGGTGGGGTTGTCGCGGTCTAAAACTTTAGTTGCGCCAAAGTGACGTACGGACAAAACTACACGGCGACCATTTTATGAGTAGTCATAAAATGACGATTTTGTTTTGTCCGGACGTTATCACTGTGTGTTTGGAGTGGCGCCCAACACACACATGCACTCCAGTGGTCATTAAACCACTTTAATTATTACTTTTGTGCCTCGGTTTGGCTAAAGTTTCTCCTTGTGCTCCATGCTCGACGAAACATAAATCCCACGAGTGACTGAACGCACGGAATTGCGCGACAAATAAAACGAACAGGACTAGGACTGTTATTGTGAAAAAAAGTAAAAAGCACTTGGCCAAGTCACAATGAGGGTAGCCATTGTGGGCTGTGGAAGGTGTGGAGTGTTGCCACACCAATACTAGCATAGATGCCGCCAAGATGTAGAAAAACACTTGGTGGGTAGAAGGTTTTATTTAAATTTGCTCAAGATGCACCTCAAAAAATCCGTAAAACTATTTTGAAAATAGGTGTGAGCAAAGCCTTCAGGTGTGAATACCGGTTTCTGCGAAAACCGCATCTATGCTAGAAAAAAGATGGCTGTGTTTAGGTTCCCATCTTGTGGAACCTAAGCATCGTCAGTCTGCACCGCTGGTTGGCAGTTCAGTTCGTTCTGAACATTGAAGAAAGGTAGAAGTGTGCCAAGAAGGTGGTAGTGCGTGGAAAAAACAAAAACAAAAACGAAAGTGAAAGTGCCAAGTGATTTTTCGACTAGCGTCGAAAACCATAGCAAGGACAAAAAAAAGTGAGTGAAGTGGTTCCTGCGGACGCTGTTGGACCCCACGACAACCGACGTAGACCGTGGGATTTAGGACTTCGTCGCTGGATCAAGGAAAAGCCTGGAAGGCCAGGAACGGAGGACCTGGATAGTTATCAGGAAGTACCCTTTGTATATATACGAGTATATATATGTGGTGACTCAATTCCACCACATATGAACACCGACACCACAACATACAAAACAACATACAAACTTTACAAATATTCACTTACACATTTATTTAAAAAAATTATTATTTAAGATTTCAAAATTGTCAATTTTTATTTATCAAAAATTTTGTATTTTAAATTAGTTATAAAATTGTGTTCGATGTTTTCACAAGTTGAAAATAAATTGTTAAAAATAAAATTAATAAAAAATATTTAAACAAAATAAAGTTTATTCTTTGTGTCCACCACAACTTTGTTCGTGAACCACCGCAACATTTGTGTTCACCACAACTGGCGATCCTGCGAATCTGGAAGAACCACAACACAGAAACTAGTCCAGCCATAACAATAAAAAGGATTTGCGAAATTTGAGAATCCGTCCAAGTGATAAAAGAGTAAATTTCTCTTCTTCCTATACCGCCTCGAAAAACAGCAACAACTCGCGCACGACTTTCACAAATTCTTCCGCTTGCTCCATCAACAGAAACTATTTGAGTAAATCCAAGCTCAGTAAAATTAAAGAAACAACAGCGAGTAGCACCATCAGATCCTGGACTTATTTCAACAGTGGTTCATCGAATTTCAAAGCTAAGGAACGCATCGCTAAGCGAATTCAAACCAAAACAAGTGCTGCAACAATTGCTGCCGCCGCGAAAGAAGCCAAGAGGATCACAGCTAAAACAACAACATCGAGAACTAAAAAGTTCGACAACGTCTTCAGAAACACCCACAATAATACCACTACCACCGTCAACATCAACAACGTCATAACAACGACAACAAGCAAGACCCTACACCTGCCGGTAAGGTGGAACAGGCAACAACAACAACATTAACAATAACAACAACAGCAGCAAAATTAACAACAACAACAACAACAACAACAGAAAAATATCAACAGCAGCAACAACAATCACAACAGCATCAGGATAAGTTACAACAACAACAACAAGAACAACAAAAACAACAATAACATCAACAACAACAACGGCAACAACAACAAAAGACTGGCATATTCATTATTTTATTATTTCAAAAAATTGTATCAAATTTTGTAATTTTTTTTTTGCTTTTCAATTTAGTTTATCACGAGGCACACAACGTAGCTTCTGAAACGTACGTAAGAATATAGGGTCGGAAGAAACCTAGATTCTCACATACGTAGGCACTCCACTGCACTAGGAAACACATTTTAGGAAACACATTTTAGGAAACACATTTTAGGAAACATACTTTAGGAGACACATTTTGAGGTACACGATGAGTCTTTCACACACACCACCACCCCACTCCCTTACATACTTCTAACCCTCTCTCACATCTCTCTCATTTCGGCGAAGGTGACCATCGCCCTCTCATACAACTCCAAACGGATCTTGTCAATCCATTTGATGCACCAATGCATCCTGAAGTACAAGCAACGTCAGTTAAATTGCCACAATTTTGGACCACTTGTCCCGACGCATGGTTCACACATGCAGAAATACAATTTCAGGCAAAAGGAATCACTACTGACAAGACAAAGTATGAGTACCTCGTAACCGCTCTACCTCAAGAGGTAATTATAACAGTGCTAGATTTCATACAGAAACCTCCTTCCTCAAATTTGTATGAAGGCTTAAAGAGAACCTTGATTGATCGACACTCTTTAAGTGAAGCCAAGAGGTTCGACAAAATTTTGTCTGGCACCGAGATGGGTGACCAAAAGCCATCTCAATTTTATAGGTCACTAATTATGTTAGCCGGTACTACAGTCGATAGCGACTTAGTTTATAAAATTTGGCTTCGCAAGCTACCCAAAAGCCTTAATATTGCTTTGACCGGATCTGGTCATAGAGAGCTAGAAGAACTATTGAAACTAGCTGACCATTTGTGGGAAGTTATGTCAGAATCCGAAGTCGCTTCATTTGGCAATAATGCCCAGCGCATGACAAAAAACACCCAAAACTCCGAGCTTGCGATGATAACGCAATCGTTTGCTGAAACAACGTCAAAAATCCTAGAAAGTTTCAACAAACTAGCAATTGAGGTCCAAGAATTAAAAAACGAACGATACCGGAATAATTCACGTTCGAACTCGAGAGAAACTAATTTTCGAAGATTTTCAAGACGTAGATCCCCGTCAAGAAGTGTGTCACGACAACGACCTGCCAACTGGGTATGTAGATACCATTTTAGGTTCGGAAGGGCAGCTAGACAATGCGAACAACCATGCTCATTCAGTCAAAACGACACCCAACACAACACAACACAACATAACTCAACAAACTAAGTGACTCCATCATTGCGACGGCTAATGATGGAAGTCAAACAATACTCACACGCCGCCTTTTTATTTACGATAACGACAATCATATAAACTTTTTGATAGACAGTGGAGCAGAAGTTTCCGTACTTCCAGTAAATAAATTCAAAGCCCACAAGAAAAATTCAGACTTAATTCTAACAGCAGCTAACGGTAGCACAATCTCAACTTTCGGCAAGAAATTACTCAACGTAAATTTAAAACTAAGACGCGATTTCCCTTTTACATTTATACTAGCAGACATTACAAGACCCATCATAGGAGCAGATTTCCTTACGAAATATGGACTCTTGATAGACTTAAAACACAAGAAACTCATTGATCCACTTACACAACTATCAGTTAACGCAATCACAGCATTTACAGAAACATCACTACCCAAACTAATTACAATAGACAACAAATTTACAAATATACTCAAAAATTACCCATCACTAACAGCAGAACCCGACTACAACAAACCAGTAAAACACAAAACAGAACACCACATAACTACAGAAGGACAGTTACCTTTTTCTAGACCAAGACGCCTTGACTCCAACAAATACAAAATTGCCAAACAGGAATTTGATTTCTTAATCAAAGCAGGTATCTGCCGTCCTTCAGACTCCATGTCAGCTTCTCCACTACATCTAGTACCAAAAAAAGATCTGAACGACTGGAGACCCTGTGGTGACTATAGAAGACTAAACGCCATTACAGTTCCAGACCGCTACCCTCTACCACACATACACGACCTATCTATAGACTTACACAATAAACACATATTTTCAAAATTAGATCTAGTTAGAGCATACCACCAAATCCCCATGGCCACACAAGACATACATAAAACCGCGATTACAACACCGTTCGGAATGTTTGAGTTTCTGAGAATGCCATTCGGTTTAAGAAATGCAGCTCAAACATTCCAACGATTTATCAACGAAGTATTACGAGAACTAGACTTCGTATTTGTATACCTCGACGACATTCTTGTGGCCAGCGAGACAGAAGAAGAACACGTTAAACATCTAAATTTAGTTTTTGAACGACTAGACAATTACGGACTAAACATCAAACCAAACAAATGTATTTTCGGCGTAGACAGAATAAATTTTTTAAGTTATGACATTTCAAACAAAGGCATACAACCATCTCCCGATAGAATTCAATGCATTGTTAACTATCCAAAACCAGAAACAGTTAAACAAATGCAGAAATTCATCGGGATGATTAATTACTATCACAGATGCATTCCAAAATTAGCACACACACTTACACAAATTTACGATATGATAACTTCAGCATCAAAAACAAAGGACAAACACTTAATATGGACAGAAAACACAACAGAAGCATTCCCAACGATAAAAGAAAGTTTTACTAAGGAAGTGCTACTTAATCATTTTAATAGCAAAGCAAAACTTTCTATCGCTGTGGATGCATCTAACACTGCTATCGGTGCAGTTTTGCAACAAGAACACAATCAGGAAACAGAACCACTAGCTTTCTTTTCAAAGAAATTATCTCCATCAGAGACAAAATACAGTACGTTCGATCGCGAACTTTTAGCAATTTACCTTACAATTAAACACTTTAGACACTATTTAGAGGGACGAAAATTTACTATATACACAGACCACAAACCACTTACTTCAGCGTTACATTCAAAAACAGAGAGAAGCCCAAGACAAACACGACACCTAGAATTCATTGCACAATTTTCCAACGACATCAGACACATTAAAGGTACCGAAAACACCGTAGCGGACGCACTTTCAAGAGCTGAGATAGAGGCTTTCACAACCTCTGAGATTAACCTCAGAACTCTACACAAAGAACAGAATACAGATCCAGAACTACAAGATATACTAAATAAACATACTTACAAATTCGAACAAATACACATCCCAATACTTAACATTAAAATTTGGTGCGAACAAACAAGTTCAGGAACACGTCCATACATTCCACAAACATTACGCAAACAAATTTTTAAACAATTACATAATATTTCACACCCAGGTACACGAGCTTCTCGACGTCTCATAACACAAAGATATTTTTGGCCCAAAATGAACACACAAATCAACAAATGGTCACAAGAATGCGTTAGATGCCAACGAGCTAAAATACATCGACACACGAAGACAATCCCACACAAGATAGACATACCACACGGTCGTTTTGAGCATGTTCACGTTGATTTAGTTGGCCCTTTACCAATATCTAAAGGTTATAGATATCTACTTACCTTAGTTGACAGAAACACACGTTGGCCCGAAGCGTATCCAATTAAAGATACCAACGCCAGTACTATCGTAGATACTCTTCAAAAGGAATACATCTCACGTTTTGGAGTTCCTCTGGAAATTACTTCCGATCGAGGTCCTCAATTTACGTCCACAACTTTTAGAAACTTCGTTAAGACACTAGGAAGCAAACACATTACCACTTCTGCTTATCATCCACAAGCTAATGGAATTGTAGAACGATTTCACCGCCAACTAAAGACTTCTCTAATAGCGAGTAACAACCACACAAATTGGTACACAGCGTTGCCACTAGTTCTTCTAGGACTTAGGTCCACGGTCAAAGAAGATATTAAGGCTTCACCAGCTGAAATGGTTTTTGGTCAAACACTCAGGCTACCACAACAACTAGTAATCCACAGCAGTCAGAACTTTAATTCGTCGGACACCTTGTCCAAACTTAAAGAGGTCGTAGAAGATCAAAAGTCAAACATTGCGCATCACAGCACTAACTTTCAACAATATATACCTCGAGCCCTTAGTACTTGTAACTTTGTCTTCGTCCGCAATGACACAATTCGTAAAACACTACAAGAGCCGTACGATGTCCCTTCGAAGTTATTGAGAGAACACCGAAATACTTCACAATTCGTAAAAATAACACTAACATAACAGTCAACATTGATAGGATTAAGCCCGCCACCTTAGACACCGAAACAGCAGACACACATTCAACCAAACATAAAAATACTAAAAAAGTACACTTTAACCTATTAGCCAACACGACCAAAATTTTTCAGAAGGGAGGGGGAATAATGTGGTGACTCAATTCCACCACATATAAACACCGACACCACAACATACAAAACAACATACAAACTTTACAAATATTCACTTACACATTTATTTAAAAAAATTATTATTTAAGATTTCAAAATTGTCAATTTTTATTTATCAAAAATTTTGTATTTTAAATTAGTTATAAAATTGTGTTCGATGTTTTCACAAGTTGAAAATAAATTGTTAAAAATAAAATTAATAAAAAATATTTAAATAAAAATAAAAGTATATTTTTGTGTCCACCACATATATATCTATATAATATATTTGAATATTTGCGTGTGTGTGTTGGTGCGCTCACCACACACAGTGTTTTACTGTTTATTGCCGGTTTTTTTTTTGTGTTACCGCGCTTCTTTTTTTTCTCTTTTCCGTTCTTTTCTGTCGCGTGTAGTCGTGCTCCGCGTTCGCTTTGGCGCGGTTTTTTTGTTTGTTAGGCCCCTCGCACTCGAGCCTAGTTCCGTCCGGAACAGGTAAAATAAATTAATTCCACCGGTGGAATTGTGAGAGGGTCCAAGTCATCTCCTTGGACCCGCAACTAGAGTGCGACCCAAAAATTGGGTTATTTTTTGGGGTATTTCTTTTTTTAATCAATAATTAAAAAAAAAAAAGAAAAAAATCGCGATATTTAATAATAATTTTTTTTTCTCCGAGTTTTATTTCCTTCGGTCCCACTGAGCATAAGTTTGGTAAGACTTTAATTAAAAAGTCTTATCAAACGCACCTGCATATTCAGCCCTATTCCAGGATCCGTCGTAATAAATCTACGAACGTAAGACTACGCTACGAATACGAAAAATTTGCTATTCTAGGATCCGAACAAAACGATGCGGAGCGTTGCCTCATTGAAATTTAATTTCGAAAATTCGAACACTGCTGTTTTTGACAGAAGACAAGAAACTTTAAAAGAAGTGATAAATTAAGTGTTTAAAAAGTGTCACATAAATTGTGTTTTAAGGGGAGCAACGCAGCCAGAGGCCGAAAAAAAAGGTCATGTTTGTGAATTTTTTTAAGGAAACCTATGGGATATTTTTGAATGAGGGTTTTTATACCTAAAAATATACACATTCAAGAGTATTTTTAGTTTTTTTTTATTAAAAAAAATTTAATATTAAGGTCGATACAGCAGTTTTTGTAGAGCGCTCTGAAAAAAAGGTGAAATGCGGTGACCAAGATTGCTCCTCCTTAATTCATCTGAAACAAAAAAATGAAATATATTATTAAAGTAGATACTTAAAACTCGTACTTGTCATAGCCGTTTTTGAAAATATTGATTTTTCACAAAATGGCGGACTTTCAAACGTAAAAAAACAATTTTCGACCAAAAATTCGTCATAGTTTTGCCTATAAAAAATGAACGAAGCTAAAAAAAAAAACAATCCTATGACAAGTACGAGATTATTATGTGTACAATAAGCTTGCAAAAAAATCAAAACGATCGCTTCACTGAGCTTTGAGAAATCTTGGTCACCGACTTTGAAAACATGGTTTCGAGAAAAACGCGTTTGAAAATAAGCGCCAGCACTGCGCGCTCTAGAAGGCGGTTCACTCAGTAGGCTATAACTTTGTTATTTTTTGAGATATTAACTTGAAATTTTCACCAAATATTCTTGAAACTTAAGGCTTTAAGAAATTTTTGAAAAAAAAAAGTTCTGACTGCGTATCTCCCCTTAAAAGAATTACTTCAAATGAAGAAGAAGTGATTACAGAAGTGAAAAAAAATTATTTTCAAAACGCATTTAATACACTTTCGACATTTTTCGACACAAGTTTGTGATTGTGTTGACTTGGTGTAATTAACTTTTTCTAACGTCTAAATAAGAAACGTTGTAAAACATTTGCGGCTTAGATCAATTGATTGCGTTTTGGTTAATTTTCACAAAATTTATTGAGTGAAATGGGTTTCGGTTTTGAACAAAAAACAAAAAAAAATTAATGTCCATTTTTAATTTTACTCTTCTTAAATCCGTAGGTTAAAAAAAAAAATTTCCGCTTAAATAAACCCGCATTCAGGCTTGTTTTAAACATTTTTGAAGATGAGCTTCCTGCCAGACGTAACTGTTCAGCATTAACACCTATATCGCAGTTAATGGCATTATTGAGTTTTTTAACAGAAGGTGGCTACCAACATGGAGTTGGAAAGTCCTTGCTAAATCCCTGCGCCAAATCTGGCCTTTTAGTCATTAAGCTGACCAAACGCACGTATTGGTTTCTGTTTGTTGTTTTTGACCTATAAAAATAGACAATAAATTTTTTTTGGTGATTTAAATGAAAATACTTTCATTTTTTCCTAAATGCAGCTTATTTCCAAAGAAAACACACAATTCACACACGAACTCTGCAACAATTATACTTTAAAATTCTTATTCAAATTTAATTCCGCCAATAGAAACCTGTCGTAAGAAATCCGCAAAAACAACTGTCAAATGTTGATGCGTTCGGAACGTGGAATAACAATGTTACGAATTTCGAATACGACGTAACGATTCGGATCGTAGAATACAACTTTACGAATCCGAAAGAAAATCACAGCTACGACGGATCCTGGAATAAGGCTGATTGTCTTCGGTTTTTTCTTTCGTCGTGGTAATATAAATACCCACACCCGTCTCCACTGAGCAGGTGGCAACCCTTGTCGTCGGCACTATTGTGCACTTAGGTTCCACACACAACAAGTGAATCAGCTGTTCGCGGCTTAAATAAAGTAAAACGTAAAGTGCAAAAGTGTCGCGATCGCGCCCGCGTTTTAGTAAAATTATAAATTTATAGTCAAATTCGTGTGCGCGGTTAGTGAAAATTAAAAATAATAAGTGCCGATAGTGTCGCGATAAATTGGCGCCCAACGTGGGGCTCGACAAACAAAAAAAAAAATCAATCAAAAAGTGTTTAACTTCAGTGCGGGAAAAAAAAAAACAAGTGGTTGATTGTGCGCCGCCGGTTAGCACAATCTGCTGGTGTATTAAATAGTGAAACAAAAAACAAGGGAAAAAACTCAACAAGTACGCGAAGTGTTAATTAAAAAATAAAAAAAAAGAAAGACAATCCCGGCTTAAGTCGAGTGGTGGAAATCGGCGGTTCCACCTAGTGCTGCGCAGGACGGACATTTCGGTTCGGACGGGCACTTGTGCTTTTTTGGACGGACATTTTTTTTTAGGCAAACACAGCTTCGGACGGACATTTTGTAAATATTCGGACGGAAATCGCTGTGTAAATTCGGACAGACATTTTTAAGTTAATTTTGGACAGACGCGGTTAAAAAAAAAAAAAAAAAAAAAAATTTTTTTTAGGCAAACACAGCTTCGGACGGACATTTTGTGTACTTTCGGACGGACATTTTGTAAATATTCGGACGGACATCGCTGTGTAAATTCGGACAGACATTTTTAAGTTAATTTTGGACAGACGCGGTTAAAAAAAAAAAAAAAAAATATGTTTTTTTTAATAAATTCAACTAATCGAATTTTATTTCAGAGCATTGCGAGAAGCTAGGTGCTGGCGAATTCTTCAACGTTGGGAAGCAGCGCAAGGTGAGCCAGGGCAGTAGTGTACGCTGGTGGTCGTCGAAAGCAGCGTTCATAAGAGTGGAAATAGTTGGCCGAGTCCGCCAACCTGGTGTGCAGATTGAGGAACACGGGTTACTTGTCCGATTTTCGCGGTGAGTCCGTTCCATTTTTTTTCTCTTATTTTTTGCTAGGTCGTAGCTATCGCTTTAAAGTAAACGAGGGCACAGTGGGCGCGATATAGTTCGTTTCAAAGAAAAGTTGTCTTTTTCATCGGTTTGTGTGTTTGATTGTTTTGCTTCTTCTGGCGCACAGTGGGCTAGGTGAGTCCTCGGTGCGGGAAAAAAAAATAAATTAAAAGTAAATTAAAATAAAATTTAAATTAAATTGAAATTAAATAAAAATTATATATAAATTAAACTAAAATTAAATTAAAATTAAATTGAAATTACATGAAAATTAAATTGAAATTAAATTAAAATTAAAATTAAATTAAAATTATATTAAAATTAAAATTAATTAAAATTATAAAGGAAAAATAATTAAAATTAAATCAAAATTAACTTGAAATAAAATTAGAATTATAATTGGATTGGAATTGGATGGGAATCAAATTAAAATTAAATTGGAAATTATATTGGAATTAAATTCAAATTGGATTAAAATCAAGATTAACTTAAAATTAAAATTAAATTAAAAGTAACTTTAAGTTAAATGAAAATTAACAAAAAAAAAAAAATAAACTGAAATTGAATTCAGATTGAACTCGAAATAAATAAAAATCAAAAGTTTTGTTAAATTAAAGAAAAAAAATTAACTTACAATAAAACCAAATTAAATTAAAATTAAATAACAAATTAAATTATAAATCAAACCAAAGGTTCGTTAATATTAAATAAAAATACAATTAAATTTATATCTGAATTCTATTAAAATCAATTAAAAATTAAATAAAAAGTAAATCAAAATCCAAACAAGTCTATTGAGACTAAACAAAAAAAAAATTTTTAGAGCGGAAGTTAAATTGAAATTAAAGAGAGGAGATTGGGGTTAATCGGAACCAAATTTAAACGGAAGTTGAATTGAACTTTAACTAAATTAATTTTATTGAATTTTAATTGGAGGTGAATTGGGATAGTGGTCCGAGGTTAAATTAAATTGAAGCGATTACGTGCTATTAATTTAATTATTTAAATTTAATTTAATTAAATTTAATTAACATCTCTTTTTATTTTAACTACCTTTTTTATATATATATATATATATATATTTTATTTTTTATATATTATTATACTTTTTCCCATTATTTTGGTTGCTTTATTGTTTTCTTTTTTATTATATTATTTTTCCTATATATTGGGTTTTCCTTATTGTTTTATTTTCAATTACTGTTTTTTTGTTGTTAAATAAAATAATAAAATTTAAAGTCGAAAGTACCGTTGTTTATCCGTGCGCGTGTCATTGGTCGCTTGTCCGAATTTTTGTTGTAGGTCCGTTTTCGCGTATTTCCGAGCTTTTATTTTCCGTTGCATTTTTGGGTTTTTTTTTTAAAAATACTGGTCCGACGTTGTTGTTGGTCCGTCAATATATATATTTCTTGTTTGGTTTTATTTGTTCGCTCTGGAGTTTTGTTTTAGTTAAATATTCTTCGAGTTTTGGTTCGTCGTCTAACTTTTTTTAAATTTTCATTTTTGATCTTTATTTTTATTTTTATTTTTTTTTTATTTTTTTATATTATTCATTAATTCAAAAATACCATGGAGATCAACCGGCTAAACCAAGAAGAGTTGGTGTACGAGATGGAGTCTCGTGGTTTACCAACAGGTACGGTTGACTCTATGAGGAAAACCTTGAGAGCTTCAAGGCACCTGGAGCGCAGGGACTCGGTCGACATCTTCGCCGTGTACCCGTTTGAATTTTCTGAGGATAAGGCAGCGTTGGAGGCGAAGATCGTGGAGATCGAGGCGCTCATGGAGAACCCACCACAGGACCCGAAATCTTCAGAGTACATGAAGATTATGACCAAGCTCGAGTGGAGCGTTGGTCGGGTTAACCGGTCTAGGCCTACGTCCGCCGGTATGGTATCCGAGCAGATGGAGCTGAGGAACCGATTGATGCTGCTCCTGACGGATCTTCTGGAGCTAGCTTGAGTGCAGGATGAGGAAGACGAGGTACCACCAAAACCCGTCAAAACTACGGAGGAGATGGCCAAGCCGAGGGCCACGCTACAAAAAACTGCTGCGGTTGAGGACGATGTTCCACCGGCGCCACCGGTGCCACCGGTACCCGAACCCGTGGCAGGTCGCTCGGTTAGTGAAAAGGGAGGTCGGCAGTATCAGGAAAAAATAGAAAATTTGGCCAAGTGGGAATTGAAGTTTTCTGGAGAAAAGGTAGGAGTGTCCTTAAGCTCATTTTTGGAGAGGGTAGAGGAGCTTTGTGAAGCTCGAGGGGTCAGTGAGACCCAACTTTTCAGTGGGGTCGTAGATTTGTTTAGTGGTAAGGCGCTTTTATGGTTCCGTGCGGTACGTAAGACCGCGTCAGGTTGGCAGGAGTTGGTGAAGGAGTTGAAACTGGAGTTTCTCCCACCCAATTATGATGAGTTGCTAATGGATGAGATTAGGAGAAGGACTCAAGGGGGAAATGAGTCCATAGGAATTTTTGTAGCGGCGATGAGAGGCTTATTTGGTCGGCTGGCCGAACCTCTATCAGAGCGTCGCAAGTTAGGGTTGGTAATGTCGAATTTGACACCTTTTTTTCAAACTCAGCTAGGCTTAGCTGAGCCAATCACCCTGTCCGAATTGGTTTCTTTAGGTCGTAAGTTGGAAGCCGTACGTACGAATGTGGAATCATTCGTCCCGCCGCCAAGCAGTCGCTCAAGGAATCTTTTGGAGGCGGACTTAGCGTACGTGTCAGCAGAGGCCGCTGTAGCAGAAGTGAACGCCCCGCTCAGGGCTCAACGATTGGAACGCAGGATCTCTTCGCCACCACAACCGACGTTCCGGTGCTTTAATTGCAGACGATTTGGACATGTTTCGGTCAACTGTCCAAAGGGAATTAAGTGCTACGGCTGCGGAATGGCCGGGTACATGAAGCGCGATTGTCCTCGGTGCTCGAATAGAGCAGGGCCGTCAGACAAACGCGGGTTCAGGGTCGAGGCAGATAGGGGCCGAGATGGGCCACGGGAGGGACCTAACCCGAACATGTCGGGAAATGTGTTGCGAGCCCATGCAGACGCAGGGCAAGGCGCTCACCGAGAATAAAGAGGTTGCCTGCGAGCAACCAGCTGGTTAGGGTAGATAGGGACATAGAAAATTGTTGTCATGAGGTTAGATTAGGGTTTACACTTCTAGAAAAGGAATTAGATAATAGGCCTTATTTAGGTGTTAGAATTTTTGGAGTTTTTCTGAGAGGTTTGTTAGGTTCGGGAGCTTCAAGAACCATCATTGGTCGCCCAGGGTGGGATATTTTAAGTTCTTGGGGTATAGAGTTGACTTCTTCAACTATTTCTAGGGTCGCGTTAGCGGACGGCGAGTTTGTTCCAGTGCGTGGAGTTATTACACTTCCACTCGAGGTCGAGGGCAAGTCGGTCCTCATAGAGTGCCTCGTTATACCAGGCTTACCGCAAAACCTGATTTTAGGCATTGACTTTTGGGTTAAGGCGGGCATTGTCCCGGATGTAGCCAAAAACCAGTGGAGGTTTAGCGATAGGGTAGAAGTGTCGGCAGTGGCGAGCATAATAGAAAGGTCGGAGTTGACCTCTAGCGAAGCCGCGTCGTTGGAACGACTCGTAGGAGAAATTTTGAGGCGATGCCCGAGGGTTTTGGCTGCACACATTTGGTCGAACACCGGATCAGACCAAAGCCAAATGTGGAGCCCATCAAGCAGAGATACTATCCAGTGTCTCCTGCCATCCAGAAGCACATCGACAAGGAAATCGAGGAGATGTTGGAGAAGGACGTGATCGAGGTCTCTCACAGTCCGTGGGCCTCACCGGTGGTCATGATCAAGAAGAAGGACGGCTCTTATCGATTTTGTGTCTACTATAGAGCACTCAACAAGAACACCGAGCGTGATAGTTACCCGTTGCCGTATATCTCCGCAACGTTGGATAAGCTGAAAGATGCCAAATATCTTTCAAGCTTGGATATAAAGTCAGCGTATTGGCAGATTCCAGTCGCGGAAAAGTCAAGGGCGTTCACCGCTTTTACGGTCCCAGGTCGGGGACTTTACCAGTTTAAGCGAATGCCCTATGGCCTGCATAATGCGCCTGCCACGTGGCAGAGATTTATCGATACGGTGATTGGAGCTGATTTGGAGCCGCACGTATTCGTTTACCTGGATGACATCATCATCCTGGCGAATACGTTCGAAAAACACGTAGAGGTTTTGAGAGAAGTTCTTCGTAGAATCGGTGACGCCGGGTTACGGCTGAATAGGGAAAAATGTAATTTTTGTTTGTCTTCACTTCGATATTTAGGTTATGTTGTTGATAGGCAAGGTCTACACGTAGACCCAGAAAAGGTGGAGGCGATGTTAAAGATACCCGCCCCCAGGAATGTGAAAGAAGTTCGGTCGTTTGTAGGCACGATCTCTTGGTACAGGCGATTTGTACCAAACTTCGCCGATCTAGTGAAACCACTTACGGATCTTCTAAAGAAAAACAAGAGATTTCACTGGTCGGCTGAGTGCGAAGATAGTTTTCTGAAGGCCAAAGAGCGCCTTGTCACTGCCCCTGTTTTGAGTTGCCCAGATTTTGATAGGCCCTTTTCTGTACAAACTGACGCCTCTGATTTTGGCATAGGCGCAGTCCTGACCCAGCAGTTTGATGAGGGCGAAAAGGTCATTTCTTACTTGAGTAGGTCGCTTAGTAAGTGCGAAAAAAATTATTCCACAACGGAGAAGGAGTGTCTGGCAGTTTTGTGGGCAGTGGAGAAGCTGCGTCCATACATCGAGGGAGTTCATTTTACGGTGGTAACTGATCACTACTCGCTCGTGTGGCTGAACAACTTAAAGGACCCCTGCGGGAGACTGGCCAGGTGGGCCCTTAAACTACAGCAGTACGATTTTGAAATCGTACACCGCAAGGGTAAGGACCATGTTGTCCCGGATATGCTGTCGCGGAGTGTTCCAGTAATCAGCGAAATCACCGATGGACCAACGGACCCTTGGGTATTGGAGATGAGCAAGAAGGTGGCACAGACGCCCCTCGATTTTCCCGCGTGGCGTTTCGACAACGGTGTTTTATACAAACACGTTAAGGCAGGGCTTAGCAACGTTTATGATAAGGCTTATGAGTGGAAACGAGTGTTAGGGAAAAATGAGAGAAAAGAGGCTTTGCGCGAGTGTCATGATGACCCGTTGTCAGGACACATGGGCGTACGAAAGACGTCAGCTAGGGTGGCCGAAAAATACTATTGACCAAAGATGAAGGCAGATATAGCTAGGTACATTAAGGGATGTCAGGTTTGCCAAAAGGTGAAACCAGATAATAGAAAGCCAGCTGGTGGAATGGTAGGTAGGATCAAGGATTTAGAGCCATGGGAGATGATCTCCGTGGATCTGGTAGGACCCCTTGTGAAGTCTAGTCAAGGTTACAGTTATATTTTAACTGTGGTTGACTACTTCACCAAATTCCCGCTTTTGTTTCCGTTACGTTCAGCAACGGCAAAAAGCATCTGCAAAGAGCTGGAAACCAACGTGTTCTTACTCTTTGGCGTCCCTAGGTCAATAGTGTGCGACAATGGCCCTCAATTCAAGAGCAGAGAACTGCAGTCTTTGTGTGACTCCTTTGGAGTCCGGCTCCGGTTCACTGCCAATTATCATCCGCAGGCGAACCCGGCCGAGCGGATAAATCAGATCATTAAGACAACCCTAAGGGCTTATATTTCTGAAAATCACCGAACGTGGGATACTCACCTGGCTAAAGTAGCCTGCTGCATTCGCACGTCGCAGCACGAGGTCACGGTCCGGGGAGATAGGGACTATCGACGAAAGGATGACTTAGACGAACCGACTTGTAATAATAGTGAGGAACGAGCGGAACTTATGGCCAAGTTGAGGCAAGACATACTGACGAAAATGGAAATAACAAACGCCAAGATGGCAAAGACCTATAATCTGAGACGTAGGGATGTACAATACTTACCGAACGAATTAGTCTGGAGACGGAATTTTGTGCTGTCCGATGCAGCCAATTACTTTGCAGCAAAATTAGCACCCAAGTTTATAGGACCATATAGGGTTAAAAAGAGGGTATCTCCCTGGACTTATGTCCTCGAAGATGAGGATGGGCGTGAGAAAGGGACGTGGCACGCACAGGATCTACGGCCACATGTAGGAGAAACTTAGTATCCCCTAGGTTAGTTTTCTGTAACGAAAGTTTCTCGGTTATCAGATACCGAGCAACTTTCGTGGAGGTGGGGGTGGGGTTGTCGCGGTCTAAAACTTTAGTTGCGCCAAAGTGACGTACGGACAAAACTACACGGCGACCATTTTATGAGTAGTCATAAAATGACGATTTTGTTTTGTCCGGACGTAATCACTGTGTGTTTGGAGTGGCGCCCAACACACACATGCACTCCAGTGGTCATTAAACCACTTTAATTATTACTTTTGTGCCTCGGTTTGGCTAAAGTTTCTCCTTGTGCTCCATGCTCGACGAAACATAAATCCCACGAGTGACTGAACGCACGGAATTGCGCGACAAATAAAACGAACAGGACTAGGACTGTTATTGTGAAAAAAAATAAAAAGCACTTGGCCAAGTCACAATGAGGGTAGCCATTGTGGGCTGTGGAAGGTGTGGAGTGTTGCCACACCAATACTAGCATAGATGCCGCCAAGATGTAGAAAAACACTTGGTGGGTAGAAGGTTTTATTTAAATTTGCTCAAGATGCACCTCAAAAAATCCGTAAAACTATTTTGAAAATAGGTGTGAGCAAAGCCTTCAGGTGTGAATACCGGTTTCTGCGAAAACCGCATCTATGCTAGAAAAAAGATGGCTGTGTTTAGGTTCCCATCTTGTGGAACCTAAGCATCGTCAGTCTGCACCGCTGGTTGGCAGTTCAGTTCGTTCTGAACATTGAAGAAAGGTAGAAGTGTGCCAAGAAGGTGGTAGTGCGTGGAAAAAACAAAAACAAAAACGAAAGTGAAAGTGCCAAGTGATTTTTCGACTAGCGTCGAAAACCATAGCAAGGACAAAAAAAAGTGAGTGAAGTGGTTCCTGCGGACGCTGTTGGACCCCACGACAACCGACGTAGACCGTGGGATTTAGGACTTCGTCGCTGGATCAAGGAAAAGCCTGGAAGGCCAGGAACGGAGGACCTGGATAGTTATCAGGAAGTACCCTTTGTATATATACGAGTATATATATGTGGTGACTCAATTCCACCACATATGAACACCGACACCACAACATACAAAACAACATACAAACTTTACAAATATTCACTTACACATTTATTTAAAAAAATTATTATTTAAGATTTCAAAATTGTCAATTTTTATTTATCAAAAATTTTGTATTTTAAATTAGTTATAAAATTGTGTTCGATGTTTTCACAAGTTGAAAATAAATTGTTAAAAATAAAATTAATAAAAAATATTTAAACAAAATAAAGTTTATTCTTTGTGTCCACCACAACTTTGTTCGTGAACCACCGCAACATTTGTGTTCACCACAACTGGCGATCCTGCGAATCTGGAAGAACCACAACACAGAAACTAGTCCAGCCATAACAATAAAAAGGATTTGCGAAATTTGAGAATCCGTCCAAGTGATAAAAGAGTAAATTTCTCTTCTTCCTATACCGCCTCGAAAAACAGCAACAACTCGCGCACGACTTTCACAAATTCTTCCGCTTGCTCCATCAACAGAAACTATTTGAGTAAATCCAAGCTCAGTAAAATTAAAGAAACAACAGCGAGTAGCACCATCAGATCCTGGACTTATTTCAACAGTGGTTCATCGAATTTCAAAGCTAAGGAACGCATCGCTAAGCGAATTCAAACCAAAACAAGTGCTGCAACAATTGCTGCCGCCGCGAAAGAAGCCAAGAGGATCACAGCTAAAACAACAACATCGAGAACTAAAAAGTTCGACAACGTCTTCAGAAACACCCACAATAATACCACTACCACCGTCAACATCAACAACGTCATAACAACGACAACAAGCAAGACCCTACACCTGCCGGTAAGGTGGAACAGGCAACAACAACAACATTAACAATAACAACAACAGCAGCAAAATTAACAACAACAACAACAACAACAGAAAAATATCAACAGCAGCAACAACAATCACAACAGCATCAGGATAAGTTACAACAACAACAACAAGAACAACAAAAACAACAATAACATCAACAACAACAACGGCAACAACAACAAAAGACTGGCATATTCATTATTTTATTATTTCAAAAAATTGTATCAAATTTTGTAATTTTTTTTTTGCTTTTCAATTTAGTTTATCACGAGGCACACAACGTAGCTTCTGAAACGTACGTAAGAATATAGGGTCGGAAGAAACCTAGATTCTCACATACGTAGGCACTCCACTGCACTAGGAAACACATTTTAGGAAACACATTTTAGGAAACACATTTTAGGAAACATACTTTAGGAGACACATTTTGAGGTACACGATGAGTCTTTCACACACACCACCACCCCACTCCCTTACATACTTCTAACCCTCTCTCTCATCTCTCTCATTTCGGCGAAGGTGACCATCGCCCTCTCATACAACTCCAAACGGATCTTGTCAATCCATTTGATGCACCAATGCATCCTGAAGTACAAGCAACGTCAGTTAAATTGCCACAATTTTGGACCACTTGTCCCGACGCATGGTTCACACATGCAGAAATACAATTTCAGGCAAAAGGAATCACTACTGACAAGACAAAGTATGAGTACCTCGTAACCGCTCTACCTCAAGAGGTAATTATAACAGTGCTAGATTTCATACAGAAACCTCCTTCCTCAAATTTGTATGAAGGCTTAAAGAGAACCTTGATTGATCGACACTCTTTAAGTGAAGCCAAGAGGTTCGACAAAATTTTGTCTGGCACCGAGATGGGTGACCAAAAGCCATCTCAATTTTATAGGTCACTAATTATGTTAGCCGGTACTACAGTCGATAGCGACTTAGTTTATAAAATTTGGCTTCGCAAGCTACCCAAAAGCCTTAATATTGCTTTGACCGGATCTGGTCATAGGGAGCTAGAAGAACTATTGAAACTAGCTGACCATTTGTGGGAAGTTATGTCAGAATCCGAAGTCGCTTCATTTGGCAATAATGCCCAGCGCATGACAAAAAACACCCAAAACTCCGAGCTTGCGATGATAACGCAATCGTTTGCTGAAACAACGTCAAAAATCCTAGAAAGTTTCAACAAACTAGCAATTGAGGTCCAAGAATTAAAAAACGAACGATACCGGAATAATTCACGTTCGAACTCGAGAGAAACTAATTTTCGAAGATTTTCAAGACGTAGATCCCCGTCAAGAAGTGTGTCACGACAACGACCTGCCAACTGGGTATGTAGATACCATTTTAGGTTCGGAAGGGCAGCTAGACAATGCGAACAACCATGCTCATTCAGTCAAAACGACACCCAACACAACACAACACAACATAACTCAACAAACTAAGTGACTCCATCATTGCGACGGCTAATGATGGAAGTCAAACAATACTCACACGCCGCCTTTTTATTTACGATAACGACAATCATATAAACTTTTTGATAGACAGTGGAGCAGAAGTTTCCGTACTTCCAGTAAATAAATTCAAAGCCCACAAGAAAAATTCAGACTTAATTCTAACAGCAGCTAACGGTAGCACAATCTCAACTTTCGGCAAGAAATTACTCAACGTAAATTTAAAACTAAGACGCGATTTCCCTTTTACATTTATACTAGCAGACATTACAAGACCCATCATAGGAGCAGATTTCCTTACGAAATATGGACTCTTGATAGACTTAAAACACAAGAAACTCATTGATCCACTTACACAACTATCAGTTAACGCAATCACAGCATTTACAGAAACATCACTACCCAAACTAATTACAATAGACAACAAATTTACAAATATACTCAAAAATTACCCATCACTAACAGCAGAACCCGACTACAACAAACCAGTAAAACACAAAACAGAACACCACATAACTACAGAAGGACAGTTACCTTTTTCTAGACCAAGACGCCTTGACTCCAACAAATACAAAATTGCCAAACAGGAATTTGATTTCTTAATCAAAGCAGGTATCTGCCGTCCTTCAGACTCCATGTCAGCTTCTCCACTACATCTAGTACCAAAAAAAGATCTGAACGACTGGAGACCCTGTGGTGACTATAGAAGACTAAACGCCATTACAGTTCCAGACCGCTACCCTCTACCACACATACACGACCTATCTATAGACTTACACAATAAACACATATTTTCAAAATTAGATCTAGTTAGAGCATACCACCAAATCCCCATGGCCACACAAGACATACATAAAACCGCGATTACAACACCGTTCGGAATGTTTGAGTTTCTGAGAATGCCATTCGGTTTAAGAAATGCAGCTCAAACATTCCAACGATTTATCAACGAAGTATTACGAGAACTAGACTTCGTATTTGTATACCTCGACGACATTCTTGTGGCCAGCGAGACAGAAGAAGAACACGTTAAACATCTAAATTTAGTTTTTGAACGACTAGACAATTACGGACTAAACATCAAACCAAACAAATGTATTTTCGGCGTAGACAGAATAAATTTTTTAAGTTATGACATTTCAAACAAAGGCATACAACCATCTCCCGATAGAATTCAATGCATTGTTAACTATCCAAAACCAGAAACAGTTAAACAAATGCAGAAATTCATCGGGATGATTAATTACTATCACAGATGCATTCCAAAATTAGCACACACACTTACACAAATTTACGATATGATAACTTCAGCATCAAAAACAAAGGACAAACACTTAATATGGACAGAAAACACAACAGAAGCATTCCCAACGATAAAAGAAAGTTTTACTAAGGAAGTGCTACTTAATCATTTTAATAGCAAAGCAAAACTTTCTATCGCTGTGGATGCATCTAACACTGCTATCGGTGCAGTTTTGCAACAAGAACACAATCAGGAAACAGAACCACTAGCTTTCTTTTCAAAGAAATTATCTCCATCAGAGACAAAATACAGTACGTTCGATCGCGAACTTTTAGCAATTTACCTTACAATTAAACACTTTAGACACTATTTAGAGGGACGAAAATTTACTATATACACAGACCACAAACCACTTACTTCAGCGTTACATTCAAAAACAGAGAGAAGCCCAAGACAAACACGACACCTAGAATTCATTGCACAATTTTCCAACGACATCAGACACATTAAAGGTACCGAAAACACCGTAGCGGACGCACTTTCAAGAGCTGAGATAGAGGCTTTCACAACCTCTGAGATTAACCTCAGAACTCTACACAAAGAACAGAATACAGATCCAGAACTACAAGATATACTAAATAAACATACTTACAAATTCGAACAAATACACATCCCAATACTTAACATTAAAATTTGGTGCGAACAAACAAGTTCAGGAACACGTCCATACATTCCACAAACATTACGCAAACAAATTTTTAAACAATTACATAATATTTCACACCCAGGTACACGAGCTTCTCGACGTCTCATAACACAAAGATATTTTTGGCCCAAAATGAACACACAAATCAACAAATGGTCACAAGAATGCGTTAGATGCCAACGAGCTAAAATACATCGACACACGAAGACAATCCCACACAAGATAGACATACCACACGGTCGTTTTGAGCATGTTCACGTTGATTTAGTTGGCCCTTTACCAATATCTAAAGGTTATAGATATCTACTTACCTTAGTTGACAGAAACACACGTTGGCCCGAAGCGTATCCAATTAAAGATACCAACGCCAGTACTATCGTAGATACTCTTCAAAAGGAATACATCTCAAGTTTTGGAGTTCCTCTGGAAATTACTTCCGATCGAGGTCCTCAATTTACGTCCACAACTTTTAGAAACTTCGTTAAGACACTAGGAAGCAAACACATTACCACTTCTGCTTATCATCCACAAGCTAATGGAATTGTAGAACGATTTCACCGCCAACTAAAGACTTCTCTAATAGCGAGTAACAACCACACAAATTGGTACACAGCGTTGCCACTAGTTCTTCTAGGACTTAGGTCCACGGTCAAAGAAGATATTAAGGCTTCACCAGCTGAAATGGTTTTTGGTCAAACACTCAGGCTACCACAACAACTAGTAATCCACAGCAGTCAGAACTTTAATTCGTCGGACACCTTGTCCAAACTTAAAGAGGTCGTAGAAGATCAAAAGTCAAACATTGCGCATCACAGCACTAACTTTCAACAATATATACCTCGAGCCCTTAGTACTTGTAACTTTGTCTTCGTCCGCAATGACACAATTCGTAAAACACTACAAGAGCCGTACGATGTCCCTTCGAAGTTATTGAGAGAACACCGAAATACTTCACAATTCGTAAAAATAACACTAACATAACAGTCAACATTGATAGGATTAAGCCCGCCACCTTAGACACCGAAACAGCACACACACATTCAACCAAACATAAAAATACTAAAAAAGTACACTTTAACCTATTAGCCAACACGACCAAAATTTTTCAGAAGGGAGGGGGAATAATGTGGTGACTCAATTCCACCACATATAAACACTGACACCACAACATACAAAACAACATACAAACTTTACAAATATTCACTTACACATTTATTTAAAAAAATTATTATTTAAGATTTCAAAATTGTCAATTTTTATTTATCAAAAATTTTGTATTTTAAATTAGTTATAAAATTGTGTTCGATGTTTTCACAAGTTGAAAATAAATTGTTAAAAATAAAATTAATAAAAAATATTTAAATAAAAATAAAAGTATATTTTTGTGTCCACCACATATATATCTATATAATATATTTGAATATTTGCGTGTGTGTGTTGGTGCGCTCACCACACACAGTGTTTTACTGTTTATTGCCGGTTTTTTTTTTGTGTTACCGCGCTTCTTTTTTTTCTCTTTTCCGTTCTTTTCTGTCGCGTGTAGTCGTGCTCCGCGTTCGCTTTGGCGCGGTTTTTTTGTTTGTTAGGCCCCTCGCACTCGAGCCTAGTTCCGTCCGGAACAGGTAAAATAAATTAATTCCACCGGTGGAATTGTGAGAGGGTCCAAGTCATCTCCTTGGACCCGCAACTAGAGTGCGACCCAAAAATTGGGTTATTTTTTGGGGTATTTCTTTTTTTAATCAATAATTAAAAAAAAAAAAGAAAAAAATCGCGATATTTAATAATAATTTTTTTTTCTCCGAGTTTTATTTCCTTCGGTCCCACTGAGCATAAGTTTGGTAAGACTTTAATTAAAAAGTCTTATCAAACGCACCTGCATATTCAGCCCTATTCCAGGATCCGTCGTAATAAATCTACGAACGTAAGACTACGCTACGAATACGAAAAATTTGCTATTCTAGGATCCGAACAAAACGATGCGGAGCGTTGCCTCATTGAAATTTAATTTCGAAAATTCGAACACTGCTGTTTTTGACAGAAGACAAGAAACTTTAAAAGAAGTGATAAATTAAGTGTTTAAAAAGTGTCACATAAATTGTGTTTTAAGGGGAGCAACGCAGCCAGAGGCCGAAAAAAAAGGTCATGTTTGTGAATTTTTTTTAAGGAAACCTATGGGATATTTTTGAATGAGGGTTTTTATACCTAAAAATATACACATTCAAGAGTATTTTTAGTTTTTTTTTATTAAAAAAAATTTAATATTAAGGTCGATACAGCAGTTTTTGTAGAGCGCTCTGAAAAAAAGGTGAAATGCGGTGACCAAGATTGCTCCTCCTTAATTCATCTGAAACAAAAAAATGAAATATATTATTAAAGTAGATACTTAAAACTCGTACTTGTCATAGCCGTTTTTGAAAATATTGATTTTTCACAAAATGGCGGACTTTCAAACGTAAAAAAACAATTTTCGACCAAAAATTCGTCATAGTTTTGCCTATAAAAAATGAACGAAGCTAAAAAAAAAAACAATCCTATGACAAGTACGAGATTATTATGTGTACAATAAGCTTGCAAAAAAATCAAAACGATCGCTTCACTGAGCTTTGAGAAATCTTGGTCACCGACTTTGAAAACATGGTTTCGAGAAAAACGCGTTTGAAAATAAGCGCCAGCACTGCGCGCTCTAGAAGGCGGTTCACTCAGTAGGCTATAACTTTGTTATTTTTTGAGATATTAACTTGAAATTTTCACCAAATATTCTTGAAACTTAAGGCTTTAAGAAATTTTTGAAAAAAAAAAGTTCTGACTGCGTATCTCCCCTTAAAAGAATTACTTCAAATGAAGAAGAAGTGATTACAGAAGTGAAAAAAAATTATTTTCAAAACGCATTTAATACACTTTCGACATTTTTCGACACAAGTTTGTGATTGTGTTGACTTGGTGTAATTAACTTTTTCTAACGTCTAAATAAGAAACGTTGTAAAACATTTGCGGCTTAGATCAATTGATTGCGTTTTGGTTAATTTTCACAAAATTTATTGAGTGAAATGGGTTTCGGTTTTGAACAAAAAACAAAAAAAAATTAATGTCCATTTTTAATTTTACTCTTCTTAAATCCGTAGGTTTAAAAAAAAAATGTCCGCTTAAATAAACCCGCATTCAGGCTTGTTTTAAACATTTTTGAAGATGAGCTTCCTGCCAGACGTAACTGTTCAGCATTAACACCTATATCGCAGTTAATGGCATTATTGAGTTTTTTAACAGAAGGTGGCTACCAACATGGAGTTGGAAAGTCCTTGCTAAATCCCTGCGCCAAATCTGGCCTTTTAGTCATTAAGCTGACCAAACGCACGTATTGGTTTCTGTTTGTTGTTTTTGACCTATAAAAATAGACAATAAATTTTTTTTGGTGATTTAAATGAAAATACTTTCATTTTTTCCTAAATGCAGCTTATTTCCAAAGAAAACACACAATTCACACACGAACTCTGCAACAATTATACTTTAAAATTCTTATTCAAATTTAATTCCGCCAATAGAAACCTGTCGTAAGAAATCCGCAAAAACAACTGTCAAATGTTGATGCGTTCGGAACGTGGAATAACAATGTTACGAATTTCGAATACGACGTAACGATTCGGATCGTAGAATACAACTTTACGAATCCGAAAGAAAATCACAGCTACGACGGATCCTGGAATAAGGCTGATTGTCTTCGGTTTTTTCTTTCGTCGTGGTAATATAAATACCCACACCCGTCTCCACTGAGCAGGTGGCAACCCTTGTCGTCGGCACTATTGTGCACTTAGGTTCCACACACAACAAGTGAATCAGCTGTTCGCGGCTTAAATAAAGTAAAACGTAAAGTGCAAAAGTGTCGCGATCGCGCCCGCGTTTTAGTAAAATTATAAATTTATAGTCAAATTCGTGTGCGCGGTTAGTGAAAATTAAAAATAATAAGTGCCGATAGTGTCGCGATAAATTGGCGCCCAACGTGGGGCTCGACAAACAAAAAAAAAAATCAATCAAAAAGTGTTTAACTTCAGTGCGGGAAAAAAAAAAACAGTGGTTGATTGTGCGCCGCCGGTTAGCACAATCTGCTGGTGTATTAAATAGTGAAACAAAAAACAAGGGAAAAAACTCAACAAGTACGCGAAGTGTTAATTAAAAAATAAAAAAAAAAGAAAGACAATCCCGGCTTAAGTCGAGTGGTGGAAATCGGCGGTTCCACCTAGTGCTGCGCAGGACGGACATTTCGGTTCGGACGGGCACTTGTGCTTTTTTGGACGGACATTTTTTTTTAGGCAAACACAGCTTCGGACGGACATTTTGTAAATATTCGGACGGAAATCGCTGTGTAAATTCGGACAGACATTTTTAAGTTAATTTTGGACAGACGCGGTTAAAAAAAAAAAAAAAAAAAAATTTTTTTTAGGCAAACACAGCTTCGGACGGACATTTTGTGTACTTTCGGACGGACATTTTGTAAATATTCGGACGGACATCGCTGTGTAAATTCGGACAGACATTTTTAAGTTAATTTTGGACAGACGCGGTTAAAAAAAAAAAAAAAAAAATATGTTTTTTTTAATAAATTCAACTAATCGAATTTTATTTCAGAGCATTGCGAGAAGCTAGGTGCTGGCGAATTCTTCAACGTTGGGAAGCAGCGCAAGGTGAGCCAGGGCAGTAGTGTACGCTGGTGGTCGTCGAAAGCAGCGTTCATAAGAGTGGAAATAGTTGGCCGAGTCCGCCAACCTGGTGTGCAGATTGAGGAACACGGGTTACTTGTCCGATTTTCGCGGTGAGTCCGTTCCATTTTTTTTCTCTTATTTTTTGCTAGGTCGTAGCTATCGCTTTAAAGTAAACGAGGGCACAGTGGGCGCGATATAGTTCGTTTCAAAGAAAAGTTGTCTTTTTCATCGGTTTGTGTGTTTGATTGTTTTGCTTCTTCTGGCGCACAGTGGGCTAGGTGAGTCCTCGGTGCGGGAAAAAAAAATAAATTAAAAGTAAATTAAAATAAAATTTAAATTAAATTGAAATTAAATAAAAATTATATATAAATTAAACTAAAATTAAATTAAAATTAAATTGAAATTACATGAAAATTAAATTGAAATTAAATTAAAATTAAAATTAAATTAAAATTATATTAAAATTAAAATTAATTAAAATTATAAAGGAAAAATAATTAAAATTAAATCAAAATTAACTTGAAATAAAATTAGAATTATAATTGGATTGGAATTGGATGGGAATCAAATTAAAATTAAATTGGAAATTATATTGGAATTAAATTCAAATTGGATTAAAATCAAGATTAACTTAAAATTAAAATTAAATTAAAAGTAACTTTAAGTTAAATGAAAATTAACAAAAAAAAAAAAATAAACTGAAATTGAATTCAGATTGAACTCGAAATAAATAAAAATCAAAAGTTTTGTTAAATTAAAGAAAAAAAATTAACTTACAATAAAACCAAATTAAATTAAAATTAAATAACAAATTAAATTATAAATCAAACCAAAGGTTCGTTAATATTAAATAAAAATACAATTAAATTTATATCTGAATTCTATTAAAATCAATTAAAAATTAAATAAAAAGTAAATCAAAATCCAAACAAGTCTATTGAGACTAAACAAAAAAAAAATTTTTAGAGCGGAAGTTAAATTGAAATTAAAGAGAGGAGATTGGGGTTAATCGGAACCAAATTTAAACGGAAGTTGAATTGAACTTTAACTAAATTAATTTTATTGAATTTTAATTGGAGGTGAATTGGGATAGTGGTCCGAGGTTAAATTAAATTGAAGCGATTACGTGCTATTAATTTAATTATTTAAATTTAATTTAATTAAATTTAATTAACATCTCTTTTTATTTTAACTACCTTTTTTATATATATATATATATATATATTTTATTTTTTATATATTATTATACTTTTTCCCATTATTTTGGTTGCTTTATTGTTTTCTTTTTTATTATATTATTTTTCCTATATATTGGGTTTTCCTTATTGTTTTATTTTCAATTACTGTTTTTTTGTTGTTAAATAAAATAATAAAATTTAAAGTCGAAAGTACCGTTGTTTATCCGTGCGCGTGTCATTGGTCGCTTGTCCGAATTTTTGTTGTAGGTCCGTTTTCGCGTATTTCGGAGCTTTTATTTTCCGTTGCATTTTTGGGTTTTTTTTTTAAAAATACTGGTCCGACGTTGTTGTTGGTCCGTCAATATATATATTTCTTGTTTGGTTTTATTTGTTCGCTCTGGAGTTTTGTTTTAGTTAAATATTCTTCGAGTTTTGGTTCGTCGTCTAACTTTTTTTAAATTTTCATTTTTGATCTTTATTTTTATTTTTATTTTTTTTTTATTTTTTTATATTATTCTTTAATTCAAAAATACCATGGAGATCAACCGGCTAAACCAAGAAGAGTTGGTGTACGAGATGGAGTCTCGTGGTTTACCAACAGGTACGGTTGACTCTATGAGGAAAACCTTGAGAGCTTCAAGGCACCTGGAGCGCAGGGACTCGGTCGACATCTTCGCCGTGTACCCGTTTGAATTTTCTGAGGATAAGGCAGCGTTGGAGGCGAAGATCGTGGAGATCGAGGCGCTCATGGAGAACCCACCACAGGACCCGAAATCTTCAGAGTACATGAAGATTATGACCAAGCTCGAGTGGAGCGTTGGTCGGGTTAACCGGTCTAGGCCTACGTCCGCCGGTATGGTATCCGAGCAGATGGAGCTGAGGAACCGATTGATGCTGCTCCTGACGGATCTTCTGGAGCTAGCTTGAGTGCAGGATGAGGAAGACGAGGTACCACCAAAACCCGTCAAAACTACGGAGGAGATGGCCAAGCCGAGGGCCACGCTACAAAAAACTGCTGCGGTTGAGGACGATGTTCCACCGGCGCCACCGGTGCCACCGGTACCCGAACCCGTGGCAGGTCGCTCGGTTAGTGAAAAGGGAGGTCGGCAGTATCAGGAAAAAATAGAAAATTTGGCCAAGTGGGAATTGAAGTTTTCTGGAGAAAAGGTAGGAGTGTCCTTAAGCTCATTTTTGGAGAGGGTAGAGGAGCTTTGTGAAGCTCGAGGGGTCAGTGAGACCCAACTTTTCAGTGGGGTCGTAGATTTGTTTAGTGGTAAGGCGCTTTTATGGTTCCGTGCGGTACGTAAGACCGCGTCAGGTTGGCAGGAGTTGGTGAAGGAGTTGAAACTGGAGTTTCTCCCACCCAATTATGATGAGTTGCTAATGGATGAGATTAGGAGAAGGACTCAAGGGGGAAATGAGTCCATAGGAATTTTTGTAGCGGCGATGAGAGGCTTATTTGGTCGGCTGGCCGAACCTCTATCAGAGCGTCGCAAGTTAGGGTTGGTAATGTCGAATTTGACACCTTTTTTTCAAACTCAGCTAGGCTTAGCTGAGCCAATCACCCTGTCCGAATTGGTTTCTTTAGGTCGTAAGTTGGAAGCCGTACGTACGAATGTGGAATCATTCGTCCCGCCGCCAAGCAGTCGCTCAAGGAATCTTTTGGAGGCGGACTTAGCGTACGTGTCAGCAGAGGCCGCTGTAGCAGAAGTGAACGCCCCGCTCAGGGCTCAACGATTGGAACGCAGGATCTCTTCGCCACCACAACCGACGTTCCGGTGCTTTAATTGCAGACGATTTGGACATGTTTCGGTCAACTGTCCAAAGGGAATTAAGTGCTACGGCTGCGGAATGGCCGGGTACATGAAGCGCGATTGTCCTCGGTGCTCGAATAGAGCAGGGCCGTCAGACAGACGCGGGTTCAGGGTCGAGGCAGATAGGGGCCGAGATGGGCCACGGGAGGGGCCTAACCCGAACATGTCGGGAAATGTGTTGCGAGCCCATGCAGACGCAGGGCAAGGCGCTCACCGAGAATAAAGAGGTTGCCTGCGAGCAACCAGCTGGTTAGGGTAGATAGGGACATAGAAAATTGTTGTCATGAGGTTAGATTAGGGTTTACACTTCTAGAAAAGGAATTAGATAATAGGCCTTATTTAGGTGTTAGAATTTTTGGAGTTTTTCTGAGAGGTTTGTTAGGTTCGGGAGCTTCAAGAACCATCATTGGTCGCCCAGGGTGGGATATTTTAAGTTCTTGGGGTATAGAGTTGACTTCTTCAACTATTTCTAGGGTCGCGTTAGCGGACGGCGAGTTTGTTCCAGTGCGTGGAGTTATTACACTTCCACTCGAGGTCGAGGGCAAGTCGGTCCTCATAGAGTGCCTCGTTATACCAGGCTTACCGCAAAACCTGATTTTAGGCATTGACTTTTGGGTTAAGGCGGGCATTGTCCCGGATGTAGCCAAAAACCAGTGGAGGTTTAGCGATAGGGTAGAAGTGTCGGCAGTGGCGAGCATAATAGAAAGGTCGGAGTTGACCTCTAGCGAAGCCGCGTCGTTGGAACGACTCGTAGGAGAAATTTTGAGGCGATGCCCGAGGGTTTTGGCTGCACACATTTGGTCGAACACCGGATCAGACCAAAGCCAAATGTGGAGCCCATCAAGCAGAGATACTATCCAGTGTCTCCTGCCATCCAGAAGCACATCGACAAGGAAATCGAGGAGATGTTGGAGAAGGACGTGATCGAGGTCTCTCACAGTCCGTGGGCCTCACCGGTGGTCATGATCAAGAAGAAGGACGGCTCTTATCGATTTTGTGTCTACTATAGAGCACTCAACAAGAACACCGAGCGTGATAGTTACCCGTTGCCGTATATCTCCGCAACGTTGGATAAGCTGAAAGATGCCAAATATCTTTCAAGCTTGGATATAAAGTCAGCGTATTGGCAGATTCCAGTCGCGGAAAAGTCAAGGGCGTTCACCGCTTTTACGGTCCCAGGTCGGGGACTTTACCAGTTTAAGCGAATGCCCTATGGCCTGCATAATGCGCCTGCCACGTGGCAGAGATTTATCGATACGGTGATTGGAGCTGATTTGGAGCCGCACGTATTCGTTTACCTGGATGACATCATCATCCTGGCGAATACGTTCGAAAAACACGTAGAGGTTTTGAGAGAAGTTCTTCGTAGAATCGGTGACGCCGGGTTACGGCTGAATAGGGAAAAATGTAATTTTTGTTTGTCTTCACTTCGATATTTAGGTTATGTTGTTGATAGGCAAGGTCTACACGTAGACCCAGAAAAGGTGGAGGCGATGTTAAAGATACCCGCCCCCAGGAATGTGAAAGAAGTTCGGTCGTTTGTAGGCACGATCTCTTGGTACAGGCGATTTGTACCAAACTTCGCCGATCTAGTGAAACCACTTACGGATCTTCTAAAGAAAAACAAGAGATTTCACTGGTCGGCTGAGTGCGAAGATAGTTTTCTGAAGGCCAAAGAGCGCCTTGTCACTGCCCCTGTTTTGAGTTGCCCAGATTTTGATAGGCCCTTTTCTGTACAAACTGACGCCTCTGATTTTGGCATAGGCGCAGTCCTGACCCAGCAGTTTGATGAGGGCGAAAAGGTCATTTCTTACTTGAGTAGGTCGCTTAGTAAGTGCGAAAAAAATTATTCCACAACGGAGAAGGAGTGTCTGGCAGTTTTGTGGGCAGTGGAGAAGCTGCGTCCATACATCGAGGGAGTTCATTTTACGGTGGTAACTGATCACTACTCGCTCGTGTGGCTGAACAACTTAAAGGACCCCTGCGGGAGACTGGCCAGGTGGGCCCTTAAACTACAGCAGTACGATTTTGAAATCGTACACCGCAAGGGTAAGGACCATGTTGTCCCGGATATGCTGTCGCGGAGTGTTCCAGTAATCAGCGAAATCACCGATGGACCAACGGACCCTTGGGTATTGGAGATGAGCAAGAAGGTGGCACAGACGCCCCTCGATTTTCCCGCGTGGCGTTTCGACAACGGTGTTTTATACAAACACGTTAAGGCAGGGCTTAGCAACGTTTATGATAAGGCTTATGAGTGGAAACGAGTGTTAGGGAAAAATGAGAGAAAAGAGGCTTTGCGCGAGTGTCATGATGACCCGTTGTCAGGACACATGGGCGTACGAAAGACGTCAGCTAGGGTGGCCGAAAAATACTATTGACCAAAGATGAAGGCAGATATAGCTAGGTACATTAAAGGATGTCAGGTTTGCCAAAAGGTGAAACCAGACAATAGAAAACCAGCTGGTGGAATGGTAGGTAGGATCAAGGATTTAGAGCCATGGGAGATGATCTCCGTGGATCTGGTAGGACCCCTTGTGAAGTCTAGTCAAGGTTACAGTTATATTTTAACTGTGGTTGACTACTTCACCAAATTCCCGCTTTTGTTTCCGTTACGTTCAGCAACGGCAAAAAGCATCTGCAAAGAGCTGGAAAACAACGTGTTCTTACTCTTTGGCGTCCCTAGGTCAATAGTGTGCGACAATGGCCCTCAATTCAAGAGCAGAGAACTGCAGTCTTTGTGTGACTCCTTTGGAGTCCGGCTCCGGTTCACTGCCAATTATCATCCGCAGGCGAACCCGGCCGAGCGGATAAATCAGATCATTAAGACAACCCTAAGGGCTTATATTTCTGAAAATCACCGAACGTGGGATACTCACCTGGCTAAAGTAGCCTGCTGCATTCGCACGTCGCAGCACGAAGTGATAGGGCAATCTCCCTATTTTGTAAATTTTGGCAGGAACATGGCGGTCCGGGGAGATAGGGACTATCGACGAAAGGATGACTTAGACGAACCGACTTGTAATAATAGTGAGGAACGAGCGGAACTTATGGCCAAGTTGAGGCAAGACATACGGACGAAAATGGAAATAGCGAACGCCAAGATGGCAAAGACCTATAATCTGAGACGTAGGGATGTACAATACTTACCGAACGAATTAGTCTGGAGACGGAATTTTGTGCTGTCCGATGCAGCCAATTACTTTGCAGCAAAATTAGCACCCAAGTTTATAGGACCATATAGGGTTAAAAAGAGGGTATCTCCCTGGACTTATGTCCTCGAAGATGAGGATGGGCGTGAGAAAGGGACGTGGCACGCACAGGATCTACGGCCACATGTAGGAGAAACTTAGTATTCCCTAGGTTAGTTTTCTGTAACGAAAGTTTCTCGGTTATCAGATACCGAGCAACTTTCGGGGAGGTGGGGGTGGGGTTGTCGCGGTCTAAAACTTTAGTTGCGCCAAAGTGACGTACGGACAAAACTACACTACTTACTTACTTATCTTGCGCTTACAACCGTAAGTCGGTTTTGGCCTCGTATAAGAAATTGCGCCAGCCATTTCTGTTCTGCGCTTGCTGGCGCCAGTTGGAAACACCAAGTGTAGTCAGGTTATCCAACACCTGATCTTTCCAACGAAGATGTGGGCGTCCTCTTCTGCGTTGACCACCACCGGGCACCCAATCGAATATCTTTTTCGCTGGAGCGTCGTTTTCCATTCGCTCAACATGACCTAGCCAGCGGAGCCGCTCGATTTTGATACGCTTAACTATGTCGATGTCAGCGTACAGCTCATACAGCTCGTGGTTCCATCGAATTCGGTACTCACCATTGACGCAGATTGGACCGAAGATTTTACGAAGGATCTTTCTCTCGAAGGCTCCCAAAGTCTTTTCATCAGAACTGCTCAACGTCCAGGTTTGTGCTGCATATAATAGGACGGGCATGATTAGTGACTTATAGAGCGTGAGTTTTGTTCGTCGAGAGAGGGCTCTGCTTCTCAATTGCCTACTC
Organism: Pherbina coryleti; assembly: GCA_943735915.1. NCBI lineage: Eukaryota > Metazoa > Arthropoda > Insecta > Diptera > Sciomyzidae > Pherbina > Pherbina coryleti. The sequence goes on from OX030948.1 coordinate 78,551,559, forward strand.
AGCCCAAAGTAACACCTGTTGGCAAGAGTTATCCTTCGCTTTATCTCAATACTGACATCGTTGAAAGAGTTTACGCTGGATCCCAGGTAGACGAAGTCCTTAACAACCTCGAAGGAGATGTTGTCAACAGTGACGTGGTTTCCAAGACGCTGGGACTGTTTATTTGTTGACACTAGGTATTTCGTCTTATCTGCGTTCACTACAAGACCCATTCGACTCGACTCTTTCGCTAACCTGGAGAATGCTGCGCTGACTTCGCGCGTATTATGGCCAATGATATCGATATCATCAGCATACGCCAGCAGCATAATACTTTTGTAGAATATCGTGCCACTGCGTCTCAAATCAGCAGCTCGGATGATCTTCTCCATCATCAGGTTGAAAAAGTCGCACGATAAGGAATCACCTTGTCTGAAACCTCGTTTGGTATCGAATGGAGGAGTGAGGTCCTTTCCAATTTTAACTGTGCTGCTGGTGTTGCTCAGTGTCATTCTGCAAAGGCGGATGAGCTTTGCAGGAATACCAAATTCAGACATGGTGGAATATAGATGATTCCTTATTGGACTGTCGAAGGCGGCTTTGTACTCGACAAAAAGATGGTGTGTGTCGATTTGTTTTTCTAGGGTCTTCTCCAAGATTTGTCGTAGCGTAAATATCTGGTCTATGGTGGATTTACCAGGTCTGAAGCCACACTGATAAGGTCCAATCAGCTGGTTTACGATGGGCTTCAGTCTTTCACATAGTACGCTCGACAGGACCTTATATGCGATATTCAGAAGGCTTATCCCACGGTAGTTGGCGCAAATTGTGGGATCGCCTTTCTTGTGGATTGGGCAGAGCACACTGAGGTTCCAATCGTTTGGAATGCATTCTTCCGACCATATTCTGCATAGAAGCTCATGAATGCATTTAAATAGAGCTTCGCCTCCATTCTTGAAGAGCTCAGCAGATAAGCCATCGGCTCATGCGGCTTTGTTGTTTTTAAGCCGAGCTATAGCTTTAAAGACCTCACTATGGTCAGGCAGCGGAACTTCAACGCTGTCGTCCAAAATTGGGGATTTCGGAATATCATCTCTATTGGCGGGATTGTTGTCGTCGTCGCCATTCAGAAGCCTAGAGAAGTGTTCCCTCCACATCATCAGTGCACTCTGGATATCTGTCACTAGATTCCCATTTTCATCCTTGCAGGAAGAGGCCCCGGTCTTGAAACCATCGGCCAGGCGTCTTATTTTTTCGAAAAATTTTCGGACCTCATTCCTGTCACCATGCATCTCAATTTTCTCGCACTCACGCATTTCCGCTTCCCTTTTCTTTCGCCTGAAAATGCGTCTCTCTTCCCTCCTCTTCTCTTTGTATCGCTCCTTAGCAGCACGCGTTACAACCGACTGCAGGGTGGCTTTGTAGGCGGCGTCTTTTTCTGCAGTGGCGTCGCGACACTCTTGGTCGTGCCACTGGTTTCGGCGAGGGCGGTGATAGCCAATCACCTCTTCGGCAGCCGTACGCATAGAGTGGGAAATGTGATTCCACTGCGCGCATATATCGTCGATCGGAGGAGTGCTTTCTTGAAGCAGGAGTGAGAGTCGAGTAGCGAAGTCTTCGGCTGTTTGCTTTGATTGCAGCTTTTCGACGTCTAGCTTTCTTTGTGCTGGATTGCGCGCATTCTTGGTTGCGCACAGACGTGTACGGATCTTGGCTGCGACAAGATAATGATCCGAGTCTATATTGGCACCACGGATCGTGCGTACATCTAAAACACTAGAAGAGTGCCTTCCGTCAATCAAAACGTGATCAATTTGGTTGCGCGTCTTTTGATCAGGAGACAGCCAAGTTGCTTTATGAATATTGAGATGCTTGAATCTAGTGCTACTAACGACCATGTTTCGCGCTGCGGCAAAGTCAATCAGCCTCATTCCGTTATCGGAGGTATTGTCGTGGAGGCTGAACTTTCCGACTGTTGGACCAAAGATATTTTCTTTTCCCACCTTGGCGTTGAAGTCACCAAGCACGATTTTTATGTCGTGGCGGGGGCTGCGCTCATAGGCCTCTTCAAGGCGCTCGTAGAAGCTGTCTTTGGTCTCATCGTCCTTATCTTCTGTCGGAGCGTGCGCACAAATCAGGCTTATGTTGAAAAATCTTGCCTTGACACGGATTATGGCAAGTCGTTCGTTCACAGGTGTGAATCGCAGAACATGATGTCGTAGTCGCTTGCCAACCACGAATCCGCATCCAAATTCGTGCTTCTCCGCATGGCCGCTGTAGTAGATATCACAGGATGCTTGCCGTGAGCAACCCTGTCCCTTCCATCGCATTTCTTGGATTGCAGTGATATCAGCTTTGTATCTTTCTAAGATATCTATCAGTTGGATAGAGGCACCATCCCAATTAGGGGTTCGGACGTTCCAGGTGCATATCCGTAAATCATTGTCAGTTTTTCGTTTGCGGTAGTCGTCATCAGATTTGGGGATCATTTTTATCTTATTTCTTTGTCGTTTCATTGAAATTTGTTTTTACGTGGTGGGCATCAAACCCAACGCACAACCCTTTAAAGGCAGGGGGAGCCCGCCGCTCAGATCAGCCGTCAAACTAACGGTTGCCAGTTTGCCGTTTCTAGAGGACACCACGCAGAGGTTTGAGTCGACTTGAGACGAGTTCGACATGGATAATGCTGGCCTCACCAGGTTGAGGCAGTCAGACACGTTGCCATGTGAAGATCGCCCCCTTGACCCTCACGCGTTGCCTTGTGAGGATCGTCCTCCATCGATCGACAAAACTACACGGCGACCATTTTATGAGTAGTCATAAAATGACGATTTTGTTTTGTCCGGACGTTATCACTGTGTGTTTGGAGTGGCGCCCAACACACACATGCACTCCAGTGGTCATTAAACCACTTTAATTATTACTTTTGTGCCTCGGTTTGGCTAAAGTTTCTCCTTGTGCTCCATGCTCGACGAAACATAAATCCCACGAGTGACTGAACGCACGGAAATGCGCGACAAATAAAAGGAATAGGACTAGGACTGTTATTTTGAAAAAAAGTAAAAATCACTTGGCCAAGTCACAATGAGGGTAGCCATTGTGGGCTGTGGAAGGTGTGGAGTGTTGCCACACCAATACTAGCATAGATGCCGCCAAGATGTAGAAAAACACTTGGTGGGTAGAAGGTTTTATTTAAATTTGCTCAAGATGCACCTCAAAAAATCCGTAAAACGATTTTGAAAATAGGTGTGAGCAAAGCCTTCAGGTGTGAATACCGGTTTCTGCGAAAACCGCATCTATGCTAGAAAAAAGATGGCTGTGTTTAGGTTCCCATCTTGTGGAACCTAAGCATCGTCAGTCTGCACCGCTGGTTGGCAGTTCAGTTCGTTCTGAACATTGAAGAAAGGTAGAAGTGTGCCAAGAAGGTGGTAGTGCGTGGAAAAAACCAAAAAAAAAAAAACGAAAGTGAAAGTGCCAAGTGATTTTTCAACTAGCGTCGAAAACCATAGCAAGGACAAAAAAAAGTGAGTGAAGTGGTTCCTGCGGACGCTGTTGGACCCCACGACAACCGACGTAGACCGTGGGATTTAGGACTTCGTCGATGGACCAAGGAAAAGCCTGGAAGGCCAGGAACGGAGGACCTGGATAGTTATCAGGGAGTACCCTTTGTATATATATATATATCTATATAATATATTTGAATATTTGCGTGTGTGTGTTGGTGTGCTCACCACACACAGTGTTTTACTGTTTATTGCCGGTTTTTTTTTGGTGTTACCGCGCTTCTTTTTGGTGTTAACACGGAAATATCGCCAGATTATGTGAAGCTAGAAACGCCAAAACCAGATAAGAGGAAAGTTTGTGATGAAGTAGAGAACTTCAAAAATATTAAAAATAAATGCAAATTTGTTGATGAAACAGAGGACACAAAAAACCAAACCACCCAAGAGCTTCAAAGACTGGTCCTGTTAAGACAGCTCAAATTGTTAAATTTAGATATAAGTGAAAGGGAAGAAAGGAAGAAAGAACAAGATAAAAAGCAAGAAGAAATTAAGGAAAAAATAGAAAAAAAGAAAAATTATGAAAGTATGGGAAAAGAAGAATTCGAGGTGGAAATATTAGATGACTCTATTGAAGAAGAAATGCTTTAGATTTATTTATGTTTTTTTTTTATTCAATAATGGAATCAAAACGCTTTATTTTTTTATGTGATAACTTTTTAGTTTTTAATTAATGAATATAGAAGTGAACTGAATTGATAATATAAAATAAAAATGAATTTATAATGTATAAAAAAAATTATTTATGATACATATTGCAAAGAACTGAGTACATTTACAATTTCTTGCCTTCTCCTTTTGCCTAGTTCTCTGCAGTTATCTGACGGATCTGTATCATTCTCTTCCTCTTCTTCATACTCTTGAAAGGCTTCACAGTCATTTTCGAAATCGTCTCCAAGAAATTTGGCTATGTTGTGCAGTACCACACAGCTTACAATTACTGACGCAACTTTATCCAAAGCCACTTGCACTTTGTATTGCAAAACAAGGAATCGCCTCTTTAACTGTCCAAAGCAACGCTCTATTATAACACGATTTTTTGCGTGTATTTTATTGTAATTTTTTTCCTGCAGATTCGCTGGGGTTTTAAATGGTGTTGATAGCCATGGTCGAATGCCATACCCGATATCACCTAAAATTCTTCCATCACTGCGCTGACTATTGACACTTGCAGCAAGTAAATGTCAAAAAGCGGGATGAAAGTGTAGTTTTTGCTGTGTTTTTGTGCATTTTTTGCGGATTTTCTGGGATATCCATCATTTTATAGGAGAAGCAACAGTATTAATTCTTGACGACATTTTCTTGTTTACAACTGAAATAAAAATGGAAGTCAAATTTAATAGTAAAGAAATACTTAAAATAATTGATTTGTATCGTGACCGTGAGCTCCTTTGGAACATGAGCAGCCCACTATACAGGCGCAATGATCTCAAAAACAAAGCATTTCAAGAAATTGCAAATGAGATGCACTTGCCAGTGGATGTTATAAAAAAAAAAATAAGGTCGCTGCGATCGACGTACACCGCGGAATTTAAAAAAGTGGTGCAGTGCAAGAAGTCTGGATCGGCTGCTGAGGAAGCTTACCTGCCATCAGTATTTTGGTTTGACGAAATGCGCTTCCTGGATGGCTCAATCGTGTTACGAAGTCGGTGGATAATTCCAACCAGTTGGTAAGGATTAAAATTGTTTTGCTTATTTTGATTAATATTTACAAAAAAGAATAATTTTGTTAGCTTAGCTTTGTTGTAGTGTTTAGTGTTGTTTTTTAAATATTAGATAAGCGAAGCTTCTGTCAATTTTGAAGATCTGATCGAAGAGGAGCAAGTCGAGGCTAACACAAGCAAGTGCTCGAATTCATCAGCAAAACGTGCACGAAATGAAAACTCGAAATTTGACGAGGCACTGGAGAAGTTGATGCTTATAAATGACAAAGAAAACAATGAATTTTCTGCATTTGGAAACAGCATTTCAATCCAGCTGCAAAAACTTCCGGAAGATATTTCGTATCCACTGATGGGAGATATCCAAAATTTGTTAACACAGGCCAAATTGAAAAACATACGGAAGCAGAAATTGATTACAGTACCCTCCTGCAGCTCCACTTTTTTGCCATCACCCTCATGCAGCTCGCTTCAATCCACGAGAGCACCACTAAGTGGATCAGATGATTCCACTCGTTTTACATCGACGCCTCTACATAGCCCAGCCGAATATCCGACGTCTTTCCGCGATATTTTTAATACTGCAATTTTTGAGGCTGAAATGAATTTCGCAGAAGCAGAATGAAACAACAATGAAACAAACTTATTTCATTATCACATCTTTTTGAGGTATTTTTATCTACTCTCTTTTTAAATATTATTATTCATGATAAATTTTTTTTTAGAAAAGTTGCTGGTAGCCGCACGTTGTACATCGAGATCGCAGCGACCTTATTTTTTTTTATAACATCCACTGGCAAGTGCATCTCATATGCAATTTCTTCAAATGCTTTGTTTTTGAGATCATTGCGCCTGTATAGTGGGCTGCTCATGTTCCAAAGGAGCTCACGGTCACACATCGTCGCACATCGGTCACAACTACGATACCTGAGATGAAAAAATAAACGATAAATTAAATTATTTTAAACTTTACTTAAAAAGTAGTTTGAATTAAATTAACTTTAAAAGTTTTGAGCAATATATAGTTTTATACATTACTTCTTTGGGTTTTTTTCTTAAACATAACTCCGAATTTTGGGTTTTGTAATATTTTGCAGAAAATATCTCAAAACTATACCATAAGCATCAGTGCGGCTGCAAGCATAAGGGAATTTCATGGGATTTTGGAATGACTGGGAATTTTGTAGTATTTTTCAATGGCTGTGGGAATAAGGGAATTTCATGGGATTTTAGAATGACTGGGAATTTTGTGGTATTTTTCAGTGGCTGGTAATAAAGGAATTTCAAGGGATTTTACAATGACTGGGAATTTTGTGGTATTTTTCAATGGCTGTGGGAATAAGGGAATTTCATGGGATTTTAGAATGACTGGGAATTTTGTGGTATTTTTAATGACTGGGAATAAGGGAATTTCATGGGATTTTAGAATGACTGGGAATTTTATGGTATTTTTAATGACTGGTAATAAGGGAATTTCACGGGATTTTAAAAAGACTGGGAATTTTGTGGTATTTTTCAATGGCTGTGGGAATAAGAAAATTTGAAGGGATTTTAGAATGACTGGAAATAAATAAATATACCTAGTAAAAATGCCAAATACCAAAACTGAGGATTGGAAAATAAAAAATTGGTTGCTTTTAAGTATTTATATATATATGCATATACATATAAATATAAATATAATTATATTCTTAATATTTATGACAAGGGAGGTGAAATTTTTAGTTTTTGCCATTGGAAATCAACATTTCCATCCGCTAAAAAGTACTTCGACAGCTCATCTCTTATCCGACAGGCATACTTATAAGAATTAGAATGCTGCTGTCCAATTGAAGAAAATGTTCGTGGTGGACCCTCAGCTTCAAAATCCCACGACATTGGTGTGGTCTTGATTTTTGAAAGATAATTGTGCAAAACACAACTGGCCAGTACAATTAAGTCTGCAGAAGAAGGAATGACTTCAATAGGTCGATTGAAGATATTAAATCTTTTTGCCAATCTTCCAAACGCGCACTCAACTACCATTCTGGCACGGCATAGTCTGTAATTAAATATTTCCTGCTGCACACTAAGTTTTACCGACCTACTGTAGGGCTTCATCAAGTTCATGTCCAACTTGAATGCGTCATCTCCTATAAAAAAATACGGTATTTTGCAGCCTTGTCTTTGAATAAGCTCGGTTGCTACAGGAATATTTAAATATCCATGTTGTAGTGCATTGTATAGGATTCCATCTTGGTAAATGGTGCTGTCTGAAGCTTTCCCATTGCATCCAACATCAATGAAAGTGAATCGGCAGTGCGCATCCACTGACGCAAAAAGAATAATACTGTGGAATCCCTTTAAGTTATAAAACTGGGATCCACTGCCTGATAGAGCTTTGATCCTTATGTGCTTGCCATCTAAAGCTCCTAGGACATGTGGGAATTGCCATAGATTATTGAAATCCTTTGCAATTGTTCTCCACTCCTCTTCCGTGTCAGGAGCTGTGAATGAAAAAAAAAGTGGAGTTCAACATAATTCACAGATCCACGTACAAAAATAGAAATAATATTTCAATTTTCTGAGAGCTGTATTGCATATAAAGCCACCCTGTATTTTTCAGTCAAGTTACCTTTATATATTCATTCTTTAGCGCTGTATAGATTGCTTGCAAAACCGTTGGAATGAATGCAGATATGGTATTTCTTGACACTCTCGTTAAAAATTCCAAAGACTTGAACGAGTCGCCAGATGCCAAGTACCGCAGAGTTATCGCGAGCTTTGTTCTGGGCGGTATTGCTGCCCGCAGCATGTGTCCTTTTTTTTTAAATTCCATGAACCTAGTTATTGAGTATATACAATATAATAAGAAGCTTTATAGGTAAAAAAAAAATATACATACCAAACTGAGAATTTCCTCAAACTGATTCACATCTTAGCGTGAGAAATTTTTAAAATCTTTTTCGTCATCCTCCCATAACAAATCTTTAAGCAAGTGAGCCTCAAGATCGTGATCAGTCCTTTTTAAAAGAAATGGTCTAACCCAGCATCTCCTATTTGTAATTTTTTTAACTTTTTTACAATGATTTTCTTCATTTTGCTGCTTTTTCAGCTCACACAATACGGCAATTGTAGCGAGAACCTTCGCATTCGATGACATTTTGTAAATAAACTTGTACTTGCACATGTGATCGCTGAAACAACTTGCAGCAATTTTCGAATTTTTTCGAAGTTAATATGTATTCTCTACTTGCAAGTGATTACTTGCACGTGGGGCCGCAGCGTTAGCAAAGTGTCCTGCAAGACATGCCTAACTGAAACTCCAACAATCACAACTTTCGCAGCAAAAACTAATATATTCTCAGTTATTTCACATTTTTCAGTTTTGTTAGAATGAGACAACAATATAATTGAAAAATTGAAATTGAAATTAAATTGAATGAGACAACAATATAAACATTAAAATGACTGATTTGTGTCAAAGTCAGCGCCAAAATAAGTTTCTTGTCTGCCGTGAAAAATGTGAGTTGCAAAAATTGTTTTCCAATATAAAATAAAGATTCCTGTGAAATAGTAATCTACAGCGGAAGACATTTTTGTGACAGTTAACTGAATCATTTATCTCAACATATACTTTTAGGGAGTTTATACAAGGTGGCGCAAAAGTAATCCTCCTATCAGAAAATGCTATAAATTTTGCGATTGGGCCCTAATGTCAGTTCTGTTTTGACATTTGTGTAGTAAACACATGCGAAATACACGTTAATAAACAATGTTACGCTACACTGCTCCAGAACGCGGAATTAATCACCACCAAGAGGAAGATGATTTTTCATCAAAAATAATCATGAGTGATGAGGCCCATTTCCATCTTAGCTGGTACGTAATATGCAAAATTTACGCTTCTGGGGCACTGAAAATCCGCGTGTAACCCACGAAGAGCCATTACACCCGCTCAAAGTCACTGTATGGTGTGCTGTTTTCGCTGGAGGAGTCATCGGACCTTTTTTCTTCGAAGACGGTTACTGTGAATGGTGAGCGCTACAGAGCAATGATCAACGAGTTCTTTTTGCCGCAACTTGATGAATTGGGATTGGAAAACATGTGGTTCCAACAGGACGGTGCAACGGCACACACTGCACGTGCCACAACCGATATACTGAAGGATGCATTTCCCGGGCGCTTTATCTCCCGATTTGGCAATTTGCACTGGCCAGCAAGATCGCCTGATTTGACCCCTCCAGACTTCTTTTTGTGGGGCTTTTTGAAGTCGCGGGTTTATGTCAACAAGCCTCATACTCTTGCAGCTCTTAAAGACAATAACCGTCAAGAATGTGAGGACCTATCGCCGGAAGTTTTGGCCGAAGTGATGGAAAATGCCATAAAAAGGGCTCAAATGACAATCAACTGTGGCGGCGGCCATTTACATGACATCATATTCTCGACTTGATGTAAAAAAAATTAAAAGACCAAATAAAAATAATCCACTAGAAGAATCAAAGTTTTTAATTTTGACCATAGATCCGACCACTCTGTTGTTGTATTTGCTACTGCATCGTAATGAACCCTTCTATCGTTTTGTAATAGCTTAAAATGATTTGGAGAACTTAGTGATTCCCATACAGTAGACGTTGCATCATGCGCCTGACAGCAATTCACATCATACCTACATGTCGGTCATTGTATTGCTGATATTTAGTGAGAACGGTAGCTTTAATAAGAATATGCACAACATTGTAAGTGAAAGAAGGCGGAAGAGGCAAAGTAGTATTCACTTTATGTCACGGTGAAATATACGATAAAAACATCCTAGATATCACTTGTTATACGATGTTTTATATCGTTCTTATCATTATGTTTATATTTAGATTTAATAGTATGTACTTAAGTTTTTATTTTCCTTTTTCAAATGATTGAATTTTATAATATCTGTTTACACCAACATAAAATATATTATTAGTTTTAGTTTTTATGATTTTATCTCATATCTTATTCACTTAATATTTAATATAACATTTAACACATATATAAAATTGTAAGATAATTGTAGTGTTGGCTGAATTTAATGTTAAAATTATGATTTTGTTATATTTTTATTTCAAAAATAGTTATTTTTGACATAATAGAATTTTAGAAACTAAATAAAACATAATTTTATAATTATAATTATAAAAATAAAATGTTTACAATAATGTTTTACTTCCACGTTAGCGCTATATATTTACGACGTAACATCTTACCGTTTTGTACGTTAGTCCTGCACATTTACTACGTAACATCTAACTGTTTTATATGTTAGTGCTACATATTTTGTTCGTAACGTTTAACTGTTTAGCACGTTATATCTAACAGAATGTAAGGGGAAGCCTACCTCATATTTACATTAGGTGTATTAGTTAAATACTCGGTTAACTTACCGGTAGTATTAACATGAGCAGGCAAGACAGCTATAAGTGAAAGTATACCTGACACTTCATGGGTAAGAAAAGGATGGCATTATTCATGTACATTAGTTTCTGGTAGTTTTTTCACATCGCTCTTAAGAAACTCATAGAAACTGCTTCATATAGCCTACCCTAAACTTTCGTTAGCACTATCAGTTAAATTACCGATTAATTAACTAGGACTGTTCTTGCAGGGTGTGTTCGTTCCTGTTTTGATTTTTTTGACATGTCGTTCTACATTTTAATTTTTAGGTTTGTTTCTAATTTCATCACACATTCTATTCCACCAGAGATGAGTTTATAAGATTTCTTCGAATTTAATTTATTGGAAATCACCAAGCTACAAGTTACATTTCATCAAATGTTTAAAAGCAAGCAAAATAATGACTGCTTCTATTTTTAATGCACAATTGGCTTTTATAACGCTTACAGTAGCTGCTATGTCCCGATTTATTTTAAGAATTTTCAATTTTTAAATTTTTATTGAATGAAAGTGCAATGTGACTCTGTGAGATAGTCTAAAAAAGAAAACTTAATTTCTTTATACAAAAATTAAAAATAAAAGTGTGATGAAATTCAGTTATACTTTCTATCTCATATGTCGTAACACACAGTAGGACAATGTAAAGCAGCTTTAAGCAGCAGTAGAGTAAAAGTTTGCAACGCTTTGACTGAATGATTCAGGTCTAAAATGGGATCAAAATTTTGGTTGATGCGATCATAGAATAATAATTACAGGGTAGCATTGACAGTTGCTTGGGAAACCATCTCCTGTCAAAAAATATACTCAAGAACAGAGCGCTCGTAATCTGCCATTGAAAACACAAGCAATATTGAAAACGTTGAAGTGAAAAAAAACAACTTCAACAGCTGCAGATGCATTTTCACAAAAAACTGTTTTTGATAGGAGATTTTTTCTTTTAGAAGAGAACATAAGCAGTTGTCAATGCCACCTTGTATTATTATACCATGGATGCGATGAAGTACTCAAAGTTCATTTTCTCTCAAGCGGAGAGTTCATTTTTTTTAGCTGGACAAACAACAACAAATTTGAGTTCATTCAATCCATGATACAAAAACAAGGTAAGCTAATTTTAAGATGGCTGCTCAAATGAGAAATTTTACAACAACTAAGCTGTAGGAGCTACAAACGTCAAACGACAAAAGCAACAACAACAATTAGAAAATCTAAAAATGACCAGGTGATTTTGACAACACAACTGGCTCAATCATTTGATTGACGTGTGAGCACAGCCTAACTAAATGTTATTATTTACATAGATACATGGTGTAATTATGAAGATGATCGTGAATTTTAAACTTCTCTCAAAAAAATTTTACCTACCCTTGTCAGCTGATAATAAATTCTAAGCAAAAGTTGCAAAACAATCTATTACAATTTTTTATTGAGTGCAAGTGATTTCACACTTTTCCGCAGTTTGTCTTTTTTTTCTTACTTTCTAAACATTGACAACCGTAGGGAAATTAGTAAACGTCACGTTCACCTTGTTAATTATACCATGACATTTACTATGTTTCCATGGCGAGTTAACTCGGGGTCAACTCGCTATGGAAACGCGAGTTGAGTTGAGTTTCGTTAAATCCACGAAACTCCACGAAACTTGTAAGATTTAACTGGGTTCTATCTGTCAAAGTGAATGCTGCCATTTAGTATCTATTTCGCTAGTAAAACAATTACAAAAATGCAAATGAAATTGACAAGTTCGACTCAACTCGATGCTGTGCATGGAAACACTATCGAGTTAGCGACGCCATTTTCTTAACTCGACGAAAACCCTAACCCCGAGTTAACTCGCCATGGAAACATAGTAATAGTAATAGATATAGCTTTTAGAATTAGATGAAATGAGATTTTAATTTATAGATTTAGAAATGAGAAGTTATCACTTCAATCGTGTGGTCATAGGCACACAGCTTTTGTTGTTTTTCATTCTTTTTTTTTTTTTTGCAAAAATAAGCAAAATATTTTTATGTTTTCTTATTTTGACGATTGTGTAAGCTGAAAAATACGAGGCTTCCTTTTAATTGTATCATGCTTGTCCCCTACTCTATCATCAAAAGAAAAGTACTTTATTCGAATTTCGTTCTTTGCCCCATAGAACGGAGTTTTTGTGTCTCTTGTCATACACAATATTATCGATAACTAGATATTGAATTGGAGCCAAGAAGTTTCGATGAACATACCTAAAAAAATTAAAATAACTAGTATTCATAATTTATCGTTTCTCACTTAAAAAATTTCGAAACAGTAAAATTAATATGTGCCTGGTTCAGAGAAGTTTCAAAAATAATTGAAGAAATCTACATAATAATTACACAATTTTCAAAATCTTCCAGATAAAGATTTTTCTCGATTCTAGAGCAATAAAAAATATTAAGTGCCGTAGTAGAGTCCGTATAGTCATTGTGTCGCAGTATTCCTTGTCTCATTCCAATTATTTCGGCAGCGAAGGTGTGCTACCACAAGAATCATAGTGCACGCAATTGTATATAGAAATGTCTGATGAACTTCCGGATGAACTTGATAAATTAGAAATTGCCCCGTCGCTACAACAGGTCAAATTAATTGATGAACATTTGCCTGTTACTCTCAACCCCTTTTTTGATTATGGTATTAATACGAATATCTCGTCATCCAGCTCAAAGGATACAATTTCAGGCAGTGCATGTCTTATCTTTGATGAGTATCAACAAAGAGCACGGAAGAGCAGACTCCGTCGGTGTTCTGAAAGCATTCTAGATGAATTTAAATTGCAGCAATCGGCGCTTATTTCCACAGATGATGAAGTTTTGACATCACCACGAGCATCACTTAAAGTAAACAAGATGCCAATGAAGAAGAATGGGTGCAGTGTTGGAAGGAAGGTTTTGCTCCGAGAACCTATATTGCGCACTTTGCAGACCTGTTTCGATATTCGAAGCACATCAAGGCGAAAACGATTGCCTGGAAGTGAGCATTTAACGGATTCTGCAAATTCTATGTCTGACTTTCGTGACTTAATAAATGAATGTGATAACATGTTGTTTGATACCATCAACTTAAACAGCAATTTAAATAACGTATGCTTGAATCGCAAGAGTTTCAAAAAGTTAAATATTGTACAAGCACCCAACTTGAAAAAAGGTGATACTTTGCCGTATCAGAGTCGCATAATATGTAACAGTATTATTCCGATTCTTTCATCACCTGTTATCACGGAGCCTAGTACGTCATTACGCGCTAGAACTTCCTGCTCTCAGCAAGCTTCTCAGCACTCTTGCAGTAATACTCACTCGAACAGCGTCAGCGTAGGTAACACCGTGGGTGTGACTGACGATGTCACAATTGATGAATTGGCTAGTTACTTCGATACTTTAGTTCATATACCTAAGAAAATGTCGTCAATGGCAGAGATGATGTACATTTGATCATCAACCGTTTATACAAAATTACCGAACGAAATATATATTTCCGCTACACATTTATTGTGTTACTACGATCAAATATATAAGAATCACTTCATATACAAGTGTACCAACATAGTACTCAAATAAATATATTACAAATAATTGTAGCAATGTACAAATCGTGTAACTTCATACTCAGATTTCATTATTACTAATAACTATATTTTTAAATGTAAATAATCTAGTTCTATGTTTTAGTTTAGGTTAGTTGAAATATGAAATATATATATAATGCAGCGTTCAATAAAATCATATATGTAATACTTCTAAATTGGCAGTACGTTCAAGATACATTCGTCAACATTGGGCGTTTTCAAATTTGCCGACACGACACCGGCACGATAACGGCAACCATGTCGGTCAACGCATTATCACATGTTAATAAAGATAATGCTTTCACACTCGTCGATATCGTGTAGTTACAGGCAACGACTTGTCGGTGGAAGCAGTAACTCCACTCGTGTCGTCGACGGTAGTTCATATTTTGATTTGATTTTTGCGAATAGTTTCGCATATTTTTGTGAGTTTTGAACAATATTCGGGCATGTTCTGAAATCCGATTCACGTTGGAATCTGATTTACTTCCGATGACATTTGAATGAAATGTGTTCTGCAATCCGATTCCGATCTTCGAATCCGATATTTGTTTTGTTTTTTTTTTTTTGCGGATTGTAGGTGTCCTGTAATCCAATTTATATGAACTAAACTGAAATCCAATCCGATCAAATTTTTGTCGACGGATTGTAATTGTTTCAATGATTTTTCATTAAAAAAGCAGTGAAAGTGTTAATTTCCTGAAATGCTGCTTCGTACTTCTATGCAAAGTACGAATTTAACTTTTGTTAAGAATTTAATTTGTGGCGTCCGTGCCGTATTTGGTTAAAGTGTGTGGCCGCTATGTCAAAGAACCCTGGAGACCCAGGTTCGAACCCCAGCAGCGACAGGAAATTATTTTGAATTAAAGCTCTGCAAAGAACCATCCAAATGCACTAGTTGTGTGTTGTTATTTTTTCTTATATCTACTTGTATCTGTATCACTCTCTCTGGATTAAGTATGCATGGAATATTTCTCTTTCAGTTAACGATGGAATAGGTATGAGAGAGTGAAATTACTAAGCATCAAAACTACGAGTTTGAGAACATACGCAACAAACAGATATATCGGAAATATCTGTTCTTTATTTCTTAACAGCTGAAGTATGTGACCTGGCTAGCATAAAGAATAAATAGCGAAATAAGCAATATTAAAAGAAACACTTCATATAATTAATTTAAGTTTTTCATTTATTTCATAAAAAAATTAAACATAAAGGCATTTTTTAGATATCTAACTTAATACAATGTAAAATTAATGCACGTAATATTATTTATTTTTCTTTTCACATCCTCATTGCTTTCAATTTTTTTTCCTTTTATATTTTGAAAAGTAAAATTATCATTAAAAACCACAATAATATAAATTATTTTGCAAATAATTGGATAATCATTTTATATTTCTATGTTTACTTACAGGCATTTTTTATTTTCTTTTATTAACTATCACTCACGATTAAAATTTGCACAGGTATCCAATTCAATCTCAGAAATAATAGAAATGTAGAATTAAACAAGTGGAAATACAACATCAATACAAAAAGAACGATCTGGAATATCCATATTAAATGGATATGTCCATTTACAAAAAGAGTTACAAGCAGTTACTTCACTAAGTGAAACACATAAAGAGAAAAAAAGCTTACACTACAATGAGAGCCAGAGAAAGAGTTGATACGCTCTCTACTCAATCCAAAACATATAAGCACATGTTTTTATCTACTCTTTGTTGTGTTTGTATCAATAATATCAGATTCTTACTTGTTATATCCATGGTATAATTATAGAGGTAAACTCGCTAGATGAGAGCGTACTGCCGCGAATGTCAAAACGAAGTTGACAACTCATATAAAATCTCGAAGCTATGAGAATGACAAGAATTGGCAAAATGTAAACGAAGTTAAACGGTTGAAGCTGTCTTGTTGTATTAATTTAAAATTGTAGTAAATGGTTTATTTTCGTGTTTTTATTGATATTAAACTAATTTAAAATTGTTTCCAGCCAAACATCATTGAAAATTAAACGCAAATACTATTAACCGCAAGCAGGGAGCACAACTAAACAACAACAAAAGTACAGCAGTAAGTACACAGCTGATTCTGACAATATCGGCAGTAATGACAAAAGAGAGCACAATCAGCGCTGCGACTACCTCTATTATTATACCATGGTTATATCTGTTTGTACAAGTAGAATGGATGGTTCGTTGCAGACCTTTATTTTGAATTAAAATAATTTTTCTGTACGGCCGCCACCTCTCTGCAGACAAAGGCAAACCTCAGAGAGTAATCAAAATGCCTTGTAAAGCTTCTTGAGAACGAGATCATTCCGTTCATCGCCGTTCGGAGTCGGCGTTAAGCATGTAGGTCCGGTTCTCGGTCAATTGTGTACAAACTTAGTAACACGCACAACACAATTGATCATAAGAAGCTAGGTCAAAGTCCTTTCAAGGGCTGAAATGGCCAGTTATTTATTTTTAAGAATTTAACTAACGACACTATGAATTCAGCTTTATTTGTAAGAAAATCACTTTGTCCCAAAATACACTAGTGCTCAGTCTGCGTGAAACCGCGTTTCTTTGGCTAGGGAGGTGAGGAAGCCAATTCTTAAAATGAAGTTAAGTGTTTTAGGAACATTGCAGCAACTTAGATACATATATACGGCATGATACGGCTCTCCGCAAAATCGCCAAAAAAAAAAAAAAGAAAAATCACCCAAATGAAAAATAACCCAAAAATTTATGAAAACTCGGCCAAAACGAAATTTTACCCAAGAAAACGAAAAAAAGCCCAAAAATTTTTGGGAAAATTACCCAAAAAAAAAACGAAAATTCACCCAAAAAAATTAAAAATCGCGCAATTTTTTACATTAGGGGTTTTCACGATTCAGTGCATTTGAGCATGAGCAAAAAATCCATGCTTTTTTTCTCATTGTATGTACATTTTGTTAGTGTAAAGAGAAAAAAAGCATGGATTTTTTGCTCATGCTCAAATGAACAGCCAAATGCACTGAATCATGAAAACCCCTGTGTTCCCACACGAGATACAAAATTCCCTTGTACGAAATGAGCATTTTCAAGGCCAATTTTTTTTTTAAGTTTATTTTAATTCAATCATGTGATGAGATAAATAATATTGATTTATTTATTAATATAGTTATTTATTAACAACTGTTATAAAAACATGAAATAATACGTAAAAGCGTTTCAAAGCAGCTAGAAAATGCTTCTTTGGGCAAAATCTTGAGCTTGCACACGTGAGTGATATATCGTTGGAAAGGAGAATCAATTACCTGACCAGTGGTATGCATCACATGCTCCGCTTGTATTTCCGATATTAGAATTTTTTCATTCAAAGTTCGTACCATTTGAATACATTTCAATATGTACTTTTTAAAAAATTTTCTTTGGCCAAAATCTTAAGTGTGCACATTGTTACAAAAAACGATTTTTTATTATATATTAAAGAAATAATATTTAATTAAACATTTGAATATTATTATGAAATGTACTATTCCCAATAGCTATAATGATTTACTATATTCCTCATTTAAATAAAAGTTATGAAAAGTGTTTTCAAACATATATTACATATTAAACTTATCGAACGTCCAATTCAGAACTGCCTCCTTAAAAATTTTGAATTAAAAGCCAAGCCAATTTCGCTGACTCGAAAGTAGCCAAATAAAATGCATCCGTTTTGTTTTTGTTTTACGTGGGCCAATGCGAGCGCAGTTCAATGCTTGCATTTGGCCTTGGATTGCACCATGAAACTTCGCGTACCTTTTCGTATGAAAAAGTCTGAAGGTTCATGGAACTGAAATTATTGCAAACGGATGCACCTCTGCACGAGCTTGTGGCTTTTAATTCACAACAACATATCGACTGGTCTCTGACTGAACCTCGTAAGTAAAAAAATCGAGGTTTTCATGAGAAGCAAAAAACTAATATTTTTCCTTAGGCAGAAATATAATTGTAATCAAATTACAAATAACATTTACATATTAAAATTTATATTTCTCTCTAAGGAAAAAGTAATTTTTTTTTTTATATATAGTTGGAAAGGTGCATCAATTAACTGTTCAGTGATGTACATATCATTCTAGGTTTATATTTCCGAGTTTAGAATTTTTTCTTTCAAAGTAAGTACCATTTGCCTATACTTCAATACTTTTTCAAAAATATGCTTTGTCCAAAATCTTGCGTGTGCACATATGAATTATAAATATATCGTTGGAACGATGCATCAATTACCTGTTCAGTGATTGCCTACATATTAATACTTTTTCAAAAATATGCTTTGGCCACAATCTTGAGTATGCATATATGAATTATATATCGCTGGAAAGGTACATCAATTACTTGTTCAGTGATATGCATCACATGCCCCGTTTGTGTTTCCGATGTTAGATTTTTGACGTAGAATACGTCATTCTCGGAGGTAAGTAGAGTGGTTGATAGTGATCAGGTGTCGGTATTTATATAACTTTTTGAGCCTTTGGTGGGCCTAAAGTACTGATCGTACAATGTTGATGTTAGCACTTGTTGGTCTGCTTGATCCTCAATGCGACAAAAATTCATGTTAGAACTCTCTAACTCATATAAATTTTACACAGTTACATGAAATATAAAGCCAACATTTGATGTTTTTGTTTGCTTAAACTTGCTATCTATTTATCGACAGTTTCCGGTTTTATCGACAAAACCATAAAATTTGTATGGCAGCCCCCCTAAGGAGTGGTCGGAGGGAATAGGTGTCAAAGGCAAAAATGTTCCTTTTACAAAAATAATGGGGGTCGGTCATACATATTAACCCTCTCCGGCACTCTCTTAAAGGTCATATGCTCAGGTGTATGGAATAAATAAACAAAAACCATAAAATTTGTATGGGAGCCCCCCTAAGGAGTTGTCGGAGGAAATAGGTGTTAAAGGCAAAAATGTTTCTTTTGCAAAAGTAATGGGGGTCGGTGATACATATTAACCCTTTCCGGCACAAACAATAAAATTTGTATGGGAGCCCCCCTAAGGAGTAGTCGGAGGGAATAGGTGTCAAAGGCAAAAATGTTCCTTTTGCAAAAATAATGGGGGTCGGTGATACATATTAACCCTTTCCGGCACTCTTTGAAAGGTCATATGCTCAGGTGTATGGAATAAATAAACAAAAACCATAAAATTTGTATGGGAGCCCCCCTAAGGAGTTGTCGGAGGAAATAGGTGTTAAAGGCAAAAATGTTTCTTTTGCAAAAGTAATGGGGGTCGGTCATACATATTAACCCTTTCCGGCACAAACAATAAAATTTGTATGGGAGCCCCCCTAAGGAGTGGTCGGAGGGAATAGGTGTCAAAGGCAAAAATGTTCCTTTTGCAAAAGTAATGGGGGTGGGTCATACATATTAACCCTCTCCGGCACTCTTTTAAAGGTCATATGCTCAGATGTATGGAATAAATATTTTTTAAAAAAGATGTCATCAAAAGCTAATTGAATAATTCTACGTCTGGTGTTACGACATAGTCGAAACTACTGTATCTTTTTTCTTTCAAAGCTAGTACCATTTTTATACATTTCAATACTTCTTCAAAAGCATAGTTGAATAAATAAGGTTGTCTCGTGGCTGATCGTACTCTCTTTGCAGTACCCATAATTGTCAAAATCAATGAAAAGCAACAACAACAACTTCAACGGCTTTTCATGTTATTAATTTTCGTTTTCAGATTTTGTATGAGATGTCAACTTCGATTTGACATTTATGGGAACTCGCTCCACCCATGCGACAACCTTATTTATTCAACCATGTTCAAAAGTATGCTTTGGCCAAAATCTTGAGTGTGCATATATGAATGACATATCGTTGGAAAGGTGCACCAAATAACTGTTCAGTGGTATATATATCATTCTAGGTTTGTATTTCCGATGCAAATGTGCCTTGATATTTTTTGATGAAATTGTTAAATTTCATGTTAGGAAGTATTTTTGTTTTTAAGTATGTTTAAGCTGGTATTTTAAATTTAAATTTTTAGACAGGGTGTTCAGAAATATTTGAAGAATCCAAAATTGAGAAAATTACCGTCGGTACCATTTCTGATATCCGAGATAGAAAATCTTGTATGAATTTTTTTGAAAAAGTTAAAAATTTGCATTCAAGTAAGCATTTCTCAAAAATAGGAAAATACATATGCAAAAATTATGATCTATATATTAGGTGCGTTTTTTTGGCATCGCTATATACGCTTAACAACATTTTTCATACAAAAAATTGCTTAGCTAAGACAGGATAATTATAGCCGCTTAGCTTACATGAACCAAGAAATAAAGATCATGCAAAGAAAAGAGCCGCCATATTGTAAACAAAACACAGCTGATAGCTCTGACGTCATCGGTCACAAATTCTTTTGTTTACTTGTAGCAATTGTATGTGAAAAATTATTTCTTGAAGTTTTAAAGAATTATTAGTGCTTATAATTCGTAATTTTGTGTGGTTTTTATAAAAATGAAGTGTGCTGTAGCGACGTGCAATAATTGCAACAGCAAGAAAAATAAATATGTTGGTTTTTACCATTTTCCAAAGGAAGAAATTGCTTGCAAGCAATGGCTGATTTTTTGCCGGCAAAACGTCGACACTGCAACGGCAAGAATTTGTGGAATTCATTTTCTGCCGGAAGACTTCGAAAGAAGGCTCCAAGTTGAAATGGGTAAATAAGTCTTGATCTTTCCACATAAATATTTGTTAAAAAATGTTTCGATAGGGTTTGGTAAAGCTATGCGCTTAAAGCCGGGCGCAGTCCCAACAGTTGTGAGCAAAGAGGCGCTTCCAGCAAATGCTGAACGATGTCAGCGAATTTTAAAACGAGAAAACAAAAAAATTGTTAGCGCTTTGCTTCAGGAGTCGATGGTCATGGAGGAAGTGCAGCGGCGTGAAGAAGTTTTTCCTTTACAGGAAATACAAAAAGAAAATATGGTCGCATCTGTTCCTAGCACGTCTTCAGAGCAGTTTCTTAAGGCGAAAATAAAGCAGCTAGAGTCGCATGTGTAAGTTAAATTAAACAATTTATGACTTCAATATTTTTAATCTTTTCCTTGTAGTGAAGAGCTGAAAAGAGAAAATTCTTCATTACGTCAAGGTGCCATAAATCTAAAGCAGCTGGAGTCGCAAGTGTAAGTTAAATGTAACAATTTGTGAATTCAATATTTTTAATCTTTTCCTTGTAGTGAAGAGCTGAAAAGAGAAAATTCTTCATTACGTCAAGGTGCCATAAATCTAAAGCAGCTGGAGTCGCAAGTGTAAGTTAAATGTAACAATTTGTGAATTCAATATTTTTAATCTTTTCCTTGCAGTGAAGAGCTGAAAAGAGAAAATTTTTCATTGCGTCAAGCAGCCATAAATCATGGCAAAGAAATGCGTGCACTGCAACAACGAGCTGAGAAAGCAGAATTTGAAGGAAAACTCACTGAAGACAAACTTCTCACCATATTCACTCCTGGTCAAATAAAAAAATTTAAAAGTGGCAATAAGAGGCGTAATTGGTGTGAGGAAGATATTTCTCACTCAATAACTCTTTATTCAGCGAGCGCCAAAGTTTATAAACTGTTGAGAAAAAGAAATTTTCCACTTCCCGCAGTGCGTACACTTCAACATTGGGCGCAGAAAATAGAAATTGACACAGGAATATTGGTGTCTGTAAAAAAAATTTTGTCTTCTACCACCTTGCTCGATGAGAAGCAAAAAATATGTGTTGTAAGCTTCGATGAAATGAAGGTACGCAAAGCTTATTGCTACGATAAACCATTCCACTTTAATCTGAGTTTTCACATGTTTCGCATGCAAAACGTATGCAATTTGACAGTTCAATAGCTTGTTTGTGACCGATGACGTAGCATGAAAAAATACTTTTTTCTCGCACTGCTGATTGCTTGATCTGGTCTTGTTAGTTCATGCTTAGCTTATAGTCGCCGATAGAAAAACTATTGCCAGATCCAGAAAGTGGTATTTTACATAATTTATTGACAGCACTTTTTGGAAAACAACCATGTTTACGTCAGACCGGTGATAGAAAAAAAGTCTATCTAAAATCAGAAAAACAAATAAAGCATAAAAAAATTAAGCATAAAAAATATGTTTAGCGCCAGCACCCGAAACCTTTTGCGCAGCAGTGTTTTGCATCGTTGCAAAAGCACCCTCGTCGTGGCTGAACACAACAATTAGGTTTTGAATCCTGTAACGCTGAATACAATCTCGGCAGCAAAGAAAATCAGAGGCGACGTAACTGCTGGTAGCAGGCACCAAATGCGGACACGTTTCCGAAGCTGTTTCTAAGGTGTCTGGTGTTGCAAAAGTTCTCGTGGCACGAATTTTGAAGCTGTCTCTGCGGACGGTGGTAGCGGTGCCATCGAACAGGCGCCCACTGGTGATTTCAAGTCAAGTCTAAGCGAGTACGTTTCGTCCGAGCTCACAAAGTCTGATCGCCCTGAGCTAGCTAGTGCCAAGGTGATTATATCGGGTGGTCGTGGCCTCAAATCGGGCGACAACTTCAAAATGCTGTACGATTTGGCAGACAAGTTTTTTCGCTGCTGTCGGTGCTTCACGTGCTGCTGTCGATGCTGGTTTCGTGCCCAACGACATGCAAATCGGACAGACGGGCTAAATTGTAGCTTCGGACCTATACTTTGCTGTCGGAATCTCTGGCGCTATTCAACATCTGGCTGGTATGAAAGACTCCAAAACTATTGTGTGGAGCGACTAAAGGATGCCGAAGTGCCAATCTTCGCTGAAATTGGTCTGGTTGCTGACCTTTTTAATGCTGTTCCCGAGATAACAAAGAAACTGTAAATACGTTTGGTATCAAAAAGTATTAAACAGTAGAAATTTGTGCATTTATTTTTTTAAACAAAAAAAAAAAAAATAAAATAAAGGGTGATCCGTTTCGAAGCTCCCTACCTTTTTAAGAAAAAAAACACGGAAAATTCAATTTTAATGAGGAATATGTATTATCATTTGAAAGAACATTTTTTGGCATTTATTTTTTCAGGACAATGCTTATCAAATGTTGGCCACGGCTACGTCTCAGATGGAAGCGGGATTGTCCGCATAAACTTTAGACTATTGAAAAACGTCTCTCTACTTGGATCACCTATTATTATATCACCCAATATTTGACAGTAACACGCAATGCTGCCAAGTTTTTAAGAAAAAAGTTAAGCGAAATATTAAGCACCGATGAGCGTTTTTTTGGACAAGCGTATATAGCTATGCCAAAAAAACACACCTATTGTTACGCAAACAAAAAAGTTTGTGTTCCCTTTTTTTCTGTGTTACCTTCAACATATTCACATAATACTTATATCGATGGATAGGTATTTTCGAGTAGATTTGCACAATATAATTTTTATTCGAATATGTTGTCATCAAAATAGGTAAAACTGAGCAAATGTTTTTACCAATGGGACAATGAGAAACTCGCTGCTGTAGCTTTCAAAAGCAAGAGTAGAATGCGGGAGTGACGCAAACACTGAAAAAGCTGAGTAGCATTATTGTTGTTGTTGCTTTCTCTTCATTTCTCTTAGCGTTAAAAAAATAGTTAAACTGCTGCTTGCTTCATATATGTAACACTTGACGCCAAGCCATTGATAATTGTTTGTTTTGTTCAATACTTGGTGGTTTATTTCGAGATGACGCTGCGACAGAGAGCGCCGCTGATGCCGTTCATTCTGTTTAGGCTATGGGTTGGTGCGTTCAGCACGCACAGATTTATCTGGAACGCCAAACTTTTGTTATGACCACCTGTTTTTTCGCATGGTCAAATCGAGTTAGATCGTTCGTGTTTCTGTTATTGATGGACAAGGACATTTGAAATTACATTTCGGACTAACGATGAAAGGGTGTTTACAAAAAATATAGTTTATACTGAAATTTTAAGTCATTAATTTATTTATTTAATATGGAACTATCATTTATATTGATTTATTTGTTATACTTTTCTACCGTTTATTTACTTTTACTTACTTATTTACTTTACTTTTAATTTATTTATTTACTTTAAATGAATATCATATGTTGGAATAAATTTTTGTTATTGACGCATATATGCTTCCTTTTTGGTCCTTTACCATCATTTTCCTCATAGCGTCAAGGTAAGCATTAAGAATTTCCATGCAAATTAATAACAATTCATTATGTGAAAAACAACTTGAGTTTCGTTACCTTACAGAAACGGATGGCCGAATTCCGGCCACAGGCGATACTAGTAATTATTAATTCGCCAAATTTAAGAAATGCGAAATTAATACTTTGATTAATA
Organism: Pherbina coryleti; assembly: GCA_943735915.1. Taxonomy (NCBI): domain Eukaryota; kingdom Metazoa; phylum Arthropoda; class Insecta; order Diptera; family Sciomyzidae; genus Pherbina; species Pherbina coryleti. Next base: position 78,576,037 of record OX030948.1, read on the forward strand.
CCACCAAAATTTAGACTATTGGGTAACAATCAAAAGTACTGTGCTATCTCGATTACAACTTTAGCTTCGAATATCCTTCACACAGATCACTGTGGATAAAAATCGTGAGTGGCATCGTGTTTAGCAATATATTGTTAGTTTAAGCCTATACTTACTTTTGCTTTAAGACATTCGTAGTTTTTTTAAGCGTTTTAAAATCGTTATTTTTTTCTGTTTTCCTCAAAAAATAACTTTGTCCTTGCGGGACAGGAAGACATCCTTTTTTTCCCTAAAATTTTTTTTGAGTGATCTTGACAACCCAGTGCAACTTTTGAGACGTCTTAGAATACGATCTAAATTTTTCGATACGCCCTATTACTTATACCAGCTGCTATAAAAACTCTTCTCTTTAATATGTCTTATTTTTTCAATGTTCTCTTTTAAGTGTCTTTTTTTTTTTAATTCACTCTTTATATAAAAATGCATAAGCATATGTATCCACAGGGGGAGCAAAAAGGAGAAAGGCCCCCCGATCTTCAGAAAAAGGAAAACCTTATACACTCAGTCCTTTTTTTACGCGATTGTTGGTTCCGCCATTAATCGCGTAAAAAAAAATCGCGTAAAAATGGTTAGTTTTCCAATATTAACTGACGAATTGGTTCCGAATATAAAAAATATCGCGTATAACAAAATATACGCGCAAAAAAATATTGAAACACAATACAAAAAGTTTCAAACTTAAGACTTATGATTTATTCATTCATAACAAAATAAAAAATACAAAAAAAACCATATATAAAAGAGAAGAAAATAGAAAATTGGTAGATTTATTGAAAAAACCGTTGAATGCTGTTTAATCACTGTCATTATCCGTAGTGGAAATTATTCTTAGCCGCTTATTTTGATGGCCTGGACTGATATCACTAGAATGTGTATCAGAATCAATAGTAAGAACTATGGATTGATGCTCTGATTGACTTAGCATCTCCGACTGAGTTTGCACCTGTGGTTGAGTTTGCACCATAAATTCAGTTAATTTTGTTTGAATGCTTCTTTTTGGACCCAATAAACTCTGATGTAGTTCTTTATATCTTAACATGCAGAGACTCAATTCTTTTTGAAAACTTCGTACACGTTCGGCATCAGTATCATTTGCTACAAAATAATTTTCCAATTCTGCTGCAAGTTTAAGACCTTGCTTAATCGTCTCTGCTTTAATTGGATGCTCGTCTATTTCGGTGTCGCTGCTATTTTCCGATTCGATTACTTCCGTAGCTATTTCAATCAAATCGTCATCATCGAGCTCTCGGTTTAGAAGAACCTCGTCAATATCTTCTCTCGTCATATCTGCAAGAATTTCTCCTCCCGCGGAACGTGCTAAATCGATGATATCTGAATAATTAGTTGAATTGCTTGTCACGGACATACCACTTTTAACACATTCTGGCCAAAGAGATTTTCAGCATGCGTTAAGCGTATGTTGCCTTATTTCAGAAATTGCTTTTGACGCGTACAAGATGCAATCCTTGATAGAAAAATTTTTCCAAGCATCGGTGAAGTCCAATTCAGGATTTTCCTCCAGTTTTTCTATAATGCACTGAAAAGTTTTTTTGAGGTAGTACATTTTAAAAGTCGCAATAATGCCTTGATCCATCGGTTGGATAATTGATGTAGTATTCGGCGGGAGGAAAATGATATTTACATTAGGATGTTCAATCAACGGATGGCCTGGTGCATTGTCAATTATTAAAAGAGCTTTAAAGGGCTGTTTCTTCTTCTCCAAATAACTTTTAACTTCTGGTACAAAGCATTTAGCAAACCATTCTTGGAATATATTTCCAGTTACCCAGGCTTTTTTATTGGCCATCCAGTGAACACGTAAATTTTTTAAATCTTGGCCCTTTAGTGCTCGCGGCCTGAGACTTTTGTTTACTAACAGCGGTTTAATCATGCGGTCACCAGAAGCATTGCTACATAATAAAAACGTCACACGGTCCTTTGCAGCTTTGAAGCCACCTACTGATTTTTGGGTCTTAGACACATATGTTCGTTTTGGTAACCTCTTCCAAAATAGGCCTGTTTCGTCCGCATTGAAAACTTGGTCTGGCGTGTAATCACCTTCTTGAATAATTTTTAATAACTTTGGTGGATAGTCCTGCGCAGCTTTACTATCAGCTGAAGCAATTTCACCCTTAGTTTTTAAATTATGAAAATTATGTCTTTCAATAAACTTCGAAAACCATCCACCACTAGCTGAAAATTCGTTTTTGTTTGCTTGGTTCGATGTTGATGGTTTTTCAAGTAGTAATCGATTAAAAATACGTAGAGCTTTTTGTTTTATTGTTGTAGTATCAACTGGGATTCTTTTCTGGTTGAGATCCTCAATCCAAATTGTTAATAGGTTTTCCATTTCTTCAATAAAAACATTTCTTGAGTATGAAGTTTTCTTCGCATTTACATTTTTGCCGGAAACTACAGATTTTCTGATTGCATTTTCATTTTTTTTTATTGTCCGCACTGTAGATTCACTGAGTCCAAGCCTCTTTCCCACATTTGTTGGGCCATCTCCCTGCTCTAGATAGTCCAAAACTTTTATTTTTGTTTCTAAAGAAATGCCTTTGCGTTTTTTGTTTTTTCCTGAATTAATTTCCATTGTAAAGCTAGCAAAAATTAAAATTCCTTATTAAAAATTTTTATTACATATTTTTATTTTATTTTTAAGTCTTACCAAAACAACTGCACCGGCCGCTAGCTAAATACATTATAAATAGATTTGCAATATAAACGAAAACAAGCAATCGCGTTGTTGGGACTTCCCCGTCTTATGTTCGAAAATTGTTTCGCATAAAAATATGTAAACAAACAAAAAACGAAAAAAAGCAATCGCGTTAAAGTGAGAAATTCGCGTAAAAAAAGGAACTTGCTCTGCAAAAATAACCGCGTTAAAGTGAAATCGCGTAAAAAGAGATCGCGTAAAAAAAGGACTGAGTGTATTGTAAAAAAAATAAAAATAACAGTAATGATAAGAACTTCTCCTCCTGGCATAAAATTCTGTTAAATGCAATGTGGAAATTGGCATCAGTTGTGGCAAAAAATGTCATAAATTTATAAAAAGCGTTGATTCTACGCGTATTATTTTCACAAACAAAAATGCGCAGGAATCCACGCGCAAGGGAAGAATCCTGAGAAGACAGAGGCAAGTTGAAATTTTAGACTCAACAATTGATGATGAGGGTATCTCATACGGTCCTGAAAAAGATGATACTATGTAAGTTGCCTATGCCTAAATAAACTAATTTCAAAACTTTAAACGCATTTTTCTCGAAAAGGCTGTTTAACCCCTGTGAAAGCATTACTCGAAAATTATGCTAAGGATCGCTACGAAATTTATTTCACTTGTTAAAAGCCGCTTTACATTGTCCTACTGTGTGTTACATGTGAGATAGAAAGTATAACTGAATTTCATCACACTTTTATTTTTAATTTTTGTATATAGAAATTAAGTTTTCTCTTTTTATATTCGTAAAGTTATTAATGTTTTTATGGTAATAAACTCAAATTAGAAAAAAATTAAAATAATAAGATTTCGACTTAATCAGATAAGCGCCGACTTCAAAGCTTTTATGTACATAAAGCAATTAATATATTCAGCCCTATTCCAGGATCCGTCGTAATAAATCTACGAACGTAAGACTACGCTACGAATACGAAAAATTTGCTATTCTAGGATCCGAACAAAACGATTCGGAGCGTTGCCTAATTGAAATTTAATTTCGAAAATTCGAACACTGCTGTTTTTGACAGAAGACAAGAAACTTTAAAAGAAGTGATAAATTAAGTGTTTAAAAAGTGTCACATAAATTGTGTTTTAAAAGAATTACTTCAAAAGAAGAAGAAATGTAAAAGAAGTGGTTACAGAAGTGAAAAAAAATTATTTTCAAAACGCATTTAATACACTTTCGACATTTTTCGACACAAGTTAGTGATTGTGTTGACTTGGTGTAATTAACTTTTTCTAACGTCTAAATAAGAAACGTTGTAAAACATTTGCGGCTTAGATCAATTGATTGCGTCATGTTTTGGTTAATTTTCACAAAATGGTGAGTGAAATGGGTTTCGGTTTTGAACAAAAAACAAAAAAAAATTAATATCCATTTTTAATTTTACTCTTCTTAAATCCGTAGGGTTAAAAAATGTCCGCTTAAATAAACCCGCATTCAGGCTTGTTTTAAACATTTTGGAAGATGAGCTTCCTGCCAGTCGTAACTGTTCAGCATTAACACCTATATCGCAGTTAATGGCATTATTGAGATTTTTAGCAGAAGGTGGCTACCAACATGGAGTTGGAAAGTCATTGCTAAATCCCTGCGCCAAATCTGGCCTTTTAGTCATTAAGCTGACCGAACGCACGTATTGGTTTCTGTTTGTTGTTTTTGAACTATAAAAATAGAAAATACATTTTTTTTGGTGATTTAAATGAAAATACTTTCATTTTTTCCTAAATGCAGCTTATTTCCAAAGAAAACACACAATTCACACACGAACTCTGCAACAATTATACTTTAAAATTCTTGTTAAAAATTAATTCCGCCAATAGAAACCTGTCGTAAAAGGGCTTACACATCGGCGAATCTGTTCGTCGAACAATATGGCGGCGCGAACGTGTGTGAAAAAGCTAGCGTTCAAATTGAACGAACCTGTTCGTCACACAAGCCATTGATTTTTGTTGTTGTTAGTCATCATTTTCAGCAGCATCCCTTGTTCGACAGAGAAAATCAAAAATTTTTGTAAACACGGCCAACCGTGTGACAAACTGTCGAACATCACTTCTTAACTAGCGAACTTGTGTGAACATGGCCGCCGTGTGACGAACAGATTCGCCGATGTGTAAGCCCTTTAAGAAATCCGCAAAAACAACTGTCAAATGTTGATGCGTTCGGAACGTGGAATAACAATGTTACGAATTTCGAATACGACGTAACGATTCGGATCGTAGAATACAACTTTACGAATCCGAAAGAAAATCACAGCTACGACGGATCCTGGAATAAGGCTGATTGATGATAATAAATCAAAATAGAAAAAATGAAAATGATAAGATTTCCAATATTATAATACATATAAATAACTTTTAAAATTTACCAAAAGATTAATGGGAAAAGTTATTTAAAATTATTTTTTAATTTGTAGTGATTTTGAAGTCGGTTTTTTTTTTGTTTTGTTAAAAAGTTTTTATTGCTTATAACAACAAAACTCGCATTTTCTTGCAAACTTTTATCGTTTAACGTAAACAATCTACGTTGTTTGTCGACTGTGAGCTTCCAAACGTTTTTGCATTGCCACAAATATATGGCACAAACGAAGTTTAGTTGGCTAATTTTTCGTTTGGGATAAATGCATTTTTTCTATGCGTGTAAAAAAAAAACAAAAATAAATAACTGGCCCTTAAAGGATTTTGGCCTAACTTCTTATGATCAATTATGTTGTGCGTGTTATTAAGTTTGTACATCTCACAGAGTCACATTGCACTTTCATTCAATAAAAATTTAAAAATTGAAAATTCTTAAAATGAATCGGGACATAGCAGCTATTGTAAGCATTATAAAAGCCAATTGTGCATTAAAAATAGAAGCAGTCATTATTTTGCTTGCTTTTAAACATTTGATGAAATGTAACTTGTAGCTTGGTGATTTCCAATAAATTAAATTCGAAGAAATCTTATAAACTCATCTCTGGTGGAATAGAATGTGTGATGAAATTAGAAACAAACATAAAAATTAAAATGTAGAACGACATGTCAAAAAAATCAAAACAGGTTCGAACACACTTTGCTTTTCGTTGTTTACACCATTCTACATTCCAACATACATGAAAATTTTGACATGTCATAACACACTGTAGGACAATGTAAAGCAGCTTTAAGCAAATGTGACCGGTACTTTTAATCGTTCGATTTTTAATTAGAAAAATACTTATTTTACAACCTTAAAAAAATACTTTTTTAGTCAAAAATCAGTTTTTTACCTGCCATTTTGATAAAAATCAACATTTTTCTAAAATATTCTATTAAAAGCTGAAACAGCTTTAGCAGACCCTTAATCATTTGTATTTTTTTTTTAGAAAAACAAACTAAAAAATCGAGTCCACCGCATATTTAAGATACTTTACTAAACTTTACTAAAAAGCGGATTCCTGCTATTTTAATATTTGTTATCCAAACATTTAAAAACTTCTTTAAAACATATATAATTATAATTATGTATTTTTATACATATATTATTATAATTAAAAAAAAAATTTACCTAAAATGGCAGAAGCTTGAAAATAAAACTTTTAATACAGTATGCATAAAACTTTAGTATGCTCTTAAGTAATTTGTGTATGCTGACAAACCAGCAACTCTTGTAGCATTGGAAGCCAATATTGAAGCCACCATTGACGCCATACGGCCAGATTTATTGGAAAAAGTAGTGAAAAATAGGACTGATCGAATGGACTATGTAACTCGTAGTCGCGGCGGACATATGCCGGAAATCATATTTAAAAAATATTATTTAAAGTTCACCAGTTTTTAAAAAACACCCTTTATAAAAAGAAAGTAAAAAACACCCTTTATAAAACTCATTGAGAAATTTGTCTTTTACAGCGGTTTTAAAAAATGTACTTTTTTAAAATAACAAAATTTTTTGGAGGTGAATAAGAGTTATAATAATACATGATTTTAAAAATGGTTTTTTGCTAAAATATCGGTAAGTGTAAGATATTTTTGGGTGTTACGGACAAGAGTTTATTCACCAACGTGGCTAAAGAAATATATTGGCATTTTTAACCCAATTTCGCAAAAAAATTTAGTTACGTCAGTTAGGCATACGAGCGACGATATGGCTTCAAACTCTGCAGTGCACAGTGGCGGTTTATAACAAATTTATTTGGGCGTTAACAACGTCTTTTTCTAATAACATCGTTCCCTTAGATAAACAAAAAACCATCAGAATGATTTAATTAGCACATAATAGCTGCATTCCCGTGGGATTGGATCAGATCAAATCTCAGTGGAACAACTTTAGTTCAACTTTATAACAATTTGGCACCACTGTCTTGAAACAGCTGTTTGATAACAATAGAAATCAATACAAAATAGCATATTTTAGATTTGCCAACTATGTTCGTTTTTAACAAAAAATACATTAAACTTGGCAGCATTTTCAGATCAGAAATAGAGCCAGGCAAAGAGCTGGTTCTAAATTTTGTTTTTGCTTTGTGAATAAAATAGAGTCGCGCTCTAGATCAACGACCACGGGAATGCAGCTATTATGTTTGTAACGTTTTGCGAATTTGTTCGAAGTAAAATCAAGTTAACTTTATAAAATAAAAAATCGAGAGAACTTCAACAAAACAAGTACATCTTCAAACATAGCGTACAAAGAAAAGGTAGCGAAAACTTGAAGAAAATGGCTATCGTTCCACTGTTGGTAAATTTAGTACGCGAACTCGATATTGAGTATAGTTCACTAGCAGGCAATTTGGATCACCTTCTGTTGGTATACTCACTGTCAACGCACCACAGTCACCAAGTAAGGCACTCAAACAGAATGAGCGCATCGTTCAGATTCAACAGATTGAACCAGCTCTTCCGAGTGTCAAAGCACCCGGACAATCTCAACTGCAGGATGGCGGTAAGTCTGTTGACCAGGCTCAGAACGGCACAGGAAAGCAAAATAAGATGGAAACTGGCAAATTGTTTAACTATAGCTGCAGCATTTAATTCTCATCACATTGTATATATATAATTTTCGCTCATATATTCATTGCTCTGTATTACTGAAGCATTTTTGACAGCGCGCTTGCATATAACCAAGTGTCATAACGTCACGTGTTGCTTTTCATGATACAGCGAATCGTTAAGGCCGTTGTTATATAGACGCTCACGGGCACATCACGGGCACGCTTTGTTGTTGTTTCAATGTAAAAGAGAAATTTAATAGAGTGAGCGAGGGAATTTATTTTGCCCAGACTGGTCACCAAATGATTTCAAAATGATATGGAATCGATCAAAACAGTGTTGCGCTATGCAATTATTCACAACATTTGTGTTTTTGCTTGAAGATAGTACACTTTTAGTACGAAATGTATCAAAGCAGTAATTAAACCTGCTTAATAGCAACACTCACCATACTCATACTCGTGATACTTTTTTGTATAAAGTATTGAAAGTAGCAAAAAGTGTACCAGTGTTCAGGGATCAAATGAGCGTCTATATAAAACTATGTTCAGATTGAGATTTAAATGTGCATTTAGAAGTTCGAAAATTCTTACAAATGTTAAGTGTCCAAACTTTGTAGAAGCCCTTAATTCGCATTTAAATTGACAGATTTCTTAATATTATTTTTATGTTGTGAAAATGCTGAAATTTTAACAAAAATATGATCGCAGGAGCGAACCAGAAAGTTTTGGGAAAATTGTAAACATTTATTATTTTGGTTTTAATATTTTAACGAAGAACTTTATTAATATTAATAATTAAACAAATGTATCATTGACAAATTAAGTAAGTCACAACTAACCCAAATGATTTTTTTATATGATTTGCAACTAGCTTGAATATGCGAGCCTGAGCCGGTGTCAATACTTTTCTTTCTTCGCACTCGGTGTAGTCACTATAGAACGCTAGAATTCCCTTTGCGATTTGATAGGCATAAACAGGGAAAGCAAATGTGGCTCCAGTAAGTGTGCAAAATCTTCGAGTAGACCTTCTTTTAATACCACTGTTTCTGTGGCTACAAAACCACTGCATATTCTACCGCTCAGTAATATTTGGTCCAGTCACCTCTTGTTCTGGCGTTTCAGTGGCAGACCATCCTGTCGCGAAGTCTGTTGGAAAGCTTGTGGAAATCTATTTCAACTTCTTCAGCTTTGTTGCGTCCCAAAACTATTTGCATGGTATGATTTTTACCAAGGAGCAGTCTTGAGCTTGCTTTATATTATTGTCGTAGATCACTCAGCAGATTATTGCGCATATTTTGCACTTGAAAGACAAAGATGTGATGATATTTTCTCACGCAGCGGCGCACGTCTCCGAAAATTTGTTACTTTCAGGATTGTCCGTTGCGATCGGTTTTAGTCAACGAAATCTTCTTATCTATTTTTGAACAGGGCTATTTTTGTGTATTTAATTAATAAACTTAAGAAAACGAAAAACAAAAAATTGTTCAAGTTTATCAATCGAATGGCGAACAGCTGATTGAATTTAGTAACGAGTAATGTCAAAACAAACGAGTAGAAGGTATTCAAACTTCGAAACAGGGTCGCAAACTGCTAAATGCTCATTTGAAGTAGCATTTATGTGAATTTACTTGACAGAATTTTATTTGGCCTAATTCGCATTTAGAGAAGCATTTAGGAAATAAATGTGAATTATGCTTTTAATGCGCATTTAGCTCCCAGTCTGAACATATTATAACATACTTTCATCACAGAACTCATCAAACGAAAAAAACAGCGTCCGGAAGATGATTATCATCCAACTCTTGAAATAACAATATTACTTGCCAACGAAAGTGAAAATAAATTAGCTCCAAATACGCGAAATAATAAAATTTTTAACTTTAAAAAAACAGATTATGTTAAACTTAATGCTCTTCTCGCGCGGATTGACTGGTCCCCAATTTTGAATAATAGGTCTTCGTACTCTTTTTATGATGTCGAATCTTCAGTGCAGTTTTTCAATGATACCTTGCACAATTGCTTTTCATTATCTGTGCCAAAACAAAATAGTAATTTCAAGCCTTTAAGCCCTCCTTGGTTAACTAGTGAGCTTAAGTCTTTAAAAAATTCCAAAAATCGTTTATTTAAGAAATATAAAAAGTCAGGCTCTAATTTAGATTTCGCTTGCTATTCCTCTTGTCGTTACAGATATCAACTATTAAATAAAAAATGCTACTCAGCCTATATGGCCAAAATAAAAACTCAATTCAAAGATAATCCAAAACTTTTCTAAACTTTTGTCAACTCAAAACGAAAAACCTCCAGCTTCCCACCTCTTATGAAATTCAATCATAAAGAAGCATCTTGCGACATCGAAGTTTCCAACATGTTTGCAAACTTCTTTAAAACAACCTACTCCGATATACCTGTGGTGAGCACAAATATAAACTTTTTATTTTATTTAAATATTTTTGTTAATTTTATTTTCAACAATTTATTTTAAAACTTGTGAAAACATCGAACACAATTTTATAACTAAAATAATATACAAAATTTTTGATAAATAAAAATTGACAATTTTGAAATCTTAAATAATAATTTTTTAAATAAATGTGTAAGTGAATATTTGTAAAGTTTGTATGTTGTTTTGTATGTTGTAGTGTCGGTGTTTATATGTGGTGGTATTGAGTCACCACATTATTCCCCCTCCCTTCTGAAAAATTTTGGTCGTGTTGGCTAATAGGTTAAAGTGTACTTTTTTAGTATTTTTATGTTTGGTTGAATGTGTCTGTGCTGTTTCGGTGTCTAAGGTGGCGGGCTTAATCCTATCAATGTTGACTGTTATGTTAGTGTTATTTTTACGAATTGTGAAGTATTTCGGTGTTCTCTCAATAACTTCGAAGGGACCATCGTACGGCTCTTGTAGTGTTTTACGAATTGTGTCATTACGGACGAAGACAAAGTTACAAGTACTAAGGGCTCGAGGTATATATTGTTGAAAGTTAGTGCTGTGATGCGCAATGTTTGACTTTTGATCTTCTACGACCTCTTTAAGTTTGGACAAGGTGTCCGACGAATTAAAGTTCTGACTGCTGTGGATTACTAGTTGTTGTGGTAGCCTGAGTGTTTGACCAAAAACCATTTCAGCTGGTGAAGCCTTAATATCTTCTTTGACCGTGGACCTAAGTCCTAGAAGAACTAGTGGCAACTCTGTGTACCAATTTGTGTGGTTGTTACTCGCTATTAGAGAAGTCTTAAGTTGGCGGTGAAATCGTTCTACAATCCCATTAGCTTGTGGATGATAAGCAGAAGTGGTAATGTGTTTGCTTCCTACTGTCTTAACGAAGTTTCGAAATGTTGTGGACGTGAATTGAGGACCTCGATCGGAAGTAATTTCGAGAGGAACTCCAAAACGTGAGATGTATTCCTTTTGAAGTATATCTACGATAGTACTGGCGTTGGTATCTTTAATTGGATACGCTTCGGGCCAACGTGTGTTTCTGTCAACTAAGGTAAGTAGATATCTATAACCCTTAGATATTGGTAAAGGGCCAACTAAATCAACGTGAACATGCTCAAAACGACCGTGTGGTACGTCTATCTTGTGTGGGATTGTCTTCGTGTGTCGATGTATTTTAGCTCGTTGGCATCTAACGCATTCTTGAGACCATTTGTTGATTTGTGTGTTCATTTTGGGCCAAAAGTATCTTTGTGTTATGAGTCGTCGAGAAGCTCGTGTACCTGGGTGTTAAATATTGTGTAATTGTTCAAAAATTTGTTTGCGTAATGTTTGTGGAATGTATGGACGTGTTCCTGAACTTGTTTGTTCGCACCAAATTTTAATGTTAAGTATTGGGATGTGTATTTGTTCGAATTTGTAAGTGTGTTTATTTAGTATATCTTGTAGTTCTGGATCTGTATTCTGTTCTTTGTGTAGAGTTCTGAGGTTAATCTCAGAGGTTGTTAAAGCCTCTTTCTCAGCTCTTGAAAGTGCGTCCGCTACGGTGTTTTCGGTACCTTTAATGTGTCTGATGTCGTTGGAAAATTGTGCAATGAATTCTAGGTGTCGTGTTTGTCTTGGGCTTCTCTCTGTTTTTGAATGTAATGCTGAAGTAAGTGGTTTGTGGTCTGTGTATATAGTAAATGTTCGTCCCTCTAAATAGTGTCTAAAGTGTTTAATTGTAAGGTAAACTGCTAAAAGTTCGCGATCGAACGTACTGTATTTTGTCTCTGATGGAGATAATTTCTTTGAAAAGAAAGCTAGTGGTTCTGTTTCCTGATTGTGTTCTTGTTGCAAAACTGCACCGATAGCAGTGTTAGATGCATCCACAGCGATAGAAAGTTTTGCTTTGCTATTAAAATGATTAAGTAGCACTTCCTTAGTAAAACTTTCTTTTATCGTTGCGAATGCTTCTGTTGTGTTTTCTGTCCATATTAAGTGTTTGTCCTTTGTTTTTGATGCTGAAGTTATCATATCGTAAATTTGTGTAAGTGTGTGTGCTAATTTTGGAATGCATCTGTGATAGTAATTAATCATCCCGATGAATTTCTGCATTTGTTTAACTGTTTCTGGTTTTGGATAGTTAACAATGCATTGAATTCTATCGGGAGATGGTTGTATGCCTTTGTTTGAAATGTCATAACTTAAAAAATTTATTCTGTCTACGCCGAAAATACATTTGTTTGGTTTGATGTTTAGTCCGTAATTGTCTAGTCGTTCAAAAACTAAATTTAGATGTTTAACGTGTTCTTCTTCTGTCTCGCTGGCCACAAGAATGTCGTCGAGGTATACAAATACGAAGTCTAGTTCTCGTAATACTTCGTTGATAAATCGTTGGAATGTTTGAGCTGCATTTCTTAAACCGAATGGCATTCTCAGAAACTCAAACATTCCGAACGGTGTTGTAATCGCGGTTTTATGTATGTCTTGTGTGGCCATGGGGATTTGGTGGTATGCTCTAACTAGATCTAATTTTGAAAATATGTGTTTGTTGTGTAAGTCAATAGATAGGTCGTGTATGTGTGGTAGAGGGTAGCGGTCTGGGACTGTAATGGCATTTAGTCTTCTATAGTCACCACAGGGTCTCCAGTCGTTCACATCTTTTTTAGGTACCAGATGTAGTGGAGAAGCTGACATGGAGTCTGAAGGACGGCAGATACCTGCTTTGATTAAGAAATCAAATTCCTGTTTGGCAATTTTGTATTTGTTGGAGTCAAGGCGTCTTGGTCTAGAAAAAGGTAACTGTCCTTCTGTAGTTATGTGGTGTTCTGTTTTGTGTTTTACTGGTTTGTTGTAGTTGGGTTCTGCTGTTAGTGATGGGTAATTTTTGAGTATATTTGTAAATTTGTTGTCTTGTGTAATTAGTTTGGGTAGTGATGTTTCTGTAAATGCTGTGATTGCGTTAACTGATAGTTGTGTAAGTGGATCAATGAGTTTCTTGTGTTTTAAGTCTATCAAGAGTCCATATTTCGTAAGGAAATCTGCTCCTATGATGGGTCTTGTAATGTCTGCTAGTATAAATGTAAAAGGGAAATCGCGTCTTAGGTTTAAATTTACGTTGAGTAATTTCTTGCCGAAAGTTGAGATTGTGCTACCGTTAGCTGCTGTTAGAATTAAGTCTGAATTTTTCTTGTGGGCTTTGAATTTATTTACTGGAAGTACGGAAACTTCTGCTCCACTGTCTATCAAAAAGTTTATATGATTGTCGTTATCGTAAATAAAAAGGCGGCGTGTGAGTATTGTTTGACTTCCATCATTAGCCATCGCAATGATGGAGTCACTTAGTTTGTTGAGTTATGTTGTGTTGTGTTGTGTTGGGTGTCGTTTTGACCGAATGAGCATGGTTGTTCGCATTGTCTAGCTGCCCTTCCGAATCTAAAATGGTATCTACATACCCAGTTGGCAGGTCGTTGTCGTGACACACTTCTTGACGGGGATCTACGTCTTGAAAATCTTCGAAAATTAGTTTCTCTCGAGTTCGAACGTGAATTATTCCGGTATCGTTCGTTTTTTAATTCTTGGACCTCAATTGCTAGTTTGTTGAAACTTTCTAGAATTTTTGACGTTGTTTCAGCAAACGATTGCGTTATCATCGCAAGCTCGGAGTTTTGGGTGTTTTTTGTCATGCGCTGGGCATTATTGCCAAATGAAGCGACTTCGGATTCTGACATAACTTCCCACAAATTGTCAGCTAGTTTCAATAGTTCCTCTAGCTCTCTATGACCAGATCCGGTCAAAGCAATATTAAGGCTTTTGGGGAGCTTGCGAAGCCAAATTTTATAAACTAAGTCGCTATCGACTGTAGTACCGGCTAACATAATTAGTGACCTATAAAATTGAGATGGCTTTTGGTCACCCATCTCGGTGCCAGACAAAATTTTGTCGAACCTCTTGGCTTCACTTAAAGAGTGCCGGTCAATCAAGGTTCTCTTTAAGCCTTCATACAAATTTGAGGAAGGAGGTTTCTGTATGAAATCTAGCACTGTTATAATTACCTCTTGAGGTAGAGCGGTTACGAGGTACTCATACTTTGTCTTGTCAATAGTGATTCCTTTTGCCTGAAATTGTATTTCTGCATGTGTGAACCATGCGTCGGGACAAGTGGTCCAAAATTGTGGCAATTTAACTGACGTTGCTTGTACTTCAGGATGCATTGGTGCATCAAGTGGATTGACAAGATCCGTTTGGAGTTGTATGAGAGGGCGATGGTCACCTTCGCCGAAATGAGAGAGATGTGAGAGAGGGTTAGAAGTATGTAAGGGAGTGGGGGGTTGTCTGGGGTGGGGTGGTGGTGTGTGTGAAAGACTCATCGTGTACCTCAAAATGTGTCTCCTAAAGTATGTTTCCTAAAATGTGTTTCCTAAAATGTGTTTCCTAAAATGTGTTTCCTAGTGCAGTGGAGTGCCTACGTATGTGAGAATCTAGGTTTCTTCCGACCCTATATTCTTACGTACGTTTCAGAAGCTACGTTGTGTGCCTCGTGATAAACTAAATTGAAAAGCAACCTGTAAAAAATTTTATATCATGTCAAAAAAAAAAAAAAAAATTACAAAATTTGATACAATTTTTTGAAATAACAAAATAATGAATATGCCAGTCTTTTGTTGTTGTTGCCGTTGTTGTTATTGATGTTATTGTTGTTTTTGTTGTTCTTGTTGTTGTTGTTGTAACTTATCCTGATGCTGTTGTGATTGTTGTTGCTGCTGTTGATATTTTTCTGTTGTTGTTGTTGTTAATTTTGCTGCTGTTGTTGTTACTGTTAATGTTGTTGTTGTTGCCTGTTCCCCCTTACCGGCAGGTGTAGGGTCTTGTTTGTTGTCGTTGTTATGACGTTGTTGTTAATGTTGTTGTTGTTGCCTGTTCCACCTTACCGGCAGGTGTAGGGTCTTGCTTGTTGTTGGACGATGATGTTGTTGATGCTGACGATGGTAGAGGCGAGTGATGCTGACGATGGTAGAGGCGAGTGTTTCAGTTGCTGTAATTGCTGTTGTTCTAGATGCTGCTGTTGTTGCTGCTGTGCCTGAACTACCAAATCACTGGGTGGTGTCTTTATTATTACGTACTTGTTGTCACGTGTATCTATTCCCATTTGCTTATTGGATTGAGTGCAAGTTTGCTTTTGCTCTTGCAATAAACGCTGCTGTTCTTGCAATTTTTTGATGTGGCGTTAGTTTTTGTAGCTGCTGCTGCTGTTGTTGTTCGGTGATTTGCTGATCTTGTTGTGTTTGTTGCAGAGATTGTTGGCGGCCCTGTGAACGTTTTGTGCGTGAAGGCAGTTACATAATTGCACAATCTTATTATTTCTTTTTATATTTAAGCTTATATTTGAGTTCGTGATGGTAGGATCGCCAGTTGTGGTGGACACAAAAAAATAAACTTTTATTTTATTTAAAAAATTTTTTATGAATTTTATTTTTTTTAACAATTTATTTTTTTGTTCTATGTTCAACAAACACAATTTTATAACTGAAATGATATACAAAATTTTTGATAAATAAAAATTGACAATTTTGAAATCTTAAATAATAATTTTTTAAATAAATGTGTAAGTGAATATTTGTAAAGTTTGTATGTTGTTTTGTATGTTGTAGTGTCGGTGTTTATATGTGGTGGTATTGAGTCACCACATACCATTGAGCATGAGTCTTGAATATCCTTATCTACCACCAGTTAACTCTTTTGAAACCCCCGTAATAGATTCTAATATAGTTATGCATTACCTTCGACAAGTTAAATCTTCTTTTACGACTGGTCCTGACGAAATACCGAGCTGCATTTTAAAACATTGTTCTAATAGTTTGTGTTCTCCCCTATCAATAATTTTTAATACATCCTTGCACAGTGGTCATTTTCCCTATATATGGAGAAAATCTTATATAAAACCTCTTCATAAATCCGGCTCAAAAATTTATGTTTCCAATTACCGAGGTATCGCAAAACTAAGCGCAATCCCTAAGTTATTTGAGAAAATTATAACTGATCAAATAACCCACGTCGTATCTTCCTCCATTTCCACCTCTCAACATGGTTTCTTAAAAGGAAAATCTACGATAACTAACCTCTTGAAGTTTACTACGCGTGTCATTAAAGGTTTTACTTTAGGACGACAGACTGACGTCATTTATACAGACCTTAGCAAAGCTTTCGATAGTGTTAATCATTATCTCCTTCTGAAAAAGCTTCATCAAATTGGGTTTCCCGTCAAACTATTACACTGGATTAAATCGTACTTGTCGAATCGTTCGCAAAAAGTTTTATATAAGAATTCTATATCAAAAAATATTTTGGTCACATCAGGTGTTCCTCAGGGAAGTCATCTTGGTCCGGTTTTATTTTTACTGTTTATAAATGTTCCTTCCTTCTGTAATAAAACACTGTAACGTCTTAATGTACGCCGATGACGTAAAACTTTTTCTAAGTTGCAAATCGCCTGAAGAACAACAACTCTTACAATCCGATTTAAATAGTCTAGTGGAGTGGTGTAATTTAAACCTCTTAAAATTAAACTTAAAAAAATGTAAGCAAATGACATTCTCACGTCGAATTGCTAATAGTATAAATTACACTATAAATAATACTAACTTAGAAATTGTACACAGTTTTCTTGATTTAGGTGTAATTATGGATCCTAAACTTCGTTTCAATCTTCAAGTTAATTTGGTGGTAAATAAGGCTAGAGGTGTCCTTGGTTTCATTAAAAGATGGGCTAAAGAATTCAACGATCCTTTCACTACTAAGATACTTTATACCTCTCTTGTTAGACCAATTCTTGAATATGCATCCGTAATATGGAACCCTCAATACAATGTCCACATCGATGCATTAGAATCGGTTCAAAAAGAATTCTTACTTTTTGCTTTATATTATCGTTGGAACCCCAACATTATCCTACCCCCTTATGAAACCCGCCTTAAAATTATTTCCCTGCCTTCCTTAAGAAGCAGAAGAATTATGCTCAATGTCTCCATTTTATACAAACTTCTCAGTGGCGATATAGACTCACAATACCTTCTTTCTTTATTAAACTTCAACATCCCTAGGAGCGGAGCCAGACATTTCCAGCTTTTTAAGTTGAGTCAGTGCACTTCTAATTATGCCCTTCACGACCCTTTCCGATGTATGTGTAGTGATTTCAATGGTAATTTGAACTTGATAAATTTTTCTGACTCGGTGGATGTCTTAAAACATACAATGATATTACTTTTGAATAGTTAACACATTCATTGTGATAACAAATACAACTCGCGATAATTGTGTAGATTTTACGATTTAACAAATTTAACTCGCGATAATTGTGTAGATTTTACGATTTAACAAATAAGCATCATCGAATATGTTAGATACTTTAAGTTTTCGTTTTATTCAGTTTCATTGCTTTATTTTTTTTTCATTAAATTATTTTAGATCTTTAGTTCTATAACTTCCCAAGTTTGAAATGGGACCATGAAAACCGTGCCTCTCGGCTTGGTGCGTCAGAGTTTATCTCTTTTCCATACAAGTTTTTACCTGCGTTGGCCCAAATGCATATCCAAATAATAACTTTAGCTCGGTGTTCCCTTATTTTAGTGACCCGAATATATAAATATATTGTGCCTGCACAATATATACTTGTATATCTGTGCTATGTTTGGTATTGGTTTGGTGTTTGAGAGTTGCATCTCTTTTCCACGTAGGATCTTGGGTTGGACAGTAGCCCCAAGCCGAATGACAGAAGTTATGAACGCGGTTATGTATGGTCTGGTGAATTACTTTGGATGTTGTCTTGTATATCTTCGTATTATGAAGATTGTGCTTTTATTCGATGATGTTTATGATGTTTACATAAGCACAAAAAATACTCAAATTTAAAATGTTTCTTTACTTAATTTTGATTTCTGCTGAAAGGCCAAGCAATTGTGCTTAGTGGAGGCTTTCATTTGCCAATAGGTGGTAAGTTTTAGCACGTAGGTGCATTCTATTCAGTCCGGCTGATCCGGGAACTTCTTAGAATGTAAATCGTGCATGCGTATGGCGCGGGTCATACGTATCTATGAAGATTTCTTACCTCCGGGCGAATCCAAAAAAAAGGACGTGATCCGAGATCATATGAGCGTCTGTATAACAACGGCCTAATACTACGTTCACATTGCGCTCTAAATGCGTATTTAAGGTTTCGAAATTGTCATCAAACTGTCAAGTGTTCACATTGCCTAATGCGTATTTAGTAAATTGTGATCTGTCAAAAATTGTAATTTTTTTTAGGTATTAAAAATGTGCAGGCTTAGAGCTATTCTTTTTGTGTTAAAATATATTTGTCTATTATTGTCAAATACTCAAAGTTAGAGCAATTAAATAGTTCATCCACGTGTGTGGTCAGCCGAATACTAGGTTTCGTCGTATAGGAAAAGGCATCGACAGCAAAATTGAAAACTCAAACATAGTTATAAAAGCATCTTGCGTATTGCATAACTTTTTGGTAATGGAAAAAGATTCAATGGTTTCTTCGTGGTTGCAAGACCAGAATACCATTGAAAAAGCAAGAAGATATCCAACCTATTCTACCAACTTACAGAACAATTCAAGCACCGCAGAACTTATACGACAAGCACTCGCTTCACATTTCAGTAAGAATATTTACATGGTAATCAATTAAATGGGTTCAGTGACGCCCAAACGTCCAAAATTAAAAATTTAACATCGCTCAAATATTTCCAAAGTAAATGATTTTTACGATCTTAAAATATTATCAATTAACGAACAAAATGTGTACGAACCATTGTCTTGCTTTTTTTAATTATTTAACTTGGGCGTTATTTCACTGAAATGCTTTTATCCATGTCCAAGGAAACCTTCAGAGCATTCATATTTCAATAATATAATTTTATTAAAAAAATTTAATTCAAACAACTTAAATCTAAATTACAAGCAGAAAAAGAAATAAAGAATAATATATAAGTAAATAATTCAAATCAAAGAAACTATAACTAATATCAAGAAAAGTAAAGAATTGAAGTAATATTTGGAGGTACAATATTTCTGAGTATAATATTAATGTTAACTTTTGAGATCAATAAACTCAATGCCGATTGAACACTTACGATGCGAGCAAAGACCAAATAAAAATATATATATACATGATATGTATATAAAATACAGTCCCTGTGCTCACTCGTCAAGAGCTCAACCAGAAGTGAAATTTTACAGATATGTGTTTATATGCATATCTATATACATATTTATACATATATATATATATGTATATATATATATATATATATATATCAAAGGAATATATATATATGCAATATATATAACTATATATATATATAGAAACCTCCAAATATATAAATATATATATATATACATATAGAAACCTCCAAATATATATATATATATATATATATATATAAGTATATATATATATATATGTATATATATGTATATATGTATATATGATATATACTACATCGTTCATTTCGTGCATGACTGGCACAACTCAAAAATTTTAATTTTTGGCGAAGGCAATTTTATACCGTTAGTATATCAAACTATGGAAGATATAAAATGCTATAATAATTATATACTGAATCACTGGTGAATTAATAACATAATTTAAAAAATCGTTATTGTATTATACAACGGTTATTCTCAGAATTAACACTTCTCCATGGTCATCTATAAAATTCTGAATTTTGAGTTGTGCTAGTGTTGCACGAAATGGGCGATATATATATATATATTGTTGAACTACGTTGAGCTTGAAAGAATACTTAGTTGTAACAAGAAATGACAGCTGAACTGTAAATTTAAAGTTATAATACACCTATTTGATTTAAATGCTTTTGGAATTCAACGAATCGGCTGAGGAACTTCGTATGTGATACAGATACATGTTCATGTATTTATTCGATTCGAAAAGATTAACAGATGGATTTCTGGAATATTTTAAATATTCGATTGAGTACTTATATAGCTATATTTCGAATAATTTGTTCATATACATTATATATACATTGTATATATATGCATATATAATACATATATGTATTTATATATGTATATGAACAACTTATTCGAAATATAAGTATATAAGTACTCAATCGAATCTTCTCAAAAATTCCAGAAATCCATCTGTTAATCTTTTGGAATCATTCTGTATGTCTTTTATCACCGTCAGTTTTTCCAGTTCTATTTTAACGAGCTCCTCATTGGATTCGTTGAATTGCGAAAGTGCATAATTGAAATTTGTGTTCATTTCACTGGAGGATTGTAGTAATTTTTCAAAATCTTTATTTTTTTTAGTGACTCGTGATCTACCGGTAGATGATGATGATGGCGGTACTGGCGTTGGAGGCAACAGCGGTGAGGGCGGATGAGTTACCGAAGAACACATTGGCGAAGGTGATGTTGGTGGAGTTGATAAACGTGAAGGCGATGTTGGTGGAGCCGTCAATATTTTAATTTCTAAATCTATTTTAAAAAGAAATAAAATATAGTTAACTTGTTAAGTAATCATTTTTATTTTTACGAACCTTGAATGCTATCCTCCACAACAACGTCCATATAAGTGCAAAATCTTCGAGTGGACCTTCTTTCAATACCACTGTTTCTGTGGCTACAAAACCACTGCGCGCAGATTCTACCGCCCAGAAATCTTTGGCCCAGTCGCATAGCTCTTGCTTTGGCGTTTCAGTGGCAGAACAACCTGTCCCGCAAGTCTGTTGGAAATCTGTTTCAGCTTCTTCAGCTTCTTCAGCTTTGTTGCGTCCCAAATCTATTTGCATGACATGATTTTTACTGAAGGAAAATCTTGAGTTTGCTTTCCATTCTTCTCGCAGATCTTTCAGCAGATTATTCAGCACATCAATAATTCGATAATTTGTTGCTTCCAGGCCACTCCCTTGCAATCGGTTCTAGTCAGTAAAATCTTCTGATCTTTTTTGTGATTTTATTAATAAAATGAAGATAACTTAATACATAAGAATTGTTCAAATTTATCACTCGAATGGCGAACAGCTGCTTGAATTTAATAACGAGTCCTGTCAAAACAAACGAGTAAAATGTATTCGAACTTCGAAACAGGGTCGCAAACTGCTAAATGCTCATTTGAAGTAGTATTTATGTGAATTTACTTGACAGAATTTTATATGGGTAAATTTGCATTAAGAGAAGCATTAAGGAAATAAATGCGAATTATACTATGTTCAGACTGAGTTTTAAATGCGCATTTAGAAGTTCGAAAATTCTTACAAATGTCAAGTGTTCAAACTATGAAGAAGCCCGTAATTCGCATTAAAATTGACAGATTTCTTAATATTATTTCAGTTGTGAAAACGCTGACATTTTAACAAAAATATGATTGCAGGAACGAAGCAGAAAGTTTTCGGAAAATTGTAAACATTTATTATTTTTGTTTGAATATATTTATAAACAACTTTATTAATAATTAAACAAATGTATCATTGACAAATTAAATAAAACTCACAATTAACCCAAACGATTTTTTTTTATATGATTTGCAATTAGCTTGAGTATGCGAGCCTGCGCAGGTGTCAATACTTTTCCTTCTTCGCACACGGTGTATAGAACGCTAGAATTCCCTTTGAAATTTGGTAGGCATACACAGTGAAATCAAATGTGGTTCCAGTGAGTGTGCAAAATCTTCGGGTGGACCTCCTTTTAAGACCACTGTTTCTGTGGCTACAAAAACACTGCGAGCATATTCTACGGTTCAGTAATATTTTGTCCAGTCACCTCTTGCTTTGGCGTTTCAGTGGCAGTCCATCCTGTCGCGAAGTCTGTTGGAAAGCTTGTGGAAACCTGTTTCAACTTCTTCAGCTTTGTTACGTCCCAAAACTATTTGCATGGTATGATTTTTACCAAAGAGAAATCTTGAGTTTACCTTCCATTCTTGTAGATCATTCAGCAGATTATTGTGCATATTTTGCACCTGAAAGACAAGGATGAGAGGATGTTTTCCCACGCAGCGGCGCACGTCTTCTATAATTTGTTGTTTTCAGGCCTGTCCTTTGCGATCGGTTTTCACCAACGGAATCTTCTTATTTATTTTTGAACAGGACTTTTTTGTGTATTTAATTAATAAAATTAAGAAAACAAAAACCGTTCAAGTTTATCAATCGGATGGCAAACAGCTGATTGAATTTTATAACGAGTACTGTCAAAACAAACGAGTAAAATGTATTCGAACTTCGAAACAGGGTCGCAAACTGCTAAATGCTCATTTGAAGTAGTATTTATGTGAATTTACTTGACAGAATTTTATATGGGTAAATTCGCATTTAGAGAAGCATTAAGGAAATAAATGCGAATTAAGCTCTAAATGCGCATTTAGCTCCCAGTCTGAACATGGTATTAAGCTCTAAATGCGCATTTAGCTCCCAGTCTGAACATGGTATAACAGTTAGGTGTCTAGCTGTGTTGTCCAATCTTGAATAACGTAGCGTTTCTTCTATCGTACACAATTTATACCTATGCTATTCGGAAAGAAATTACAACTATTTACTACTCTATTATTTAGATTGTTAAAACAATCCCAATCTAAGAATTTTTGTTTACCCTGATCATTCCAATCCACTTTGTGAACTGCTTTTGTTGCTTGTTGCTTGCCGACATCGCTTATCTTCAGGTTCGCCTTGCAGAATCTGACAAAATGTCCAGCCTTTACACATGTGTTGCATTTGATATTTAACGCTGGACAAAATTGTCGATGATTCCCATTGTAGACTTGACCACAATTAAAACATTTGATCCGTTCATGCTTAATTGCAGTAACACTTTGAGTCTCTGTTGAGACACCCTGTGCTTGTTCCGTAACAACTGCTTTTATTTCCAATGGAAAGCTTGATGCAACTTCAAAAATTTTGCACGTTTCAACAACTTTTGCCAATGATTCCTCTAGTTCATCTAATAGCTTTAGCTGCAACTTTTTGTCCGAAATTCCAATTACAATGCGATCACGCAACATTCGTTCTGCATATGATGATTGACACGATTTACATTCAAACTCACAATATTGTAGCCGTGTACGCAATGCCGTTTCAAACTCAGCAAATGATTGCTTTTCTTTTTGTGTATGCGTATGTTTCTTCTTGATAAAGAATATTCATCAAATGCTTTGATAACGTTACCAAGGTTCTGGAAGCTGCATCTGTGTTTCTTTCTCCAGCTTGCTGTGCTTCAGCTACTGGTGTCCCAAACATGCTTTCGCAACTTCCATTAAATGGAAATAATGTATTAAAAATTTCCATACAACGCTGACCGACAAGCCATATAAACGTAGCGATTTTATTTTGTTCTGGATCGCCCAATTTGTTATTTGGTAGCAAGTAAATCAAAAACGTTTGTTTCCATTTTGGCCATTCCTTTGCCAAATCGAAACAATCAAGTGGTTGTGGCAAGCGTAAATCAATTTCAGTTACATTAAAGTATTCAAATTAAGATTTGCTTCTGACACCATGTATTATTAATTGCTTAATCCAAATTCCTTTTATTAACAACCGACTTTATTCGCTGGTAATAATGGGTGCGTTCTGGAAACTCAACATGTTGTCAACATGTTGTCAACATGTTGTATGTATCACTTTACGCTACTTTTGCGTATCTTCTGAACGGTGAGCTAAATTTTCTGTCAACACAGTTGCAAAAATGTACGAACTTGTGCGCAAAAACTTAAATATTAAAAATATGAATTTGCAGATAATTAATATTTGTGTTATAGACGTGTAGAAAGCTTTGTTTGTGCTGTTGGTGGCTTGTTACACATTTAAGTGTACACAAACTATTTAAATTTATTCGAAGTTGCTCAGAAACGCAATAGATATACTATTAAAAATATATGCTGACACATTTTAACGAATTTTTATCCTAGTTTACCACTTTGCAGCTTTATGTACATCTCTTCTATATCGGTTATTTGATACACACAGTAGCCAAGTGTATAAACAGCTTTCATTTTCTTACTTCCACGCATTTCTTTAATTAAAAGTAGAAATTAATTCAAATTTTGATAAATCTCTGCTTATTCTACCTAATTTTGTATTATTGGACGTTTTATACAATAGAAGCGCTTTCACTTTCAACATGTCAAACTTTGTAATTGAGAACTACAACATGTTGAGTAAATGTAGCGGCAAAATAAAGCGTGGCGAAAAATAGACAACATGTTGTGAGTAGCGGAAACTGATACTTGCCGTTCAGAAGACTTTTACTCAACAGTTGCACAACAGTTGCACAAAATTGAGTTTCGAGAACGCACCCAATGTGTGTTTTGCCAACAGCGTTTGCCTGGTGAGGCCAGCATTATCCATGTCGAACTCGTCTCAAGTCGACTCAAACCTCTGCGTGGTGTCCTCTAGAAACGGCAAACTGGCAACCGTTAGTTTGACGGCTAATCTGAGTGGCGGGCTAACTGCCTTTAAAGGGTTGTGCGTTGGGCTTGAAGCTCACCACGTAAAAAAGCAATTTCAATGAAACGTAAAAGAATAAAGATAAAAATGATCCCCAAATCTGGTGACGACTAACGCAAACGAAAAACTGACAATGATTTACGGATATGCACCTGGAACGTCCGAACCCTTAATTGGGATGGTCCCTCTATCCAACTGATAGATATCTTAGAAAGATAAAAGGCTGATATCACTGCTCATGGCAAGCATCCTGTGATATCTACTACAGCGGCCATGCGGAGAAGCACGAATTTGGATGCGGATTTGTGGTTGGAAAGAGACTACGGTATCATGTCCTGCAATTCACACCTGTGAACGAACGACTTGCCATAATCCGTGTCAAAGCAAGATTCTTTAACATAAGCCTGATTTGTGCGCACGCTATGACAGAAGATGAGGGCGATAAGACCAAACGTTGATGACCTCCGTTATATTGTAAAGGAAATTGCTATGGTTTCATCCTATTTTTTATTTTTCGAAAATTAAAAAGCTTAGGCGTTATGTATTAATTAATAAATTGTTGTGTAATTAAAAAGGATTTTCTCAATTGAAAGTTGGCGCAGGTGTGATTTTCAACTGATTTGATTAAATTTTGAGCTTAATTCTAATTTTGAAAATAAAATCTTAAAATCTTAGTTGCAAACATATCCATGAATTAATGCACAAACGGACATAAAGCCAAGTCATGTTAAATGTTAATATATTCAAATCGGTGAGGTAGTTAATAAAAAAGAAATATCTATAATTTTTTTTTTAACTTTGAAGCAACGGTTTCATGTGTTATTCCTATTTAGTCAATTCTGCCTTGGTTCGAAAATGGGTTGATACATGAGTGGAAAAGAATGTGCCATTAATTGACACATGTGCTGAATATTCTTAGCGTGGAAAGAAGCCACATAATAAATATGTGAAGCAGAATCTGAGGCGAGTGTTATGCCTTTATCTCAGTCCATTCTAGATATAAGGCAACCCCATTCACAAACTTTTGTACCACCAACCAAAATTGTTAAATCATAAATATTGCATGGAAAGAAATTATATTCTTATATTAAGCAAATATGTTGCTTAATCAAAGAAAATTTTAAATTAAACATCATTTGCTCCATTAAGCGAACAAAAAACAAAAAAAATAAAATAAAATTAAGATTAAACCTTATATTGAGCATTAGTTTCTTAAATTAAGTAAAATAAATGATTGCTTGAAACAAGAAAAAAGAATATTTGATTCTAGAACCTTTCTCGCTTCAACTTATGTTGGCATGCTTTCAATTCACAACATGTTTACATGAAAATATGTTTAAGATGGTTTGGATTGAGAAACTATGGCATGGTTCGAAGGCGCAGTGTCTTATCTGTTACTTTAATTGGAAACATATAAGTCTATAAGATATATTTTGTAATATAATAGATATAATATAAAGACGGCAATAAAACACTGTGACGTCTTAATGTACGCTGGTGACGTGAATTTTTTGCATACTTACAGATCACCCGAAGAACAACAACTTTAAATAGACTAGTGGAATGGTGTAATTTAACCATTTTAAACTTAAACTTAAAAAAATGTAAGCAAATGCCATTCTCACGGAGAATTCCTTATACAAGGTGTCGCAAAAGTAGTCCTCCTATCAGAAAATGCTATCAATTTTGCGATTGGCCCCTAATGTCAGTTCTGTTTTGAAATTTGTGTAGTAAACACATGCGAAATACACGTTAATAAAGAATGTAGAACGCGGAATATTGCTGACTATTTATTTGACCAATAATCGGTCGGTCATCAATAATGAGTGATGAGGCCCATTTCCATCTTAGCGGGTACGTAAATAAGCAAAATTTACGCTTCTGGGGCACTGAAAATCCGCGTGTAACCCACGAAGAGCCATTACACCCGCTCAAAGTCACTGTATGGTGTGCT
This sequence comes from Pherbina coryleti, assembly GCA_943735915.1. Lineage (NCBI taxonomy): Eukaryota > Metazoa > Arthropoda > Insecta > Diptera > Sciomyzidae > Pherbina > Pherbina coryleti. The sequence continues at coordinate 78,602,579 of OX030948.1, forward strand.
GTTTTCGCTGGAGGAGTCATCGGATTACTGTGAATGGTGAGCGCTACAGAGCAATGATCAACGAGTTCTTTTTGCCGCAACTTGATGAATTGGGATTGGAAAACATGTGGTTCCAACAGGACGGTGCAACGGCACACACTGCACGTGCCACAACCGATATGCTGAAGGATGCATTTCCCGGGCGCCTTATCTCCTGATTTGGCGATTTGCACTGGCCAGCAAGATCGCCTGATTTGACCGCTCCAGACTTCTTTTTGTAGGGCTTTTTGAAGTCGCGGGTTTATGTCAACAAGCCTCATACTCTTGCAGCTCTTAAAGACAATAACCGTCAAGAATGTGAGGACCTATCGCCGGAAGTTTTGGCCGAAGTGATGGAAAATGCCATAAAAAGGGCTCAAATGACAATCAACTGTGGCGGCGGCCATTTACATGACATCATATTCTCGACTTGATGTAAAAAAAATTAAAAGACCAAATAAAAATAATCCACAAGAAGAATCAAATTTTTTCATTTATTTTTAAATTACAGCCAAAAAACATCGGAAGGTTATTTTTGCGCCACCTTGTATATGTATATATGTATATATGATATATACTACATCGCTCATTTCGTGCAATACTGGCACAACTCAAAAATTTTAATTTTTGGCGAAGGCAATTTTATACCGTTTGTATCTCAAACTATGGAAGATATAAAATGCTATAATAATTATATACTGAATCACTGGTGAATTAATAACATAATTTAAAAAATCGTTATTGTATTTTACAACGGTTATTCTCAGAATTAACACTTCTCCATGGTCATCTATAAAATTCTGAATTTTGAGTTGTGCTAGTGTTGCACGAAATGGGCGATATATATATATATATTGTTGAACTACGTTGAGCTTGAAAGAATACTTAGTTGTAACAAGAAATGACAGCTGAACTGTAAATTTAAAGTTATAATACACCTATTTGATTTAAATGCTTTTGGAATTCAACGAATCGGCTGAGGAACTTCGTATGTGATACAGATACATGTTCATGTATTTATTCGATTCGAAAAGATTAACAGATGGATTTCTGGAATATTTTAAATATTCGATTGAGTACTTATATAGCTATATTTCGAATAATTTGTTCATATACATTATATATACATTGTATATATATGCATATATAATACATATATGTATTTATATATGTATATGAACAACTTATTCGAAATATAAGTATATAAGTACTCAATCGAATCTTCTCAAAAATTCCAGAAATCCATCTGTTAATCTTTTGGAATCATTCTGTATGTCTTTTATCACCGTCAGTTTTTCCAGTTCTATTTTAACGAGCTCCTCATTGGATTCGTTGAATTGCGAAAGTGCATAATTGAAATTTGTGTTCATTTCACTGGAGGATTGTAGTAATTTTTCAAAATCTTTATTTTTTTTAGTGACTCGTGATCTACCGGTAGATGATGATGATGGCGGTACTGGCGTTGGAGGCAACAGCGGTGAGGGCGGATGAGTTACCGAAGAACACATTGGCGAAGGTGATGTTGGTGGAGTTGATAAACGTGAAGGCGATGTTGGTGGAGCCGTCAATATTTTAATTTCTAAATCTATTTTAAAAAGAAATAAAATATAGTTAACTTGTTAAGTAATCATTTTTATTTTTACGAACCTTGAATGCTATCCTCCACAACAACGTCCATATAAGTGCAAAATCTTCGAGTGGACCTTCTTTCAATACCACTGTTTCTGTGGCTACAAAACCACTGCGCGCAGATTCTACCGCCCAGAAATCTTTGGCCCAGTCGCATAGCTCTTGCTTTGGCGTTTCAGTGGCAGAACAACCTGTCCCGCAAGTCTGTTGGAAATCTGTTTCAGCTTCTTCAGCTTCTTCAGCTTTGTTGCGTCCCAAATCTATTTGCATGACATGATTTTTACTGAAGGAAAATCTTGAGTTTGCTTTCCATTCTTCTCGCAGATCTTTCAGCAGATTATTCAGCACATCAATAATTCGATAATTTGTTGCTTCCAGGCCACTCCCTTGCAATCGGTCCAGTCAGTAAAATCTTCTGATCTTTTTTTGTGATTTTATTAATAAAATGAAGATAACTTAATACATAAGAATTGTTCAAATTTATCACTCGAATGGCGAACAGCTGCTTGAATTTAATAACGAGTCCTGTCAAAACAAACGAGTAAAATGTATTCAAACTTCGAAACAGGGTCGCAAACTGCTAAATGCTCATTTGAAGTAGTATTAATGTGAATTTACTTGACAGAATTTTATATGGGTAAATTCGCATTTAGAGAAGCATTAAGGAAATAAATGCGAATTAAGCTCTAAATACGCATTTAGCTCCCAGTCTGAACATGGTATAAGACGTACATTATGTTGCTCTTCCAAACAGTGGTAAAAGTTTTTTTGATCGGGTGAATTTATAGTTTTTTAGTTTAGTTTAGTTTCTTTATTAAGTCTTTGTAAAATTATTCCTTACAGACCAGCAGTTAACACTTACAGTTAAAGTTATTATACAAAAATTAATTTATAATAGAAATAAGCTTTTTACATAATTTTTAAATACATCCTTAGTTAAAGAGAAATCAAAGCTAGAATTTAAAGACAATTCATTAAATAATGTTAAAGCTCTAGTTATAGGCTCATTTTTAGCATAGTTTGTTTTCTATTTTATAAAAAATATATTAAAACGCCGCAACTGTCTAGAAGGAAATATTAAACGAAATGATTTTAAGAAGGGATCGACAATCAATTTGTCCTGATATGATATCAAATATGAAGATCAGAGAACTTATCTTTCTTCTTGTTTCTAAAGTTTTAAGACCTAATAGCAAGCACCTAGCATTATATGCGGGTTTAAAGTCAGCCGAGTTGCATGTATGCAGCGCAAATTTTGTAAAAGAATGACAAGCATAAAAAGGGTTTTTTGTGCCAACGAATCAACACAAATTCAAGGTAAATATATCAGTCGTATTCGTTTAATGTTCTTCCCACAAACTCTGTTTTAATGCGTATTTAGTGTTTTTGTGTGTGTTTAGTGTGTTTTATTGGTTTTTTGGCGTTTTTTATTGTTTTTTTTAGAAATGCCAAGAAAATACGTGAATAAAGGAATTTTGACGCAACGAACTTATTTAATGTTATAAAAATAGTTTGATCGACAGAAAAGTAGAGCGTAGAGCTGCAGCTGCTTGCGGTTCATTCAAACTACTCTTCGCCGTCATTTGGATAAAGTGAAGAAGCACGTTACGACCTTAGAGAGTGTCACAGAGGACGATTTGTTGGCCTTTGTCGAAGGAAATCTTGGCTTTGGTGGAAAGCCTGTAAGTATCCGTTTTCTTTTCAAAGGGCGCCGTTGGTGGCCAGTTCTCCTCAGCGGAAAGAGGAACCAATTTTAATACGTCAGTTGCAGTCATCGCGGCTGTAAACACCGTTCTGCCGATATTTATCTTCCCACGAAAGAATATGAAGAGTGTTTTCCTTGATAAGGCACCGCCAGGTTCCATCGGTGACGCAAATGTTTCAGGCTGGATGGACACTGATCATTTAATCCTATACATGAAACATTTCATCAAACATACGTCTGTAAGGTGTATGGGGAAGTTTAAGTAAGATTTTTGTTTATAGCGGCAGAGTTTGCCTTCGCTATAGCTATATTCTTGCCGACTTGAACAAAGTTCAAGGCAAGAAGAGAATATTAATATTAAAACAAGGCAGAGATTGTGAGGGACGGCTTGTGTCCAAACTTCTGAACACCTCCCAAGCCACTTTCCAATTCTTTGACAGCTCGATTTTCGAAGTTTGACAGCTTTTGAGTCTTCTGAACACCTCCCTTGACATGACACGAAAACTTTTTTTTTGCCTTGTGACAGTTCAAAATGGCGATCGATGGTGACCTCCATGTTCGACGGCGAGTTTGAATTCAAATTCAAAGGTCGAGCATGGCGGCCAACGTTTGTTTCTTGTCCGACCGGATATGTTGTTGTTGTCTTCGTGACAGATCATCGGAAGTGAAGTTTTGGTTCCGTGCTCAAAGGTGAATTCGAATTTGAATTCAAACTTGGACAGGGAACCGACACGACACAACGGCCATTTTCACGACGTCACTTCATATAATTTTTATCATACATATTTATATTTTTGTTTGACGAGCGCCATCTACCGGTGGACACACGCAGCTGAAAAATCTCAATTTCCTCCCTGGACGGGTTCGACATGTACAGAAATTTCAAAATGGCCAGCACGTGCTTGAGCCGGCATTAGCCAATAATAATGGACGTTCTAAATTTATGCCTATCGGATCTTGTCCGAAGTTGTGCACCAAACACCATCTTGACGACGACTTAACGAACGGTTAAGCTCCTAACACAGGCATAATGAGAAAATAACTACGCGTAACTACGTGTATCCACGTGTGAACGTCATATTATGCAGTGTGATCACACCTTTATGCATGCCTGTGCCAGCCCTGTTCGCCTGTCAGTTGAAAAAGATGAAAAAAGTGAACGAACAACGATGCTGCAGCAGAGCAGCCGATAGAGAAAAAGAAAGTGACTGTCTTTTCGTTTTTTGGGTTTTGGACGGTGATCGCTGCAACACGCGGTTGAAAAAGAGTTCGTTGTCGTGTAAAAATAAAAGTTGTAACCTCGCATGCAGCAGCATAAAATTTAAGAAAAATATAATTATTAAAGTAAAAACATTGTGGAAAAGACCAAAATGGTTTGAAATAAGTGGCTTTGAACATTTTCCGTAAGTGCACTCATGAAAGTCAGCGACGAACAAAAAGAAAAAAAAAGTGGTTCTTTCGCATTGCCAAGGTCAGTGTCATTGTCTAATACGCCTTAATTAGGCTTAATTGTTTGCTGCTGCTACTGTCGGCACTCCATGCTAATGAATTGGTTCAGGATAGTGCGATTATTGATAGGCAAGTAAAGGCGGTTAGCTTTTGCCTAAAATGTGTTCCTGGGACTTCGACGAGTTTTCGCTACGAGGGCATTCTCCAGATTGTACAGAGAAAATCCCGTCTGTCATCACGACATGTTGGACACTTTGCAGCCGAGATTTGCTTTAACAGCGCACCCAAGAAGAACAAAAGTTTTAGGAACCGATTTGAAGCAGATGCGCCATCTAAACCAAATGTCAAAAAAGTTCTAAGCCATAAACTTCAAAATGAACACCAAGACCAGCATCCACGACATCGGTTGTAATAACGAGAAAAACAACAACAACAATAACAGCAGAAACCACAACGAGTGCCCAGCATCAACAGCATCAGTAGCAACAACATTCGCTACAACAGCATCCACCACCGCATACTCAACATCAACAACCTCAACAGCAACAAATATATGAACAGCAACAATAGCAATAACATCAGCGAACAGCAACAACAACTGCAGCAGCGAGCAACTACTCCATAGCAGCCTTAAAAAGTGCGGACTTAGAGGTTGATTGCCGCAGCGGTGAGTGTTGACTTATTTGTTGGAATCCAAAACCCACAAAATAGAAAAAAAAAAAAAAAAAAAACTAATATCGAAGACCTAAGTCTGTTATTGCCAGAAAATCTGACAAAACATTATTAATTTCGAGAGATACAAAATTAAGAAAAAAAAAAAAAAAAGAAAAACCAATAAAAATCGCAAAACCATTGAAAAATAAAAAAAATACATAAAAAAATAAAAAAAAAAAAATTAAAAAGAAATAATTATGCAAATATTTGTATTGATGTATAAAACGCATATACAAACGAAAAGCTTAGCACTAGAAGCCGAAAAATTATACGACTTACAAGTTAGATAAAACTTGTGGCGTTCGGTTATTTAATAAATGAAATGTACATGAACTGAAATTACTATTAAGCTACTAAAGGGTGATTTTTTTGAGGTTATGATTTTCTTGCATTAGTATTTGACAGATCACGTGGGATTTCAGACATGGTGTCAAAGAGAAAGATGCTCAGTATGCTTTGACATTTCATCATGAATAGACTTACTAACGAGCAACGCTTGCAAATCATTGAATTTTATTACCAAAATCAGTGTTCGGTTCGAAATGTGTTTTATCGACAAATTTTGTTCAGCGATGAGGCTCATTTCTGGTTGAATGGCTACGTAAATAAGCAAAATTGCCGCATTTGGAGTGAAGAGCAACCAGAAGCCGTTCAAGAACTGGCCATGCATCCCGAAAAATGCACTGTTTGGTGTGGTTTGTACGCTGGTGGAATCATTGGACCGTATTTTTTCAAAGATGCTGTTGGACGCAACGTTACGGTGAATGGTGATCGCTATCGTTCGATGCTAACAAACTTTTTGTTGCCAAAAATGGAAGAACTGAACTTGGTTGACATGTGGTTTCAACAAGATGGCGCTACATGCCACACATCTCGCGATTCTATGGCCATTTTGAGGGAAAACTTCGGAGAACAATTAATCTCAAGAAATGGACCGGTAAGTTGGCCACCAAGATCATGCGATTTGACGCCTTTAGACTATTTTTTGTGGGGCTACGTCAAGTCTAAAGTCTACAGAAATAAGCCAGCAACTATTCCAGCTTTGGAAGACAACATTTCCGAAGAAATTCGGGCTATTCCGGCCGAAATGCTCGAAAAAGTTGCCCAAAATTGGACTTTCCGAATGGACCACCTAAGACGCAGCCGCGGTCAACATTTAAATGAAATTATCTTCAAAAAGTAAATGTCATGGACCAATCTAACGTTTCAAATAAAGAACCGATGAGATTTTGCAAATTTTATGCGTTTTTTTTTAAAAAAAAGTTATCAGGCACTTAAAAAATCACTCTTTATATATATCTTTTTTTTTTGGTGCTATTTGTTTTTCTGCAAAAAAAATGTTGAGGCGAACATGATCATGCTTAGGGCTTAACATTTTTTTTTTGTTTTTTTTAAACAAAAACAATCAGATACCGTAAGCGTAAAAGCAAACAAATTAAACATATTATATTTCTTTTCCTCTATTTAAGCAAGCATTATTTAAAAACAAAGTCTACCTTGGGTTTTTTTTATACAAAAATGCTGTAAAAGCCGCAATTGGTTCAAGTAATTTTAAATTAATGAATATTCATATCTGAGTGAATGAATAATTAATGAATTAATGAATAATAGTAATAAGAAAATGAATATTAAACTCAACTAAAAATTTGCGCGAACAAACTGGCGTATTTATCTTGGTTCACCTTTTCTGATTTATTTTTTTTATCTAATTATTTTTACTAATTCAATAGTCAACAATAATTAATAAAAAAAAAAAAAAAATTACATGAAATTTATAAAAATTTGCAAATGTTATAATTAACAATAAGCTTATTTTCCATATAATTAGTATTACAAACTATTATTCTCTGATGATTGTTATTATTAGTGTTGCTATTATAAATAGTTGAGAATGTCCGAAAAAGAAAACTATATAAAGAAAAAAAAAAAAGGCCTGTAAAAACAAGCAAAAACATTCAGAATAATATATATAAGGAACGAAATGATGAACGAATGTAATAAATTATTGTAACATGGATTTGTAGAAAAAAAAGACCCTTTTATTTCTTCATCATCAAAGGTAATGCGGCGGGGCGAATAACATTAGGCATTGGGTTTGATGAGGGCTCCAAAATAAAATATTTAAATTGGAGAAGGTTGGGTGGGTGAAGACCGGGTGGGGAAATCAACACCTCCTCCCCTCCCACAATTCGAATCACCATCCCCAGTCCATGTCCTAACGAATTCCTTTTTCTTTTTTTTTTTGTGTTTGTTTGGGTAGATTAGTCCCATAACCTTCTGCACCTGTTTTTTTTTTATTATCTGTAACCCCCACACCATCCCACTGTCCAACGCAACCCCACTCCCATTTTCCCTGAGCTACGACCGAAGCATAGCTAGGTGTGCAGAAATCGCGTCGAGACCGTGGGGCTTGGCTCATTTTCATCATAGCCAAGTGGTGGGTAAAATTTTGTTCGTTACAGAAATAAATGGCGCCCAACGTGGGGCTCTGTTTGCTAAAAACTAGCGTTACTAGTTTGATAAAAACCAACGTGGGGCCTGTTCGTTACAGAAATAAATAGCGCCCAACGTGGGGCATGTTAGTTACAGAAATAAATGGCGCCCAACGTGGGGCCCTGTTTGCTAAAAACTAGCGTTACTAGTTTGATAAAAACCAACGTGTAGCTCCTAAAAAGTAAAGATTTTTTTTTCTTTTGAACTGCTGCTCTTCTTAAACAGCCCCTTATGCTTCTTAACCCTTTCAGTCCCTCCCTCTCCCGTACCACCGTGCTTTAAATTCAAACGCAGTATTTCACATCTTGAACAAAATTTCTTCAAGGATAGCAGAGATCTGGGTTATCTTGGATTCTGACCGGGAGAATATTGTTTAATGGTAGGAAATATAATGCCTTCACTTCAAAATTTTTTTTTCCCTGTTTTTTTTATGAGATGTGATTGGATTTTTGATAGTCATGGAAGTGAATCATACCAATTACCTTTTCATACCCTTTTTATATAATTTTTTTTCCTCTCAATTTAGTTTCAGTTATTAACCCTCCCGCTCCCTCCTTTCCCTCTCGAATGTCTTGTCGATTCAAACGCGCAAACCTCTACAGATTAAAATCCGTACAATAAAATGTTTTTTTTTTTCTTCTGTAGTGTTTCTCATCTTGCATATAAGTTTTTCAAGGATATCAGAGATCTGGGTTATCTTGGATTCTGACCGGGAGAGTTAGATTCAGTGATGAGAAATATTACGTAGTCACCTCAACCATTTTACAGTGTATTTAGTTTTCTGTTTTCAAATTTTCCTAACGGGTCATTGCAATTTTATTGGATTTTTGATGTCAATTGAAGTTGATCATACCGAACATTTTTCATGCCTCGTAAACAATTTTTTTTTATTCTTCTCAATTTAGTCTCAGTAATAGCTAGACTGGAGATGTGTGATTCAATTGTAAGCGTTAAAAAAAAAAAAAAAAAAAAAATATATACATTTTTTTTTTTTTTTTTGTTTTTGCCTTTGCCGTATGCCTACGATGATGAAGAAATATGGGAATATCTTACCTTGTCGCTTATCTTACCGTTTACCTTATCGTGAATATTTTATCTTATCGCTTATCTTACCGTTTACCTTATCGTGAATATCTTACCTTATCGCTTATCTTACCGTTTACCTTATCGTGAATATCTTACCTTATAGTTTATCTTATTTTACCTTATCGATTACCTTATATATATTTTAGCGATTACCTTATAGTTTACCTTACAGATTATCGAATCGTTTATATTATCATTTACCTTAACGACTACCTTACCGACTACCCTACTGATTACCTTACCGATTACCTCATCAAATACCTCACAGATTACCTTACCGTTTAACATATCGTTTAGCTTATCGATTACCTTACCGATTAACATATCTTACCGCTCATATTACCGTTTACCTTACCGACACTTTACCGCTTACCTTACTGCTTATCTTACCGATTACCTTACTGATTACCTTATCGAATACCTTATAGACTACTTTATCTAATACCTTAGAGCTTACCTTACCGTACACATTACCATTTCATATCTTGAAGAAAATTCCTTGCTGATCGTTAATATTATACTTATCCAAACGAAAATCAACTAATTGAACTTTATACTTTAACTTTGTATCTTCCAGTAGAATCTAACCGAATTATACGAATAGCCTTAGAACCATTTATAAATATCTACTTAAAAAAATTGAAAATTTTTGTTTTTTTTTTTCTTATTCTTCACCATGATGGTACCACGTAGCCCTTTGGGTTCTCCTAATCCTACTGGGGCGGAAGCCTTAGACAACACCTTTTGTGCAGTCTGCAGCGAGGTGCTGAAAAGTGTAGAAGATAAAGTAACCACGAAATGCAACCACCGGTTCCATCGTCATTGCATTTGTACTTGGTTGGAAAATAACCCAACTTGCCCGGTCTGCAGGCAACCGTGTGGGTTCTCGGAACTTATGTCGATTTTGGAAAAATCCACGTCTTCCACGAGCATGGCCACAACTCGCTCACAGGGAGCCACGAATAAGGCTAGAGGTAACGCATCACGGCGTCCGTGGCGTAGTTGGTTAAAGTGCGTGGCCGCTATGTCAAAGAACCTGTGGAGACCCAGGTTCGAACCCCAGCAGTGACAGAAAATTATTTGAATTAAAATAATTTTTCTGTACGGCCGCCACCTCTCTGCAGACAATGGCAAACCTCAGAGAGTAATCAAAATGCCATGTAAAGCTTCTTGAGAATAAGAACATTCCGTTCATCGCCGTTCGGAGTCGGCGTTAAGCCTGTAGGTCCATTTCTCGGTCAATTGTGTACAAACTTAATAACACGCACAACACAATTGATCATAAGAAGCTAGGTCAAAGTCCTTTCAAGGGCTGAAATGGCCAGTTATTTATTTATTTATAACGCATCACGGGGCGTTCGCAAACCAGAGGTGGGGCGCGCGCTCAACCAGGTGTAAACCCGGGGACGCCTCAACCAACCGCGGCTCGATCTGGTAATAGTCCTAGTCCAAGACGGCCGAAGCCGACGGAAGGCCAGCTTTCCGAGATTAGGATGCGAGAAATTGTGACTGATTCCATGAACACCTTTCGTCAAGAGGTTGCTGCCACCATTTCAGGTGAGCTTCAAAATCTCCTTCAGAATCTAAACCTGAACCTCGGTGGGCATCGACCCCAAAATACGCGATCGAGAGAAAATCTCCTTGACATTCCAGCTAGGGAAGAGCCAATTCCTTCCAGAACTCGGCCAGGTCAAAATTTTCCAAGCCATGATGCTTTTTCTGCCAACGCTGAACGCGTCTCCAACACAATACATCATTGGCACATAAAATTTACTGGGTCTTCCGACAGCTTTACTGTCGATGAATTCATTTATCGAATAAATATTCTTACCACCAACCATCTAAATGGAAATTTTGAGCTTTTGTGTCGACATGTACATTCTTTGTTTGAGGGAAAAGCCCAAACGTGGTTTTGGCGGCATCACCGCCTTGAAGACACCATAGAATGGTCCGAGTTGTGTCGAGCGCTACGTAGACAATTCAAAGACGACAGTACCGATTTTGAGATTAAGGACGAGATTCGCCGAAGAAAACAAAAATCTTCTGAGCCATTTGATGACTTCTTGGAAGCTATCATGAGCCTAGCGGATAGACTTAGGGAACCATTGTTGGACTCCGAGCTAACCTAAAACCGAGCTAACCTAGAACCTAAAACCGGACTTAAGACTTGAGCGGTTGCATTTAAATTTCAGAAATATTGCTGAGGTGCGTCGAGAAGTGCGAAAGCATGAAAAATTTTTCAAAGACATTGTAGGCCATTCCTTTTCGAAACCCGTTCCTACACGGAGACAAATTGCGGAACTTTCGCTTGAACCTCAAACTCTTGGTGAGGAAATTGTAGAAAATTCCATTGAACCGGAACTCGACGTTGAGATCAACGCAGTCAGTAATGCGCTGAAGTGTTGGAATTGTGACGAACTGGGACATGGTTACCAACATTGTCTTAAGCCACGAAGAGTCTTCTGCTACGGATGTGGAACAGTGGACGTATATAAACCAACTTGTCCAAAGTGCACTCTCCGAGCGGAAAACTTGATGCTGGATGTTCGTCAACAGAACGGCGGGCGTCCGCAATTTCGACCTCGGAATTAAAACCTATTCGTATTCTGAAAAATAGCTCTCCGGTTACATCAAATCTCACACAGCCAACTCGTTTTCGTCCTTATCATGTGCGTCTCCAAGAGTACCTCGAGGCTCGAAATAGAATTTTTAGCGAAACAACTCTACCGAAAACTCGTTCGTCCTTACGGATGTCCCATTATTGGAAACGAATTAAGTCTCTGCGCAATATTATTATTTCGTCAATATCATTCAAACCTTCAGATATTCGTCCTTATACCAACCTTAAAATTTTGAATACCCATTATTTAGCTCTGCTCGATAGTGGGGCAAATAAAAGTTGCATCGGCAGTGACTTAGCAAAAATGTTGATTTCAACACATAAGTTTATTAAGCTGGTCAGCAACGTCAAAACGGCGGACGGTCATAATCAACAGGTCGTGGGTTCGATTGTTCTTGCTATAACGTATGAAGATAAAACGAAGAATTTTGAATTTTTACTTGTTCCATCTTTGCAGCAAAATATTATCTGCGGTTTCGATTTTTGGAATTGTTTCGACATTAAATTGTTATTCGATAACAAAATTGAGGAAGTTCAATTTTCCGACGATTCGAACCTGGTCAGTCTCACCCCGACACAGAAACGACGGTTAGAGAAGGCCATCTCGACTTTTCCATCCTTCGAAAAAGAAGGACTTGGTTTGACTAACTGGATCGAGCATTCGATCGACACGGGAGCTGCGGTTCCAATCAAACAGCGATATTACCCAATATCACCGGCCAGAGAAAAACTATTGTGCCAAGAGATTGATCGCATGCTACAGTTAGGTGTCATCGAAGAGGCGGAGAACTCCTCTTGGTCTTCTCCAGCTGTCGTAATTGTTAAACCCGGGAAGGTTCGTTTCTGCTTGGACTCCCGAAAATTAAACAATGTTACCATCAAAGACGCGTACCCTATTCCGAATATCGATGGTATCATTTCTCGATTGCCGCCTGTACACATTATTTCAAAAATTGATCTGAAAGATGCCTTTTGGCAGATACAATTGGACCAAGCTTCACGACCGAAAAGTGCTTTCACGGTACCGAACCGGCCCTTATACCAATTTACTCGCATGCCATTTGGCTTATGTAACGCTCCACAGTCGATGTGCCGACTCATGGACAAAGTGATCCCGTATCAGCTTAAAAGCCATGTATTCGTCTACTTAGACGATCTGTTGGTCGTGTCTCAAACATTGGACGAACATATTATCCACTTGATGGAGGTGGCCACCAGGTTACGCCAAGCAGGATTAACCATTAATATCAAGAAAAGTCAATTCGGTATAAGGGAGGTGAAATACTTGGGATTTGTGGTAGGAAATGGAAGTCTAAAGGTTGACACCGATAAAATCGCGGCAATTGCAGAATACCCGGTTCCAAAGTCGATCCGTTAGCTCCGTCAATTCTTGGGGATGGCAGGGTGGTATCGACGATTCGTTGATGATTATTCATCCACTACTTTTGCTCTAACTGAATTATTGTCGAAAAAGAAAAGCTTTGCGTGGAATGATGCCGCTCAAAATGCTTTCGAGTTGCTCAAATCAAAATTGTCTTCGGCCCCTTTTCTGGTACATCCTAATTATGACAAGGAGTTCATTGTCCAATGTGATGCCAGTCGGTTCGGAGTCGGTGGTCTTCTTGCGCAAGTCGATGAAAATGGAGATGAGAGGCCGATTGCTTTCATGTCTCAAAAATTAAATAAGGCGCAAAGAAACTACTCCGTTACCGAACTGGAGTGCCTAGCGGTGGTACTGGCTATCAAAAAGTTTCGACCATATATCGAAGGACATGAATTTCGGGTCGTAACGGATCATGCTAGTTTAAGGTGGTTGATGAGACAAAAGGACTTGAGTGGCAAGCTTGCAAGGTGGGCGTTAAAGTTGCAAGGGTTTAATTTCAAGATTGAACATCGAAAAGGTAGTGAAAACGTGGTTGCGGATGCTCTGTCGCGAGCATTCGAAGATAGTGACATTGTAGAAAGTGTAGAGATCGAAATTCTTCCGGTAATAGATTTGAATTCACCTGCATTTGATTCGGCAGAGTACACCCAACTTAAAGAAAGGTTTTCGAGCTCTGACATGCCCGATTATAAAATAATCGATAAATATCTTTATTATCGCACGCACTTCGAACCAGGGGAAGACTCCGAAGGTTGGAAGTTGTTCGTTCCAAGCGAGTTGCGAGCAGAGGTCTTACACGCTGCTCATGATGTGCCTTCTGCTGCTCATGGTGGTATCGCAAAAACTCTCGAGCGGATTCGCCGATATTTTTACTGGCCCGGTATGGTAAGCCAGGTGCGCAGCTATATAAGTGCTTGTAGCCTGTGCAAAACTTCCAAAGCACCCACTCACACTCTTCGTCCTCCCATGGGATAAATGGCCGAGAGCGAGCGACCATTCCAAAGGTTGTACGTCGACTTGATTGGACCGTTTCCGCGAAGTAAGAAAGGCAACATTGGATTGTTGATTGTGCTAGACCATTTCTCTAAATTTTCGTTTTTAAAACCTCTCAGAAAGTTCTCGTCGAAGAATATTATAGAGTACTTGAAAGAACAGATATTTGATTGTTTCGGAGTTCCCGAAATCATGGTATCAGACAATGGCAGCCAGTTCAAATGTAAAGAATTCGAGTCGTTTTTAAAAAAATATGGGATACGGCACACGTGCACGGCCGTGTACTCACCTCAATCAAACGCGTCCGAAAGAGTTAATCTAAGCATTAATGAGGCGCTGCGCTCGTATCTTCGCACAGACCAACGTGACTGGGATCAATATTTAAGCAGCATAAACAGCGCTCTAAGACTGAGTGTCCATCAATCGATTGGTAACTCTCCCTATCACGTTGTGTTCGGCCAGAATATGGTAACTCACGGTGACGAATACAAATTGCTCCGGAACTTAGACCTTCTTACTGACGCAAATTCCACTCTTCCGCGTCAAGACCAATTCCAGTTGCTGAGAGAGAATATTCTGTCTAGAAGGCTAGAGGCTTATAAAAAGAATAAAAAGAGTCACGATCTGCGCACTCGGCCACGAACGTTTAAAGTAGGTGACGAAGTGATACGGCGAAATTTTGCACTAAGCGATGCCGCGAAAAACTTCAACGCTAAGCTCGCGCCTGTAGGTTTACCCGCAATAATTAAGAAAAAGATTGGCTACTCGTATTACGTTCTTGAAGATGGCGCAGGCAAGGATTTGGGTACGTACCATGTCAAGGACCTCTGGCAGTAGGCATGGCACATCGCCCTGTTCTGACACTTCTCTGCAGCAGGCTTGGTCAAGTATCAGTTTTGTGAGGGACGGCTTGTGTCCAAACTTCTGAACACCTCCCAAGCCACTTTCCAATTCTTTGACAGCTCGATTTTCGAAGTTTGACAGCTTTTGAGTCTTCTGAACACCTCCCTTGACATGACACGAAAACTTTTTTTTTGCCTTGTGACAGTTCAAAATGGCGATCGATGGTGACCTCCATGTTCGACGGCGAGTTTGAATTCAAATTCAAAGGTCGAGCATGGCGGCCAACGTTTGTTTCTTGTCCGACCGGATATGTTGTTGTTGTCTTCGTGACAGATCATCGGAAGTGAAGTTTTGGTTCCGTGCTCAAAGGTGAATTCGAATTTGAATTCAAACTTGGACAGGGAACCGACACGACACAACGGCCATTTTCACGACGTTACTTCATATAATTTTTATCATACATATTTATATTTTTGTTTGACGAGCGCCATCTACCGGTGGACACACGCAGCTGAAAAATCTCAATTTCCTCCCTGGACGGGTTCGACATGTACAGAAATTTCAAAATGGCCAGCACGTGCTTGAGCCGGCATTAGCCAATAATAATGGACGTTCTTAATTTATGCCTATCGGATCTTGTCCGAAGTTGTCCACCAAACACCATCTTGACGACGACTTAACGAACGGTTAAGCTCCTAACACAGGCATAATGAGAAAATAACTACGCGTAACTACGTGTATCCACGTGTGAACGTCATATTATGCAGTGTGATCACACCTTTATGCATGCCTGTGCCAGCCCTGTTCGCCTGTCAGTTGAAAAAGATGAAAAAAGTGAACGAACAACGATGCTGCAGCAGAGCAGCCGATAGAGAAAAAGAAAGTGACTGTCTTTTCGTTTTTTGGGTTTTGGCCGGTGATCGCTGCAACACGTGGTTGAAAAAGAGTTCGTTATCGTGTAAAAATAAAAGTTGTAACCTCGCATGCAGCAGCATAAAATTTAAGAAAAATATAATTATTAAAGTAAAAACATTGTGGAAAAGACCAAAATGGTTTGAAATAAGTGGCTTTGAACATTTTCCGTAAGTGCACTCATGAAAGTCAGCGACGAACAAAAAGAAAAAAAAAGTGGTTCTTTCGCATTGCCAAGGTCAGTGTCATTGTCTAATACGCCTTAATTAGGCTTAATTGTTTGCTGCTGCTACTGTCGGCACTCCATGCTAATGAATTGGTTCAGGATAGTGCGATTATTGATAGGCAAGTAAAGGCGGTTAGCTTTTGCCTAAAATGTGTTCCTGGGACTTCGACGAGTTTTCGCTACGAGGGCATTCTCCAGATTGTACAGAGAAAATCCCGTCTGTCATCACGACATGTTGGACACTTTGCAGCCGAGATTTGCTTTAACAGCGCACCCAAGAAGAACAAAAGTTTTAGGAACCGATTTGAAGCAGATGCGCCATCTAAACCAAATGTCAAAAAAGTTCTAAGCCATAAACTTCAAAATGAACACCAAGACCAGCATCCACGACATCGGTTGTAATAACGAGAAAAACAACAACAACAATAACAGCAGAAACCACAACGAGTGCCCAGCATCAACAGCATCAGTAGCAACAACATTCGCTACAACAGCATCCACCACCGCATACTCAACATCAACAACCTCAACAGCAACAAATATATGAACAGCAACAATAGCAATAACATCAGCGAACAGCAACAACAACTGCAGCAGCGAGCAACTACTCCATAGCAGCCTTAAAAAGTGCGGACTTAGAGGTTGATTGCCGCAGCGGTGAGTGTTGACTTATTTGTTGGAATCCAAAACCCACAAAATAGAAAAAAAAAAAAAAAAAAAAAGAATATCGAAGACCTAAGTCTGTTATTGCCAGAAAATCTGACAAAACATTATTAATTTCGAGAGATACAAAATTAAGAAAAAAAAAAAAAAAAGAAAAACCAATAAAAATCGCAAAACCATTGAAAAATAAAAAAAAAATACATAAAAAATAAAAAAAAAAAATTAAAAAGAAATAATTATGCAAATATTTGTATTGATGTATAAAACGCATATACAAACGAAAAGCTTAGCACTAGAAGCCGAAAAATTATACGACTTACAAGTTAGATAAAACTTGTGGCGTTCGGTTATTTAATAAATGAAATGTACATGAACTGAAATTACTATTAAGCTACTACAGTGGCAAGCATAAATGGCCGAATGTTTTTGACTTCTATATAAATAATGCTATAAAAACAAAACCAATTCTATTTTTGAGTTAATTTCTTTTTTATTTTACACTTCAACGTTTAGCAAAATTAAAAAATTAAAACAAAAACAATATTATCAATTTAACTGATGCAAAAATTAATAATCTAAAAATGTGCTATGTGGCCACTTTTGCTCGTTCTCTTTAATGCAATTTACAATGCTTTAACGATGCCGTTTAAGGTCCCGTTATCGGTTCGTTTTGTGCTGCTTGCATTGGTACGATCATGCGTTCATTGTTAACTTCTTTATTTATATTATTGACGTCTTCCAGATAGGAGTTAGTTGCAAAACTCAAAGGTCATTGAAGTGTGTTACAAAAATGAAAAAAATTACATTAAATTTAGAAAACAATGTTGTAAGTTTGCTTCAAAAAGGTTACTCAAGGCGTGATATCTCAGAAAAACTTAAAATAAGCAAAAGTACTGTAAACTTAGTCAGAAAGAGAAGAAATGTTCCTATAGTAAGAATACACAAAGGTCGACCCAGGAAGATTTCTGATGGTGATGCCCGTTTAATGGAGCGGTTAATGCATAGCAAATCCACGAAAACACCAAAATTAGCTGCAAAAGCCTGTTAGTGAGTGGACGGCAAGACGAGCTTTAAAACGAATAGGTTTAACAACCAGTGTAAAAAAGAAGAAACCAGCGCTTTCAGAAAAAAATCGAAAAAGACGTCTTAAGTTCTGTAAACAGCACAAAAATTGGACCGTTAACGATTGGAAGCGTGTCATATGGAGTGACGAATCAAAAATAAATCGCTACCAATCGGATGGAATCGCGTATTTTTGGCATCGACAAAATCAGCGCATACAAAGACACCACGTCAGTGAAACTATGAAGCATGGAGGAGGCAATCTGATGGTGTGGGCTTGTTTTACGTGGTGGAGTTTGGGTCCCATAGTTCAAATTAAGGGAATTATGAAAAAAGAAGACTATTTAAACATCCTTCAAACCAATCTGCCAAATTTTGTGGACGAATG
Source organism: Pherbina coryleti (assembly GCA_943735915.1). Lineage (NCBI taxonomy): Eukaryota > Metazoa > Arthropoda > Insecta > Diptera > Sciomyzidae > Pherbina > Pherbina coryleti. The sequence goes on from OX030948.1 coordinate 78,620,764, forward strand.
CGCCTATCCAGTTAAGGAAATTGTCTTTCAACAAGATGGCGATCCCAAGCATACTGCTAAGATTGTGAAGGAATGGCTCCAGAACCAACAATTTAAAATTCTCGATTGGCCTGCGCGAAGCCCAGATCTAAATCCCATCGAGAACTTATGGGCGATTGTAAAGCGAAGGCTTGGATCACACGATTTGCCCCCCAACAGTCTTTGCGAGCTATGGGAAAGAGTTCAGCTCGAGTGGCGAAATATTGGAAGTGATATAATACACAACTTGGTGGAAAGTATGCCGAGGAGGATCAAGAGCGTAATTAAGAACAATGGACTCTGGACAAAATATTAGCCACTCCCTAAAGGACTTTATAATTTGAATTCAAAAGAACGAGCAAAAGTGGACACATAGCACATTTTGAGTTTATTAAATTTTTTAATCATTTTTGTTTTTGTTTTTATTTTTAATTTATCTAAAGACATTGAAGTGTCAAATAAAAAAGAAATTAACTTAAAAATAGAATTGGTTTTGTTTTTATTGCGTTATTTATATAGAAGTCAACAACATTCGGCCATTTATGCTCGCCACTGTATATATATCTTTTTTTTTTTCGGTGCTATTTGTTTTTCTGCAAAAAAATGTTGAAGCGAACATGATCATGCTTAAGGCTTAACATTTTTTTTGTTTTTTTTTAAACAAAAACAATCAGATACCGTAAGCGTAAAAGCAAACAAATTAAACATATTATACTTATTTCTTTTCCTCTATTTAAGCAAGCATTATTTAAAAACAAAGTCTACCTTGGGTTTTTTTTTATACAAAAATGCTGTAAAAGCCGCAATTAGTTCAAGTAATTTTAAATTAATGAATATTCATATCTGAGTGAATGAATAATTAATGAATTAATGAATAATAGTAATAAGAAAATGAATATTAAACTCAACTAAAAATTTGCGCGAACAAACTGGCGTATTTATCTTGGTTCACCTTTTCTGATTTATTTTTTTTATCTAATTATTTTTACTAATTCAATAGTCAACAATAATTAATAAAAAAAAAAAAAAAAATTACATGAAATTTATAAAAATTTGCAAATGTTATAATTAACAATTAGCTTATTTTCCATATAATTAGTATTACAAACTATTATTCTCTGATGATTGTTATTATTAGTGTTGCTATTATAAATAGTTGAGAATGTCCGAAAAAGAAAACTATATAAAGAAAAAAAAAAAAGGCCTGTAAAAACAAGCAAAAACATTCAGAATAATATATATAAGGAACGAAATGATGAACGAATGTAATAAATTATTGTAACATGGATTTGTAGAAAAAAAAGACCCTTTTATTTCTTCATCATCAAAGGTAATGCGGCGGGGCGAATAACATTAGGCATTGGGTTTGATGAGGGCTCCAAAATAAAATATTTAAATTGGAGAAGGTTGGGTGGGTGAAGACCGGGTGGGGAAATCAACACCTCCTCCCCTCCCACAATTCGAATCACCATCCCCAGTCCATGTCCTAACGAATTCCTTTTTCTTTTTTTTTTGTGTTTGTTTGGGTAGATTAGTCCCATAACCTTCTGCACCTGTTTTTTTTTTATTATCTGTAACCCCCACACCATCCCACTGTCCAACGCAACCCCACTCCCATTTTCCCTGAGCTACGACCGAAGCATAGCTAGGTGTGCAGAAATCGCGTCGAGACCGTGGGGCTTGGCTCATTTTCATCATAGCCAAGTGGTGGGTAAAATTTTGTTCGTTACAAGATCTGCCGACTTGAATTAGTAGTTAAATTCTGATTTATTGTTTGCCAAGACCGGCTTTTTATATCTTTACAAAAACTGTTATACTTAAAATCTAGATCTGTAGTTAATCTATATTTGTATATTAAAATACTTATGTTTAATTTTGCGTTTCATTCTCGCACTTAAAAAAAGTATCTCCAAATTTTATATTTTGGGTTGACGAATGAAATTTAGGCACAGTCATAAAAATTGAGTGAGTATTGAAAATGCACTCAATTCCGATGCGGAGTGTCTACAACATTCGCATGCATTGAGTGCAGCGCACATCGATAGTGCAGTGAAAGCATATTTGTCGCTCAATGCATTGCCGCTTGTTTACGAAAAGAATTGATGAAACGTAGGGTCGGCAGTGTGTACATGTATGGGCACACTACACCCTCACCCTTAAGAGAAAAATTAGGGGTTACAATGATTTTTCTATTTGTATATTGTATGTTTACATTGTTTATAGAAATTTTAGGTATGTATTACAAGTAATATATTAGGAAATAGATTTATTATTTATTTTTGTATATATTTTGTATTTTAAGTGTATTTTAATTTCTTAAATTATTTTTGTATAATTTTAGTTGGTTGTTATGTGCCTTTTTATGTACTTCATTATAATCTATTATAGTATTAACACCTATTCTATCTAATATTCTAAATGGGCCCTTATAAGGTAATTGATTTTTCTTCCTATCTTCTACTTTAAGTAAAACTAAGTCTCCTATATCTGCTTTAAGTGTATTCGTATAATCTAAATTCTTATTAGTACGTTTTTCTTTGGCTCGTATAAGCATTGCTTTGGCTTTATTTAGAGCAAAATTTAATCTGGCACGCATCTCGCTCAGATAGTTGTCAAAATCATAAAACTTTGTTTGTGACTCATAAATGTCATTTGGTAAGTGTGGTAGTTTTCCGTAGACTAATTCATGTGGTGTATACCCTGTGTCTATGTGTGGGGTCGTATTGTATGTGAAAGTAAAATATGGGATCCACTTGTCCCATTCGTGGTCAGTAGTTGATGTCAATAAAAATTCGTTCAGTACCCTGTGGTTTCTTTCAAGAGAGCCTATCGTTTGGTGATGGTATGGTGTTGAAAAGGTTTGTTTAATTTTTAAAAGTGTGCATATGTTACGCATTAGCTCGTTTTTAAATTCAGTACCATTATCTGATTTCAACACTTGAAAGTGGCCGTATTTCAGAATTACTTGCTCAACTAATGTTCTTGCAACAGTGTCTGCATCTTTTGTTGACATTGGGTGTGCAATTACAAATTTTGTTAGTTCGCATTGTACTGTCAATATGTAGCGGTAATCGTTTGAAATTCTTAATGGTCCTACAGTGTCAATTGATAATATCTGAAAACTATTGCTAGGGGTGTCTGTCAACATGAGTGGCTCTATTGTGTGGAGTGTTTGTTTACTTTTTGCAAATATGTCACAACGTGACACAAATTTCTTTACCATCTTTATAAGTGTTTTAAGTGTTATAAGTTTTATAAGTGTTTTCCTGATACCTAAGTGGCCGTTATTATGGTAGTCGTTAATTAATTGAAATTTCGTTAGGTCGTCTTGTATCCTTTTTGGTGGTTCGTAAATGAGTATTCTTAGTTGAGGACTTTGAGGACTTTTTCTTTTCTTAACGCTTTCTAGTATTTTTATATATTCTTCTTTAAAATTTTTATTTGTAAATAATTGGAATATTTTATCGTTATTGGCTAGCGCTAGCTCTTTAATATTCTCATTTTTCATTTTAGATATCAGTTTCTTCATAATCGAATCTAGATTCGTTGAATTATCGCTGTATCCTACGTGCACTATATTATTTTCAATATATATTTTAGTTTCATTATTCTTCGCCTCATAAAATTTTAAATTCTTCATATTCCTGACGTCAGTAATGGATGTACAGTCCCATATTGGAAGTTGATCAGACTTCTGGGTGTTGTCACCATCTACAAAAATTTCTTCATTACTATCCTCATTTTTTTTAATGGCTTCTTTATTTGCCATGCCTCTTGTAATAATTAACGTTCTTTTTACTTTTTCATCGATTTCTTGTGGTATCATTTCTTTTAGAGTCTCAGAGTCTAGTTGAATTCTTGAGAGTGCGTCTGCGTTAGTGTTCATACTACCTTTTTTGTATATTATGTCATAGTCATAGTCAAATAGATCTAGTCGAATCCTAGTCATTTTTGAGGAAGGGTTTTTGTGAGAAAATAAGGAGATCAGTGGCCTGTGGTCAGTTACCACTGTGAACTTTCTTCCGTAAAGGTATGGTTTGAAAAAGTTTATTCCCCAATGAAAAGCTAATAATTCTTTTTCAATGACTGGTTTCTTCATGTCGTGCTTTTGCAAAGATTTGCTGGCATAAGATATTGGTAAATCTTTACCTATTTCGCCTTGCGATAATACCGCTCCTAAAGCATAATTTGAGGCATCAGTCGTTAAAATGAAAGGTTTGCTAAAATCTGGGTATTGTAGTAAAGGTGGAGTTATTAATTTGTTCTTCAGTGTATCGAAAGCTATTTGATGTTCTTCTGACCATGTTAATTTTGTGGCTTTCTTTAAGAGTGTATTTAGGCTTTTTGCAATGTCTGCGAAATTTGGAATGAATCTTCTATAATAGTTGCAGAATGCGACGAATCGCCTAACTTCATCTGCATTCTTTGTAACTGGATAATTTTTTACAGTGTCGTATTTGGCTGGGTCAGTTTTGACTCCTTCACTCGTGATAAGATGTCCTAAATATACTACTTCTGGTCGCAAAAAACAACATTTGGCTGCATTCAATTTCAAATTGTGTCTTTGAAGTCTTTCTAAAACTTTTACTAAATTTTGGTTGTGGTGATTTATGCTACATCCATAGATAATTATGTCATCTACGTATAGAAAAGCATTTGATTCTAAAGGGCTGATTAGTCTCGCATGGCATAGCAGCGCATGGATCATAGATAAACAGCATACACATAGCAAATTAAATGGTGATTATACACAACATGACAAAACATGATAAAACATAGCACTCGTCAAACAATTTCACAACAGCCGTTTCGCTTAAACGTCAAACGAAAAATAAATTCAAACATTTTTGAAAAAATTTGTCTTTTCAATTTATTAATTATAATAAATAGTAATAATAATTGAATAATCGAAAATGTCGCGGGATGTGTTAGTGAAATTTAAATTTCTTCATTTGGTAAAAATGTATTTAAGTTTAAAAAAACAAGTGAAAGTGAGGCGCTGGGCTGTTCGTCCCATAAACAGAGATTGGACACCGAACGGATATTTCAGGAGAATATTTTTGGATATGAAACAACGTGATGAAGGCCAATTCTTCATACACACCAGAATGTCGCGTAATGTATATGATTTGTTGCTAAATTTAGTAGGTGGCACATTAAAAAATCGTAGACAACGAATCAGCCCGGAAGAGCGCCTATCAATTACACTTTTGTAAGCCATCCAATGAAAAATACAATTGAATTCAATTAATTAAGAATACAATCTTTTATAGATATCTGGCGCATGGTGTATCATTCCAGTGTATTGCCTGGTGCTACAAATTGGGCAAAACAACCGTGCGTAACATAATTTTAGAGACGTGCGATGTAATATGGGCAGTCCTGTCGCCAATATATGTGAGCGAGCCAACAACTTCACAATACAGAGACATTGCTACCGATTTCAACCAATTATGGAACATGCCAAATTGTGTAGGCGCTATAGATGGCAAGCATGTTGCTATTACTTGCCCGCATAAATCTGGTTCTATGTATTTCAACTACAAAAAATTCTATAGCATCGTTTTAATGGCGTCATGCGATGCTCGATATACATTTACATCGGCCTGTATTGGTAGCTATGGCAGTCAGAGCGATGGAGGTAGTATAGATATATTCCTAAAGTGATGTCATTTTGATTTTTTTATTTCAAGGAGTTTTTCAGCACTCCCAATATGGACGTGCGCATCTATCAAATAAACTGCCACTGCCACCAAATGCTCCGCTATGGGGTGGGTCAAATGAACCTTTTCCCCATTTTCTGGTAGGGGACGCAGCTTTCCCATTAAAAATTAATTTAATGTGACCCTATTCGGGTACGCAACTGCCCGCAGATAAAGAAATTTTCAATTATAGGCTATCACGTGCACGCCGTGTAATTGAAAACAGTTTCGGCATTTTAACTGCCCGTTGGCGTGTTCTACGTTCCACAATTGAATGCAGTCCCATTAATACAGAAAAAATTGTTTTGAGCTGCATTGCACTCCATAATTTCATTATGCTGACAGATAGCAAACGCTGGTACTGTCCAGATCAATATACAGACTGGGAAAACGCAGACCATAACATTGTAAATGGAACTTGGAGGAACGATTTAGCGGATGTTGGTGGACCACTGCATTCGATGACATCTTTTAATCGTAATGCAGCGATAGCTTCATATGAACTACGAAACAAATTGGCCAATTTTTTTATGAATGAGGGAGCAGTTCCATTTCAGTTCAGACATCTGTAAATGTTATGTAAAGTTTGACAGGTACCAAAAAATGTTTATCTTGATTAAAATAGCTTTGATCTAAACTAAATAAATAATTTTACAGGCGCAAGTACAAGTCTTTTTGCCTCAAGAACAACAACAAACAAACAAACAACAGCAGCAACAATGTCATCTAATTCAGAAAAATATGGCTTATGTTTACGGCATATGTTTTATTCTGTAGTCAAGATAATCTTCAAACATTATTTCATCATTATCGATCCAACAGTTCAGCCAAAAACGTATCATTGCATAAAACTCTATAAAAGCGCCACCTCTCGGGTCAAAAAGAATCATATATTTCAAGCTAGAACTCAACTTAACATTAAACATACTTACTTGTACATATATATATTTTTTTCTTAACATTAATCTCTTTATTTATTTAACTACTCTTTAATTATGAGTATAACAGGTTATTATTTATTGTTTATAACTATTGCTTTTCCATTCTCATTCCTAGCTTTAAGCTGTTTTTAAACGTTGTTTTAAAATTTAACTTCTAATATTGTTTGATTTATGACTAGCAGGCCACAGTGGTCCGCGGCTTCGTCACGGACGTTTTCTCTTTATCAATAGTGTATCTTTACCAATTTATATAAAAACTTATTAAATCCCACAATGCCACTTCTATAAACGAAAAAAGTCATCAGTTTGTTTCTCTTGCTCATTTATAAATTACAGGAAAACCACGGTCAAAACATGTGTAGAAAAGTTGCAGGCGCGCAACAAATTTACATACTTACATATATATTATACATTGAGTCGGATTGAGTCTCATTGAAAGTGTAGAGAGATAGAGCCAAAAAACTTCATATAAGAACAAAAATTTTTTAACGTGCTGAAGGTGGACAGTGAATTCCTTTTAACAAAACTGTGTTGAATTAATTCACATCAAAACTAATTTCAACTTGTTCATTTGTTTTAAGCGCAGCAAAGTATGTATGTATGTATATGTAGTTGTTTGTTTATTGAGTTGTGTTGTGCTTGCTGAGAACAAAAAGAGAATAGAGTGGAGAGCAACATGGAGTTTATTGAAGCTCTCGCAGCACAAACGCATGAAAAGCTAACGATCAAGCAATGCATAGAATTGTGGATGATTTTTTGAAAAAACTTTGCACTTTAATTAAAGATACTTATTATTTAAATTTCGTAAACAAAATAGTCCTAGATCCTTTTGCAACACAAATGTGATATTTTAAAAACTTATTTCATAAAAATCGGAGCAGTACTTTTGGTGTTTAGCTGTAATACAAAATGTTCAGTTTAATTCATATAAAAATCTATCTATTATAGATTTAGATAGTTATAAATGTGACCAAGTGTGTAAGTTTGTAAACTGATGTCAAAAAATAAAGACTCTTTTTTTCAACTCATTACTATATATAATTATATTTATTGTTTTTCTTCTTTCTACCTCACTCATTTCGTACAAGATTGTCACAACTCAATATTAAATTAAATTAAATTAAATTTAGGCATTTAACAATAAATAAATAATTCAATTAATTAAAATAAATAATAAATAATTAATAATATTCAATTTGTGGTTCTTATTTTGATTGCTGCTAGAATCCTGGAAAGGAATTGTGGAATTATTATTGGTTGCTTCTGCCAACGTGGCAGCATTTGAATTAACCCTTAACTGATACAGCTCGAAAAATATCATTTACAAAATCAAGTTTTCCGTTAAGAAATTCTTAAAACATATTTTGTTTTCTATTTAGACAGAATATTTTTAAATTATTGTTTGTATTTTTTGGATTTTGTTAATCTTTTTTACACTCTTATTTGAAAAATGTTTTCTTTTTTATTGTGGTTCCACAGAGCAATTGCACCAATTAAGGGTTAAAAAAAATTGTAAGGGTAAAGTACTTACTCAGTCAATGAGTTCAAAACCACATGAGGCCTCATCATCTTCTTTTAGTTTCATAACTAATTGAGTCAGCTTCACCATAGCGTTGGCTTGACTCCTAGTACTCATGCTGCAGACAGTGGCGACAATCATTTGTCCACATGCATGCACTGCCTCGTTTTTTTTTTGGCTCATTGCAGAGTGAGGTGAAAGATTTGCATGCCTCTCGGAAATCTTCCTCATATGGCGCATTATACCGTCGTTTTTTGCCTCGAGCTGACGAGGACGATGCAGCTGCTTCCGCAGGTTTTGGCGATTGTAATGGCGATGATGACGGAAGTAGTGACGGCGATGATAACGGCAGTGGTGACGGCGATGATGACGGCAGTGGTGACGGTGGTGGCAACAGCAGTGATGTTGAGTCCTCTGAATTGTCTTCAAAGACATTGACTGTGCATCGGGTGCTGAAATTAAAGAATATTTTAATGTGAAATTTTTAAATGGTGTTGAATACTTACGGTCTTGGCTTCACGTGCTCTTTAAGAAAGCTTAAATTTTGAAATAACGGCCAACCTTCCATATGCACCGCTCCACTACCAGAGGGTGCATTCATGCGCTTGCACTCCCTGCTAAAGCGCTCGCGCAAAGAAGTCCACCTCTTTTTGCAGTCCTCATCTACACAAATAAATTATTTAATTATGTTTATTTTATGAAACACATGTTGTACAAACCAGTTCCTCCCAATTTTTCGGCCATCGTTTTCCAGATTTTCATCTTCTTATCGGGAAAACGATAGCCAATATGGAACTTGCTGTACAGGATTGGCTCGTTGCGCACAAGTTCTATTAATTTTTCATCATCCATATTGCCTAAAAAAACAATAAAAATGCTTTTAGCGCAATAAAATAACTATTTAACAATTTACCCGAAGTTTATCCACAAATCGCTTGTCCAACAACACAATTCAAACAATTTAATTTAATAGAAATAATAAAAAATTTCACAACAGACGTTTCGAAAAAACGTCAAACGCATAGAAGATACACAGAAATCAAAACGAAACAAATATTCTGTGTTTATCTATGTTTCAGAAATGAATTTCTGTTTTTATCTGAGCATAGCTATGCGTTGTCATGTTGTGCATAATCAGATACACGCAAATCGCATTGAACAGATCGCCAAGTGACACTTGTTAAGCCATGCGCTGCTGTGCCATGCGAGGCTAACTAGACCATAAGTCTGCTAGTGCAATAGTGAGCATGCGTTGGAAACTGTTTGAAGAGATTTTCAGTCCGAAAGGAAGCCGTTTGAATTGAAAATGTCCGTTTGTTGTAGAGAAGGCTGTCAAAGGTCGTGATTTGTTTTCTAGTTCAATTTGATGGAATGAACTGGTCATATCAAGGGTTGAGAACCATTTTGCTCTACCTAACTTGTCTAGAACATCTTCTAGTCTCGTTAAAATTTGTTTCTGTTTCTCGGGAATTTGTCATTGACGATTTTGTCATTTAACTTTCTAAAGTCGACCACAAGTCTCCATTTCTTTTTGTCCTCTGTATTCTTTTTTGGTACCAAAAGGAGTGGAGCATTGTATGGACTGAGTGATGGTTCGATAATATTGTCCTTTAGCATTTTCTGAACTTGTTCATTTATCACGTCTGTTTGGGCGTGCGGTAGTCTGTAATTTTTGATGTATACTGGTAGGTAGAATCGGTTTCCAACTGAATGCCATTCAAAATCACTTCTTCATTTGTTGTATTTAAAATTTTTATGGGTGTCATGCCGTTTTTTGGAGCTATTGAGTTACTAAGAAAAATACCTTCTTGTACTTCTTTATTTAAAATTACTTTGTCTTCCGTTAGTTGCAGTTTAATTGGTTGAATAATTTCTGTTCTTGGTGGCACTTTTATTATTAATGTGTTATGCGTTTTTGAGTACATAGGCAATGTAATGTGCGAATCGTCAATTAAAATCGAAATAGTGAATGTTTCGTAGTCAATTTTGCAAAGGAATTTGTTCAAAAAGTCTCTACCTAATATACCATCGGTTTCAATTGGGAATTCGAATTTTACTAGTTGAAATTCATGTTTACAGTGTTTCTCTCCAAAATTAAGGTTTAGATTAATGCTACCTAGTGAAAAAGTTTCTTCGGTTGTAATGCCTGTTAACTTGCATTTTTGGTCTGGGTTATAAAAATCATCATTTACCTTTTTACTGATTTTGCATAAAAAAATATCAGCACCTGTGTCGATCAGAAAGTCATAAAATTATTCTTGTATTTTATTTTTATAAAGTTAGAATTTGTATCCGAGATTTAAAAAATCTTTAATTTTGGCTGATCGGAAAGACTATGTCTTCCGAGCCCTGCTCGTTTCCCTCATTGTTTACAATTCGTATGTTTCGGTTTGTGTGGTTATTTGTGTATCTGTTGTTTTGGTTCTTATTTCGGTTGCTGCTTCTGCCTTGGTTAGCGTAATTATTATTGTTTCTGTTTTGGTTTAAGTTGTTGTTGTTGTTCAGATTTCTGTTATTGTAAGTGTTTTGATTTTGGTTCCTATTGAAATTATTGTTGTATGTTCTTGGTTCATTGTACCTATAGTTTGTGTTTACGTTTTGTCTTGAGATATAGCGGGTATTATTATTGTTTCGATGTTGGTTAAATGACCGTTGAAAGTGCATGATTGCATTTGGTGAAGTCAATGACTCATTTTCGAGTTCGAGTGCTAATTCTGTTGCTTCCAATAAGTCTTTTGGTCGCGCAGCGAAAATAGTTGATTTAAAATTTTCATTTAGACCTTTCTTAAATGCGTCAAGTGCAATTTTGTTATTGCATTTTATTATGACGTTTTTCTCGAGTTCTGTGTCTTGAGTTCCTAAACTTTCGATTCCTAGTCTATTTAGCCCTTCTATTATGTTAAGTAATTGTTCTTTGTAAGTACACAGAACCAAAAACGTACTTAATATCAAAGAAAAAGTTCCTTGTCCCAATGTATCATACATTAAAATTGGTCCAAAGTACGAGTACTTTGGTTCAATGAATCTTTGTTCTTAAGTTTTCTTAAATTCTTAAGTTAACGGTGTACATGAATTGTTGCTAAAAATCAAATAACTTTTCATTGTGTGTAAGTAAAAAGTTCTTTGGTTTTTATGAACATTTTCTTACAGCCAAAGAAAAGTTTCTTTAAATTAAAGAAAAAAGTTCTTACAGATAAAGAACAGATTGCTTGATTTAAAGTATGCAATCCTTTGCTACAAAGAACTGATACATTGAATTAAGGAAAAAAGTTCTTATATTTAAGGAACAATTTACATTGGCTCAAGGTATGAAGTTCATTGACACAAAGAACTGATACATTGAATTGACGTTAAAAGTTCTTATAGCTAAAGAACAATGTGCATTGAATTGAAGTATGCAGTTCATTACCTCAATGAATGGATACATTGAATTTGGTAAAAAAAAAATACCAAAAATTAACCCTTTGGTTACCCTTGTTCTTTATAAGGAATCCAAGTTTGGTAACAGATGTTTATAAATTTTATAGCGGATATATAATATGGTCCTTTATCTCCAGGTCTTTTCTAGTGAACCACCTCGTGAAGCTTTAAGAATATTATATTAAGCCCCCTTTTCTGTAATTAAAGAATGCAAATAAAAATAAAAAATTCGATAAGAAAGGGTTGTCTGACCCAAACGACAGGTTCACAAACTTTTATTATTTTACTTACCTTTACACAAAAAATCTTTTTAAATATTGCACTAATGCCCTACATGGACTTGAGTGTAACATTTAAAAATATATAGGTACCAGAGAACTGCATAAGCCTACTTGAAACCTATTTCAAGTACTTGCCATAAATATAAGTACAAGCTTGCTTGAACTTGATAATTTTCAATCAATTAAAGCTTGTACTTGAATATAAGAAAGCCCACGTCAGCTTGTGACTTACAACTACGCTAGCTTACAAGCGAACGACACGAAGTACCAAGTAAAAGAAAAACTTGATGTGTTCGGCAAAAAGCTTGAAAAGCTTGAATTTAAAAGCAAGTATCCAAATAATTCAATGAAGTGTAGGAGAAACTTTAGCGTATTAAGAATATTTAGGGTTCTATAGATTTCGTGTTTAGCAGTTTTAGGGGGTAGCTGATTTCGAATCCGATGTCAGAATTTTAAAATTTAAGATGGCTGAAGGGTTGCCACCTAATTTTTTTTATTTTTACGAATTCGATGCTGGGGCGAACACTAGGTAAAAATGGGTCGCTGAATCCGAATCCGTTGTCAGAATTTCAATATTATGAAATTTTTAACACTATAGGGTTGCCACCTAATAATATGCTTTTTTAAAAGTTTTAATCACTATTCTACAGTTTTAGGGGGTCGCTGATTTCGAATCTGAAGTCAGAATTTCAAAATTCAAGATGGCTGATAGGGCTGCCACCTAATTTTTTTTTATTCTTACCAATTCGATGTTGGGGCGAACACTAGGTAAAAATGGGTCGCTGAATCCGAATCCGTCCTCAGAATTTCAAAATTATGAAATTTTTAACCCTATAGGGTTGCCACCTAAAAATATGCTTTTTTAAAACTTTTAATCACTATTCTACAGTTTTAGGAGGTCGCGCTGATTTCGAATCTGAAATCAGAATCTTAAAATTCAAGATGGCTGATAAGGTTGCCACCTAATTTTTTGTTATTTTTATGAATTCGATGCTGGGGCGAACACTAGGTAAAAATGGGTCGCTGAATCCGAATCCGTTGTCAGAATTTCAAAATTTTTAGGTGGCAACCCTAATTGGTTAAAAATTTCATAATTTTGAAATTCTGACAACGGATTCGGATTCAGTGACCCATTTTTACCTAGTGTTCGCCCCAGCATCGAATTCGTAAAAATAAAAAAAATTAGGTGACAACCCTATCAGCCATCTTGAATTTTAAAATTCTGATTTCAGATTCGGAATCAGCGACCCCCTAAAACTGTAGAATAGTGATTAAAACTTTTAAAAAAGCATATTTTTAGGTGGCCACCCTAAAGGGTTAAAAATTTCACAATATTGAAATTCTGACAACGGATTCGGATTCAGTGACCCATTTTTACCTAGTGTTCGCCCAGCATCGAATTCGTAAAAATAAAAAAAATTAGGTGGCAACCCTATCCGCCATCTAAAATTTAAAAATTCTGACATCGGATTCGAAATCAGCTACCCCCTAAAACTGCTAAACACTAAATCTATAGAACCCTGAATATTCTTAATACGCTAAAGTTTTTCCTACACTTCATTGAATTATTTGGATTCTTGAATTATTTGTGGGTACTTAAAATAAAGAGTGATTTTTTAAGTGCCTGATAACTTTTTTTTTAAAAAAAACGCATAAAATTTGCAAAATCTCATCGGTTCTTTATTTGAAACGTTAGATTGGTCCATGACATTTACTTTTTGAAGATAATTTCATTTAAATGTTGACCACGGCTGCGTCTTAGGTGGTCCATTCGGAAAGTCCAATTTTGGGCAACTTTTTCGAGCATTTCGGCCGGAATAGCCCGAATTTCTTCGGAAATGTTGTCTTCCAAAGCTGGAATAGTTGCTGGCTTATTTCTGTAGACTTTAGACTTGACGTAGCCCCACAAAAAATAGTCTAAAGGCGTCAAATCGCATGATCTTGGTGGCCAACTTACCGGTCCATTTCTTGAGATTAATTGTTCTCCGAAGTTTTCCCTCAAAATGGCCATAGAATCGCAAGATGTGTGGCATGTAGCGCCATCTTGTTGAAACCACATGTCAACCAAGTTCAGTTCTTCCATTTTTGGCAACAAAAAGTTTGTTAGCATCGAACGATAGCGATCACCATTCACCGTAACGTTGCGTCCAACAGCATCTTTGAAAAAATACGGTCCAATGATTCCACCAGCGTACAAACCACACCAAACAGTGCATTTTTCGGGATGCATGGCCAGTTCTTGAACGGCTTCTGGTTGCTCTTCACTCCAAATGCGGCAATTTTGCTTATTTACGTAGCCATTCAACCAGAAATGAGCCTCATCGCTGAACAAAATTTGTCGATAAAACACATTTCGAACCGAACACTGATTTTGGTAATAAAATTCAATGATTTGCAAGCGTTGCTCGTTAGTAAGTCTATTCATGATGAAATGTCAAAGCATACTGAGCATCTTTCTCTTTGACACCATGTCTGAAATCCCACGTGATCTGTCAAATACTAATGCATGAAAATCATAACCTCAAAAAAATCACCCTTTAATTGGATACTTGTGAGCTTACAAGATTTTGCCGATCGTTTCAAGCTTTTCAACTTTCAGACACGACAAAGTAAGTCATAACAAGTCAAGTCAACGAAAAAGCAGGGATATGACTTGTATCTGTTTGCTATTTTTGTAAGCAGGCTAAAGCTTGGTTTTTCAAGTATGGATAAATTCAATTTTTGAAGTACTTGAAGTTGCTTGAACTTCAAGTAAGCTGTGCAGTTCTCTGATAGGTACCCTGAGTATAGCCATGTACCTAGTTTTGTCATTGCTTGGTTAAGAGCCTGCAACAAGTATATGAAGGTACTGAATTTAAAAAATAAAATACCTAGTATTTCAAAACTGATGGGTGATGACAAAAACTGAATACAAGATTAGACTCAGCGTAAAAATTTAATTAAGAAATCATTCCAACTTATTTTGTGCCAGTTAAACAAAAAATATGATATTAACAATTTTTAATTATTATTTATTTATTTTTAAAGCTTCTGAAATTATAAAAACTTTTGAACTTTTGTTTTTGGTTAAATTAATTTTATAAAAATATTCTTCAATAAATGACCAAAATTGAGAGCATGCTAAGGGGTACTCTAAATTAAACAAGTGGAAACTCTTAAAGCATATATCAACTGCTCTTAGAAAAGTTGGAAACTCAAATTTAATTCCATCTAAAAAAACAAAAAAATTTGAAAACGAGTTTAACTCCTTATCGCCCACAGCAATTATAAACGGTTGAATATTTTCAGACTTATTCTTCAAAAATCTTAAATGCTCCTCTGTTTCTTGGAAATTGTTACCCACGTAAATAAACGCTTCTTGTGAACTTTTTATAGTAAATTTAATTACTTGTTTTTTGCCACTATTATCCATTCTGATAAGTTTTTGTGTAGGTACCAGGTATGCATGAAGAGACCATAGCAGCTTAACAGCAGCGACATCTACATAAAATAATAGTACAATTTTTATAATAAGTATACATATATTTAAAATGACAATAATTATGATACTAACATAAAGAAATAATAAGTATAACTATTATATTGTAATAACTTGTCTCGGTCTAAAAATTTAGTTGCGCCAAAGTGAAGTACGGACAAAGTTACACGGCGACCATTTTATGTGAACTCATAAAATTATGAATTTGTTTTGTCCGGACGAATCACTGTGCGTTTGGAGTGGCGCCCAACGCACACATACACTCCAGTGGTCATTAAACCACTGTAGTTGTTTCTTGTGTAACTTGGTCTGGCTAAAGTTTCTCCTTGTGCTCCATCGACGAAACTGAAATCCCACGAAACTGAACGCACGGAATTGCGCGACAAATAAAACGAACAGGACTAGGACTGTCATTGTGAAAAAAAGTAGATATCACTTGGCCAAGTCACAATGAGGGTAGCCATTGTGGGCTGTGGAAGGTGTGGAGTGTTGCCACACCAATACTAGCATAGATGCCAAGATGTAAAAAAACACTTGGTGGGTAGAAAGTTTTATTTAAATTTGCTCAAGATGCAAATACCGGTTTCTGCGAAAACCGCATCTATGCTAGAAAAAAGATGGCTGTGTTTAGGTTCCCATCTTGTGGAATCTAAGTATCGTCAGTCTGCACCGCTGGTTGGCAGTTCAGTTTATTCTGAACAGTGAAAGAAGCTGGAAGTGTGCCAACAAAAAAAAAAAGAAAGGTATTGTGCCAAATGTTTTTTTTCGACTTATCGTCGAAAAGTGGAAAAATTAAATTTTCAAAACAAGCAAGAAAAAAACGTGAAGTGGTTCCAGAGACGCTGTCGAGCCCGCCGGGACAGACTGACACATTTGTGGGATTTTTGGATCTGGAGCCGCTGGAGCAAGGAGGAGAACCTGAAGGCCGGGACCTGGGAAAAAAAATCAGGGAGTACTTTTTATAGATATATATTTGTATATTTGCGTGTGTGTGTTGGTGCGCTCACCACACACCTTTTATTTTCCGGTTTTTTTTGTGTTACCGCGCTTCTTTTTTTCCCTTTTTCGGTTTTTTTCTGTCGCGCGGGTCATATCGACATCGGCATCTTCACACAAAATTCCCATTAACTGGTCAATATAAACATTGCCCAAACCTAAATGTGCAACACATCAATAACCCATATTTCATTCACTTAAATTACTAAATACTTTCGTTGCTTAACATTTTTGTAAAACCCAAATCATTTGACACTTAAGCTCAAATCCATAAACCGAACATATTTGTCAATCCAGAATATGCATATGAGCAACGACAAATATCATATTACTCTTTTCTTTATTGCACCAACAAACCCAGAGACCCACTTAAGTGTTTTGTTTTTTCATAAATATTTTGAAATCTTCGTTGCAACACAAGAATGCAACGAAGAAAGAAAGAAAGAGTAAAAGAACCACAAATGTTTGTATGTATTTATTTTCGATTATGTAAGAAAGAAAGAAAGAGTAAAAGAACCACAAATGTTTGTATGTATTTATTTTCGATTATGTATTCTTATTTATATATTAACTAAAGTTAATTTGGAATGTATAGATTTTAAGTAAGTCAGTTTTAAGTTGAAGTTGATACAATAAAGATCAATATTTAAAAAGTTCTGAACTTAACTCAAATAAAGTGTCTTTTACTTTTAATAGATTAAAAGTTATCCTAAAGGAATTTAAGACCTTTGTAACTGGCGCAGTCGAAAAAAAAAAATAATTCAAAAATTATTTAAAAAGAACCTCCGAAAAATCTTAAGATTTTTTTTTAATCGCGAAAAGTTCTGTGAAAATAGAATTCAAGTGAAAGTTTTAAATAAAATTCATGCCTAAACTGAATAAATTAAAACAAAGAATAGAACAGTACTACAATCCAAGAACAAACATCAATATGACAACAAACGCAGCAGAAATAATAATGCAACAAATCCACCAAGAGGTAAATGGACAATCCAACACAACACCACAAGTCCCAGCATCGGACATAATAAAGGAAGCTGCAAGAGTAAAAGAATTCCATGGCAGCAAGGACTACGATTTATCATCATTCATAAGGGAGGTAGAGCTTATCCTTCCACTTTTCAACGAAAATCCCGCTCTCCAAGAATTCATATTCCAACGGCATATCATGACAAAGATACAGGGAGCAGCACTTCAAGCAGTCAGGACACTAGGACCGAATCCAAAATGGGCCGAGATAAAAGCTGAGCTCATAAGAAACTTTGGAGTGAGAGAAACATACCATAATCTTTATCATCAGGCAATAAATACAAAATGCTACAACGTAAGTGACTATTTTTATCAACTAAGAAATATTTTAGATAAGCTTAACACTAAATTTGACTTTGATATAAATAAACCAGTAGAATTTTCACCCAACGTTAACGAATCCATCATTCTTAAAACATTTGTAAATGGATTAGATGCAAATTTAGCCAGCATAATTTATAGTAGGAATATTCAAAATTTAAGATCAGCCTTTTATACTTTACAAGAAACGGGTATAATTGAACAGATGGAGAAAAAATCGAACTATTACAGAAACAATAGAAATTTAAACTTGCCAAATTTGCATAACACAAGACAAAACTATAACCAAGTAGAAAATCAAAATTCATTTAGACAAAATACTAACTCTGGACAATTCCGAAACACAAGACAAGACTCAAATTCAACAAACAATTCATTTGGACAAAATAGAAATTCACAACAATTTAGACAAAATTCAAACCCCATTAGTAACCCTTTCAGACAAAGTCTAAGGACACCTTATAATCAAAATGCAAATTTTAACAACCGAAATTCAGGCCAAACTAGATTTAATCGACCCCAACCGATGGAAGTAGAACACCTACAGCAGGAAGAGGTAAATTTTCAATTACCGGAAGAGAACCTGATTTACCGATAGTAGAACTGACTGTAGGAAATGAAAAAGTAAAGTGTTTAATCGACACAGGATCGACAACAACACTTATTAACGAGGACAAACTGACAAAATACAAAAGAATAAAATTAGAAAATAATCTAAAATTTAACACACTCAGTGGACAGACAACCATAAGCCATGAAATAGTAACAGAACTCCCAAAAGAGTTTAATGAAAAGAAATATTTAAGCTGGAAATTGACAAAATTCAAAAATAAAAATTTTGACGGACTTATTGGACAAAATTTACTTGCACCAATGCAAGCAATTATTAATTTACAAGAAAGATACATTGAAATTAATAACGTAAAAACAAAATTTTTAAACTCATGTCCATATCAATTTGAGGAAATTCATGCAATTGAAAGTGCGTATATTGATCAAAGTGTCATAGAGAAGCTAGAAAGAACAGATATGAACTCTGAAGAGGTAGGTAAATTAACATATCTAATAAATAGGCATCAAGACTTATTTTATCAGGAAGGACAGAAGCTAACCCACACTCACGAAATACAGCATGAAATAGTGACTACAACAAGTAGGCCCATTTACTCTAAAATATATAGATACCCTCAAATTCATGAAACTGAAATAAATAAACAAATAAAAGAAATGCTTTCACAAGGAATAATAACTGAAAGCAACTCCCCGTACAACTCACCGCTTTGGATTGTACCAAAAAAAACAGACAACTCGAAAACAAAGAAATGGCGAATCGTAATCGATTACAGGAAACTAAATGAGGAATCTATAAGCGATAAGTTTCCAATTCCTAATATTGAAAATATATTAGAGAAATTAGGTAAGTCGCAATATTTTACAACCTTAGACTTAGCTAAAGGTTTCCACCAGGTTTTGATAAAGAAATGCGATAGACAAAAAACAGCATTTTCTACACCACTTGGGCACTTCGAATTTACGAGAATGCCATTTGGTCTCAAAAATGCCCCAGCGACGTTTCAGAGATTAATAAATTCAGTACTCAGGGAATTTATAAACAAAATATGTGTTGTCTATCTTGACGACATACTTATCTTTAGCACTTCATTACAAGAACACGTTGAAAGCATTGAGAAAATTTTTAATAAATTAAGACAGCATAACTTAAAAATTCAGGTAGATAAGTGCAAATTTTTTGCAAGAGAAACAGAATACCTAGGACATGTTTTAACAACCGAAGGAGTAAAACCGAATGCTAGTAAAATTGAAAACATTCAAAAATTAAAACTCCCTGAAACAGCGAAACAAATTAAGTCCTTCTTGGGAATAACTGGGTACTATAGAAAATTCGTGAAGGATTATGCCAAGGTAGCCCACGGTATGACAAAATACCTAAAGAAAAATACGAAAATTAATAAACATGATTCACAGTACGTAGACTCATTTGAAAAGTTGAAGCGATTGTTAACCGAAGCACCCATTCTTAAGTATCCAGATTTTAGTAAACGTTTTAAAGTAGCAACAGATGCAAGCGACTTTGCAATCGGCGCAGTTCTTACTCAAAATGAACATCCAGTTAGCTATGCAAGTAGAACCCTCAATGAACATGAGAGAAAATATTCTACAACAGAAAAAGAACTCTTAGCTATTGTTTGGGCGGTTAACTACTTTAGACCTTACATATACGGACGAAACTTTGATCTGATAACTGATCATCAACCCTTAGTTTGGCTTAAATGTAAAAACACCGGTAAAGACATCAACCCTAGGTTGCAACGTTGGTTACTTAGGCTCGGGGAATACGATTTCAAAATCAGTTATATAAAAGGGAAAGAGAATATTGCAGCTGACTTTATGAGTCGTATAAATGCAGATTTAGGACAAATAAATATAATTGATTCGCAAAATCAAGATAATGAAGTTCAACACGAAGAAAACATGAGCACAGATGCTACAATTCATTCTCAGGAAGAGGAACAAAATGACCATTTCTTTATACTAGATACAATAGTGAACAGATTCAACACTCAGCTAATTTTAACTAACAACAAGGTACGGGAAATTGAAGTAGTTGGTAACAAAAGAAAAATTTTTATCAGTCCAGAAGATATTAAAAACAATTTTATGACAGATATATTTAGAAGATACTTAAAAACAGGAAAAACAGGTATATATTCAGAAATAACTGACCACGAATATAACAAAGTACAACAGAAACTAATAGAACTTTTTGGTTCAACGCTTAAATTCTTTAGATGCTCATACCATGCCAGGGATATGTTAAACGAAGAAGAAACGTACAAACAAATAGGAAAATACCACAAATTAGAGACAGGACATGGTGGAATACAGGCGAATTACGAGGGAATAAAAAAGCTTATTTACTATAAGGACCTAAAGAAATTAATACAGAAATACATAAATAATTGTGACATCTGTAATAGGGCAAAATATGACAGAAAACCAATAAAGCCGAAATATTTTCTGACAGAAACCCCAACAGACAAAAATCAGATTATACATGTAGATGTTTATACAAATAAAAAACATAGTTTTATGTCGTTTATAGATAAATTTTCTAAATTCGCGGTCATTCTTTATTTAGAAGACAGAAATAGCAGCACTCTAATAGAAAAATTTAGACTTTACCTCTCAATAAAAAGTAAACCAAACAAATTTGTGATGGATAACGAGTTTAATTCTGTCAATGTTAGAAAATTTATGAGACAAGAGGAAATAGTAGTTCATTTCACAAAACCTAATAGCCACACTGGAAATTCTGACATAGAACGATTTCATAGTACTATTGCTGAAAAATTTAGAGCATTAGAAGCAGAAAAGTCTAGCCTATCAACCCAAGAGCGAATATTTAAATGTGTAGAATGGTACAACAGGTCAGTACACTCAACTTTAAAAGAAAAACCCATTGACGTTGAGGAGGGCAAAATTGATAAAGAAAAAATTAGGCAGTTAATGCAAAACAAAAAAGAACAAAATATTGAGAAGCTTAATAGGGAACGTGAGGATTTTAGACAAAATAAGCAAGAGGGATTTGTGAAAAATTATAAAGCACTTAGACACAAATACGAACCTAGATACAGAAAAATTAATCTAGGAAATATTCATCCGACAAACATTAAAAGACCAACAAAATTTTCAGATCAATTGGATATTACTCGTTTCGATCCTGCTAATAATACTATCCAAGACTCAGGGAACGCTAATTGTTGACAAAATTGACACCGATGATGGTTACATCGAGATAAAGCTCGAAGATTCGCAGATTATTCAAAACTACAGCATGATTTTACACATCATCAACCCAGCAGAAATAGGAGTTATCATTGAAGATTTGGCACTCGAAATACAACAACTAAAATTAATAGAGAACAAACAACTGTTACATCTTCAACTAAAGACATTAAGGCGAAAAATACAAACCTTATTACCACACAGACAGAAAAGAGGACTCATCAATATATTTGGAACAGGACTTAAATGGTTATATGGAACTATGGATGACGACGACAGAACGGAAATAGAAGAACACCTTCAAATTATTGATCAGAACAATCATATGGCTATTGAAAACCTAAACCAAAATATTCAAATAAATGACCATTTCAATAAAACATTTGAATTGTTAAGAAAAACAATAGAATCGGACAGGTTCAAAATTAACGAAAAATTTAACGACATCAGGGAAAACAACTCACAAATATACCGAAAATTTTTATATTTAGACTTTTTATTAAAAATTAAAATTATTGAAGACCATATTGAACACATTCAAAATAACATTGCTTCAGCACGACTTAATATTATGACAAGTAACATACTAACAGACGACGAAATAACCAAATATAACATTGACTTTGATAAACTTCGAAACACACGACTAGGTGTAGCCGAGTATAAAAATAATGAAATTATATTCGTAATAGAAATTCCTCAGAATATGTTCACCGCATCTAAATCTCTCGTCATACCCGTTTCAAATACAAAAAATGAAGAATTACTTATAGTTAAACAAGAAGTAATAAAGATAAACAATACTTACTACGATTATGAAAACGATGTTTATATGAAAAATCTAAAAAAATCCAAACTTTGTATCTATACAGATAATTGTGTCAAAATAAAAAATAATCAATCTCAAATCATAGTTATTAAATCAGGCCTTATTCTTCTCAAAAATCAAAAAAATTCATATCTTAACAGTTCTTGTGACTATAGACATATAAAACTTAATGGAAACTATTTAATTTCATTTCACGATTGTAACCTTCAAATAAATGGCGAAAAATTCTCAAATAAAGACACAGTTTTTCATGAAAGATTTGTTATACCTTCCACAAATAAATTAAATATTTCAAAAATTCAGCCGACCTTTGATGAACTGGTCATACAACAAATCGATAATATAGAAAAGATAAATGAATTAAAATATCATAAGAAAAACAATACAACCTATAATCTAATAATTCTTATTGCTGTACTTATAATAATAATAATAATTTTTTTACTATACATCTATATTGTAAGAAAATACAAAACACTGAAAGTTAATATAATAAATCCTAAAACTCAGGAGAGTTCTGAAACCAAGGGGGGAGGGGTCATATCGACATCGGCATCTTCACACAAAATTCCCATTAACTGGTCAATATAAACATTGCCCAAACCTAAATGTGCAACACATCAATAACCCATATTTCATTCACTTAAATTACTAAATACTTTCGTTGCTTAACATTTTTGTAAAACCCAAATCATTTGACACTTAAGCTCAAATCCATAAACCAAACATATTTGTCAATCCAGAATATGCATATGAGCAACGACAAATATCATATTACTCTTTTCTTTATTGCACCAACAAACCCAGAGACCCACTTAAGTGTTTTGTTTTTTCATAAATATTTTGAAATCTTCGTTGCAACACAAGAATGCAACGAAGAAAGAAAGAAAGAGTAAAAGAACCACAAATGTTTGTATGTATTTATTTTCGATTATGTAAGAAAGAAAGAAAGAGTAAAAGAACCACAAATGTTTGTATGTATTTATTTTCGATTATGTATTCTCATTTATATATTAACTAAAGTTAATTTGGAATGTATAGATTTTAAGTAAGTCAGTTTTAAGTTGAAGTTGATACAATAAAGATCAATATTTAAAAAGTTCTGAACTTAACTCAAATAAAGTGTCTTTTACTTTTAATAGATTAAAAGTTATCCTAAAGGAATTTAAGACCTTTGTAACTCGCGTAGTCGTGCTCCTTGCTCGCTTTGGCGCGTTTTTTTGTTGTTAGGCCCCTCGCACTCGAGCCTAGTTTCGTCAGGGACAGGTAAAATAAATTAATTCCACCGGTGGAATTGTGAGAGGGTCCAAGTCATCTCCTTGGACCCGCAACTAGAGTACGACCCCAAAAATTGGGTTATTTTTGGTTTCGTGGTGTTTTTTTTAAATCTAAAATTCGTAAAAAAATATCGCGGTATTTTAACAATAACAATAGTATTTTTTTTATCGGGTGTTATTTTCTTTTGTCCCACGGTGCATAAGTTTGATAAGACTTTGATTAAAAAGTCTTATCAAACCCACCTGCATCGTTGTCCTTCGCGTTTATAACGTCTTGTATTATAGATACCCACACCCGTCTCCGCTGAGCAGGTGGCAACCCTTGTCGTCGGCACTATTGTGCACTTGGGTTCCACACAAAACAACAGAATCAGCTGTTCGCGCATAAATTAATTAAATAAGTAGTAAATTCGCGATCGTGCCGGTAAAGTTTTATCGAATAAATTAATAAGTACATAAGTGTGCGCGGCTTATAAAATATAAAAGAAAATAAGTGCCGAAAGTGTCGCGAAACTATAGAAACTAAGAAAATTCCCATTATTAGCATCCAACCCATCTAAGCTGGCTAACAATTCTTTAATGGCTTTGTCTTTGATGTGGTTTTCGTTGCAAAGAAAGTCCTTAATTAAATTGAAATGTTCCTCCCAGTCTCCAAGAACTCCAGACCTAGATACAAAAATCACGCTGAAATCCTTGTCAATCTGAAATATATTTTTGAAGTATATTAAATTATTTATAATGAGACAATATTTACCAAGCGAAATCCACTCGGTTTCTTGTATTCTGGCCATTTGTTGAAAATTTCAGCAAGAGAAGATGATTTATTTAAAATTTCGTTTAGCCTATACTGGCTACAAGCTTGCCAAGAGCTGTCAAACTCGGCAGCAGACAAGTTGTCAAATTTAAGACTTCTAACACAGTCTTTTGCATCACTTTCAGGACCTTCAAGCAAATACAAAGTACAAAGTCAATAATATTAATTAAACAAGTTTAAAATCAATTACTTACTGAAAACTCTTGAAACTCCTTTACATGGTCCATCGGTGGAAACTGTACCACATGATGATCTCTTAATAGACTTAAAAGAATTTTTGGCATTGCAAAATTTAGAATAAATTTTGCCTCTTTTTCCGGTTCGATAATATTCAGGCTTTTCTGTAGGAAAACGGGCCAGAATTTCCTGCTCTAGTCTGTAGCTCGTTGATAATGACATGTGAAAACTATTTTGTTGAAAGTAATTGCATATAATATTAACTAATATTTGGCGGTGGTTATCAAGAAATTTAGATTGCTCTTCATAAAATTTTGTTAAAACCGAAGCATTTTGAGTTTCATTTAAAATATCAGACAGTGTTATAAAAGTTTCTGTGGATTCCGGGGAGCTGCATCCCAGGGAAGAATTTGCTAATGAAGAAACGCCTGAAGGAATCGTCGATTCATTTCCGCAAGTAACTTTAGGAGAAGATACTTCAACTAGCAAAAAAGTTTTTTTCCATTCAGTTAAGTGATGCTCAAACAAAACTAGGTCACCCATTTTATGATTTTTGAACAACGCAGTGATTTGATGTTGTTTAATAACTTTTAAAACTTCAATTGTTATTTTTTCGGCTATATCATTACAAGAGAAATATATTAAAAAAACTCATGTGTAAAAATGAGCAATAAAATTAGAAGGCCAAAACACGACTTACATATAAGAAAATCTTCTAAGTGTTCCAATTTCCAGCTTTTTAGAAGAAATTTCAAAGTGATATCTGAATCGTTATCTTCCGCATAAGTTGAAGTATTTGAATAAGGGTTTGATGTGTTGTTTATATAAATGGGCTCATTTATTGTTATCGGTGCGATGTTTTGAAGAGTCTGTATATCTATAATATTACCGAGTTGAGTCGTTCTTTCGGTTTGATTTTCATTTTCTAATGACTGGTGTCTAAGAAAAGATATGAGGTTTCCTGTATCCTCTATTTTAATTAGCAACAATGTTAATATCAGAATAAAGTACGTTAAACTAAAAGTTAAATAATGAATGATTGACGTTTATGAAATATAGTATTCTTTAATTCGTAACATGATTTTTCCTTTGGCTGTTTTAATTATTGTTAATGGTGGTCCAACAATTGCTTCAAAGCTTAAAATTTTGAATTCCCCTGAAACAGTGGGATCAATGTTGAATGCAGTGTAATGAGGGTCATATGCAACGGTTTTTAGTTGTTGGCAAAATAGTAATGGATTTGTACCATGCTGAACCAAGTTTACAATAATATAAATTTAATAATCATTTGATAACGTTGATACATAATAACCCTTTTTGAATTTTACTCCATCATATACAAGCTGACTAAAATATTTCAATTTATCTGACTGTGTTTTTAACTTACTGCTTATTAAGGAAGATAGGCCACTTTTAATTTCATATTTTTCAAATACCATATATTTGCAAATATTATTGTTAAAATTTAAAATTCGATTAGCAAATTTAAGCTGGAATTTCTCAGTTCTCCCTACGCGTTTGCTTCGAGAAGACGGTATCAATTAGTGCGCGAGTCTAGCAAACTTTACACTTTCTTACATATTTGGTGATATAGACACTGTACCTTAACCTTAAAAAATAGAAATAATATAAATATTTCTAACTCGTCCAGCATGACCGACACAAGTGACGGGGAATTTGCCCAAAGGCGATTCACAAATCTTACAAAAACTACTAATAGTGAAATCAGAAAAAAAAATAATCGAATCTATTGCGTTCAAAAGATTTTGTCTGAGTATTAAATCTGGTAATTCAATGTGTGACTGCATCATTGAACTAAAATATTATTTGAACAGTGAAAATTTTCGGAAGCATTTGTTGATTCCAAAAAACACAATAATCGAACCAAACATAAACGCTAACCACCTTTCGCTAATGTTTAACAGAAAACAGAAACAATCGTCATATACTTAGCATTGACCTTGGTGACAGTGAAATAATAAATGCATCTTTAAGTGACATTGAAAGTACCTCTATGCCAGAGGTAATACCAAGCGACCTTGAAACTCAAAAAACACAAAATAATACACCATGTTCATTAAGCATGGAAAAAAAATTGATAATCTTATCGAGCAAGTTGGAACTCTAACTAAACTTCTTAAAGAAGAACAGAAAAAGAACCAACAACTTACTGAAAAACTTTTAAAATACGAAGCAGAACAACAATCGGCAAAAATAAAGAAAACAGAGAAAAGAAAAAAAGCCCCAAAGAATGTACTAGTTAATAAAAAACAACACCTTGAACACAACGAACATGATAACAACGATGCAGAAACGATCGTTAGTGAGTCTTCTCCCGAATCAAGTGACTCTGAATCGTGTACAATGGCCATTAGCAACGAAAACAATGCTAACAAAAGTGTAACACAATCGAATGATAATGCAACAACAAGTCATAGTTTAAACGCTAATGCACAAAACAACATACAAATAAACATACATAATAATAAAGTGAAACGTGAAAAAAACGTCCCTCCTATATTAGTTTTCGACAACGACCACAAGCGTATGAGTGAGCGTATCATAAATCGTAAAATCTGCTCTAATACAGAATATTACTTCACGCGAGTAAATAAGAGCAAATATAAGATTCAATTGAGCACTCTCAAACAATATGACGCCATGTTAGAAATGCTTAACGAATTTGGTATAAAATACCACACATATACACCAGCTGAGCGTAAAGCAATACACGTATTGATAAAGCATATTCCGGCATGTTACGACGAAGACGATATTGTGACCTATCTCAAATATGATTACGATCTGTTACCGCTTCGTTTAACAAAATTTGTTACCAAGAAAATGAATGAAATCGGAGTCTTTTCTCCAATTTGGCATGCATCGTTTGATCCAAAAACTGATAAAAAGAAAATATACGCTATCAAACGAATTGGTAACGTTTACGGTATAGTAGTGGAGCAGTTCAAGCATACCTCACTTACACAATGCCGCAGATGCTGGCGATTCGAGCACACAGAATCTAATTGCACATACGATGTACGCTGCCCAAACTGCCTCACTTCACATGAAAAAGGTGAATGTATTTTAGATACGAATGGTGCATTTAAGCCAGCCTGCGTTAACTGTAGGAGTGAATCACATTCTGCTTTTTCTAAGGATTGTCAGGTCTATCAACGTATTCTCGAAAGAAGGAATTCATCCGGAAATAAGCTACGGAAGGTAGTAAGCCCATCACCTAAACCGACAGCACCAAGTCAAATTAACTCACCCAATCCTCGTGCTTCATTTGCAAATATTGTTCGTGGCGCCCAACAACAAAACAAAACAAGTGTGCATACAAGCTCAAACGACAATGTTATAGCGATCTTAAAACAACTGACAGCCCAACAAACATTGATGAATGAACTATTAATGAAAATCGCACCCCAGTTGATTTATAGCAAAAAATTAGTAACTTAAACAAAATCAAATGTTTCGAGTTGAATGCAAATTCTCTCAAAAGTAAATCTAAACAGCATGAGCTGCACAATTTTGTGAAAAATCATGACCCAGACATAATGCTGATATGTGAAACGAAGTTAAACGCCACCAACAAGTTTGCAATTCCGAGCTACAACTTTTATAGAAATGATAGGGTATCGGACAATGGAGGAGGAACTGGTATACTCATTAAATCGAAATTTATTAGTACTCATCTTCAAAATATCGCTTCAATAGTTACAATAGAGTATAGTGCAATCAAAGTTACGTTTGATAAGGTAACAGAAATAGTTTTTGTGTCTATCTACAAGAAGCCCAGCACTACAATTGACACTAATGAGTTATCGAATATTGTGAATTCGTTTAATGGAGCACCATTTGTTTTAACAGGAGACTTTAATTGTAAACACATATTTTGGGGTTGCAAGGAAACTACCTCCGAAGGTAACAAATTATACAACTGGCTGTGCGATTCGATTGATGTACACAATATTAAAATACTCTTGCCAGAAAGCAGTACTTGCGTTCGGGCTAACTCAGAGTCCGTCTTGGATTTATTCTTTGTTGATGACACGATTCAGATACACTTCGATACAAACACTAACAAGCTTACCACTCATGACTTTGATTCCGACCATAGAGCAGTAGCTCTCACGATTATTGTAAACAAAAAAATAACTTATGCCGAGATGCAAATGCGCTACAATTGGAACAAAGCTAATTTTAAGAAAATCAGTGAGTATGTGGATTCGAAACTGGATGAAATTTATTTGCCGCTTTCACGAAATATTGAAAATGATCAAATTGATGTAGTCATAGAATATTTGAACAAGACTTTCGAAGAATCAATCGCCAAATTCGTACCATGCGTAAAAGTATATCGAAACTCATTAATCGTGCTGTCAAACCGATCAAGAAAATTACTTCGTGAAAAGAAACTGGCCCGCCGTAGATGGTTCCGAAATAGAAACAGTCAACACGCCGCCGCACTTAAAACCACCATGAAGTTGTTGACTAAAATGGCGTACAATTCAATCGTGTCAGATTATAGTTCGTTTTGGGAACATAAATTCAGCGAGCTTAAAGCCGACAAAAACATTTTCAAGAATTTTAAACGCTTTTCAAATTATAAAAAATGCAGCGAATTACCCATTGATATGCTAATGGATGAAGCAGATACCAGACATTTCCTGACCGACTTTGATAAGGCGAACGCTTTTGCCGAACATTTCAAGCGGGCACACAATCTTACGCTGAACACGGGACACAGCGAATTCAACGACGAAGTACAAACATATATTGCCGAAACATTTAGAGACGAAAGAATCAATGACTTTGCTGTAATCAGCCAAGCTGAAATTTTAGATACCAGTAACTCACCATTTGTGGATGCAACCGATGTAGAGATGGCTATAAAATCAAGAAATGCTAAGAAATCTTGTGGAAACGACATGGTATCAAATTTCATGCTTAAGAAAATTGCTAGCTTTAAATTCTGTACAAATATATCAACACTTTTTAATCATATTATAAATAATTCTTATATGCCAAAATTGTGGAAAGAGTCTGTAATAATTCCAATTGCTAAACCTATTAAAAATAATAAATTTATTTGCAATTACAGACCTATAAGTAAACTATCTTGCTTAGCCAAAGTCCTCGAAAAAATTCAATCAATTAAACTTAATGTAGAATGTTCGAAGTTAAAAATAAATTTTGACACACAATTTGGTTTTCGCCCAGGTCTTACAACAAGCCATGCACTAGTAAAACTAACAATTACAATAGCTAATAGCCTGAATAATAGAACACCGTCACATTTAGTAGCATTAGATTTTGAAAAAGCATATGATACTTTATGGATTAAGGGATTAGTTTATAAAATGCACTGTAAATTTGGTATAAGCCTGCCATTGTGCAGATTTATCTTAAATTATTTGACAAATAGCACCTATAAAGTTGAAGTCAATGGAGTATATTCTTACCCATATATAGCACCAGCTGGAACACCTCAAGGTTCGGCAATATCTTGCCTACTGTATATTCTTTATGTATCGGATTTCCCGAAACATAATGGCATACTACATATTTCTACTTTACAATTCGCAGATGACATACTTCTTTCGGCTCAAACTAAATTGACTGACCTTGCTGAAGAAGAAATAAACTATTTTCTCACTGTAATCACTGATTACCTACATAAATGGAAGATAAAGGTGAATGAGAGCAAGTGTGAAGAGATTTCAATTGTGGGAAATTTAAAGCAAACGACGCAATTAACTAGGCGAACAGCATATTAAATTAAGTTAAAAATAAACAATACTCCTATTCCGAAAACTTCAACTTTAAAATACCTAGGTGTCCATTTCACTAAAAACTTTAAATTCAACGTGCATCTACAAAAAATTAAACGAAAAATAATAACAATAGAAAAATAAATCAAAAATTAAAACTTCTGGCGTACAAGCAAATAATTAGGCCAATAATAATGTATGCAGCACCAGTTTGGCTGCAAGTATCCAAGCACCAAATCAATAAAATCGCATTAGTAGAAAGAAAAATTCTTAGAGCATGCACAGGCCTTTACCGGAAGCCGAATTGTGTGAAATACTACTCTAATAAAGTTCTATACAAAAAAAGCAAAATAAATCAAGTTGAAAATGAAATTGTTAATCATGCGTTAAAATTCTTCAGTAAAGAAAAACAAAATGTATCTTCTCGGCTTAGAACTTATCTAGTCCAAGATGAAGTGTACTTAAGTTCTTTAAATTACTATAAAAGCAAACCTCCAATTTACACTGAGTACTTGTTTAACTTAAGACAAAATTATTATAACTATGTACCAAAAATCAGAGACAACATAAATAGTAGTCATTGATATTGTATAATAAAATTCTAGGCTGATCTAGGAGCAGATATTTCTAAGTCATAGCTTTAAGTTTTATACAAAACAAAAACAAAAAAAAGGTTTTCTATTTTTCCTTTTAATTTACATAATTTAGCGAAGAATAATAACAAACTAATGCGAGAAATCGAATATTGTAAATTATTAACATAGAACTTTGAAAAATCCGATCGGGATGCTAAGCTAAACAACATTAAAAATTAACTAGTTTATCCTTTCACTAGTATTAAGTACCTCTAAAGATGTTATATTTGAATAAAGGAACATTTAAAATTAAAAAAAAAAGCTGGAATTTCTTAGCCAATGTAAGGCAAATATTTTTTCTTGAAGTTATTGCATGTGAGTACAATTTAAACTGTTTGTGAGTTGCCTCATATTTGAAACTCCAATAATTTCTCAGAGGACCCGTATTCTTTAAAACTGTTGGCTAATGTGTAATTAAGTGAAATTTTGGCTTCAAAGTATCTTTAAATAGAAGAGCATATTGCTTATGGTGAGTTTCTATTTTACTTCTTAAAGTTTTAATCAAACCATCAGTTGTTTCGAAGCAAAGAACCAAATCAATTATTTCTACTAAATTTAATAGAAAACACCAAACATCGTCATCAAGAGGAACAAGATCTCCTACCATTAAAGGAAAGTATAATATAAAAGTAAGCATTTCGCTTGCCGACATTCGCAAATGATGTCTTTTCAAGTGGGCATTAGTAATTTCATTTGATATATTGCCTATTTCAATTGGTCCATATTCAAACGTGTTCTTTCGTTTATTTAGAGTTTGTAATGTAAAAAACTTTTTTTTTGTAATGAAATTCTGAATAATACGGCAGAGATCATAGTGGCAAATTCCCTCAAATATATCATGCATGACATCTACGGAGAAATTGTCCACTACATGAAAAGAAGGAATTTTGTTAAAGCAACATTCATTTAAAACACCAGTTTCTGCTGGATTGTTTTTTTCAACATCAATCATATAATTTAAAGAATCGCGCATTTGGTTAGGTTGTTCAATACATAAGTTCTGACATTTTTCTTTTCCGGATCTACAAAATCGACAAAAAGTTCCAGAGAATGATTTATTGAAACCTAACAATGTGTTGAGTCCCAAGTTATCGCCTAGGATAAGGCCCAATATAAAATAAACATGGTGTATTTTTCCATCTGGCGCTTTTATTTGAAGACCTTCTTCTTCAAGTAATAAAAGTTCTTTTATTAATGGTTCTAAGCAATTCTTGTTTCCATACGTTTTTATATCTTTTGATCTTATACAGCAGATAAATAAATGTTTTCCAATTTTGAATCGTTAGAAGGCACACAAGGAAATGAGTAATAAAAATTACAAACTGCGTGAGTTAAAGAATGCGATCCAAGAGGGTTATTAATTTCAAAGTCGTCGCTATATAAAAAATATGGAATGAGTTGTTTATTGGGGTATAACTTAGTCTTCTTCTTCCACAAATTCCCTTGAATAAAATTAATAAACTTTTCAGTTTTTTCCAAAACTGTCATATTTTCCATCATTTTTGTAAGAAAGTCGCCAGTCTCGAATAAAATTTTAAATTGCGAATGCAATGGTAATATAACCCCTTTACTTTTCTTTTCTCCTAATTTTAATTGTCCTGCACAATATATTGTATCGATTTCATTGTTTATAGTAAATTCTTTAATATCATTCATATATCCACTTTTTTTAAATTTTTGTGACAACAAATAATCGGAATCAATGCGATAAAACGGATGTTTACAATTGCTTATGATGCTTGTTATTTCGTTGTGGACCAAATCATTTTCACGAAGTCTAGCTTGTGCGAAGCTTTCCAAAATATCAAGTATTGGTTTTACTATTAGATTTGATACATTTTTTTGAATTTCATATACATCTTTTCTTGAAAAATTGTTGTTTGCGTGTAATGAGACAGAAAATTTTAGGGAACTTTCGGACAATTCCTGTAGGTTTAGTTGAAAATCTGGGGCTGATGGCTTAATGTTTTCTTCTAAGCAACTTGGAGAGAAAGTGAATGGAGGTACTTGTTCCATGGTATTATTTTCAGGACTAGTCTGGTTAATTTCCTCTGAATTTGAAAATGTAACATTATCAAAAAATTTTCTTTTTGAAAATTGCTTTTTGATTCATTTTGCGCATCGTGAATTCGCATTAAATATTTCTTGTAGCTCGACAAGTTTTTGAAAAGGAGTCCACAACCTTGGTCATAACAGCGAAATGTGTTTTTTGTATTTAAGTTATGCGATTTTTTTAAATGGTGTACTAACACATTCAAAAAGTTAAATTTCTTTTTGCAAACAAAGCATAACATTTCGGGAATTAGCAGCTATATTAAGTAAAAAATGTGATAAATAAATATAATATAACATTCATAACACAATAGAAAAACCACAAAGAACAGGTGACACAAGAACAGAAAATAGATTTTTTTTAAAATGAAGGATTTTCATACAATGATTATCAAGAATCAATTTTAGAACAGTAAAATACATACTTGACTTTAAAAAAATACTTAAATAAGTATTCAAA
Organism: Pherbina coryleti; assembly: GCA_943735915.1. Taxonomy (NCBI): domain Eukaryota; kingdom Metazoa; phylum Arthropoda; class Insecta; order Diptera; family Sciomyzidae; genus Pherbina; species Pherbina coryleti. The sequence goes on from OX030948.1 coordinate 78,654,297, forward strand.
AGCGACAATAATAAACTAAACCCCACTTATTTAAACAAAATTACGCAAAAAATTTGGGATCATTAGCGTATATCTGCTGCACCTTCTTGATTTGCTATGTCATGGCTCAATGAATAATCTTATCGCCGTCGAATTGACGTTTATCAACAAATCATTATCATAACAGATTTAGTAGATGTTGCAAAAGAAAACTGTTACGCTGGCACATGTCTAGTAATGTCTGCCATTGTCATGACCTAATCAATTGTTTATTGATTAATGTACCACTTTAAACTACAGTTTATCTACAGCAGAGCCAGTCATCCAAAAAAGACATCTCTAACTGAGCATCTCCAGGAGCGTTAATACAAGTTGCCTTTACCAGCAAAGCTTAAGTGCTTTCAAAAGTACCCGCTATAAAGCCACTCTCAGCAGCAAAACCAGAAGAACCCCAGGCCCGAATAGTGACACTGTCACCTTCATTCTGAAGGCTGCTGATGAACGGTTGGTGATTTTGGACAGCTGTTGTTGGAAAGCTGCTGAGGATGCCTGTCTTGCAAAGTTTCGAGTTTTCTTCAATTGATCAAAATCATTGCAATCTTTGTATCCTCAGCAGATGCGCAACATTACCCGCTGTTAACAAAAAGCATCGCAAGTTATTTGAGGCATTCGTGAGGAACTTCGTGTTAAGTAGCTAGAAGTGGGTTTATAAATGGTGCTTTTGAAATGGTGCTCCCCGGCCTGGCACCTTTCCTTGCTCATATGATGCTGCCTTTCCTGGATGACGGAGTCTGCTTTTGTAAAATTACTTACCTTCGGCAATGTTCTTTGAATTTATTTGCTTTTCCACTGGAACACTTATTAAAATGCGCCGCTTGTTCGCTTTTTTAGTTTTAATCTTTATTATATCACTTGTTGTTATATCACTCTCACGTGTTGCACTAAAATAATTTCACGTTCTTTCTCGCGTTGCATTAAAATTATATGAACAACTTTGCTTGCAATTGCGTAAATAACTTTACCGTTAGTTTTTAACTTAGTCCGTTAGTTTTCAAGGAATTAGTTCTTTGAATGTAAGAATAAGTTCTTATGTTTAAAGAACGTTACATTGAAATCAATGTACTGTTCATTGATTTAAGAAATTAGTTCCTTGAATGTAAGAATAAGTTCTTTGAATGTAAGAACACGTTTCTTGAATGTAAGACCAAGTTCCTTGAGTGTAAGAACAAGTTCTTTGAATATAAGAACAAGTTCTTACGTTTAATGAACGTAACATTGAAATGAATGTACTGTACATTAATTTAAGAAATTAGTTCCTTGAATGTAAGAACACGTTCTTTGAATGTTTTAACAAGTTCTTTCAGTATAAAAACAAGTTATTTGTTTGATATGAAGAAAAATGATTAATTAATGATTTATGTATCACTGTTACAATAAGTTAGTCTGTCCATAGAAATTTTAAAACAATATCAAGATATATTATAAAAAATCATATTTTTATTGAGATAAAATTTTTTCCAACGTTTTTTTTAGATATTACAACACAAGAACTGTAACAAAATTTTAATGAACACAAACAAGGAACTGTTCCTTAAAATTAAGAACAACGATTCATTGAGCCAAAGAATTTGTTCTTTGGATCAATGAATAGTTCTTAAAAATCAATGAATTTCGCTTTATGAACGAGATTCTTTGATTTTAAGAACAATATTTGGTTCAGTGTATGTATTCTCAAGTTCCGTTTTTGTAAATTGTTAAGTTTTGTCTGTAATTGTGATATGGTTGTGTTATCTTTGTATCTGGTTTGTAATTGTTGTTTTAGAATCTCAAAGTTTGATGGTTTCGAATAGCTACCTAATGCGGTGCGAACATTAGCCGTTAATTTTGCATGGTATATGTATTGTAAGAAATCGATCTTACCTTCATCGTTTAACGTTTTGTTAATCAATTCGGCTGTAATAAGAAAACTTTCTAAGTCTCTGAAATTGCCTGAAAAAGTGGGTAATGCCTTTGAGGCGGTTTCTAGACTAAAGGCTGCCATTATTTTTATTGATTCTCCTTGTTCTTGTTCTTCTTCTTCTATTCTTATTTCACCCTCAGTTGTTTTAAGCTGTTCTGAGATTAATTTTATTGAGTTTGAATGAATGCTGCTGAACTCTAATTTCTAAGCTACTAACTCTTTGCTGTCTTTGTATTGATTTGCCAAAAAGTCAAATTGTTCTTTTAAATCATCTAGCTGCTGTTGCTTTGCAATTAGTGTGGCTCTTGTGTAGCCCCTAGTATAACTTTTTCTTATGTTTTTGAATATTCTCTCTACCTCTTGAATAATATTTTCCATCTGTTAAAATTTTTTTTTTTATAAATCAGTTTTTGTTTTTTTTTTTTTTTTGTTTTTGTTTAAACCATTTTTATGTAGAGTATATAATATATTTATTTTTTTTTTATATCTTCATTTTTACAGTTAAAATTAATAAAGAACAATGTGTAATTTTTGCATAATTAACTATTTATATAAAGCAATAATATTTGTTTATGACTCTTAATTATAATTATTGGTATTATTATTGATTTTTATTACTTATTATTTTATACATTTTGTATTAAGACTCATATTTATTTGTGTTGGATGGTTTACCTCCAGCAACGACAATTCAAGACGTTTTATTTGTTTTTGGCGCATTCGATTTAACTGCAGCTTCTTCAGCTGATGCTTCCCTTGAACCAAAATCTGGTATCTTTTTGTCCTTGGTTTTTTCATTTTTGGCGTTGTTTGGTGCAGATTCAAAATTTTATTCGTTGTCTTTAAAACTGGAAGAATACACTTCCATGGCCTTCGGGATTGGCTGTTTCTGAATGTATTCCATATGTGCCAATATGGAACTGAATTCCAGGAAAAGCAAATCAAAAGATTTCTGGTAATGGGCAGGATCGCCATGTAAGGTGTATGGGGAAGTTTAAGTAAGATTTTTGTTTATAGCGGCAGAGTTTGCCTTCGCTATAGCTATATTCTTGCCGACTTGAACAAAGTTCAAGGCAAGAAGAGAATATTAATATTAAAACAAGGCAGAGATCTGCCGACTTGAATTATTAGTTAAATTCTGATTTATTGTTTGCCAAGACCGGCTTTTTATATCTTTACAAAAACTGTTATACTTAAAATCTAGATCTATAGTTAATCTATATTTGTATATTAAAATACTTATGTTTAATTTTGCGTTTCATTCTCGCACTTAAAAAAAGTATCTCCAAATTTCATATTTTGGGTTGACGAATGAAATTTAGGCACAGTCATAAAAATTGAGTGAGTATTGAAAATGCACTCAATTCCGATGCGGAGTGTCTACAACATTCGCATGCATTGAGTGCAGCGCACATCGATAGTGCAGTGAAAGCATATTTGTCACTCAATGCATTGCCGCTTGTTTACGAAAAGAATTGATGAAACGTAGGGTCGGCAGTGTGTACATGTATGGGCACACTACACGTCTGCCACTAAGACTAATCCATTGTTACTGATAATGAACAACTGCATATCACATATGCCCATTCTCAATTTATGCATAGCCAGCAGAATCGAGGTTGTAACTCTTCCACCACCTTGCAGCCGGCAAATGCAGCCTTTAGATGTTTTGGTGTTCGGGCCCTTCAAGCGCACGTTCACACAAAAGTGTATAGAATGGTGTCAGTCGCATGTTGGCCGTGTGCTCGAAATACACCATATGCCAGGCCTTGCTGATAAGGCCATGATGCAGGCCGTGACACAGCGGAATATTAGATCTATTTTCAAAGCCACTGGCATCTATCCGATGACGACTTTCTTGCGGCAAACATTAGCGGCAAAAGTCTAATAGCCGAAGATACGCCAACAGCTGAAGATGTGCCAAATATGTTCGTCGTTCTTGATAATACGGACGTTGGCTCGAACAAGGAGGTGTCTACATCAGAAGGTGCTAGTATATGCGACCTATCAGAACAGGGTTCTACATCCGCTTCTGCTCTCACATCTTCTGTTCGTTCAACTTTGGTTGATATTGGCCCGATCAAATTTGCTGCAGCAAAGCCGAAATCAAATTGTGGCAGAAAGGCGATGAAGCCAGTTATTTTAACTTTTCCTCAAAAAAGTTCGAAGCTTCTTGAAGCAGCAAAGAAAAATGATGATACGAAGAAGAAGAAGCATATCGCAAAAACCAACATGCAAAAAGCCGTCGTTGTCAGGAACCCTCTTCAGAAGAAGAAGACCGAGACTTCTGCTTGTTGTGTTCGGAATTGATGCGAAAAAAATTGAATTCTAACAATTCAATTCATTACAACAAATGCGACCGGCCATATCACTTGAAATGCGGTTACATGGGCTGTCGAAACTGTGACTGCGACCTCGATATTAGCGATAAACAATAAATTTTTATTCGTTTTTTCACTCATTTTTCATTGTATTTTTTCATTAATTTTTGAGCCACAAATAAAAGAATTTTGTATTGGATTTGATGACTTTTATTCACTACTAGCTTTTTCCCGGCTGCACCCAGCAACTACATCGGAATATAATAATTTTATTAAAAACTTTTCTTCGACCCATAGTATGACACCACTGTAATTTTTCACCGCCCGTTACAGTTTCCCAGTAGCAGAACATCACCAAATATTAACTCCATGTTAAGTTTGTATGTAAGTACTGTTACTTTTACTTATAACACTATTCGATATTACAAATTTCAATTGTATGGGTGGAGCCACACCCTCTTATACAATGTCCATTCCAGTTTTCGAGTAGATAGATATTACCCAGTTTTAGCACAGTTGCTGACAGTGAGCAAATAAAATAAATTACCAAATTGTAGCCTAATACGGCCAAAACCGTTGGAAATATAGCAATTGTATTGATTTGTGGGCGGTAAAAAGGAGTGTGGCAACCCAGTACAGTTGCCGACAGTGAGCATACAAACTAAATTACCGAATTTTAGTCTAATACCACCAAAACCTTCTGATATATAGAAATTTTATTGATTTGTGCATGGTAAAAGGGGGTTTGGCAACCCAGTTTTAGTACAGTTATCAACAGTGAGTATATAAACTAAATTATTCTAACATGAAAAATAAGTTAAACGTTATTTTTAATAACATAGCTCGTTATGTGTATGGGTTATGGCGTTTTGATCACATGACTGTATTTGCAAAACAAATGTATCGAATGTCTTTTAGTAATTTGTTAAACTTTCGCGCGGGGTTTTGCTATGGATCTGCAACAATTTTTTAACATAATCGGAGAAAAATCGCGGCTTTTAACTTGTTTGGAGGCAAATAAAACATGTTTGTGAATGACGTTGCAAATAAAGTTTTATTCAAAATTATCAAGAATTTGTTCAGGCCGGAAGATAATATCTTTGTGACACCTAAATAGAGAGAGAGTTTGCAGAAAAAGTTCATTAAAAATGTGTGATGTTTAGTTTCAACAAAGTTTTTCTGTATGCACTCTTTGGTTTTAGCAACAATTTGTTCAGATACAAACGAAATATGTTCGGAAATATTGTTGCAAGTAAATCTTGTTCGGATCCGAACATACTTTGTTTAAAATTAAAAGAGCAAAAAGAGAGCAGTTTGCTTAATATTTCAGACTCTAAACAACATTTCTTTGCATCTAAATGTAAAATATTTACAAAAATTGAAAGAAATAAGAAAAATTAAAATTACAAAACAAATTTGTTTGTGTCTGAACGATAAATGTTCGAAATTTTAACAAAACGTTTGGAAGTTTGGCAACGTCTTTCGAAATTTGCAGCGTCTTTTGAAATTTGGCAATGTTGTTGAATGAAATACATGTTGAAAGTGTTAATTGCCTTGGAGAAGCTGAAGTAATTCTGTGTAAGTATATTAATTTGTTAAACGTAAGTAATTTGTTATTGATATTACTTTTCTAATTATTTCATTGTTTAGATTAGGATTAAATAAACTATAAATGAAAATTCTTATTCAAGTCACTTATTGTGAATACAAATTATTTGTCGACATTCCTGAAGGAAACTGAGTACAGATTTGGAAGCAGTGTTCAAAGTACATATAGGAATAATAATGAATTTATCGGATTCAAAATTTTCAGACAAGTATTATTTAACCAAACATGTCTTAGTATTGAGCACTACTATTTTTTGCACACAGCTGTAAATCCTTGATTTGCTACACAATTACCAATTTCGTTTAAGATTATCTGAGCTCTTCAGCATCGGCGTCAACAATAAGCCCTTTACGTTCCTTGGATTTTACGGAAACTGGCTCAGATACTGATTTTAATACAACTATTATATCAGATCCACAAAATGTTGAAGTTCATGTACTTTGTCCCTTACCTGATACGAACTCAATTGGAAATCTACCAGTAATAGAAAAACAAGGGCAAGTATTGCAAAATAAAGTAAAATCAATATTGCCAAAGCTATAATTGACGAATGTCTCCAAAGTTTTCCTAATAGATTGTAAGTAATGTTATAATTTGTATTATATGTATGTATTTATAATAATATTTTAATAAAAATGCGCTGAAATATTTAACAATAGCAATAATATCCTTTTTTTTTGAAACAGACTCATTCAAATAATATTTGTTTGAAACGTAAGTAAACTTCTTTAATGTGCAAAACTATAATATTCGGATAACTGCATGATGCAAACAATGTATGTTTGTACCTGAACATTTTATTTTTAGGTGCAAAAATGTTATGTTCTGGTAACTGATTGATTTAAACAATGTTTGTTTGTACCTGAAAATTTTCTTATTTAGGTCCAAAACTATTATATTCGGATAACTGAATGATGCAAACAATGTTTGTTTGATCTGAACAATTCCTTTTTAAGGTGCAAAAATGTAATGTTCTGGTAACTGTTTTATTCAAACAATGCTTGTTTGTACCTGAACAACTCCTTTTTGTAGTGCAAAAATGAAATGTTCTGGTAACTGATTGAAGCAAACAAATATTGCTTACTCACAAACATTATGTTATTGTACATCAAGAGAGAGAGAGAGAGAAGAATTTGCATATTATATCTGCAAATAGAGAGTGAGAGCATGTATTTCTGCAAAGTCCCAGGCGTTCTCAATACACTCCACTTCATTTAAATAACAACAGCAAAAACTGTATTAGTTACTGCGAATTTTTGATCAACCAAGCAAAACAAAGAGATGCAATAATTTTTTTAGATATTTTATTTTATTGTTCATTATAATCGACAAAAATTTTTTCTTTAAAAAATGTTCTTGGAATTTATTTATTATATTTAGAAAAAAAACTGCTGGAAAACTAAAAAAAAAATAGTTCATTTGAATAACAACGGCAAAGAAAAGTTTGGAAAACATAAAAGTTATTCACTAAATTAGATTTTTTTGCTAATAACTAAAGAGTGATTTTTTAAGTGCCTGATAACTTTTTTTTAAAAAAAAACGCATAAAATTTGCAAAATCTCATCGGTTCTTTATTTGAAACGTTAGATTGGTCCATGACATTTACTTTTTGAAGATAATTTCATTTAAATGTTGACCGCGGCTGCGTCTTAGGTGGTCCATTCGGAAAGTCCAATTTTGGGCAACTTTTTCGAGCATTTCGGCCGGAATAGCCCCAATTTCTTCGGAAATGTTGTCTTCCAAAGCTGGAATAGTTGCTGGCTTATTTCTGTAGACTTTAGACTTGACGTAGCCCCACAAAAAATAGTCTAAAGGCGTCAAATCGCATGATCTTGGTGGCCAACTTACCGGTCCATTTCTTGAGATTAATTGTTCTCCGAAGTTTTCCCTCAAAATGGCCATAGAATCGCGAGATGTGTGGCATGTAGCGCCATCTTGTTGAAACCACATGTCAACCAAGTTCAGTTCTTCCATTTTTGGCAACAAAAAGTTTGTTAGCATCGAACGATAGCGATCACCATTCACCGTAACGTTGCGTCCAACAGCATCTTTGGAAAAATACGGTCCAATGATTCCACCAGCGTACAAACCACACCAAACAGTGCATTTTTCGGGATGCATGGCCAGTTCTTGAACGGCTTCTGGTTGCTCTTCACTCCAAATGCGGCAATTTTGCTTATTTACGTAGCCATTCAACCAGAAATGAGCCTCATCGCTGAACAAAATTTGTCGATAAAACACATTTCGAACCGAACACTGATTTTGGTAATAAAATTCAATGATTTGCAAGCGTTGCTCGTTAGTAAGTCTATTCATCATGAAATGTCAAAGCATACTGAGCATCTTTCTCTTTGACACCATGTCTGAAATCCCACGTGATCTGTCAAATACTAATGCATGAAAATCATAACCTCAAAAAAATCACCCTTTATTTGTTTTGACGTGTTCCTTATCGTTTAGTAATGAGTGTTGCCTCCATGGTGCTTTATAACCTCAAAAATGCGACTGGGAATAGAATCGTAGAGAGTTTTAAGGTAATCTAATGAAATCTCGTCCCAAGCGGTCTCGATTGCATGGATCAACGATGGAATGTCTTCATATTGCTTACCTCCTTCATAAACTTTCCGTGAAAGCCATCCCCAAACGTTTTCCACTATGTTTAAGTCGGGTGAGTAGGGTGGCCAGTCCATCAGCGTCACATTTTGTACACTTATCCAGGATTTTACCGCTCTGGCATTGTGTATCGGAGCGTTATCCTGCTGGAAAATCCAAGGCAAAGGTCCAAAGATGTTACTGCATTCCGGAAAAGCTTGTTCGAGAATATTCTTGTATTCTTCTGCATTCAGTTTTGTCGTTTTAAATTGTAGTTTAATTTGGCCATAGTATGATATGGCACCCCATACCATAATTCCACCAATGCGGCTGTGTCGACGGCTTAGCATTACTTCCTCTTTTCTTATGTCATGGTAATAGAAGTTAAACCCATCAGGACCATCAAGGTTAAATTTTTTTTCATCAACCGTGTGCCATTCTGTATTCCACGTCATGTGAACTTTAGCAAAATCCAATCGTTTTTCTTTGTGAATGGTCTTTAATACAGGTTTTTTTTTTAGTTTCATTCTTTGGATATGCGGAGCATCCACAATCAAGCGCCGGACAGTCGAAATACTAGGAGAAACTCCGGCTTTTGCCTTTATTTTTGGTACGGAATCAGGGGCATTCGATGCTATTCTTAAAATTGCGCGCTTATCTGCTGCCGATAAGACACTTGCTGGTCTTCCTTTCATATTTTTCCCATATGAATTCTTGTTTTTTATGTAATTGAAGACAACACGAGCACTTCTTCCGATTTTCTCTCCAATTTTTCTGAAGGATAACTTTTATTCGAAATAGGCTTAAATTTTTCCTCTTTCTTCTCCAGTTAATGGCTTTCCTCGTCCCATTTTAAAAGATTTATTATTTTATGAGATGCAATTTATCAAACTAATTAAAACTGAACACTCTGCGTAACACAATCGCTAAGAAATATCAAAATCCAGCTTCTGTTGTTATTCATATGAACTATTTCAAAAGCACATTTTTTGCTATTTCGGTACGAATGCGTACACAGCAAACGTAACGGGACTTTTTTATTCTTCTTTTGCACATTTTCTTAAACCAGTGTGGTCAACTAATATAAAATGTAAGTACATACAAATCGGTTTTTGTTAGTTTTCTCACAATGTCAATTGTTAGCATTGGTTATCACTGTTGTTATTTAAATGAACTAGAGTGAAATTTTCTGCGTGTGCTCACGATACTATTTTCTACGTCTTCTTCAGATACATATAAAGAACCCCAATCAAGCGATGAGCAAATGTCTTCAGAAATATCATCAGGAAAAATAGTTAATGGTTCAAAATTTGACTCAAAGAAATTAGCAAAAAGATTATCACTTTCGAGAGTATTTTTAGAGCAAAACATGCTATTAGGAATATTAGAGCTTTTTTTAGAATTAACAAAACTCCAGAAAGCTTTAGGATTCGTTTTTATATTCGTTTCAAAATTTTGAATATACTGTTTGTATAAAAATGTATCCAAAAATTAAATTCTCCTATATATTGTCTATATTTAATAAAGTATTCTATATTTTTGGACGAAACCCATTTTTATAGAATTTATTCCGAAGATTTTTTAACTTCAAAAGACCAGGGTTTTACCAAGGCTGTTAAAACTTTGCGTGCGTTTTTTAGGAACGTGCTCACAAAAAATTTTTAAGATGAATGCTTTCAAAGTCTTAAAGGATTCTTGAACATTACAAAAAGCAAACTCATTATACCAACTAATGTTTTGCAACAAGTTATTCAAAAGATCAAAATTACAATTATTGAAATTAAGATTATATTCGTTTTTAACTTTAGTTTAGACTCACTACTAAGAAAATTATAAAATTCCAGTTCTAAACATAAAGGAATGTGATGTATGCTTAATGGAGATACAGGAAATCCCGACTCATTTAAAGTTAAATTAATATTTTTACTTATAAATACTAGATCTAATACTTTGTTAAGTTTATAATTACAACTATTGATCTGTAATAAATCTAATTCTAAGATACTGTCTACAACAAATACCTCAAGTTCACTATTTACATTCAAGGGCACTAATCCTTCACCTGCAGATACTTGAGACCAGTTTATTCTGCTTAGGTTGAAATCTCCCAGTATACATAGTTGATGAATACAACTTAAATTTAGTGCGAGATTTTCTATCTTTTCCACTTGAGCTTTGTATAGATCAAACGCACTGTTTGGTGGAATATAGGAGGCACATATAAGTAGCACATCAGAGGAGCCGCGAACAGCAACACACAATTGATCTAACAGAGGGTCTGCGTTTTTCAAGATACACGCTGTTGCTTGGAACATAGAATTTACAGCGATGAGGACTCCACCACAACGGCTGCAACCAAATTTGCCATCATCACGATTTTTCCGGAATACATGAAAAATATTTGGATCAAAAAACGCTTCCGAGAAAAAGTCGGAGTTTAGCCAAGTCTCAGTTATTACATATACATCATATTCTTTTTGGGAAGTTGCCACAAATATTGAACTAGTTTTCGTTCGCATACCAGATACATTTTGGTAGGATATTTTTATCTATCAACTTTATTTAAAATTTTTGTTGCTGGACCCTTGCTCTTCGAAAAAATTGAAAAGAGCTTACTTTGACATCAGCAGGCCAAAGAGATGCTTTGAAACTTCATTAAAGAGAGAGGTTAAAACTCCCAATTTAAAACTCGCTCTTTTAATCGAGTCTTTCAGTGCAACTTTTTTTACTAGCTTGTGAAAATATAGATTATGCATTTCAGCATTAGAATGTTTCACAACATAATTTAAAATATTATATTCAGAGACATATGGCATGAAAGATAATATGTGTAGCCATTTCATATCATCAGCGACAGCAAGCTCAGAGTTCAAGCTTTGACCAACAATAATTTCATTGTTATTAATTTGTTTTTTCTTTTGAGACAAATTGTTGTTTGAGCGCGAGAGAGCAGCAGTAGATCCATAGACAACGTATAGAGTTTCAGAAACAACAACATCAGCCACCGCAACAGTAAAAGCAGTGCATTGAGATGCAGAAATAGCCAGAACAGCACCTTGAGACAGTGAAACAGCCTTATTAACCATAGCAGAAACTGAAGCATCCAAAACCGGTTTGTTTCCACTTGACGATTCTAATATTGCGGGCGAAACAACATTAGCATTCGATTTAGCTCTTTGTTTGGTAGACTCATTAGTGGCAGATATTAGCGACTAATAATATTAGTTCGCGCACTTCCGTAACCAAATTTAAGACCGAACTAAAATTAAAATTTTGATTAGTGTTCATTATCTTCTAAGTTCAAACACGATTTGTGATATTTATTTTTACAAATATGATAGCAAAAAATTTAATCTTTAGCAGTAAATTTGTTGCACAGAACACACCGAGATCTCAGATGAGACATTATTACCAACTAATAGGTTACGCAGTCATAACAAGAATTTTTGACAACCTAAAACATAGCTTTTAATAGCGAAAGTGGTTTCAGTTTTACGAAAAATTTTATTAACTGTTTGTCATAAAAAATAGACCCCAGTGATTTTTTAAAGAATTTCTTTTTAATGTTGTTTTTATTCTGTTTATAGAACAGTTAAGCTCCAAGAATAATTTATGTGTAAAAATTACACCAATATCTCTTTCCAATCAAAAGATACCGCTATATTAAAATCTGTTTCCCTCGGCATCTCTTTGTTAATAAATCAACGAAAGTATTTGATTTTGTTCTTTCTTAACTTCTGTTTATGAAATGTTTATTGCAAAACATGCTTTGAAAATTGTTTGGTTTAATGTGCACACGTTTAAGCTGACATGATGAAAAGTAACACGCGCACATAAACTAGGTCAACTTTTGCCTGTTACAAGAGCTTAATTGTGCAATAATTAAATTTACAAGAAATATATTTAACCCTTTCAGACCCGACGCTTATCTACTGAACATTTTCTCATGATTTTTGGAATGTATGAGCGTTATATGGTATGAAAATATTCTCAATGTTTAGGTTTCGCAATTTACATATCCTTCAAGGATTTTCAGGACACGCACAATTGATCACAATCGTTTAAAACTTTACCTGAAACCCATTTTTTTAGCAACAAATGATTCAAATTTATTTGAAACATCAAAATTTATTATTTTTTTAAGTTCAAATGCATTAATTTCACTAGTTTTAAACTGTTTATATTTTTGTAATTGAAGACACAACTTACCTCTGCGAATCATTTTGACAAAACTAAAAAGTTTATCAAGAATTCCACGTGTGTTCAAGTAACGGTAAAGTGAATCGCGGAACAGTGAGAAACAAAAGTAAGCAATAACAAGCACAATCGATTCATTTCGTTCTTTATAACATTCGTTAAATAAAAGTGGAAATATTAGAGATAGAACCCACCCGCACAAACGATGCATCACGGTCTGAAAGGGTTAATAAGCAAAAACTAAAATATGGGTCAACCACAGTTTAGGTGACTTACACACTTACAAAAACTGCTAAGTTTTTTTTTAACATATGCAATAACAATCGAGTTTAGCTACTAAAGCTTTTTTGCACATTCTCATCATTACGCATTTTTTAAAGGATAAATGATACTAGTGGCTCAAAATAAGTAAATGTGGGAAAAATTTACCCACCAATATATGGTTGGGCTCAAGTACAGCACTAGACGTCACGACTAACCATGCAAAGACATAACCATGCAATTACACAATAGTTTTTAATCTACTTTTGAGTTGACCTTTAGACAAGTTAACATCAAAAAAGCTACAATTGTTAACTAATTTACTCATACGGTTTAATGGAGCAGTTAACATATAATTTGTTCTACTAAATGGTAAGTAAATTAAATTATTATTATTATTATTATAAAAAAGCTTAGTATAAGTACACTTAGAACTAAGTTCTATTATAGTACAAAATTGTTTAAGTATAACAACCAAAGGCAAGTAAAAATACTTAACTAAAAATAGTTTAATTTAATTTGGTTAAAACAACTTAATCTTAACATAGTGAAAATGAATATAAATAAAAAAATATAATAAAACAAAAATTAATAATATTATGAGTTTAATAAATGAGAGATAAAGAGAAAAAAGAAAATAAAAAAAAAGATAAAAAGATATAGAGCAGTTTATTAATGAGAAATAGAGAAGAAAGAAAGAATAGATTGCCTAAAAATTTCCCTTCCTACGATTTCTCTTAACCTTCGAGGCAAGGCATTCCATAGTCTAATGGCACTAATGAAGAACAGGCGGGAGGTACTTAGCGAATTATTCCTAGGAACAATCAGAATATGACTTCTTCTAGACAAGCAAAATTGAAGTTTATCATACAGATATACTGGGGTTTTTTTATGAATGAGCTTATGCAGGTATATGCAGTTTCTTGCATTAACATAGGCAGTTAGATCGCATCCAAGAATTGCATTTCTGAAAGTGAAGAGATGGTCAAATCTTCGTAAGCCATATACGTAACGTGTAGCATAATTATAAGCAATTTCAAGTTTTAGCCGGGAGGATGAGTCGTATTTACAGTAGACTATTTCTGAGTAAGTTATCAAAGGTAAAATCAGTTGCAACACCAGCTTACGTTTTATGCCAACAGGAGTGACACAAGCAGACATTCTTAAATTACGTAGGACATAATAAACTTTTTTGACTACACTATTTACATGATCAACACAAGACAACGAAGAGTTAATATGGAAACCAAGATTTACAATTTTTGATACAACAGTTAATTTGCATGCTACAATAAAAAGGTCAGGGACGTCATGTATGATAGCCTTATATTTGCAAATCGGAAGAACGTACGATTTCGATGCATTAAGTTGAAGGCCATTGCTGATTGCCCACCCATGAACGCTACTGAGATCTTCATTCATCCTAGAGCAAAGATCGTCAAGAAGCCCAGTTCGTCGCGAAAGATACAGCTGAACATCATCCGCATATGCATGAATAGATGCATGTCTGCAGACACCAAAAACGTCGTTAATAAATATTGATAACAGTAGAGGACCAAGTATAGAACCTTGTGGAACGCCACTTAATACTAATTTATATTGCGAGAACAATTGACCGACTTTAACCTTTTGAGACCTATTACACAAATAACTAGACAATAGCTTGACAGCACTATTACAGAAACCAAACAAAGTCTTCAATTTTGCATTACTACTACTCAATTGTTAGCATTACTACTGCTTCTACTTACTTACTTACTTATCTGGCGCTTACAACCGTAGGTCGGTTTTGGCCTCGTGTAAGAAATTGCGCCAGCCATTTCTGTTCTGCGCTTGCTGGCGCCAGTTGGAAATACCAAGCGTGGTCAGGTTATCCATCACCTAATCCTTCCAACGAAGATGTTGGCGTCCTCTTCTGCGGGGACCACCACCGGCCACCGATTCGAATATTTTTTTCGCTGGAGCGTCGTTTTCCATTCGCTCAACATGACCTAACCAGCGGAGCTGCTCGATTTTAATGCGCTTAACTATGTCGGTGTCAGCGTACAGCTCATACAGCTCGTGGTTCCATTGAATTCGGTACTCGCCATTGACGCAGATTGTACCGAAGATCTTACGAAGGATCTTTCTCTCGAAGGCTCCCAAAGACTTTTCATTAGAACTGCTCAACGTCCAGGTTTGTGCTGCATATAATAGGACGGGCATGATTAGTGACTTATAGAGCGTGAGTTTTGTTCGTCCAGAGAGGGCTCTGCCTCTCAATTGCCTACTTAGCCCAAAGTAACACCTGTTGGCAAGAGTTATCCTTCGTTTTATCTCAATACTGACATCGTTGAAAGAGTTAATGCTGGATCCCAGGAAGACAAAGTCCTTAACAACCTCGAAGGAGATGTTGTCAACAGTGACGTGGTTTCCAAGACGCTGGGACTGTTTATTTTTTGACACTAGGTATTTCGTCTCATCTGCATTCACTGCAAGACCCATTCGACTCGACTCTTTCGCTAATCAGGAGAACGCTGCACTGAATTCGCGAGTATTATGGCCAATAATACCGATATCATCAGCATACGCCAGCAGCATAATACTTTTGTAGAATATCGTGCCACTGCGTCTCAAATCAGCAGCTCGGATGATATTCTCCATCGTTAGGTTGAAAAAGTCGCACGTTAAGGAATCACCTTGTCTGAAACCTCGTTTGGTATCGAATGGGGGAGTGAGATCCTTCCCGATCTTAACTATGCTGCAGGTGTTGCTCAGTGCCATTCTGCAAAGACGGATGAGCTTTGCAGGAATACCAAATTCAGACATAGATGATTCCTTATTGGACTGTCGAAGACAGCTTTATAATCGACAAAAAGATGGTGTGTGTTCGATTTGTTTTTCTAGTGTCTTTTCCAAGATTTGTCGTAGCGTAAATATCTGGTCTATGGTGGATTAACCAGGTCTGAAGCCACACTGATAAGGTCCAATCAGCTGGTTTACGATGGGCTTCAGTCTTTCACATAATACGCTCGACAGGACCTTATATGCGATATTAAGAAGGCTTATCCCACGGTAGTTGGCGCAAATTGTGGGATCGCCTTTCTTGTGGATTGGGCAGAGCACACTGAGGTTCCAATCGTTTGGAATGCATTGTTCCGACCATATTCTGCATAGAAGCTCATGAATGCATTTGAATAGAGCTTCGTCTCCATTCTTGAAGAGCTCAGCAGGTAATCCATCGGCTCATGCGGCTTTGTTGTTTTTAAGCCGAGCTATAGCTTTCAAGACTTCACTATGGTCGGGCAGCGGAACTTCAACGCTGTCGTCCACAATTGGGGTTTCCGGGTTATCATCTCTATTGGTGGGATTGTTGTCGTCGTCACCATTCAGAAGCCTAGAGAAGTGTTCCATCCACATCATCAGTTTACTCTGGGTATCTGTCACACATGATCTGATCTGATACAATGGGTATCAGATTCCCATTTTCATCCTTGCAGGAAGAGGCCCCGGTCTTGAAACCATCGGCCAGGCGTCTTATTTTTTCGAAAAATTTTCGAACCTGATTCCTGTCACCATACATCTCAATTCTCTCACACTCACGCATTTCCGTTTCTCTTTTCTTTCGCATGAAAATGCGTCTCTTTTCCCTCCTCTTCTCTTTGTATCGCTCCTTAGCAGCACGCGTTGCAACCGACTGCAGGCTGGCTTGTAATGAAACTACTCATGTCTGCATATCAAACTCTTCTGAGTATTTTCTTTATTTCTTAGTCTTAAGCTAAACAGTGGTGAATATACTTATTCTAGGTTATTAAGCTGAACAGTGGTGAATATACGTATTGTAGATTATTAAGCTAAACAGTGGTGAATATACTTAGTAACAATAATGCCAATGTAAATTATTGTTATTACGTTAAGGTGCTGTTACACCTCCCTTCCAAAGAAAAGAAACAGGTAGGTTAGTTGATCAATCTTCCTCCCTGTAGCGTTTCTTTGTTAGGGCTAAAATCTTAATTGGTTTGAGTGAACGAATTCCTTTACGATAGGGTTCATAACATTGTATGTATGATCACTAAGTTTCATACATACAATGATCCATTCGTATCACTATATTTCCTTCCGCATTATAAGATTCGTTCATTCATAGCAATTTAATCGAGAAAAAGAGATACAAATAATATTAATAAACAATCGCATTTCTAAAAATTCGTTCATCCGTAGCAACTTAATTCAGGAAAATATATAAAATATATATTAGAACTAAATAGAAAAAAAAATTAGCATATTTAATGCACAATTTTGTTGATGTCAAATATTTCATTTGTTTTTTATTGTTTTTTTGTTTTTATATATATACTTATAAATAGTTACAAGAGATTTAGATTCATATTTTATAGATAAGTATTAATAAGAATGTTTTACAGTGAGTGTGTTTTTTTTCATCATAATGTATCATAATACATGTGTTCTTAAAAATATGTTCTTATGTATTTCTTATTTAGGTACTAAAGCTAAAGGAATATTTAAACTGTGATTACAAAATTTGCTTTTTCTTTGTTTTTTTTTTTTTGTATATTTCTCTATTTTTTTTTTTTTTGGTTTTTGTGTTTTATATAATCGTTAAATTAGTAGTTTCCTTAATTTTGATGCGCAACATTGTAAAAATAAAGATATTAATATTTATTAATCTGCTTTTCTTAGCCTGTTTTTATGTATAACTTTTTCTTTCTTTTTTGCTTTGTCGTAAATACTAATGTTAACTCCATCAACGCTTTTAACTAAATATGGGCCTTGATAAATACTTTGGTGTTTGTCGTATGGTTCTTTTTGAACTAAAACGCTATCATTCTCTCTCAAGATTAATGGTTTCGCATATCTGTCATACAATTGTTTGTTTTTTAATTTGTGTTTGTTTATTAAATCTTTGACTAATATGTGTGTCTTTTGTAAACGATATTTCACCTCCTTTGAATAGGTGTCTACGTTATAAATTGGGTCAATAGATTGTTTTTTTAACCTCTTGTGGCAATGTTTGCCATAAACTAATTCGAAAGGCGTTAATTTATTATCAAATTTAAGGTATGTATCCCAATCAGAAACATTTTCGTTTAAATATGCACGAAGATATTCGTTGAAAACTCTATGATTACGTTCTACGGTCGCCACGGTTTCATGTTGATGTGCTGTTGAAAAATCATGTCTTATTTTTAAAAATTTATTCAATTCAGAAAAAATTTCATTTATGGATTCAGTGCCCAAATTGGATTTTATTGAGTTCATTGTGCCATAAACAAGCACAAAACTTTCAAAAATTGCTCTAGCAACTGTTTTTGCACTTTTGTCAGGTATTGCAATTGTCACTAAATACTTGGTTAAGTCGCATATCAACGTAAGAGCGAACTTGTTGCTAAAATGTGTTTCGGGTAATGGGCCTATAGTATCAATTACAACCACATCAAATGGTTGAGTTGGAGTCGGAGTGAAGACCAAGTGTTCTTTACCACCCGGCCTTACTTTGTTAACCCTACATTTTTCACATAGTTTAACGAATTTAGAGACATCTCGAGTCATATTTTTCCAGTAGTATTGAGTTCTAAGTTTTGCATACAATTTTTTGATTCCACAATGTCCTCCGCATATTGGATCATTATGAAAAATTGTCATTAGTTGTTGTTTTTTTTCATTATCAAGTATCGTCTCAACTGGGTTTGTTAATAAAATTTCTAGTATTTCTAATAGTTTGTTACCATGGTTTTTAAGTTCTGTTGCAGAAAAGTATTTAAAAAATATATCATCCTTTGGCCATTCTATTTTTTTTATGTTGTTGTTGCCGGCTTCACATTGTAGCCTCAAAAGCAAATCGTCTAAATTAAATGTTTCGTTAACAATAACAACACTGATTAATAGAATTTTTTTCGCTTGATATGTGCGTAAATATAAAAATTTGAAATTTTATTGTTTACGTTATATTTTATCTGAGATCTGATTCTAGGTATTTTAGTAGTGAATTCGTATGTAAATTTATCATAAACTAATATTTTGTCAATTGCACCATCCTTTTTTTGTGAAAAACTTTGTGAATTTAATTTGGTTGCTTGTTTAGTCATTCCACGAGTTGTCACCATTAAAACAGAATTGCTAGTATTTTTTATATCATCAATTGTAATACTTGAGAGTGCATCAGCACCAACGTTTGTTTTGCCCTTAATGTATTCAATATTGAAATTGTATTCCGATAGTACTAGTCTTATTCTAGAAAGTTTTGAAGCTGGATCTTTCATATTAAAAAGATAAACTAAAGGTCTATGGTCTGACCTGACAGTAAAATTTGTGCCATAAACATATGGTCGAAATTGTTTTATGGCAAAATAAATAGCTAACAACTCCAATTCTATGATTGGCTTCTTTTGCTCAGATTTATTGAAAGACTTTGAAGCAAAGCATACTGGCAAATCATTACAATTATGGTCTTGACTCAATATTTCCCCCACATCCAATCTTTGATGCGTCAACTGTAATAACAAACCTTTTGTGGAAATCTGGATATTGCAACAATTTCGGAGATGTTAAAACTGACTTTAATTTCTCAAATGCTGCTTCACATTCATTGCCCCACGTAAATTTCACACTTTTCCGACTTAAATTATTTAAGGGGAGATACGCAGTCAGAACTTTTTTTTTTCCAAAATTTTTTTTACATTTTCTTAAAGCCTTAAGTCTCAAGAATATGTGGTGAAAATTTCAAGTCAGTATCTAAAAAAAATAACTAAGTTATAGCATACCTAGTGAACCGCCTTCTAGAGCGCGCAGTGCTGGCGCTTATTTTCAAACGCGTTTTTCTCGAAAACATTTTTTCAAAGTCGGTGACCAAGATTTCTCGAAGCTTAGTGAACCGATCGTTTTGATTTTTTCGGAGGTTTATTGTACACATAATAATCTCGTACTTATCATAGGATTTTTTTTTTGTTTAGATTCGTTCATTTTTTATAGGCAAAACTATGACGAATTTTTGGTCGAAAATCGTTTTTTTACGTTCGAAAGTCCGCCATTTTGTGAAAAATCAATATTTTCAAAAACGGCTATGACAAGTACGAGTTTTAAGTATCTACTTTAATAGTATATTTCATTTTTTTGTTTCAGATGAATTAAGGAGGAGCAATCTTGGTCACCGCATTTCACCTTTTTTTCAGAGTGCTCTACAAAAACTGCTGTATCGACCTTAATATTAAATTTTTTTTAATAAAAAAAAAACTAAAAATACTGTTGAATGTGTATATTTTTAGATATAAAAACCCTCATTTAAAAATATCCCATAGGTTTCCTTAAAAAAATTCACAAACATGACCTTTTTTTTCGGCCTCTGGCTGCGTTGCTCCCCTTAATGGTGCTGCCCACAATGCAAAATTCGGTATAAATCTGCGGTAATAGTTTGCAAAAGCAACGAATCGCTTAACAGAATCTTTGTCAATGGGTTTTGGATCACTTTGAATAGCGTGTATTTTGGAATTGTCTGGTAAAAGACCATCAGCAGTACACTTGTGACCCAGAAATGTTACTTCTGGTCGGAAAAAGTTGCACTTATATGGACTTAACTTGAGATTAAATGACCTGCAAGTATCAAAAACTTCTGATAAATTTTTTATGTGATGCGCTTCACTACAACCGATAACAATAACATCATCAACATAGAGGAATGCTTGGTTAGGTGATAGACCTGAAAATGCGGTCGACATCATTCGTGTAAAAGAATTTGGAGCAACATTCAATCCGAAAGGCAGAACTTTCCAACGAAAAGAACCTCTATCCGTAATAAACGAAGTTATATCTCATGAATCTTCATGAAGAGGTATCTGGTGAAATCCCGAAAACAAATCCAGTGTCGAAAAATATTTGGCCCTCCCAAGGTTGTCTAAGATGTCATCAACGCGAGCAAGTGGAAATCTATCGGCAACTAATTTTTTATTAACCGCTCGAAAATCTACGCACATACAATATGATTTTTGGTTATTTTGATCCTTTTTTGGAACCAGAATTAATGGACTGTTAAAATTGGAATAGCTGGGTTCTATCAAATTGTTCTGCAATAAGTTGTCTACTTGTCTATTTATTTCCTCCCTCTGTGAATACGGCAGTCGATAATTTTTAATATAAACAGGTGTTTTATCAACTAATCTAAGCTTCTGCTCGTAGAAATTGTTTAGTGTCATGCGGTCACTCTTTAATGCAAATATGTCAGCGTACTGAAGGCACAAATTCAATAGTTTGCTCTCAGCATAATCAGGCATTTGGTTTTTGAGAATCGATATCAATTCGGTTGTACGATTCACATCAGACGAGATTTTGTTTATCATGAATACATTGTAATTGGAGAGGTTTTCTGTTCGAAGGGTAGAATTTTTTACGTATCTTAATTGGTTTGTTGTATTTATAAATTTTATAATTGGAGAATTCGTATCGACGACACACTTTGCTGTAAATACGCCACTACAAATTTCCTGTGAATCAATGAAAACTGGCTGTGAGCATTTGCCCAAATTAAAGATACGATAAACTTCACACCTTGGTGGAATAACAAAAGTATCATTGCTTGTACCATGCAAAATTGGTAGATCTAGCCTTGATTTGCCTATACATAATGAGATAGAATCGGTTTCATAGCTGATGTTGCATTTATATAATTTTAAAAAGTCTTTTCCAAGTATACCATCTGACGGTATATTAAAATCATCTTCTACAAGATGCAGAGTATGTGGGATTAAGAAATCAGATATAAACAGGTTAGTAGTTATTGTACCTAAAGTTGAAATAGTATTTGCCGTTACGCCAGTTATGTTGATTATCTCATTGCTATTTATTTTTGTGTAGTTCTTAATACTAGAACGTTTAACTAATGATATGTCTGCCTGTGTATCAACAAGAAAAGTAGAAAGCTTGTTTGAGTCAGTAAAATTAATTTCAATATAATCTGCATAGTTTAAGTTTAGGCAGTAAATTGCTTTTCTTGGGCTGTCTTGATTTAATTGTCTTGGTTTTTTTCCCCCAGCATACGCTGCTGAGGGGCATTCACGTTTAAAGTACGAATGCTTGCATGTCTGTGGCGATTATTATTAGAGCGAACGCTGTTATTGAAACTATTGCTGTTATTAGTGGATTGATTATTTCTCTGGTTGTTATTGTTGCGAAAATTATTCCTGTGGCCTGGAAAATTACTGTAACTGCGATTAGAACTATACCTAAAATTGGCATTTCCACGATAATTATTTGAAAAATTATTTCTGTGCCCCCGAAAGTTATTAAGATGATAGTGTCCATTGCCACGATGATTGTTGTATGTATTGTTAGAACGCGTACGAAATGAAAGCACTTGTCGCTCTTTTACTTCGTTGGTTTGCTCAACAATCAACTTCGCTACAACATCTTTTGAATCTGTGAATGTTGAAGACGCTAATATGGATTTTACTAAATCCGAATTAGCATTCAATCTACAAACATTAACCGTTTGTTCAACCGACATTTCGTGTGCTTTTGCCTGGTTAATTCCTTCAATTATTAAAGAACGTTCTAAGGAGTCAGATAACTCTTCGACTTGCTAAGCAAAATCTGAATAATTATTATTTCTAACTTGAAGTGACGCAATTTTGCCAGCTACCACCTTAGAGCTGTCCGGCTTGATACGATTACGTAGCGCGATCTTTATGTCATTAATTGCACTTATGTTTGTAGGCAGAGCTGCACGAGCTTTGCCTTCTAACTTTGATTTAAGAAAGGCTATAAAAGTAGCCGTCAAGCTCGCGTCCGTCAAATCTTCAATCAAGTTTATTTTGTCAATAAATGATTCGAGTGCCAATGGATCTCCGTTGAAATTGTCACGTATTATTGAAGAACACATGTGTATAAACGCTTTCTTTTGTTCGGTTGTAGCCATCTCGGCGTAATTTTTTTCAAGGCTTAAACTAAATGAAATATTTTGTACACTTGTGGTTGAATAATTTGTGTATGGCGTGTCATTCAGGGCTGGTAAAGAAGGGCAAAGTTTAAAACAAGTTTCTTTTGATTTTGCATCAGTAAGCTCATCGCTAAACTCAGTTATGTCTGCGTCAACTAAAGCTATCAAATTTGGATACTGTGGGATTCTTATGTTAAGCTTTAATCCACTAAAACACTCGACTAATAACTCTCTATATCGTAAAATTTTAACATTTGTTGCGTTTCTCTTGTCACTTGGACATTCTTTAATATGTTCGTTTACAAATACTACTATGGAATTATAGGTTTCAATAAGCAAAATTTTGTACTCCTGAATTTTCGATTCGCTCGTCGAAAGTGGAGGATTTTGTAACACTCGTTTTGTTACTTTAGTAAACTCTGTGCATAAATATTTTAAGTCAATTTCAAATTCTGACATTAAATGAAAACCTTATTTTTACTATGCTGCAACATACAAAATTATTTATTATTTTATTATTAAAATTATATTATAATTGATCATTTGATAATAGCAACCAAGTAATTGTGTAGTTAATTTTGTTTTAAAAATAGAAAAGAAAAGCAGAGTGAAAAAAAATGCATAAAACTTAAATTTTTCGTTAATGTAATACATATATGATAGGAGCATTCAATTAAGTTATGGTTTATCAAACACTTTTTTTAATTTATAATAAAAATACTACTTTTATACAATTAATCTATATTAATTTACACTACATTTTAGATTTTATAACAATGCAATTAAACATTTAAGCTGCAACATATAGCGCATTCTTTTCTGAAAAAAAATTCTGCATTTTTTCTGCCCTCTTCAAAAACTCTGCACTTTTTCTGTTCTTTTCTAAAAAAAAATGTTGACCTCAAAATAAAACGTGTTCTTTTCTCGAAAATGTTGACCGCCAAAGTATAACAAATGCAGAATTTTCTGACCTGTAAAATTCGACGGTTCTGTATTCTGCCCTCTAGTAATACCAACATTAAAACAAAGTAAAATAATTTTGACAACTCATACTTTGTGCTAAGAAAATTGTGATAAGCAAAGATTTCTAATTTTGAAAAATGTCTGAAATTGATTCCATATGTTGTTGGTTAAAGTGGTTAGTATTATTAAAAATTAATTGCTCGATTCGTCATCTTCATCATCGGAAGACGAATGCGTTATATTAAACGAAAGAAAACTGCAATCGCGTGTAAAATTGTTCATTAATGAAGTTGTAAATCGTTATTCAGAAAAGTAGGTAAAAGTGTTGTTATAATTAATTATGTGTGGGTTTTGCACTAATATTTTCTTCCTAGTTTAAGACCAATTTTCGTGTCAGTCGGGAAACTGCCTATTATTAAATTGAAAAGTATGGGACTAACAGGCACTATATGATGAGAAC
Source organism: Pherbina coryleti (assembly GCA_943735915.1). NCBI lineage: Eukaryota > Metazoa > Arthropoda > Insecta > Diptera > Sciomyzidae > Pherbina > Pherbina coryleti. The sequence continues at coordinate 78,678,564 of OX030948.1, forward strand.
TTACAGAGGAGGAAGGCCGCAAACTACTCAAGAAGCTAGAATATTATCATTTTTGTGGTATATTTTTTTTTTTATTTATATTGAAGTTCTTATTTTAGAAATTGTGCTGATTGTAGGTTTGCCAGCAATAAAAACAGTTTTCTAGAGGTTAGCAACCTCTTCAATATGAGTTCTTCCTGCTCATTTAAATCTTTCAATAGTGTGTTGAATTTTTTAATAGGAGAAATTGCTCCAGAAGTAATTAAATTTCCTAACAATGATGACGCAAAAGAAGCTGTTGTAAGAGACTTTGAAAGGGTGTGGTATAGTATTATTTAATTTGAATTTTTTAATGTTTCTCAAAATTTTACAGATGTCAGGTTTTCCAAATGTCTTGGGATGTATAGACGGCAGCTACATTCCCATAAGAGCACCCAAACACAAAATCAAATCAACCTATGCAAATAGGCATGATTCTACTTCCATCACACTGCAAGGAATTTGTGGCGCAAATTTGAAATTTTTAGATGCGTTTACGGGTGTGCCAAGCAAAATTCATGATTCACGAATTCTTAAATTGTCATTTATTGGCAAAAAACTACCACAAATTTGTGGATCAAAATATCATTTACTTGGGGATTCAGCATATCCATTACGGGAATATCTGCTGACACCGTATCGAGATTATGGCAAATTAACAAATTCCGAAAAAAAATTTCAATTTGAAATTTTGTCGAACTCGAGTTAAAATTGAAAACGCGTTTGGGATGCTGAAAATTCGTTTTCGACAATTGTTACGACTAGTTTTGAAAACGTTGAAACAATGTCGAATTTCATTTTAGCTTGTTGCACTCTCCATAACCTTTGCATTGATAAAAATGATTTGTTGGAGATTGAAGCAGCGGAAGAGCCGCACAACACTCAATCTGAAAATGGATAAAATAATAGTAGCAGAGATTCTTTGCTTATTAAGCTGGGAGAAATAAAGCGAAATATAATTAAGGCACAATTGTAATTCAAATATTTAATTTTATTTCATTAACATACTATCACAAAAAATAAAATTAATTAAATTATATGTATATAATAACGTATGTACATATAAGACTTATTTTGAAGATCATGGGATACGTATTTGCGATAGTAATTTGTATTTGAATACTCCACCGATGTGGAAATGCTAACGAGCACTTCTGGTTTCTCTCAACCTGAAGCTATTAACTCATCGGATGATACTTCGAAAACAGTTCAATGTAAAGGATTTTAAAAATTTATAGTTAATCAATTTATTTGTTTTATTTTAATTGCAGTATGGTCCCAAGGTGAAACGCGCATGTTGTTGGACAAATATACAATTTATTTGCCACAAATAAATAGGTCCACTAAAATTATTTATAAATAAAAAAGAAATGTGGACAAAAATCGGAGCTGAAATTAGAACCCAAATTAGAAAACGATTGTTGGATCATGATTTATGAATACAATAATTCAACCTCCACGACTGGCATTCATTCTGCTGCGTTTTCACTATGTCATTTTCAACTGCCGAAATCAGTTCTTGTATGGCATTTAAACTGACATGATGAAAACGCAGCAGAATGAATGCCAGTCGTGGAGGTTGAATTATCTTTATATATAAAAAAATGTTGTCAAATCTGTTTGTGACGAGTGTTTGAGAGTTCGGCTGGGTAAAAAAAAAATCTGCCGATACCATTTTGTAGGGTACGTTCTCTAGATGGTTTTAAAAAAAAAAATTGTTTGAAAATGACAAGGGGGCGTGGCACCTCCCATACAACCCAAATCTACGGTAGCAAATAGCTCTGAAGTTATAGTTCGCATAGCATCGGAATTCGGTGTTCTACCTTAATTTACAAGAGCCGTTCCACAGGTAAAATTTTATGGGCGTTGAATGTGGGGCGTGGCACTTTTTCAGCAGACCAAATTTTCGGTATAACTTTCAAGCTATAAGTCACACATCAATGAAACTTGGTAGGAGCGTACTATTTAGTCGCGTCCTTCGACTAGCAAAATTTATCAAGTATAGGCCAAAGGGGTGTGGCACCGCCCATACAATTCAAATTTATGATATCGAAAAGCTTTGGAACTAAATGCCGTATAATAATGAAATTCAGTATGGAGTTTCCACATTTTTACTATAAAACTGGGATGGGCTTTGGAAGAGGGGGTGTGGCTACGCCCATACACTTAAAATTTTTGATATCAGATAGCTTTGGAACTAAAGTCGTTTAACAACGAAATTCAGTATGGAATTACTATTGGGTGATATTCTTCTACTAGAAAACTGAGACGTCATTGAACAAGGGGGTGTGGCTCCGCCCATACAAGCTAAATTTGCGATATCGAATAACTTTGGAATTATAAGTAGCATAGCCTCGAAATTTGGTTATCAATTTACACGAGTCGTTCCACTTAGAGATAGAGATAGAGATAGAGTTAGAGATAGAGATAGAGATAGAGATAGAGATAGAGATAGAGATAGAGATAGAGATAGAGATAGAAATAGAGATAGAGATAGAGATAGAGATAGAGATAGAGATAGAGATAGAGATAGAGATAGAGATAGAGATAGAGATAGAGATAGAGATAGAGATAGAGATATAGATAGAGATAGAGATAGAGATAGAGATAGAGATAGAGATAGAGATAGAGATAGAGATAGAGATAGAGATAGAGATAGAGATAGAGATAGAGATAGAGATAGAGATAGAGATAGAGATAGAGATAGAGATAGAGATAGAGATAGAGATAGAGATAGAGATAGAGATAGAGATAGAGATAGAGATAGAGATAGAGATAGAGATAGAGATAGAGATAGAGATAGAGATAGAGATAGAGATAGAGATAGAGATAGAGATAGAGATAGAGATAGAGATAGAGATAGAGATAGAGATAGAGATAGAGATCATTTCCGCTACGACAGCAACGCGTCGGGTATCAGCTAGTTGTATTCATAAATCATGATCCAACAATCGTTTTCAAATTTTGGTTCTAATTTCGGTTGCTCCTATTAAATAAATGGAATTAAAACACAAATTACTATCGCAAATGTTCCAATATTCATTGCTCTCATTTTTCCCGTTTTTCTAGTAACTTCAACAATAGCGCTTCTAGACTTTCAGCTTTTTCCATCTTTTCTCTGTGTCTCCTTTCCTTTGATTCTTCCTTTTCTTTCAAAATTTCCATCATTGTTTCTTGCATTGTTTTGGTCTTCGGCTTTATGGGTGCAGAGCAATTCTTTGAAGAGCTTGGTATATCGATGAATTGGGGACACTTCTTTACAACTTGCTGGCTGCTCATGCAAATTTCCGGGTCTATTGAGTCATCGATTTTAGCTATTCTCTCAAGTTCTTCTTCAAATTCAATATTTTTTCGTTTGGCGCCAGATAAACCATTGTTTTCCACAGCAGTTTTCTTTCTCTTCATCACCGTTTTATAAGTTTTTGCTCGCATTGCTTAAAACTTTTGTCCCCAATTTCAGCTCCGATTTTTGTCCACATTTCTTTTTTATTTTTAAATAATTTTAGTGGACCGATTTGTGGCAGATAAATTGCATATTTGTCCAACAGCATGCGCGTTTCACCTTGGGACCATACTGCAATTAAAATAAAACAAATAAATTGATTAACTGTAAATTTTTAAAATCCTTTACATTGAACTGTTTTGAAGTATCATCCGATGAGTTAATAGCTTCAGGTTGAGAGAAACCAGAAGTGCTCGTTAGCATTTCCACATCGGTGTAGTATTCATCTAAACACTCAATGGTGAAATCTATAAGAAAGAAGATTGATATATATTTTTTTAATAAAAAGTATCTTTTAAATTACCACTAACAAAGCTGTCTTCAGCCATTATATTTTTTATATTACACCGCAGTTGTCACTATAACCTCAATAATAAATTAGTCAGAAATCAAAACAACAGTGCAGCCAATATTAAAAAAAACAAAACTTATGCATTTTTTCTGTTCTTTTCTCAGCTCAAAAGAGGTCAACATTCTGTAAATTCAGGTCAGAATCTAAAAAATTCTGCATTCTGTAAGTGCAGAATTTTTTTTCAGAAAAGAATGCGCTAATAGATACCTATGATTGCTGTTCTTCAGTCGATAACGCAGTATAACCATGTATATAGTTGTTTAATTTCCAAACGACAATTCATTTTTATGTTGTATATATACTTTTGTTGCTAAACGTTGTATAAGCGCAAGGTGATGAATTTTGTCCAAGCTTGTTACGAAGCCGTGAGGGTAACTGTATCCATATATTTGCTGCAATATTTGCATTCCGCGTAACTGTACGGAGTTTTATGATATGATGATGACATGATGTACCCAAGGTGATTTTTATATATTGTGTTTATATTACATTTTGTGTATGCCTATAAGCTGCAACACTTGCATTTCGCGTAACTGTACGTAATTATATGGTATTATGTATTATATGGTATTATGTATTATATGGTATTATGTAATAAAGATGTAACGACGATGATTTCTATGTATTTATGTTATATTTTATATATCCATATATTTTCTGCAACATTTCCATTCCGCGTAACTGTACTGAATTAGGTGATGTTGTTTAACTACATATGTTGTCTTGTAGTCAACATGATTGGCCTAGAGCTCAAAAAATTTTTTTTCAATATAAATAATGAAAGGCCGAATTCAAATATTAAGATTAAAAATTTCTGGGAGAGCACGCCCGTAAACATGTTAAGAAAATAATTAGTTGTGTGTTAATCACATAAACAACAATGTCTTTCATAACAAAAATGGTCTCCACACCATCTTAGGTGTACCATCAGTTAAACTAACTGAACCCTAAAAATGGAAGTGTGGAAAAAGGGAGGAGCTAAACAGCAAAAATAACAAAAACTTCAATATGCTCTGATAGCAGTAAACCACTGTGATCGAATTTCGAAGGTGCACATGAATTAAGGCTGTGCCTAAAAGTATGATACGATTAAGGTTAACCTTGGTACAGTTTGCATCAAAAGTAGATAAGAACTCAGTTACAAAAATTCAAGCGTTCTCTGCCAAAAATAAATTCCGGGTAACTTTCTCGGCATAATTGGCAGTATAAGTGAAACCTAAGTAGCTTGAGTGGATCACAGTGTAAAATCATAGTTACAAAGGCTACTGATGAGTTGGTGTAGCGGCCAATGAAACAGTCTGTATAATCAAGCTGTGTGATTTGCTCTATACAGAGCCGTTGTTGTTGTTGTTGGTTATTGCCTTCTTTGTTCTTCATGTTGTCTTGTTGTCAACATGATTGGACTAGAGCTCAAAAAGCTTGTTTTCAATAAAAAGAATGAAAGGCCGTATTCAAATATTAAGATTAAAAAGTTTTAAGCGATCCTCATAAGGAGGAAGGTTTAAATATCAAATCCATTTAAGCCCTTAGGGCAAACCGAACAAAGCATTTTTGGATTCTCTCTATTCGATCAACACTCACATTGTAACTTGGAGACCAAACTTCATTGGCGTTCTCCAAGTGAGGACGCACGATCGCATAATACAACGTTGTAGTCGAAATCATGCTATTGAATTCTTTGGCCCAGTGTTTAATAAATCCAAGCATAGAAGATGCTTTTTTACAAATTTTATCAATATGAATGTTAAAGGAAAGCTTAGAATCCATACATATTCCCAGATCTTCAACAATATCCACACGACATAAAGCAGTATCGTTTATCTTATAATCAAAAACTAAATTATTCCTTTTTCGCGAAAAGGTCATAGTTTGGCATTTATCTGGATTAAGAAACATATTATTTTTAGAACACCAAACTTCAAAAGATTTCAGATCGGACTGGAGTAGGGCTGAATTGTCTTGAGAATTTATTTTTCTGTATATTTTTATATCATCCGCATAAATAAGCAGATGAAAGTTTTTAATGATATGGGTCACATCATTAATGGCTAAAATAAACAGAAGTGGACCTAGGTGACTTCCTTGAGGAACACCAGATAACGCAATAAACTCAGCAGACAAAACCCCTCGGAATCGTATATGATAAGATCGTGCTGTCAAATACGATTTAATCCAGTTTACAAAATATTGTTGAAATCCAATGGACTTAAGTTTAAATAGAATTAAATTGTGTGGTAACTTATCAAGCACTTTGCTACAGTCAGTGTAGATACAGTCGACCTGGCAACCAGATTCAATGGTGTTTAAGCAAAAGGTTGTAAAATCGAGTAGATTAGATACCGTAGATCTGCCATTAACAAACCCATGCTGACGAGTTGTTATGACTTCACGGCAGTGAATTTTTACCCGATCATACATGATTCGCTCAAAAAGTTTTGGAATCGATGACAGTTCAGCAATTGGCCTGTAATTAATAATATCATTCCTGCAACCTTTTTTATAGATAGGACTAATAAATGATTTTTTCCCAAAATAGTGGAAAATAACTTTCGTTTATAGATTTATTAAATAACAAAGAGAGTGGTTGACACAAAATTGTACCGTATTGAGTTAACACAGCGGCAGGAATTCCATCAGGTCCAGCGCCAAAATCTTCATCGATCGAACTAATATATTTTAAAATATCCTCTGAGGTAAATGATAAAGAGTCGAAAGAAACTCTGGGTGTAGAATTCATATATTCAAAGTACCCCTTATCAGGATCAAAAGAATCCGAACAAGAAGACTCTTTAAAAAGATTTGCAAATAAGCCACAAATAATGACGGGATCGTCAGCAATTCCATCAACAGTTTTGAATGATGAAGGGAATCCATCGGATTTCTTCTTTATATTTATGAATCCCCAAAACTTCTTTGGATCATGCAGTATTCTCAGCTTTATATTGTCTAAACATTCATTATATAATGCAGCTGAGCTATTTTCAAATTCCAGAAACAAATGTTTGTAGGTTTCCAGGTCATTTGAGTCTAAACTACAGACATATTTCTTCCATGCCCTATACCTGCTGTTGCGAAGAGTTTTTGTGTACCAAGGGTACGCACTGTTTTTTGCAAATTTGAGGCTATATGGTACGGACTGAGAGAACACAGTAAAGAGCTCCGTATAAAAAAATGTATGGAATCATCAAGGTTATTTCCATTTTTAAAATTGAATATATACACTTTATCGATTGAACTCGAATTTACTATGCTCTCTCTGTCCGACTTATACCAAATGCTCAATGGTGGATGGAATTCATCTACAATAGTCAGAGCATGGAAGGCCCTCTTAACAATCACATTGTTACTGTCTGTAGTTAAGATCAGGTCAAGAAGTCTTTAAAGACTATTGTAAATACAACTAACTTGTTGTAAGTCAGAATATATATTGTCAACAAATATATGCTGCTGGCGAGTCTTCGAATTTTATGCAAAAAAATATGTATCATCGCCGGAAGAATGCTATTTTAAGTCAGGCGGATTGAAATCGCCCAACAGTAAAATGTCGTCATTAACGTCAAGTAGATTTATTATATATTCCATGCAATCCGCAAGGCTTGCATAGACTTCTGCACTGCTCTTTGGGGGAACATATGCATTAATAACATATACATTGGAATTACAATGTAACTCTATAACGCATAAAAGTTCGATATTAGAAGAGCAGGTAATATCAATTAAGGAACTGACAAAGTAAGGAATTCCTTTGTTGAAAGCACACCACTACTAACAGCAGAAATATTGTCAGTGTGTCTGTCCCTTCTAAAAACTATTGTCAAACAGTTCCAAGTCAATAATGCTTCCGTTCAGCCATATTTCTGTTAACGCGATAATATCCTCAGAGAAATTCTGAGACACAAAAATATGTCCCGTGTTTAAGAACGTAATCCCTTTACATTTTGATAGTAAAAGGATAATCTATTTAGTTTTTTGGGTCTGATGGGCGATTTTATTTGTTCTTCTAGACTTATTTTTATGCGTAAACTCAGAAACGAGAATATTATCGGCCCACATTTTAGAGTTAAGAACAGATGCAAACTCTTCAGCTGCAACCGTTAGAATAAAGGAGGCGTGGGAAGGCTTGTTACCAATTTTTTTGCAGGGCCAGAATGCATTTTTCCTAAGTAATATATTTTGCTTGACAAACGTCAATACATTCTCAGTTGTTGTGTCGCTGAAGACGTGAGTTAGGTTAGGTTAGGTTAGGTTTTGATGGCTGAGCCGGCAGACGACTTGTACACTTAGGCCAGTGCAAGCCCGTTGTGATACCACATTATCTCTTCTGACCTATGAGAGATATCCCTCCTCAACAAACCAGTTCGAACGGACTATGAATTTTATTATATGCTTGATTTTCAGGCATGAGAAATTCGGTAAGTCCATTTAAGAAGGGATGGCCCAGAGTTTCCAATCTCCTTTTACTTAGCGGCGGACATTCGCAGAGGAAATGCTGGGCATTTTCCAACTCTTCTTCGCATTTGCAGCTTCTGCAGAAATTATTTGATGTAAGTCTCAATCCACGAGCATGTGTTCCGATTAGACAGTGACCCGTGAGGATTCCTACTATTTTTGAAATGTTTACCCTGCTTAATTCAAGTGGTGATTTAGTGCGTTTTAAGTTGTAGCGATGCCACGTTAGCTTAGCTACCCTACATGTGTCAAGGTGTTCCCAACGTACTTGTGCAAGACTCAAGGATTTGTTCTTGCACTGGAGTTTATAGGAGGACACAGGTATAAAAATTTAATCCTCATTTAAGAGGATGTTCGAGGTCGTACCCTTCCTTGCCAATTAGTCAGCCAGATTATTGCCCTCGATATCCCTATGAGCGGGTACCCATATGAGGTGGATCCTGAATAACCTTGCCATCTCGTTAAGAGATCTGCGGCACTCAGTGTGAGTTTTAGAGTTATCAATATGCGAGTTCAGCGCTTTAAGCTCAGCTTGACTATCTGAGAATATGTAAATATTCTTTCCCCTAAGGTCTCTTTGACCTAAAATCTTAGTGGTTTCATAAATAGCCATCATCTCCTCTTTGTAGACACTACAATAGTTTGGGAGTCTAAAGGAAGCTTCTATTTCCAGATCTTGGGAGTAAATTCCTCCCCTACTTGTTTTTGAAGCTTGGATCCGTCTGTAAATATTTTAATTCCGTTTATTTTAAGGGGGATTTTTAGCCCAGTGTAATGTGTTTAAAAGGTTTTGGGTTTATAAAAAGAAACAAAGAGAATTATTCGTAATGCCTAAATTAGCTGTTTTGGGCTATGGCAAAAATGCCGCTCTGTATTCCACTAGAAATAAAAACAACTTTCAAGTCCCGTTTTAAATCTGAATTTTATTTGAAATATTTTGGGTTTTTATGTTAAAAAAAAACAATATTAATTTTCTTACAATTCGGTAACTCCTCCCCATTGTTTATTTTCACTCAATTTTACAACATTTAATTGAGTGATATTTTTGTATTGTTTTCGTTCCATAAACCAATCAAAATAGTGCAGCGCTTGCACATGCTGCAGTCACTAGGTCAGTGTGCAAGCAAATTTTATATTTCCGTGGTTGCGACATCTACTCAAAGCACTTGACTTGCTTTCGATCAACATGCATTGATAGACGCGACGTGGAGAACGAAAGAAAGAAATAAATAAGAATAGGTTATGTTGTGGTGGCTATGGTAGCATCACTACATCAGTCTAGCCGTGAAGAGATGAGAACTTCATAGTTCTTTTCAAGATTTATTAATCTGTTTCGTCGGGGACCGTCGAGTTCAGAATTATCATGTGATCGCAGCTGTTAACTATCCAATTTCCAGATTCTCTTAGTCTGAGGGCTGCTGAGTTAGCAGACTCTCTGGCAAAGATATCTAGAGGAGGAAGGTGAAGTATGACATTCAGAGCTGATATTAAGTTGTGGATAATGCACCAGTAATATAGAGACATGCAGTTCTTTGAACCTTTGCAAATTTCTGAAGTGCAGTTGCCTTATCAAGGGACCTCCATCATACAAGTGAACCGCATACAAGTATGGGGCGGACAATTGCCGTATAAATCTAGCGTACTATTTTGGGGGAAAAACTCTATTTTTTACCTATATATTTTTTACAGACAAATAGAGCTATATTTGCTGTTTTAACGCGCTCCTTTATGTTATCATTCCAGATACGTTTCTTTTCCAGAATAACTCCTAGGTACTTCGTGCTATCATTAAAGAGCAACCTCGAGCCATTCAGACGCGGTGGTTCTAGGTTGGGGATTTTGTATTTCCTAGTGAAGAGGATGAGATGTGTTTTCTCTGGGTTTACGCTTAATCCGAAAGAGAACGCCCATCTCGAAAGGATTGAGAGTGCTCTTTCCATGAGTTGACAGAGGGTTTGAGGAAATTTTCCGTTAAATATGAGAGCAATATCATCGGCATATATAGTAACCTTGTAGCCCTCCCCCTCTATGATGCGCAACAGTCGGTCAACCTTTTGGACCAGTTTTCCATGAGTCTTCACTATTGCTACGCCTTGCGCAGTTGAAGTCTCTGCGACTCTGATGTTAGCTCATCCAAAACTGCCTCTCAGTTTTTAATTATAAAAGTTGGCTCATTGCCCTTATTTAATATATTTAGGTTAGAACTAAGTAGGTAGTTAAAGAGTGACTCACCTCGATTGTTATTGTTTGTGCTGCCCAATTGCGAAAGGTGTGCTTTTGTATCTCCACTCAAAATAATATGCGCGGCAGAACTAGTTCCTCCCACCAGTTCCCTAAATGATTGTGTGGGTACAACTTCATCATATGGGAAATAATAGGAGGCCACCCTGAGTTTTTTGTGACCTAACTCCAGGCTGACCACAGTGAGGTTTCCATGACTAAATTGAAGGAGAATAAAGTAGTTTAAATTGTGTTTAGCTAATATACAGGTTCGAGTTTTACCTTTGTTTGAGATGTGATAATTATTATAGTGTGGTGTATTCAGGCCGAGGATTTTTTTTGTTGTTTATCCAAGGCTGAATCAGCACCAAGTCGACATCGCCTGTTGCCAGGTGACGCTGGAGAGCAGCCGATGCTGCTTTGCAGTGATGTAGATTAATTTGGAGTACCCGGAATATCCTCAGGTACTCCAACTACCTTAATGTCAGCCTCCTCGTCGCTGAGGGGGTCGTCCAATAGTTCCTGTTCGCTGCAGAGACGGATAATCGCAGCAGCGAACTCAGAGGCGGATGACAGCTCATCCTCGCTTCCTGATGCAACTACGATGTTACTCGGACCCTCCGTCGTGGCACTGCAGACCGTACGATTGACCAGCGACACCGTGTCACTTTGTAGATTCTTGGGTGAATCTTGCCATAACCATAATTAAGGGTACTGTCCTTGTTGAGTTGGTCCAGACATTCGTTGTTAAGGATCAACAAGACCTCCATCTTGGACCTTTTGGTGTCCGTCTTTTGATCCCCAGTTTTGGGCTCGAACTTGACCACTTTCTAATTATGTATGGAGATAGCTGGGTTGAAAAGCTTCAACATCTCTAGGATCTCCTCAGGTTCAGATGGGGTGACTGGAACCCGGACCCTAGCTCATTGTCTGGATGGAGTCTCGTCCGAGTTAACTGTTTTTAATCAGGCGCATGGGTAGACCTCCTCGACTTTCTCAACCGCCGCACAGTGATGCGATTCATACAAGTTAGACGGAAAATATTATTTTGTGGATTTTTTTGGTAGTTTTCAATGTTTTAGGTATAGGAAAATACAAAAAACCTATTTCAGAAATTTTGGACAAGTGGGCGTGGTAGCTGCCATACAGCATAATCACATTTTTAGCTATATCTTAGAAATGAGTTGAGCTACAGCAACAAAATTAAACGTAGATGTCTTGTATGTAATTTGAAAAAAGTGAAAAAAATTTCAGCGTGATTGTGGAAGTGGGCGTGGCAGCTGCCATACAACTTAATCACATTTTTTGCTTTAGCTTAGAAATGAGTTAAGCTACGATAACAAAATTAAACGTAGATGTTTTGTATATAATTTGCAAAAAGTAAAAAAATTCCGGTGCGACTGAACAAGTGGGCGTGGCAGCTTCCATACAGCTTATTCACATTTTTTGCTATATCTTAGAAATCAGATAAGCTACAGTAACAAAATTAAACGTAGATGTCGTGTATGTAATTTCGAAAAAGTGGAAAAAATTTCGGCGGGCTTGAACAAGTGGACGTGGTAGCTGCCATGCCTGTGGACTATATTTTGGTCCATAACTAAGAAATGAGAAAAGCTATGAAATTTTTCGATATATAAACTTTTCTCTGAAAAATAAAGGTCAAGTTGGAAAATGAATCAAATCGGGTGAAAACCGCGCCTACCTCCCATACAAAGTGACTTTATTAAAAAGGTAAAATGTCTTAGAATTCCACAAAAATTAATAGATGGACTTGAAATTTTGCGTATGATATTCGATATTTAATATGCACTCTGAGTATGAAATTCAACGAAATCAGATGAAAACCACGCCTACCTCCCATACAAACTGGCTTTGAATATACTTTGGTTCGGTCGTGGGGCTATTTTAATTTCGGCCCAGTCGAAGATCATTTCTTACTAGTTATAAATTTAATTTACAATGAATATTAAAAGCGTGGCGTCCGTGGCGTAGATGGTTAAAGTGCGTGGCCGCTATGTCAACGAATCTGGAGACCCAGGTTCGAACCCCAGCAGCGACAGAAAATTATTTGAATTAAAATAATTTTTCTGTACGGACGCCACCTCTCTGCAGACAATGGCAAACCTCAGATAGTAATCAAAATGTCATGTAAAGCTTCTTGAGAATAAGAACATTTCGTTCATCGCCGTTCGGAGTCGGCGTTAAGCCTGTAGGTCCATTTCTCGGTCAATTGTGTACAAACTTAATAACACGCACAGCACAATTGATCCTAAGAAGCTAGGTCAAAGTCCTTTCAAGGGCTGAAATGGCCAGTTATTTATTTTTTTTTTTATTTTTTGAATATTAAAAGCACTAGCAGCTTAGGCTATCGACTTATCACAATTATAAAAAAACATTTGAAACCTGGATTTGAAATGTAAATAAATAGCATTTTTATGACCATCAAACAGGTAATAAAACACGGAAACCGGCCATTTGCGCACTGTACAATTGTACAGACATATGTACATAAATAATACTACACAAATTGTACCATCAACAAACAAACATTTATTTAAAGTTGAGCTACCTGCAAAAGTGCTAAATTGCTTATTTCCTTTTAATGCAAAGAATGATTAATTCGCATGTTTTGATTTTAAGTTCAATCACCGTTTATGGTCGTTTTAGCTTATTTAGGTAAATGTTTGTATGTTGCACTTTTTTTTTGCTTTTAATTTCTTTTGTTTACGATTGTTGTAAAATTGCTCAATTAACTTAATGTTTATGCTTGTAATTTATTTTTTGTTAACGTTGTTATTATATTAGTATTTAATCACCGAATTTTAATTAATAAAATTGATAATTATTTTGATATCCAAACCAAGTGGTTGTCAACTTATTTTCCTCATCAACCTTTGAGTTCAAGTGCTCAAAGGACCAAATATAATCCATCAACCTATGAGTTAAAGTGCTCAAAGGACCAAATATAATTCAACAACCTTTGAGTTAAAGTGCTCAAAGGCCCATTCGCTGCTCAAGGCATAGAGTCTTGAACATTTGGTGACCCCGACGTGATTACATAAGATCACGTTATTCATATAACTCAAGGCAAGGATACTTGAGTAATTTAACACATTTTATCAAGGTGCTGCAGGAAGCCATCTACATCATGGATGCCTTGTACACCAAACAATCGGAGCTAGGAAGTTCGATTCAACGAATCATCACTAACTTCAGAAAAGATTCAACCGATCGCAAGACACAGCCCTATTATGAACAAAGACTCCGTGATTTGAATTCCTTGTTGAATCAATTCGACACAAATGATTCGGAGATTCGAGAAAAGGACACTCTAGATTCGGGACATGAATATTTCACGAAGGATTATTACGTTGTGATTCGAGACCTATTCGAAAAATATAGCAAAATATTTCAGGAAAATATCGATGCATTAAGCACCACATCAACAGCTAACCTACAAACTCATTCAAAGCCAATACCCAATTCAGTGCAGCCTGCTGAAATAACCAGGGTAATACGAAAGCAGCATGCCACTATTTTATCGCTACAACGACTGATAACAACATTATCAAGGGAAGATGAAATAAAACCTCCACAATACTACAAGGTGAATCTTAACAAACTAACCAAGTTGTGGGAAGAAATTGAATCACTTAATTACCAAGTTTGGGAATTGTATGATGATCCCCAAAGCAATGGATACAATGTTGAGGAATATCTTTTGCTGGAAGAAACAGTACAAAAATTAACAATAAAATTGTCATGTGTTCCTTCAATGCAACAAGTCAACAACAACGTCCCACGGGAAGAATCTATTAAAATACCAGAAGTTCAAATTCCTAAATTCGATGGAGATTATCTATCTTGGAAACCATTCTACGACCTATTTAATGAAATGATTCACAAAAGAACAATTCCGAATGTGCAAAAAATATGGTACCTGAAGTCTTCATTGAGTGGAGAAGCAGCAAAATTAATTCAACATTTCTCTTTGAGTTCAGAGAACTATGAGGCTGCTTGGAAAATGCTCCAAGACCGATACAACAATTTACGTCTGCTAACATCAACACTTATCCAAAAAATCCTAAGTCAACCAAATCACTCTGCTGACACACCAAGCGCCAGCACAATAAAGGCATTGCACGACGTTTCTCATGAGAGTCTCCTTGCGTTACAAAATTTGGGAATCGACACTTCAAGCTGGGACCCGCTATTGTTGCACCTTTTGCTTAAAAAACTGGATAAGCAAACACATATGTTATACGAACAATCATTAGAAAAACCAAGAGAATTGCAGACGATATCTCACTTCTTTGAATTTCTGGAACACAGGTTCCAATCACTTGAGGCATTGGGGAGCAAGGATAAAAAGGCACCCAGTAAAATAGTTTCTTCCGTTGTAACACGAGAAAAGACAAATATTTGTGCAGTATGTAAGAATGGTCAGCACTCATTATACAGCTGCAACCAATTTTTGCAATTAAACACCAAGGATAAGATTCACCAAGTAAAATCCAAGAATTTGTGCATGAATTGTCTCAAGGCAGGACACACATCCCAAGAATGCAAATCACGCACTTGTACTAAATGCAATAAGAAACACAACACACTACTGCATGTGGAATCATCGAATCTAAAAGGACAAGAGCATACATCAACACAACCTGGAAATAACTCGGTCTCACTGTCAGCATTAAACAGTAACAAGAAACAGTCATATGTTTTACTAGGCACAGCAAAAATTATCCTGATGGCTTCCAATGGCATGACCATAGAATGCAAGGCCATTTTAGATTCGGGATCGCAAGTAAACATAGTCACATCAAGAGTTGTAAACAAATTAGGATTGTCTCCTAAATCAACATCAGTTCACTTGGAAGGCATTGGAAAGGGAAAACAAAACAGCCATCATCGCATTCATATCACTATGAAATCTAAAACAAATAACTACACATCGCCACTAGAGGCTGTTGTTTTAAAACAAATTGTATCACCACAACCATCGACGGCATTGGATACTTCTAAATGGGCAATTCCCGACAATATACCACTAGCAGATCCAACCTTCAGCCAGCCAACAGAAATTGATGTGTTGATTGGAGCCGAATTCTACCATCAAGTCTTGTCTGTAGGAAAAATTAAAATGGATGACAACATGCCAATATTACAAAACACCGTCTTTGGATGGGTCTTCTCTGGCAAGATGACTCAGTCATGCGTCAACACAGTTGTATGTGGAGTTCTCACTGGTGAAGACGAAACCAATACTCTAATTGAAAGATTTTGGAAACTCGAAGAACTAAATGAGACTGAACCAGCACTATCAGAAGTTGAACGACAATGTGAAAATCACTTCACACAAAATACAAAACGCGGTAATGACGGCAGATTCATTGTCAGGCTTCCATTATCCAGAAAACCAACAGAATTGGGAATGTCTAAAAATACAGCTTATAATCGATTTATGGCACTAGAACGGCGGCTCACCAAAAACCCAGACCTCAAGACACAATACATCAATTTTATGCGCGAATATGAAGGTTTGGGCCACATGACAAAGATAAACCTGGATAATGTTTTGTTTCCAAATTACTTTATTCCTCACCATTGTATACTTAAACCTGATAGCAGCACAACAAAACTTCGGGTAGTATTTGACGCATCGTGCAAGACGTCTTCGGGATTATCACTCAACGACTTACAGCTCAACGGCCCCACAGTTCAAAGTGAACTGTTCTCAATACTACTTCCGATACTTACAACCGATATTCAAAAAATGTATCGACAAATCAACATGCATAGTGAAGATCGAAGATACCAACTCATATGGTGGAGAGAACATTCTTCAGAACCCCTCAACTGTTACCAGCTTAACACAGTTACCTACGGTACGAGAGCAGCACCTTATTTGGCAACGAAATGCTTACAAATGCTTGCAATGAGTAATCAAGTTAAACGACCATTCGGGGCAACAACATTAAAAAAACGACTTCTATGTAGATGATGGTTTGACTGGCTCCAATAGTTTGACGGAGGCAATCGAAAAACAAATTCAGCTCACTGAAATTCTGTATGAAGCAGGATTTACCTTAAGAAAATGGTGCGCCAACCACCCAAGACTGTTAAAAGAAATTCCAGAAGAAGACCAAGAAGTTAACTTGGATCTCGACGATGATGGTACACAAGCCATAAAAACGCTCGGCTTGACATGGTTGCCAAAAACTGGTCAATTCTGCGTCAAGGCCAACTTGAATAAAAACACCATACTAACAAAACGCGTAGTTGCATCAGATCTGGCAAAAATCTTTGATCCATTGGGTATTCTCGCACCTGTTATAGTAAAGGCAAAAATTTTTCTTCAACAGATGTGGCTACAAAAAATATCGTGGGATGATCCACTATCGACTGAGTCACAAACAACATGGAGTCACTTCAGGAGAGAGATGGAAGAGTTAAACAACTTCAAGATCAATCGACACATATTTTCATCTTATGTACCCAAGGAAATACAAGTTCACACCTTCGTTGATGCATCAGAAAAGGCATATGGTGCAGCAGTTTATATTCGATTTGTTTTAACCAGTGGTGAAATTCTTGTTAGGTTATTGTGCGCAAAATCTCGAGTTGCTCCAATAAAAAAGACTACAATACCAAGGTTAGAATTGTGCGCAGCCGTATTGGGAGCTCAGCTAACAACCAGAGTTAAGGAAGATTTGCAATATAATAGCTACAAAACATATTACTGGTCAGACTCGCAAATTGTATTAGCTTGGTTAAACTCTGATACGGCACAATACCAAGTTTTTGTTGCTCACAGAATAACAAAAATACGCGAACTAAGCCTACCAGAACACTGGAGACATGTAAGCACACGTCATAACCCTGCTGATTTGGTTTCAAGAGGAATACCTCCAAAAGATTTTGCTAAATGTAGCTTATGGCACTTCGGTCCAATATTTTTACATGCAACAAAAGATAATTGGCCAACTAAGTTTTCGAAGAGCTTAATGATAGAAACTGAAGAAGAACGAAAGAAAAAACCACTACCACCAGTCTTAACTACGCTTGAAAATAAAGACCTATTCTATACAATTAACCATGGAAATTCTTTTAAAAAATTTCAACGTGTCGTGGGATATGTTCGTCGTTTCATTAATCACAGCAAATGCGGCAACCTTTCACGTCAACATGAAATTATTTTGACACCACAAGAATTAGATGAAGCCTTGATATCTATAGTTCGTGCCATGCAAAGATATGACTTTAGCGATGATATAAATCAATTAACCAAAGGAACGGAAATCAGAAAAACCAGTACGCTCATCGGTCTAACGCCATTCATTGACGATGCTGGAATTCTACGCGTAGGCGGTCGTTTAAAAAACTCAGCATTACCATATGATGCAAAACACCAAATGCTACTGCCTTACAATGATGTTATAACTAAACTAATTATGCAAATGTTTCACAAGGATAACATGCACTGTGGACCAACAACACTTTTAGCGATCACTCGGCAAAGATTCTGGCCCATCAAGGGCAAATCAATGGCACGATCTATTGTACAGAATTGCATAGTTTGCGCAAGAGCAAGGCCAAAATTGCTTCATCAAATAATGGGAAATCTGCCAGCAACAAGAGTAACTCCTGCGCGACCATTTATCAACACAGGAGTGGACTTTTGTGGACCATTTTGGATTCACTACAAACTGAGGGGCAAACGACCGCACAAGGCTTATATTGCTCTATTTTGCTGTTTTGCCACCAAGGCAATTCACATGGAATTGGTAAGTGACCTAACAACAGAAACATTCATCGGAGCATTAAAACGCTTCATCGGACGACGTGGTCATTGCCAAAATTTAGATTGTGACAATGCCACCAACTTTGTGGGAGCAAAGAATAAGCTAGCGGAGTTAGAAACAACTATTTTCAAATCAAAGGCACAAGAAATTATTTTGTCAACATGCAGTCAGCGTGGTATAAACTTTAAATTCATTCCACCACGTGCCCCTCATTTTGGGGGTTTATGGGAAGCGGCGGTGAAGTCAGCAAAACATCTACTACTAAAAAACGTTTCAACAGAATCGCTGACATACGAAGAACTGGAGACGATAATCATTGAGACTGAAGCAATACTCAACTCCAGACCAATTTCTCCAATGTCAAACGACCCAACTGATCTAACTGCCTTAACTCCAGGTCATTTCTTGATAGGAGAGCCGATGAATGCACAAATTGACACAAAGGCGCTACCTATAAATACCAGTAGACTAGATAGATGGAGATTAGTATCCCAACTAAAACATGAATTTTGGAACCGATGGTCAAGAGAATATCTTAACGAACTGCAGTACAAAAACAAATGGAACCATAAATCAGCAAATATCAAGAAAGGCACTATGGTACTTATAAAAGAAGACAACCTGCCAGTTCAGCAATGGCCTCTAGGAAGAATCATCGATACATACACTGGTAATGATGGTTTTATTCGAGTTGCGGACGTGAAAACATCTTCAGGGATATTAAAAAGACCAATCCACCGTCTAGCGCCACTTCCAATTAACACTGAGTCCACTGAC
This sequence comes from Pherbina coryleti, assembly GCA_943735915.1. Classification (NCBI taxonomy): domain Eukaryota; kingdom Metazoa; phylum Arthropoda; class Insecta; order Diptera; family Sciomyzidae; genus Pherbina; species Pherbina coryleti. The sequence continues at coordinate 78,697,687 of OX030948.1, forward strand.
AATACAAACAGTTATGACTCACAGGACACCATAGAAAACACAAGTGTCTCAACAACTTCAAATCAGGCTGATGAAGATACAGGAAGACCAACATCGAAAAAACGTCGAACATCAGTAACTAGCTACATTACCACATCCATGCTCGTAATTTTACTATTACCACTTGTTTATGCAGACAAAATTAAAGTAACCAGATTCAGACCGCACTTGGGCATCCATTTTGAAGATATAAGTACATTAAACATAGCATCAAGTCAATGGAACTTCCTTGTATATTATGATCTTGAGCCGTTAAGGGCAGAACTATCAGCATTATCGAATGGAACTCGTATAGCACAACAGTTATGTGAGGAAATGCAGCAAAAGATGGGTTGCGACGAAACTATACACAATTTTCAGTTCACCATGGAATCCCTCCGCCTCGATGACACACTACTATCCAAACGAGCTAAAAGAGGAGCCATGAATATAGTTGGAAACATTGCTGGATCATTGTTTGGAGTTTTGGACAATGAATACGCCAAGAAGATGTCTCAAACAATTGATGAAATCCGAAATAATGAGGATCATCTTATGAACTTATTGCGTAATCAAACTTCAGTGATTGACTCAACTATTAATCTCCTGCGAATTGACACTACTACTACAAAGTTGCGTTTTAAACAAATAGACTCACAGTTAAACAACCTGGCAAAACAACTCAATCATGTTAGTACTGATGAATTTCAAATCAAACTGCACCAAATGTTTCTATCAATCTCAGCTCAACTTACGTTACTAATGGTTAATATGCAACGAGTTCAAGGGGCATTACTCGATGTGCTAGCCGATACACACCATGGTAGAATAAACTCTTTGCTATTGTCTACGATATTGTCTACAATAGAGGAGCTCATTTACCACCTCTTTTAGAGTTACCTGCAGACAGCGACGATTTTCTGCAACTCTACAAGCTAATGACACTCAAGGGAGGTCTAGGTCCTCATAATGCTGTGTTTCAGATAACAATTCCTCTCATCAATCCAGAACAGTTCGAGATCTTCAAAATGATTCCTGTTCCAACATATATAAATGACACCATGATTACTATTAAACCATGTGCCTCAGCATTGGCAGTAGGGCCTCACAGGGATCAGTACATACCGTTGAATACAGCTGATTTACAGCAATGCACAGTTATATCTCCTGATCGGCGACTTTGCTTCAACCTCCAAGCCAAATACCAGAAAAATGCTGAATCATGCGCCTGCGAATTGGGTCTGTTGGTGAATGAACCTCAACCCACCTGCTTCTTGGAAAGAGCTCGAACAAATTCCACCTGGATTCAATTAGAGAAAAAGAACCAATGGATATTTGCACTACGAACACCAACTCGAATTACCACCGTATGTGATCAAGATTCTTCACAGCGGACGCTAGAAGGAACTGGCTTGTTAACTCTGGAACCAGAATGTACCATAAAGGGAGAATCAATTAGTATCACGGGATTCCAAACATTCTCAACCACCTTAAGAACAGCATTTGCAAGCTTTGGTAATGCTTCACAGCTGGCTAGGCCGACACAAATAAAACAGCTACTTTCTAACTTCAGTACAGCAGACTACGCAGAAAAAATCCAGAACCTAACAACACTTCAAACAATGCTTGATAAACTTGACATAAGGTCTCTACCTCATCATTTTCAAATGCAATATCATGTCACCACTTCGTTATCAAGTATAGCGCTCATATGCTGCGGACTGTTTGTAATCATTGGAATATGGCGCTGGAGATCCAAGACAAGAAGAACTTCAGACATGAAACCCGACCCTGCACCCAGGAGAAGAACAGCAGCAGACTTTTCTGTACACATATAGCGCCGTTGATGGGCAACATCATTTTTGAACTGCGTTCAACCCGGGCAGAATGTACAATTGTACAGACATATGTACATAAATAATACTACACAAATTGTACCATCAACAAACAAACATTTATTTAAAGTTGAGCTACCTGCAAAAGTGCTAAATTGCTTATTTCCTTTTAATGCAAAGAATGATTAATTCGCATGTTTTGATTTTAAGTTCAATCACCGTTTATGGTCGTTTTAGCTTATTTAGGTAAATGTTTGTATGTTGCACTTTTTTTTTGCTTTTAATTTCTTTTGTTTACGATTGTTGTAAAATTGCTCAATTAACTTAATGTTTATGCTTGTAATTTATTTTTTGTTAACGTTGTTATTATATTAGTATTTAATCACCGAATTTTAATTAATAAAATTGATAATTATTTTGATATCCAAACCAAGTGGTTGTCAACTTATTTTCCTCATCAACCTTTGAGTTCAAGTGCTCAAAGGACCAAATATAATCCATCAACCTATGAGTTAAAGTGCTCAAAGGACCAAATATAATTCAACAACCTTTGAGTTAAAGTGCTCAAAGGCCCATTCGCTGCTCAAGGCATAGAGTCTTGAACACGCACCTTGACACTTTTAGAGCTTAAATAAGACATAAAAATGGTTAAATAAAAATATATTTTTGTAAATATAAAATGGTTCTTTTTTTAATTTTACAAAATATTTTATCAATTTTTGCGTTTTTTTTAAAAGAAAAACCTCAGCTAATATATTTTTTTTTTATTTAATATATATTACAATACTTTTTTTTTGTGTAAAAATATTTTGTAATGTGTTGAGAATATTTAAGCACCATATACAGTCTAGTCGACCTCAAATTCAATACAGTTCATACTAAACGGTCAGGTCCTAGTTTATACATGCATTTTTAGGACCATCAAACAGGTTAAAAAGCAAGGCAACTGGCCATTTGCGCACCTTGGCACTTTATGAACTCAGAGAAGACATAATAATGGTTAAATAAAAAATACATTTTTGAAAATACACAGTGGTCCTTTTTTTTATTTTCCAAAACATTTCACCAAATGTTCATTTTTTACGCAGTTATATCGATAAATACCGTTTTATAGCGCGAACATTTTAAAAGATAGGTAATTAAAGATATTTTATTTTGAGAGATCTTATCTTTTTCATAAAGTATGCCGATTTTCAACTGTTTTGGGTACTGGGAAATGTTAAAAAAAAAATTAAGTATAACTAGAAAACTCAAAAGCAAAAATTTCAAAAAATCACTTTTTGGGTCAACTTTCAAGAATTTTTGCATTTTTTGTAGAAAGCGCAGGTAAATAAAAAATTATTCCTGAGATCAATGGGTATTATTTAACAGTTTTAAATATGGAAAATGTAAAAATTCGATTTCGACTTTTTTCCGTCTAGCATGCCCTTTCGCATCACTGTGCGCCGCTTTGAACAGTTCAGCGGATCTTTCGTTGTCGCAGGCCATCAGCTTGAAATCGCCCTGAGACCATCCTGCATGCGGTACTTGGGTATGTTACCATCCTCGCTGTTCCGGTCTATGATTCCTACAATGACGCTGTCTTTGGCAACCTCCGCGAAGGATCTTGCCCCTACGCCATGGGTTCTAACCCTCTTGTCAGCCGGGTTCGTGGTGGAAGGTTCCTCCACAGAGCCTTTTTGTGAATGGAAGACCTTCTTCGCCCATGCTATATCCTCCTTGATTTTTTCCAGGTCCTTCTTCGAGACCTGACCTTCCTTGATAGGATCCGTAGCCAGACGTCGAAGAATACGGGATGCCTTCTTGTGGTCTGAGTAACCCGCCTTTAGTGGATCCCTTATTTCAAAATCGGCCGCCCTAGCGCTGGCCAGTGGGGTTTCCTTGGTCCCCGATACGTTGGCTGAACCCGCGTCACCGCGTCGATTACCACCTTTGTTCGAGGATCCAGAGGGTCCAACGCCAGCTACACAGGCTTTCGATGTGCTTGCTGTTGTTGATAGGGGTCGATGATCTGATGGTATCTCTATCATCGGCTGTCCCTGTGCGGTAGGCACAAAGCTTGGTGGTACCACAGCTCTTACGTCGGAACAAAAAGTCCCTACTGGTTTTTTTGTTTGGGGACCGGACCCCCTTTTGGGTGTTGATGTTTTTTCTGTTTTTGTTATTTTTGTTTTTGGATCCATGTTTGATTTCCACGAGTGGCGGAGAAGGGACGGTCGACCCAGGCAGAGATACGCAGTACTTGGGCAAAGCTCCGGAGCACACCTTTCACGACTGAGCAATTATTTTTGTCTGGGTCCTCAGCCAGGCTGATCCTCGGAGCGGTACGTATGACACCTTGATCCAACCCAAGGGAAAGAGAAGGGATATTGCGGAACAAGACAGGGGAAAGAATGGCAGGCTTAGTTGTTCTCACCGAGTTTCTTTGGTAACACAACCCTGTAAGGAACTTAAGCCTCCACACCCAGCAGTCGGGAGGACTACTTACGTCAAGGTGCTGCCAGTCGTGGGGAACTGCTGACTTAAGTTAATTGTTATTATTTAAACTAGAATTGTAATTTTTCGATGACATTAATAAGCATTAAGTGACTTGAAGTGGTTTACACCCGCTTCTAGTGTGTTGGTTAAACAAAAAATAAAACAATTGTTTTATTCATTATTTTATTCATCTTTATTTTTAAGCATTGAAAAAACAAGGACCATTTATATAAGCTTCAACAGAATTTAATAATCAATTTGATTCCAAATCAATTCATGCTATAACGCACATCAAAGCAAACAAATATTTTAGTAAACACACGCAATATTATAAACGAAAATGTGACCACGCAGAATGAAGAAACGGTTAATTAAAGTGAGAATGATCACTCTACATGTGGAACTGCACTTCAATTTCTGACGTAAGGAATTTGCAAAAGCAGTACTTTTAAATAGATGAAAATAGAAGTTATACGCATAAAGATTGAAAATAATTATATAAAAATAACTTGCAATGATAATCCTAACTTGAATTTAGGCTCAGATATGGAGAAGCTAGAACGTGTGTTAAGTAACCACTGTTTAACAAAACATCCTAAACTTCGTTTCAATGTTCAAGTTAATTTGGTGGGAAATAAGGCTAGAGGTGTCCTTGGTTTCATTAAAAGATGGACTAAAGAATTCAACGATCCTTTCACTACTAACACACTTTATACCTCTCTTGTTAGACCAATTCTTGAATATGCATCCGTAATATGGAACCCTCAAAACAATGTCCACATCGATGCATTAGAATCGGTTCAAAAGGAATTCTTACTTTTTGCTTTACATTATCGTTAGAACCCCAATATTATTCTTCCACCTTATGAAACCCGCCTTAAAATTATTTCCCAGCCTTCCTTAAGAAGCAGAAGAATTATGCTCAATGTCTCCTTTTTATACAAATTACTCAGTGGCGATATAGACTCACAATACCTCCTTTCTTCAATAAACTTCAACATCCCTAGGAGCGGAGCCAGACATTTCCAGCTTTTTATGTTGAGTCAGTGCACTTCTAATTATGCCCTTCACGACCCTTTGCGATGTATGTGTAGTGATTTCAATGGCAACTTGAACTTGATAAATTTTTCTGACTCGGTGGATGACTTAAAACGTAAAATGATATTACATTTGAATAGTTAACACATTCATTGTGATAACAAATATAACTCGCGATAATTGTGTAGATTTTACGATTTAACAAATAAGCATCATCGAATATGAAAGATACTTTAAGTTTTCGTTTTATTTAATTTATATACTTTAAGTTTTTGTGTTATTTAGTTTCTTTCGTTGCTTTATTTTTTGTATGAAATTATTTTAGATCTTTAGTTCTATAGCTTCCAAAGTTTGAAATTGGACCATGTATACCGTGTCTCTCGGTTTGGTGAGTCAGAGTTTATCTCTTTTCCATACAAGTTTTTACCTGCGTTGGCCCAAATGCATATCCAAATAAAAACTTTAGCTCGGTGTTCCCTTATTTTAGTAAGCCGAATATATAAATATATTGTGCCTGTACAATATATACTTGTATATCTGTGCTATGTTTGGTATTGGTTTGGTGTTTGAGAGTTGCATCTCTTTTCCACGTAGGATCTTGGGTTGGACAATGGATCCAAACTGAAATACAACAATTATAAATGAAGCTATGTTATATATGGTCTAATAAATTACTTTGGATGTTGTCTTGTATTGCTTCGTATTATTAAGAATGTGCTTTTATTCGATGATGTTTATTTACATTAGCTCACAAATTTTCAAATTCCAAATTTTTCTTTATTTAATTATAATTTCCGCTTATATTTGTCAACAGGGGGTATATTTTAGTACATAGGTGCATTCTATCAGTCCGGCTGATTCGGAAACTTTTTAGAATGTAAATCGTGCATGCGTATGGCACGGGTCATACGTATCAATGAAGATCTCATACCTCCGGGCGAATAAAAAAAAAACAAAAAACAAAAGTAGATAAAATATTTAAAATGGTAAATGAAGATGAAATAAAAAAAAGTGAACAGTAAAATATATAAGTGTTTTTAAAAGGTGATGGTGTAGGACACACATCTGAGTCCCTACATACTAGAGAGCTGCATAAGCACAAAAAAATGACTTGCAAGCCATCTATTACACTGTTCTAAAAATATATATTTCTAAATGTACTATTAACCCTTAAATGCCCAAGAATTCCGATTTTATTAAAAAAATTATGTTGTGCTAAGTGATCCCCTGAACACGACCCCGTTTTTATTCTTTTGGAAAAATTATTGTTTACGAGTTATTAAAGAAAACATGGTTGTATCCAAAAAGATACAGCGGGCATTCCGACGTATACCATGAATCAGCTTGGTTGTAAGAGTTCAAGGCAAAAACGTGGAAAACGATTCTTTTTATGATAACTCTAAATTTGTTTGTTAAATGACACTCTAAAATTGTTAATAGTTTAAAAGATATTTCATGTCAAAAAGCGAACTTTCCGAAAAAATGAAAAAAAACTATTTTTTGAATTTGACGGTCAATATTTCCCAAACCAACAAAGTTATGCCAATAATTAAATATTTGTTTTATATTTCCAATTTTCTGAGTGCAACTACATATCCAGCCTTTTAATTTTTGCAATATTTTAAGATAAATAAATTATTTTCTCGGTTGTATCCAAAAAGATACACTGGGGATTTAAGGGTAAATGTACAACAGCTCCCACCGGTATTTTACTTCGATTTTTTCGTCTAGGACCTTTTAAAAAATTCACTTCGAATCATAACTTTCCTTCTATTCATCATAATTTAATTTTTTTTTAACGATTACACTTGAAGTCTTCCATTTTTGCTGAAATGTTTTAAATCGTTTTATTTTTTACAAATGTAAGACCCTTACATAAACAGAAAGAGCATTTATTTTTTTAATTTGCTTTTAGCTATTAAAAATAATCAAACAATTCTTACATTTTTATTTTGACTTATTGGGTATAAAGGCCAGGGTATTTACAAAAACCATTGTGCACCAAAGTATTAAATTTTCAGTGCTTGTAAAAAAACAAAATTGGTTAACAAATAACTTACAGCCTTACCAATGAGCCGCACACTTTCTCTTAAAATCGGATTTACATAAAACTGACTACTTTTTTAAAGCTCCAAACTTCTTGTTTGCTACCAATACAAAACGAGTCAAACATTATTTAGCTAAAAAAGGGATATATGAAAAACATGACAAAACTACAAATTTTGACAGAATTACAAAAAATGTTTACCGTTTTTTCGAAAAAAGAAAATTTTGACACAATCAAGCAATTAAAAAAAAAATTAAGATGCAAAAATATTTTCATATTATACTTACTTAATTACTTATCTGGCGCTTACAACCGTAGGTCGGTTTTGGCCTCGTGTAAGAAATTGCGCCAGCCATTTCTTTTCTGCGCTTGCTGGCGCCAGTTGGAAACACCAAGCGTGGTCAGGTTATCCATCACCTGATCCTTCTAACGAAGATGTGGGCGTCCTCTTCTGCGTTGACCACCACCGGGCACCGAATCGAATATTTTTTCGCTGTAGCGTCGTTTTCCATTCGCTCAACATGACCTAGCCAGCGGAGCTGCTCGATTTTAATGCGCTTAACTATGTCGATGTCAGCGCACAGCTCATACAGCTCGTGGTTCCATCGAATTCGGTACTCGCCATTGACGCAGATTGGACCGTAGATCTTACGAAGGATCTTTTTCTCGAAGGCTCCCAAAGTCTTTTCATCAGAACTGCTCAACGTCCAGGTTTGTGCTGCATATAATAGGACGGGCATGATTAGTGACTTATAGAGCGTGAGTTTTGTTCGTCGAGAGAGGGCTCTGCTTCTCAATTGCCTACTCAGCCCAAAGTAACACCTGTTGGCAAGAGTTATCCTTCATTTTATCTCAATACTGACATCGTTGAAAGAGTTTACGCTGGATCCCAGGTAGACGAAGTCCTTAACAACCTCGAAGGAGATGTTGTCAACAGTGACGTGGTTTCCAAGACGCTGGGACTGTTTATTTGTTGACACTAGGTATTTCGTCTTCACTGCGGTCACTACAAGACCCATTCGACTCGACTCTTTCGCTAACCTGGAGCATGCTGCGCTGACTTCACGCGTATTATGGCCAATGATATCAATATCATCAGCATACGCCAGCAGCATAATACTTTTGTAGAATATCGTGCCACTGCGTCTCTAATCAGCAGCTCGAATGATATTCTCCATCGTTAGGTTGAAAAAGTCGCACGTTAAGGAATCACCTTGTCTGAAACCTCGTTTGGTATCGAATGGGGGAGTGAGATCCTTCCCGATCTTAACTATGCTGCAGGTGTTGCTCAGTGCCATTCTGCAAAGACGGATGAGCTTTGCAGGAATACCAAATTCAGACATGGTGGAGTATAGATGATTCCTTATTGGACTGTCGAAGACGGCTTTATAATCGACAAGAAGATGGTGTGTGTCGATTTGTTTTTCTAGGGTCTTTTCCAAGATTTGTCGTAGCGTAAATATCTGGTCTATGGTGGATTAACCAGGTCTGAAGCCACACTGATAAGGTCCAATTAGCTGGTTTACGATGGGCTTCAGTCTTTCACATAATACGCTCGACAGGACCTTATATGCGATATTCAGAAGGCTTATCCCACGGTAGTTGGCGCAAATTGTGGGATCGCCTTTCTTGTGGATTGGGCAGAGCACACTGAGGTTCCAATCGTTTGGAATGCATTGTTCCGACCATATTCTGCATAGAAGCTTAAGAAGCTTAGAAGCTAAGCTTAAGAGCTCAGCTGGTAAGCCATCGGCTCCTGCGGCTTTGTTGTTTTTAAGCCGAGCTATAGCTTTCAAGACTTCACTATGGTCGGGCAGCGGAACTTCAACGCTGTCGTCCACAATTGGGGTTTCCGGGATATCATCTCTATTGGTGGGATTGTTGTCGTCGTCACCATGCATCTCAATTTTCTCGCACTCACGCATTTCCGCTTCCCTTTTCTTTCGCCTGAAAATGCGTCTCTCTTCCCTCCTCTTCTCTTTGTATCGCTCTTTAGCAGCACGCGTTACAACTGACTGCAGGGTGGCTTTGTAGGCGGAGTCTTTTTCTGCAGTGGTGTCGAGACACTCCTGGTCGTACCACTGGTTTCGGCGAGGGCGATGATAGCCAATCACTTCTTCGGCAGCCGTACGCATAGAGTGGGAAATGTGATTCCACTGCGCGCATATATTGTCGATCGGAGGAGTGCTTTCTTGAAGCAGGAGTGAGAGTCGAGTAGCGAAGTCTTCGGTGTTCGTCTTGATTGCAGCTTTTCGACGTCTAGCTTTCTCTGTGCTGGATTGCGCGTATTTTTGGTTGCGCACAGACGTGTACGGATCTTGGCTGCGACAAGATAATGATCCGCGTCTATATTGGTACCGCGGATCGTGCGTACATCTAAAACACTGGAAGAGTGCCTTCCGTCAATCAAAACGTGATCAATTTTGTTACGCTTCTTTTGATTAGGATGGCTTTATGAATATTGAAATGATTGAATCTAGTGCTACTAACGACCATGTTTCGCGCTGCGGCAAAGTCAATCAGCCTCATTCCGTTATCGGAGGTGTTGCGTGGAGGCTGAACTTTCCGACTGTTGGACCAAAGATATTTTCTTTTCCCACCTTGGCGTTAAAGTCACCAAGCATGATTTTATGTCGTGGCGGGGGCTGCGCTCATAGGCCTCTTTAAGGCGCTCGTAGACGAAAACTAGAATAATTTGCTTAAATTGATAAATTCATTTTCCTTGAATTGAGAACAATTTGTCTGATGCAAGTAAAGAATTTACTGAAAACTGAAATCATTTGCTTGGTTCGAGTAAACAGTTATCTTAATACTAGAATGTTTTGCTTGATATTAGAAACTTCATTTTCTTATTTTAATAAAAATCCTTCAGCAAAGATGTAGAATAACCGATCATAAAAAATCACTCGAATATACAAAATATATCTTATAGACTTATATGTTTCCAATTAAAGTAACAGATAAGACACTGCGCCTTCGAACCATGCCATAGTTTCTCAATCAAAACCATCTTAAACATATTTTCATGTAAACATGTTGTGAATTGAAAGCATGCCAACATAAGTTGAAGCGAGAAAGGTTCTAGAATCAAATATTCTTTTTTCTTGTTTCAAGCAATCATTTATTTTACTCAATTTAAGAAACTAATGCTCAATATATGGTTTAATCTTAATTTTATTTTATTTTTTTTTGTTTTTTGTTCGCTTAATGGAGCAAATGATGTTTAATTTAAAATTTTCTTTGATTAAGCAACATATTTGCTTAATATAAGAATATAATTTCTTTCCATGCAATATTTATGATTTAACAATTTTGGTTGGTGGTACAAAAGTTTGTGAATGGGGTTGCCTTATATCTAGAATGGACTGAGATAAAGGCATAACACTCGCCTCAGATTCTGCTTCACATATTTATTATGTGGCTTCTTTCCACGCTAAGAATATTCAGCACATGTGTCAATTAATGGCACATTCTTTTCCACTCATGTATCAACCCATTTTCGAACCAAGGCAGAATTGACTAAATAGGAATAACACATGAAACCGTTGCTTCAAAGTTAAAAAAAAAATTATAGATATTTCTTTTTTATTAACTACCTCACCGATTTGAATATATTAACATTTAACATGACTTGGCTTTATGTCCGTTTGTGCATTAATTCATGGATATGTTTGCAACTAAGATTTTAAGATTTTATTTTCAAAATTAGAATTAAGCTCAAAATTTAATCAAATCAGTTGAAAATCACACCTGCGCCAACTTTCAATTGAGAAAATCCTTTTTAATTACACAACAATTTATTAATTAATACATAACGCCTAAGCTTTTTAATTTTCGAAAAATAAAAAATAGGATGAAACCATAGCAATTTCCTTTACAATATAACGGAGGTCATCAACGTTTGGTCTTATCGCCCTCATCTTCTGTCATAGCGTGCGCACAAATCAGGCTTATGTTAAAGAATCTTGCTTTGACACGGATTATGGCAAGTCGTTCGTTCACAGGTGTGAATTGCAGGACATGATACTGTAGTCTCTTTCCAACCACAAATCCGCATCCAAATTCGTGCTTCTCCGCATGGCCGCTGTAGTAGATATCACAGGATGCTTGCCATGAGCAGTGATATCAGCCTTTTATCTTTCTAAGATATCTATCAGTTGGATAGAGGCACCATCCCAATTAAGGGTTCGGACGTTCCAGGTGCATATCCGTAAATCATTGTCAGTTTTTCGTTTGCGTTAGTCGTCACCAGATTTGGGGATCATTTTTATCTTTATTCTTTTACGTTTCATTGAAATTGCTTTTTTACGTGGTAAGCTTCAAGCCCAACGCACAACCCTTTAAAGGCAGTTAGCCCGCCACTCAGATTAGCCGTCAAACTAACGGTTGCCAGTTTGCCGTTTCTAGAGGACGCAGAGGTTTGAGTCGACTTGAGACGAGTTCGACATGGATAATGCTGGCCTCACCAGGTTGAGGCAGTCAGGCACGTTGCCTTGTGAAGATCGCCCCCTTGTCCCTCACGCGTTGCCTTGTGAGGATCGTCCTCCGATTTTCATATTATAGCACTTAAAAAAAAAGGTAAACAAACAAACTAATTTTCATACTTTCACAGAAAAACACAAATATTAATTTATTATGAATTTCAGCGCGAGCGTCTCAGCAATTGGAGTGAGAAGCACAAGGCGGTCCTCAAGGAATTGTGCCTTTAAAGAAAAATTGTCTTGAACAGCTTCAAAAACGACATCCAAACAATTAGGCAAAAGGAAAGCGTGAGTCGTCTGCCACGGGTGGTGGATCAAAGCCAAATGTAATAAGTGTGAACAGCACCTTAACTTTGTGTAGTGTGGTTAACTGCTTTGCTTAAAAGGAGTTGCAAACGCTGTTGGCAAAACACACATTGGGTGCGTTCTCGAAACTCAATTTTGTGCAACTGTTGTGCAACTGTTGAGTAAAAGTCTTCTGAACGGCAAGTATCAGTTTCCGCTACTCACAACATGTTGTCTATTTTTCGCCACGCTTTATTTTTCCGCTACATTTACTCAACATGTTGTAGTTCTCAATTACAAAGTTTGACATGTTGAAAGTGAAAGCGCTTCTATTGTATAAAACGTCCAATAATACAAAATTAGGTAGAATAAGCAAAGATTTATCAAAATTTGAATTAATTTCTACTTTTAATTAAAGAAATGCGTGGAAGTAAGAAAATGAAAGCTGTTTATACACTTGGCTACTGTGTGTATCAAATAACCGATATAGAAGAGATGTACATAAAGCTGCAAAGTGGTAAACTAGGATAAAAATTCGTTAAAATGTGTCAGCATATATTTTTAATAGTATATCTATTGCGTTTCTGAGCAACTCGAATAAATTTAAATAGTTTGTGTACACTTAAATGTGTAACAAGCCACCAACAGCACAAACAAAGCTTTCTACACGTCTATAACACAAATATTAATTATCTGCAAATTCATATTTTTAATATTTAAGTTTTTGCGCACAAGTTCGTACATTTTTGCAACTGTGTTGACAGAAAATTTAGCTCACCGTTCAGAAGATACGCAAAAGTAGCGTAAAGTGATACATACAACATGTTGACAACATGTTGAGTTTCCAGAACGCACCCATTATTACCAGCGAATAAAGTCGGTTGTTAATAAAAGGAATTTGGATTAAGCAATTAATAATACATGGTGTCAGAAGCAAATCTTAATTTGAATACTTTAATGTAACTGAAATTGATTTACGCTTGCCACAACCACTTGATTGTTTCGATTTGGCAAAGGAATGGCCAAAATGGAAACAAACGTTTTTGATTTACTTGCTACCAAATAACAAATTGGGCGATCCAGAACAAAATAAAATCGCTACGTTTATATGGCTTGTCGGTCAGCGTTGTATGGAAATTTTTAATACATTATTTCCATTTAATGGAAGTTGCGAAAGCATGTTTGGGACACCAGTAGCTGAAGCACAGCAAGCTGGAGAAAGAAACACAGATGCAGCTTCCAGAACCTTGGTAACGTTATCAAAGCATTTGATGAATATTCTTTATCAAGAAGAAACATACGCATACACAAAAAGAAAAGCAATCATTTGCTGAGTTTGAAACGGCATTGCGTACACGGCTACAATATTGTGAGTTTGAATGTAAATCGTGTCAATCATCATATGCAGAACGAATGTTGCGTGATCGCATTGTAATTGGAATTTCGGACAAAAAGTTGCAGCTAAAGCTATTAGATAAACTAGAGGAATCATTGGCAAAAGTTGTTGAAACGTGCAAAATTTTTGAAGTTGCATCAAGCTTTCCATTGGAAATAAAAGCAGTTGTTACGGAACAAGCACAGGGTGTCTCAACAGAGACTCAAAGTGTTACTGCAATTAAGCATGAACGGATCAAATGTTTTAATTGTGGTCAAGTCTACAATGGGAATCATCGACAATTTTGTCCAGCGTTAAATATCAAATGCAACACATGTGTAAAGGCTGGACATTTTGTCAGATTCTGCAAGGCGAACCTGAAGATAAGCGATGTCGGCAAGCAACAAGCAACAAAAGCAGTTCACAAAGTGGATTGGAATGATCAGGGTAAACAAAAGTTCTTAGATTGGGATTGTTTTAACAATCTAAATAATAGAGTAGTAAATAGTTGTAATTTCTTTCCGAATAGCATGGGTATAAATTGTGTACGATGGAAGAAACGCTACGTTATTCAAGATTGGACAACCCAGCTAGACACCTAACTGTTATACCATGTTCAGACTGGGAGCTAAATGCGCATTTAGAGCTTAATTCGCATTTATTTCCTTAATGCTTCTCTTAATGCGAATTTACCCATATAAAATTCTGTCAAGTAAATTCACATAAATACTACTTCAAATGAGCATTTAGCAGTTTGCGACCCTGTTTCGAAGTTCGAATACATTTTACTCGTTTGTTTTGACTGGACTCGTTATTAAATTCAAGCAGCTGTTCGCCATTCGAGTGATAAATTTGAACAATTCTTATGTATTAAGTTATCTTCATTTTATTAATAAAATCACAAAAAAAGATCAGAAGATTTTACTGACTAGAACCGATTGCAAGGGAGTGGCCTGGAAGCAACAAATTATCGAATTATTGATGTGCTGAATAATCTGCTGAAAGATCTGCGAGAAGAATGGAAAGCAAACTCAAGATTTTCCTTCAGTAAAAATCATGTCATGCAAATAGATTTGGGACGCAACAAAGCTGAAGAAGCTGAAGAAGCTGAAACAGATTTCCAACAGACTTGCGGGACAGGTTGTTCTGCCACTGAAACGCCAAAGCAAGAGCTATGCGACTGGGCCAAAGATTTCTGGGCGGTAGAATCTGCGCGCAGTGGTTTTGTAGCCACAGAAACAGTGGTATTGAAAGAAGGTCCACTCGAAGATTTTGCACTTATATGGACGTTGTTGTGGAGGATAGCATTCAAGGTTCGTAAAAATAAAAATGATTACTTAACAAGTTAACTATATTTTATTTCTTTTTAAAATAGATTTAGAAATTAAAATATTGACGGCTCCACCAACATCGCCTTCACGTTTATCAACTCCACCAACATCACCTTCGCCAATGTGTTCTTCGGTAACTCATCCGCCCTCACCGCCGTTGCCTCCAACGCCAGTACCGCCATCATCATCATCTACCGGTAAATCACGAGTCACTAAAAAAAATAAAGATTTTGAAAAATTACTACAATCCTCCAGTGAAATGAACACAAATTTCAATTATGCACTTTCGGAATTCAACGAATCCAATGAGGAGCTCGTTAAAATAGAACTGGAAAAACTGACGGTGATAAAAGACATACAGAATGATTCCAAAAGATTAACAGATGGATTTCTGGAATTTTTGAGAAGATTCGATTGAGTACTTATATACTTATATTTCGAATAAGTTGTTCATATACATATATAAATACATATATGTATTATATATGCATATATATACAATGTATATATAATGTATATGAACAAATTATTCGAAATATAGCTATATAAGTACTCAATCGAATATTTAAAATATTCCAGAAATCCATCTGTTAATCTTTTCGAATCTTTCGTATCTGTATCACATACGAAGTTCCTCAGCCGATTCGTTGAATTCCAAAAGCATTTAAATCAAATAAGTGTATTATAACTTTAAATTTACAGTTCAACTGCCATTTCTTGTTACAACTAAGTATTCTTTCAAGCTCAACGTAGTTCAACAATATATATATATATATATCGCCCATTTCGTGCAAGACTAGCACAACTCAAAATTCAGAATTTTATAGATGACCATGGAGAAGTGTTAATTCTGAGAATAACCGTTGTAAAATACAATAACGATTTTTTAAATTATGTTATTAATTCACCAGTGATTCAGTATATAATTATTATAGCATTTTATATCTTCCATAGTTTGATATACTAACGGTATAAAATTGCCTTCGCCAAAAATTAAAATTTTTGAGTTGTGCCAGTCATGCACGAAATGAACGATGTAGTATATATCATATATACATATATACATATATATATATATATATATATATATATATATATATATATATATTTGGAGGTTTCTATATATATATATAGTTATATATATTGCATATATATATATTCCTTTGATATATATATATATATATATATATGTATATATATATATATGTATATATATATATATGTATAAATATGTATATAGATATGCATATAAACACATATCTGTAAAAATTCACTTCTGGTTGAGCTCTTGACGAGTGAGCACAGGGACTGTATTTTATATATATATATATCAAGTATATATATATTTTTATTTGGTCTTTGCTCGCATCGTAAGTGTTCAATCGGGATTGAGTTTATTGATCTCAAAAGTTAACATTAATATTATACTCAGAAATATTGTACCTCCTAATATTACTTCAATTCTTTACTTTACTTGATTTAGTTATAGTTTCTTTGATTTGAATTATTTACTTATATATTATTCTTTATTTCTTTTTCTGCTTGTAATTTAGATTTAAGTTGTTTGAATTAAATTTTTTTAATAAAATTATACTATTGAAATATGAATGCTCTAAAGGTTTCCCTGGACATGGATAAAAGCATTTCAGTGAAATAACGCCCAAGTTAAATAATTAAAAAAAGCAAGACAATGGTTCGTACACATTTTGTTCGTTAATTGATAATATTTTAAGATCGTAAAAATAATTTACTTTGGAAATATTTGAGCGATGTTAAATTTTTAATTTTGGACGTTTGGGCGTCACTGAACCCATTTAATTGAATACCAAGTAAATATTCTTACTGAAATGTGAAGCGAGTGCTTGTCGTATAAGTTCTGCGGTGCTTGAATTGTTCTGTAAGTTGGTAGAATAGGTTGGATATCTTCTTGCTTTTTCAATGGTATTCTGGTCTTGCAACCACGAAGAAACCATTGAATCTTTTTCCATTACCAAAAAGTTATGCAATACGCAAGATGCTTTTATAACTATGTTTGAGTTTTCAATTTTGTTGTCGATGCCTTTTCCTATACGACGAAACCTAGTATTCGGCTGACCACACACGTGGATGAACTATTTAATTGCTCTAACTTTGAGTATTTGTCAATAATAGACAAATATATTTTAACACAAAAAGAATAGCTCTAAGCCTGCACATTTTTAATACCTAAAAAGAAATACATTTTTTGACAGATCACAATTTACTAAATACGCATTTGGCAATGTGAACACTTGACAGTTTGATGACAATTTCGAAACCTTAAATACGCATTTAGAGCGCAATGTGAACGTAGTATTAGATATGCCATATATAATGCTTAGACAGATGGCATAAGGCGTTATGTTCACAACTTACGTTATATTTGTTCTAGCAATATATTACTATGTTTCCATGGCGAGTTAACTCGGGGTTAGGGTTTTCGTCGAGTTAAGAAAATGGCGTCGCTAACTCGATAGTGTTTCCATGCACAGCATCGAGTTGAGTCGAACTTGTCAATTTCATTTGTATTTTTGTTATTGTTTTATTAGCGAAATGGATACTAAATGGCAGCATTCACTTTGACAGATAGAACCCAGTTAAATCTTACAAGTTTCGTGGAGTTTCGTGGATTTAACGAAACTCAACTAAACTCGCGTTTCCATAGCGAGTTAACCCCGAGTTAACTCGCCATGGAAACATAGTTAATGAAATCTAACGCATTTTTCCTATACGTGTGACCGTGCATCCCTGTCTACCACACATGTTTTCTCTATTATAAAAAGCTATAGATGCTCTGCTCACACTAATTACAAATTCCGTAAAGAATTTAATAACAAACTCAGCTGTTTACTGAAGTACGTAGTTAGTGTGCCGCAAAATCCTTCCACTTTGTAGTGGTTAGAGCGCTGGCCTTTAAAGCAAACACGCGCGGGTTCAAACCCCACGCAAACAAAACACAGTTTTTTTTGTTATAATTTTTTTTTATATTTCATATATATTTTATTTTGTTTTTTTTTTTAATTTAATTGTTCAATATATCATTTATCATTTATTTCATTTCTTAATAAATGCAAGATATATATACATTTCCAAAAGAAAAGTTTAAGGTTTATTTTACAAAAAAGCTATTATATGTTAATAAGCAAAGATTTATATTTTTTAGTAATGAAATTAGTAAAGAAATATTAAATGGATCAAATAAGTATATTAGGACAAAAACAAAATTTCACAATACGAACATAAAACTTTTTCTAAATAATATTTACAAAAAAACAAAATTTCAGAAAACGGACAGAACATTTTTCTAAATAATATTAACCCAAAATTAAATTTCACAAAATGAACATACAATTTTTTCTAAATAATATTCACCCAAAATTAAATTTCACAAAACGAACATAAAAATATTTTCAAGCAGAAAAAATTATAAAATAAAAATAAAGTGCTTTAAGTGTTATAAAAGAAATAATTACATAACTAATAAATAATAAAGTATTGCATTAAAACGAAACAAAATGCCACCACAGTCATGCATTGATTTTGATTACATTGTTTAAATTAACTAAAATCAAGACTATAAGAGTTAGTGAGCAGTTAGTTAAAAATATACTGTAACAATGTGTATTTAGAGGGTGCTTTTAACAATTTTGGGTTGTTTTATGTGTAAATTAAGGTAGGTCGCCAAAAAAAGTTGGCAGTTTAAGTATATTAATTTTGTCACTCCGTTTGTAACCCCCATAGGAGGCGTGATAGGTATAGAAAAGTATCACCACCCGAATAGATTTTTAGCCATGTCCGTTTGTCTGTTTATCTGTCTGTCTGTCTGTCTGTCTGTCTGTCTGTCTGTATCACCACTTTATTTTAAAGCTTACTTTGAGAGGATTTTAGTACCATGCCAATTTATTGTTTACAGTGGTCTCTATTATCAGCCATAATGGTCTTTTTTGTATATCTTTACCAGATTATAACCGATCACTTATACTTATAACTTATTTAACTCTGATGCCATATTTGACTATCCAACGAGATATCACTTTTAACCGGTTATAATCTGGTAAAGATATACAAAAAAGACCATTATGGCTGTGCAAAAAAGACCACCGTGAAAAAAAAAATTGGCATGTTAATAAAATCCATTTAAAGTAAGCTTTCAAACAAAGTGGTGATACTGCAAACTGTTTTTGGCGACCCACCTTAATGTGCAGGTGTTGCAATGCTTCCTCTGAACACACAACATACCATTTACTGTGTGGGTCTCTTCGCGTCATTGTGCTGCCTCTGTCTTCGTCGGTTATGACTTAATCCCACGTACTTTCTTACTCCTGTATTAAATTGTTGCATCCCGTCTTTTCGGAAAATATCTGTAAGAAAGAATTAATTGGAAAACATATATATAAATTAAAAAGATAAAAATAGTACCAAATAAAGTTTTGTGTATGAGCGTCAGAACCCTTCAGCTTAATGATGTGAGCCCTCTATAAAATTTTTTATTTATAATATTAATAAGAAGTCAAAATTACTCAGTTTCCTTACCATTGAAGTCTCATACTCGGAGTTTTTGAGTTTTTCTTCCACTTCTGTGTAGGCATCGATTGTCGAAATGGGTAGAATGGACGCGATGTCGATGGCAATTTCATCATCCGTCTCACCGGTCATGTGGCACACCATTTTATGCACCCTTTTAATTAAGACTTTACACTCGCGCACCATTGTATTTTGCGCCAATGTCTTTCACTTCACTTGTCGCCACTTCTTTGAATTATCTGAAAAATTAAAAAATTTTCAAGTCAATAACTTTTTCTTAATCTATCTATATATATAAAAAAGAGTTTTTGGGTGTAACTACGCAATAGACTCCTAAAGTACTCATCTGATTAGCATGAAAATTTGTGTATAGAAGTTTTTTGGTACGCTTAGTGTTTTGGCGCTATCTTCTTTGATCCACCTTGAACACCAGATGACGCTGTAGTACAAATTTTAGTAAAATTAAAGAAATTTCCGTTATTTTGATACCAAATACATATCTTCAATACTGCGACAATTTTTATTACTATGAAATTTTAAAAGCGAGATCTTTCATTAAAAATCAAAAAATTCCGTCAATTTGACACCAAAAACATGAACATATTTTGAAAACTATGAAATATTTTAGTACAACGATTTATTAATGCAACATCTTTTGCTCAAAAATGAGAAAAAAATATCAGAAATCCAATTTCCAATCGATTAAAATATTTAAGATTTTTTTTATACATTTTGTTGATTTTATTTTGTCTTAAAGCATTATCAAAATACTCTGAAAGCCTTATTGCAAAAGCAACATTAATTGAATATATATATTTTAACCCTAGAGAGGTAATAATATTTGCAATGCATATTAAAAATATGTATATATATATGTTAAATCTGGGGTTAAATATTTTTTCAAAAAAGGTTGGAAATATTGGAGTTTTCCTCAAAAAAAGCACATAAATTGTTTTTGTTGTAAACTTAACTTACAATGTCAGTATTTTTTGACTCCAATATAGCCAACCTGTTTCCAATGTCTTTTAAAGCTTGCTGCATGCAGAGCTGTAAAAGATTGAATCATTTTCAGTTTTCATTCTCTTATTTAAAAATTCAAAAGCTGAACTCTTTTTTTGTAGTATTCAAAGTGTGAACTCTTTAGGCTTAAGTCTTTAGGCTGATTAAAATTGTTTTCAAGTCATGAATTGTAAAACGTAAAGAATGCACACTGAATTGAAATTTTAACGAGTGCAGCCACCGATGGCTTCAGCCACGATGGCTGCAACCATCGATAGTTGCAGCCGAATTGAAATTTTAGTGAATACAGACGGCGCACTGTGGGGTGATTGATAGCAAAAAGTGTGATCAAATCAACCAAGCGTCTCAGTAACGGAATTTATATTTTTTTAGTTAACAAACAATTAGAAACTATAAAAATCGTCATAAAACCATTAATTTTAATGGAACTTTATTTTTGTTCTCAATATTAATGAAATACATATGCAATATAAAAATATAGAGCGATTGTTGACTTTTTTAAGTTTTTTATATTATTAGTCATCTGACATTGAGTCATAGACAAAAACATCACTATCATCATCTTCTTCTTTCTTTCATCTTTGATTTGGATTTGGATTTGAGGAGCTCCAAAGTTGCTTTAGGCAAAGTTTGAAATTTTTTCTTTGGCAGCTTTCTTTTTGAACATATTAAAGGATCTGAAGTGATCAAAAACCTCTTGAAAATGTCTTCATTAGTCTTCTGCCTACTACATTTTCGAGCGAAATCGTCCCTGAAGCATTCGAAATCTTTGTTTCGAGTCTCCTGAGCCTCTTCGGGCAATTTACCTATTGACAACAATGCATGAGAGACTTTTTCCGGTCCATGTATAAAATATCACTAACTGCTGACGTTTATTATTTTATTATACAAATAAAAGAAAACAAAACAAATAACAAAAACAGCAACAACAACAATAGTAACACTAACTTGATGTACACATTTTAAGTTTCCGTTCTTTTACTTGCATATATCGATGATTCCATTTCAATTCGACTATTTTTGAGCAAAATTTTCAAATTCACTATACTATTAATATTTAAGCAAAAAAATTACACAAATACAAAATGAATAAAAATAAACAAAATAAACAAAAATCTTATCAAATAAATATCAAAATTTTAAATTTTTTCGCCCGAGAAAAACCAGATATATCATCTAGTTGCAACGGTCAACTTCTGCTAAGTATAGCTCCAGCACAACTTTATTTCGAAGAATCATGTCAATTTCTCAATTCGTTTCTGAGTTATACTCTCGAATACCTCTTTAAACACTGCCACAGCAACAACAGCTCCACCTACCGGGTTAAAACCTAACCTTTAAACCTAAACCATCTACAGACCCAGCCGCACACACACACACACCAAATTTCATCAAAATCGGTCCAGCCGTTTATTAGGAGTTCAGTGACATAGCCATGTACAGAAGAATTTTATATATGAATGTATTTGAAATTTTCGGCAAAAAAGTAAGAAATCTTTTGCAGGCATTTTTTTAAAAAATAGCAATTGTTGGAATCCCAAGCTAAAATTTAGTATAAACCTTCAGAATTGATGTATTATAACGATACT
Source organism: Pherbina coryleti (assembly GCA_943735915.1). NCBI lineage: Eukaryota > Metazoa > Arthropoda > Insecta > Diptera > Sciomyzidae > Pherbina > Pherbina coryleti. The sequence goes on from OX030948.1 coordinate 78,719,726, forward strand.
ATGTTCAAAAGCTGAAAATTTTACTGCGATCACCATGAACACTTCAGACTAAAAAAATTAAAAAAATTTCATAAAACGAGTCAAAAAAGAGTATACCACAAGAAAGACTCATTCAAGATCTTTTAGATATATTTCAGATTTTTTTCTGTACGACTTACGGTTTCGAAGTTACAGCTGTTTGAATACATGCACTAATTGTATTTTTAAATATATTTTGAAATTTTTTACAGTGTATATCTTTTAAAAAGAAATAAAAAATTAAAAAACAAAGTATGCAGATATAATACGTTTTAGGAGAACTATCAACCCAGAGTGTTTAAAAATTTTCAAAAATAGTGATTTCAGAAACTTGGGCGTTTTGACATGGACTCACGGATATGTATGTATTTCAATTGCATGGCCATACAAAAAATAATATTTTTCTTAAGAACCGCAGAAAATCTGCAAACTTTTTTTTTGTTAACATATCACTTATATTTGTGGTTTAAAAAAAAAAAATAGACTTCCACTGAATTGAGAGGTATTCACAACTATATGCTTACATTTATGTCTAAAAACACACATTTTATAAGCCTGCACGGAAAAAAACATTAAAAATATGAGCAGACACTTTTTGTACTAAAATATTTCATTTGACGTTTCAAAAATACCGGAGGTAGAAGATCCCATTGCTCAAAATATTATACTTAATTAATTTTTCAAGAAAAATCACTTGGAAATGAGAAAACTTTTGTGTTTTTTACTATGCGCGCACCAAAAGTAAAGAAAACGTCAACTTTGCAATCGCAGAGCACGGACACCGTTGACTTTTCTTCAATTATTCTTTCGCATAGTGATGTAGAATTCTATTCTCTTTCGAACGATATCAATCACGGTTGGGCATCTTCGATTTGATTTTTTTAATTAATCACACAAATTGAAATTAAATACTCCAATGTGCGGCGATGGCTTCAGCCGCAAGGATGTGTTGTTGTCTGAAGTTGTTTTGTGTGTATTTGTGTATGCGTGTGTGACTGTTGGGCATGACTGTGATGGGTTGCCATTGGCTTGATCTCATGTATAGAAAAAGTATTATATACAACAAATTGTAGAAGTTAATTTTTATACATTTTGTTAATAATATTTATTGTTAATAAGCACTTTATTATTCCAGAAAATGCAAAGGAAAGACAAAAGCATGTCACTAAGATCGGCCGCCGAAAACAAATGACAACAAAAATGCAAAATGCTGCTTTATATTTAGTAGTATTTCATGGTAGTAAATAAAATGTACCTACAAGAATGGGATTGATATTTTTCATAAGTCCTATTCCTTATAAAGCATTGGGTGTGCATTCTTTTATCTTCAAAGAATGATGAATTGTGCATTTGTAATTCATTTACTCTACAGAAGTATAAGATTGCAATCTGGTTGATGCAGCTTTTGAATGATTTAAGAGAGTGGAGAGTATTGTGAATACCGAATGATGTAAAGATTGGCCCCGGCGAAAAACATTGGCACGGCAGCGAAAAAGCAGCGCTGGCGGCGGACCTTTGTTGCTAGAATTTGTTGATAGACTCTAAAATGTCAAAATCTTATCAACAAAGTTGTCGAGAAGCCATGTTTATTTTATTTTTTCTATTGGAATTCTATGCGGACGGACGGTTGGATTGTTTACATTTTTTTTTGCACAGTTGTTGTGATTGCTCTTCCTTCTTTGTTTTTCTGCAGGTTTTTGTTTCGCTAGGATTTTTAGCTTAATATTTGTAACATATTAAAAAGTAATAAACATGACAAAAAAAAAAAGTTAACAAATTGTACAACAAAAAATATTTCATTTTTCATCCTTGAAAATATAAAGGATATAAATTTTGTTCGTTTATATTTGTTATTATTTTTAAGATATTTAAAGATATCGAATAAAATAGTCATTTTTAATACATAAAAATTAAAACCAAAAAATTAAAAAATGCTGAAAAGAATAAAAAAAAATTGAATTACATAATTTCAAGTAATTCTTCAATGTGTTTAATACTTTCAACAATTTTAAAAATCTTAAAAGTATGAAACAAAATTAAATAAGAATATAATTTAATATATAATAACAATTTGACAAAAATTGTAAAATTAATTAATAAAAATTTAAATTTGAAAATCAACATTATTTATAAAAATAAAATAAAATTCTTTATATATTTTTAAATTATTAAGTGTAAGAGTAAAATAAAAAAGTATAGTTTTTGCAGCATATAAACCCATCAATAAAAAATAAGTAATCAATAAATCAAATCAAATAAAATAAAATAAATTCATTTCTTAATTTTCAGTTTTATATTTAATTTTTACTAATATTTATTTATACATATTTTCTTGTATATAATTTATATTTTTTATTTTGACTTTTGACGCTCTTAATTTTTAAATTTTATTTTTCTTGCTTTGTACGATTTTTATTTAATTTTCTTTTAATCTTTACAAAATGATATTTTTTAATTTATTATTTGTGTTTTATATGAACTGTTTCATTTTTGGACAAATTTGTCGCAATTGTGTTTTATTTAAAACTTATTTCTAATGTTGTTTGTTTTATAAATTAGCTTTTAGTTTTTTTATAAAACAATAATAAAAATACACTCTGCTTTTCAATTTTATATTGTTTTTATTTTATTTTATTTTGTTATCTTTTATTGTTTCCACACGTAAATTTTTTACAAGTAATTTTTTATTTGAAATACTTAAAATAAGATCCTTTTTTTTTATTACGAAATATTTTATAGAAAATTCAGTCTTAAAATTTATATAAAACTTAATGGATCTTAAGGCCATAATTTAAAAATATTTTTTTCTTGTTCGTTATAGGGTAATTTATTTATAGTTTATTTACAATAACGAACAAGGTATATTTATTTAATTTATTTATTTTATTTATATATTTAAATTATTTTAATATTTTGATTGCATATTTTAGTGAAAACAAGGCAAATACAGCAGCAACAATACAATGTAGTTGTTCCAGCTGGCGATTGTCCTGCGTGGCTACAAGGCCAATATATTATGAAATAAATTATATTATTATATTGGTTCAGAAGGAGTGGATTTAGATAGATAGATATCTTAAGTTAAGATAAGTTAAGTTAAAAACAAATAATAAATTTAGTAAAAAAATAATTTTTGATGTCATTTTAAAGGTGGTAAAATTTTCTATAATTTTGTCCTTGAATGCATTTCAATCCAAGCTTAATCAAAAAAGTTACAGCGATTTTTCTATAGCTTCATCGAGATAGACAAAATCGCAAAAATATAACTTTTCTGACGATCGCCAAGTATTAAGCTAAAAATCCTAGCGAAACAAAAACCTGCAGTAAAACAAAGAAGGGAGAGCAATAACAGAACTGTGCAAAAAAAAATGTAAACAATCCAACCGTCCGTCCGCATAGAATTCCAACGGAAAAAATAAAATAAACATGGCTTCTCGACAACTTTGTTGATAAGATTTTGACATTTTAGAGTTTATCAACAAATTCTAGCAACAAGGGTCCGCCGCCAGCGCTGCTTTTTCGCTGCCCTTGCCAATGTTTTTCGCCGGGGCCAATCTTTACATCATTCGGTATTCACAATATTGATGTGGTGAATCTCATGCAATGTCTATAGAATATATTGTCCCTGCTCTGGCTGCATGGCGTTTTGGTTAATAATAATATTATTTTGATTGGCTATTATTTGATTTTGATTGTTTATTACGGTCATTAGTAGGGTTTCCTTGTCTGAAAATTTTTGAAATTAGTAATTTAACAAAAAAATGAATGCATAAAATAACCTCTGTTTGTAGAGCAACTTCGATTTGCATTTTCGACTTCGCACTGGCTCGCTTCGGCTGGATCGTTGAAAGCACGTGATGTTTTAAAAAGTTTCCGTTGGCACTTCGGAGCAATAATTTCTACAAAAATGTAAGGTAATTTCTATTGCACAAATGGAATATATGATTATTGTCGAACTGCTGCGCTGGAACCATCGCCATCCCCAGAATTGATCTTTCTTTTCCGAGTTGGGCTGATAATTTCTATAAACATTTAAATATTATTATCAAAGAGTGGAAGATATAATTGTATTTTTACCCTCAATAAGCGTGTCTGGCGTCCGTGGCGTAGTTGGTTAAAGTGCGTGGCCGCTATGTCAAAGAACTTTGGAGACCCAGGTTCGAACCCCAGCAGCGACAGAAAATTATTTGAATTAAAATAATTTTTCTATACGGCCGCCACCTCTCTGCAGACAATGGCAAACCTCAGATAATAATCAAAATGCCATGTAAAGCTTCTTGAGAACGAGAACATTCCGTTCATCGTCGTTCGGAGTCGGCGTTAAGCATGTTGGTCCGGTTCTCGGTCAATTGTGTACAAACTTAATAACACGCACAATACAATTGATCATAAGAAGCTAGGTCAAAGCTCCTTTTAAGGGCTGAAATGGCCAGTTATTTTTTTATTTTTAAGCGTGTCTGGCTCGTCGAAATCAATCAAGTCCACTGAAAACAAATATTGAAATAAAAAAATGGGAAAAGAAAGAACTGAGAGAAAAATTCAATTAAAATTAATCAAAATTTAAGAGAATTTAAATAAACTGGTATCAAATTCAATTAAATAAAAGAATCACAATAACATCAAAAAAGAAATTATGATTTATAATGAAATGATATCAAATTAAATTAAATAAAAGAATCACAATAAAATGATTATGAAATTATGACTTATAATGAAAGTAATAATATTAAATCATATAAAATATAATGGTAAAAAAAAATATATATAAAATTGAACAAATTTCAAATAAAAATAATGGAATAAAAATAAAAAAACGAAAAAGTAAAAAAGCAAAGTACAAGAAAAATTGATTTGAGTGCAAAAAACTAGTTTGAAAAATAATGGAAAACTTGATGCAAAATTGGTATTAAAATAAATTTTCTTGAAGCTGGAATACAAAAATATTTATACATAAGTTCAGTTTTAGGTATTTTCACTAAGTCACTACCTACGTCACTACCTAATAATATACCTAATCCAGCCACCGATTGCAGTGGTTCTTGAAAATAATCTTCAATCCTTTGAAAAGTATTTCCATAAACCACATCTTGTCCACCTTTTTTCTTTATTTCTAATACTTTTAAAGGTCCTGTCTTTTGGGAATAACAATACGACTCACTTTCTTTTTTTGGATTAATTATAAAAGAGCCTATATGAGAAATCTTACTAAATTGTGATGCATCACTATTCATTCCTTCTAACCTTAAGTATAGCTGCTGTAAAATTTTATTTGGTTTTTTTAATTTTTTTCAAATGCTGCATATGATTCTCGAATTTGTACGCAGAAAAACTATCTAATGACCCAAACTGTTTGCAACAATCTACTAAATGTAGCAAACCATGTATATTGAAACTAACTAAATGATCCCCGAAAATTTCCCCAAATTGGCTTACAAATTCTTTTAATAATTCATGAGCTACATTAGATTCTGTGCTATAAGTATTTTCACAGGAAAGAAGTCTAATTCCTGAATGTAACAAGAGAAAATTTTTCTCCATTTCAGGGGAGGGGGGGTTCTAGTAGCAATTAGTCAAACTTAATATCTAAAAATGTTACTTTAGAAGTTAACAATGTAGAGCAAATTTGTGTAGAGATTTTTTTACCGGATGAATCTTTAACCATTTATTGTTTTGTTTCTTATATACCACCGGGTAGTGATGCTGCTATTTATGAGAATCACACTAAGAATATAAGCAACATTTTTGAGTTGTGCAACGATTCGTCCCATATCATCGTTCTTGGTGATTTTAATCTAGGCAACGTTGTCTGGGACTACTCGCTTGAGGAAAAATGCCTTCTGCCTTTTTATTTAAACAATCTCAAGGATTATGAGACTATAGATTCTCTTATATCAATGAATTTGTGCCAAATAAATAACGAGAAGAACGGATTAGGTCGCATTTTAGATCTGATTTTTCTAGATAATGATTTGGTAGGCAGTCTTAGGTTGGCTCAGCCACCATTAATAAATAATAGCGTACATCATAATGGTATGGAGATAGAAATTGAATGTTTAAATTTTAATAAACTTAATTTTTTTAAAAATTCCACAAACTCTGAGAGACTTTGCTAAGGCAGATTTTATTGGACTTAATTTATTTTTTCAAAGTACTAATTGGGATTCTGTTCTCGATTCATCTTGCTTAAAAGCTTGTTATAATGCGTTTACTAGAAAACTTGAAGAAGCGTATGACGAGTTTGTACCGTTGAAAAGACCAAAGCAGGGCAACAAGCCGGTCTGGTTTAGTAGGCGTTTGAGTAATTTAAAAAATAAAATGTGTAAATTACGCAAGATCAGCACAACCTGTCCTGATTTGCGTTTTGAGTATTATAAATCTAGAAGAGATTATGAATCCTTAAAAAACTGTCTCTACAAGAATTACTTGTTTTCCATAGAAAGTAATATTAAAAAGAATTCTAAGGCCTTTTGGCATTTTTTAAATGGAAAGCGTAATTCCTTGGGTTTTCCAGCCTTGATGACGTATGAAGATCGTAGTTCAAATGGCGAGAAGGACATTTGCGATATGATGGCAACATATTTCCAATCAAACTTTGAAAGAACTATACATGTAGGTACATATCATAGTCTTACACCTATCACAAATCTGGGTGTAATGCAGCTTAGTATTGTTGAGGTTAAAGAACATTTAGCCGCATTAGAAGATAGTAATAAAGTATCACCAGATAACATAACACCTTCATTTTTAAAAAAATTATGTAAAAATTTAGCTGAACCTCTTACCAAGATGTTTAATATGTCCCTTTCATCCGGCGAATTTTTAGATACATTGAAAGTCTCATATATATCTCCGATACATAAATCAGGCTCGAAATATGAAGTTATCAATTACAGACCCATTTCAAAACTGAAATTGATTCCTAAAGTTTTCGAGTCTATTGTGAAGAGGAGGTTATATTGGGAAGTAAGACATGGCATTACGGTTGAACAGCATGGATTTGTTAATGGTAAATCCACAATTACTAACCTAGCGTTGTTTGCTAGTTTTTGTCTGAAAGGTATGGAGAATGGTGGTCAAGTGGACGCTATATACACGGACTTCTCAAAAGCCTTTGATAAAGTTCAACATAATGCATTATAAAAAAGCTAGATAAATTAGGAATTCATTCAAATTTACTAAATTGGTTTCGTAATTATTTATGTAACCGTAAACAATTTGTTAAAATCGGATCAACAGTATCTAAAGTTATACATAATCTCTCTGGTGTTCCTCAAGGGAGTCATGTAGGACCCTTATTGTTCATATTATTCATCAATGACCTTCCGGATGTTATTAAAAACTCAAAGTGTCTCCTTTATGCAGACGACTTAAAAATTTTTAAATCAATCAGGACGAGGCAGGACTGCATTTTATTGCAAGAAGATGTTATTTCTTTGTCAAACTGGTGCACTGATAACTGTTTGCACTTAAATATATCCAAATGCAAAAGCATAAGTTTTACTAGATCACCATGTTCTCTAATTAACGATTACTTTATACAAGGTAATTTGTTATCTAATGTGCAAAGTCAAATCGATTTAGGGGTAATTTTTGATAACAAAACTAATTTCAACAGTCACTTTGACTTTATTGTGTCAAAAGCTAATAAATTATTAGGTTTTATTAAGCGCAAAACTAGTGAATTCAAAGACCTTTATACGCTCAAATCCTTATATGTGTCCCTAGTGCGATGAACACTAGAGTATGCTTGTAATATTTATATGGAGTCCCTCATATGCGGTTACTATAAACCGTATCGAGGCAATACAAAGGAGATTTACCAGATTTGCCTTTAGAAAAACTGGTTGGAATAATGGATTTTGGCCATCATATGAGCAAAGGTGTCTTCTTATAGATCTAAAAACGCTTGAAGCCAGACGAAAATATTATATTATGTTAGCTAGAGATGTACTTTGGAACAAGATTGATTGCTCCGAGCTTTTGTCTCTTTTTCCGATATATGCTCCTTCAAGACATCTGAGAAGTAGGCAGCATTTTTTTTTAATTCCTCGAGCGAGGACAAATTATAGTAGATCTGATCCTATTTCGTTATCCTGCATTGAATTTAAGTTTGTTCATAATAAACTAGATATTTCTCAGTCTCATGATTTATTTAAAAGGGAACTACTAAATTTGCTCCAAACAGTTAATTTTTATTTCGTTACTCAGTATCAAATTGTTATACTTTATTATATTATTATCAATTAGTATATATAATGAAAATGTGTTTCTCTATATATAAGAAATTTAATATTACTTTATGTACTGATTAGTCTAAGAGAGTTATACTCGATAGATGAATAAATAAATAAATAAAAAAATAAAAAATTATAATAAATGTTCACACTTATGGTATCTTTTAATACAAATATTCCAAGATATAACAAAAACTGCCTAAACTCTGTGGACTTCCAATTGCAGATTTCATCGAAATTTCTGGAGACGCGACCAAATTCTTAAGGAACGAATTTTGAAACATACTTAATTCGTTCCTTCATTTCAGATATATTTCCCTTTTTTATATATAGCCTCACTAACTTTTTTACTACCCCTAAATATACTAAATGCATAGGGTCTAGTGGAAACTGCGAAACCATACCATTTCAGCCTTTTCTAATACATTATCACGTTGCCTAAAGAATTCACTATGGTGAACGTCATCTACGCTATTTCTAAACGTAATGTCTGTTCTCGAGGAACAAACACTTTTGGATGAAACCCTACGATGACTGTAGTTACCTACCTGACAACATTTGGGGCAACTTTTCTTTCCTGTGAATGACTGAACTCCTGTTACAAAAGCTCGAACTGTGGAGTCACAACAAAAAAGCCTAACATCAAATTTCTTAAAAACTTCATCTACCTTCAGACCATTACTTTTTAAAAGTACTAGCTCGTTGGAAAACTCTTCTTAAAAGTCATTTGCATTACAAGGTTTTTCCACGCCTGAAAAGCAGGCAATGGTGAATGGGCTTTGCTGATCAAAACCAACAATTGCGCCAAGAAGAGGCCATAAAACTCGACTTGAACTATGAAATAGTTTTAAGCCATCAATCCCTACATCAATTAAAACTTCGCTACTATCTTAAGATATGGAAAAGAATTAACATTAAGGAACTCCTGAATTCCTATACATAAAAACTCACCATCTGGCATGCTTTGCACTTCGACTTTCTTTCTAGATGTCTTAAAAATACCTTTGGCTGAAAGGGGCAAGTCATCAATACCTATTCTATTCAAAGTTTGAAGTAAATCAGAAACAACGTTGTGCGAAACATTGTTTCTGATAGCCCATGACCTTATCTCTCCTAACTTATCTACCTCAACCTGTTCATTAAAAGATAAATCACTAACCTCACCACCATCGCTAATATTAGATTCTATGTCATCTAAATCTATTTGATTTTTTGCGTCCACTTGCATTCCTACGTCCCCTTCCGTTCCTACTTGCACCATCATGTCCACTGGCATCCTTATATTGGATGAACCTTGTCCGCAGTCCGTCTGTCCACTCACATCACAATTTTCTTGCACATCACTCTTTAAAATTCTTCTATATTTTTGTGCATTAGCACGAAAAACTTGTTTTTCCTTAGATAGAAGATATTTCATATAATTTTCACTCATTATTATTCACTATTTCTTTATTAAAAAATTTAATGAATTTGTATTTAAAGAATTTTATTATTTTTGTTTAATTTTGTGTAATTTTGTTCAATTTTATCTTTTATGTTCAAAACTTAAATTCGCGTTGAGAAGACACACTGACAGCAGTGCAGCTACGTATAAAAGAGCACGATGTACATAAAAATATAACTTTCCTTGTTTAACATTAAATGATAACGTTAGGATGTATTAGTGAACAGCAAATTTTGTTTCATTGTGTATGTAAACTTGTTATAGCTGTCCAGCTGGGAATTGAATTCAAAATTGATACTGGCTCGAATACAGTGCAACATAATTAAAGTTTCTATTTCTAAACACACTCACTGTGATCTGATTGACTAAAGTTATAAATAAAAGTTTTATAGTTATAGTTATAGTTTTAAATAAAATTAAAACTTTTGGTCAAGTAAAATTAACCTGTTTTGATGTCGAAAGTAAAAATGAATATTCTAGTATTTTTCTTGTTGTTGACAATTCGTACGAGCCTGTTTTGGGTTTGTAATTCAAATTTTTTCATGTGAAGCTAGTTTATAGAAGCAACTAAAGATATTTTTGATTGTTTGGGGAGAATACCTGGCAAATGTTCAATTGTTTTGAAAGATAATTCGATTCCTGTGTTGCACTATAAAAAGAGCATTCCATTAAGTTTGCATGATAAATTAAAATCAGAAATTAATGCAATGGTAAAAGAAAGGATAATTAGTTCAGTTGACTACTTAACTGATTGGATAAATAATCGGCAGATTGCAGAAAAATCTAATGGTGATATAAGAATTTGCCTGGATCCAAAACCATTGAAAAGGTGTATCAAGTGTGAACAATTCTTAATTCCAACATTCGAAGAGATCATGAGTCGTTTTTCTGATAAAAGTGTATCTACTGTTTTAGATTTATGCAATGATTTCTGGCAGTTAGAATTAGATATTCAAAGTTTCAAGATAGAAAGGTTTAAGCGGACGGACGGAGAAGACGTGCTTTTATATCGCGCTATAATAATAATAATTTTGTCCAAAAAACATAAGCCCACAGCATCACAAATTGCACATTTTTTCTGCAACGTAAATCTTGTGAAAATTTTCTATTATATTTGAGTGTTATTAACTTAAAATAGCTTTTGCACTGTTTAAATAAATCAATTTTTTGTTTTTAATTAACTATCAAAACATTAAGGAAACCAAAGTTATTAGCTTATGACTAATAAACGAGCACTTATTTTGTGTCGTGTGTTGAGTTAAATTTATTTAAACTCTTGTGAAAACAAAGACAAAGCTTAATATATACTAATTCACTCATCTAAAACAAATCTACGTTAACGCGGCATACTCGTGCGTTCAAACTATTGTACCTAATAACTCATGTCGCCCCCTCCCATGCTAACGCGCCAACAGCGTGGTAACAATAAAAGTGAGGGAACTACGAATGTGGGTGGCAGCAACTCCAGCTCGCTCTCAGCTCAATTTAATGCTCTGGAAGAACGCCTAAAAGCAAATGCCAAAGAAGAGCTCAATAACTTAGAGGATCGCCTGCGGCTGCATGCAGAAAACGTATATAATCGCCTCTCAGCTGAAATTGCCACTCGGTTTGCTACATTAGAGAGTGAAGTCGCGTTGACTCAAGACCGTTTGAGTGAAAAATTTAACGCCTGTGATCGCAAAATTTCCCTACTCGAAGGCCAGCTCAGTGCTCTGTCTTTACGCTGCGACGAGCTTGCTGAGCAAATCTTAAAAATCAATAGCAACAACGATAACAACAACAACAACAGCAGCAGCAGCACTACCGTTCCTGACTATTCTGCAGACGCCGTTCTATTTGGAGTACCAAACTCACCAGGCGAGAACCTTAAGAGCCTGTTCAATCTAATTTGTCGAGCCATTGATTTTCACTCACCGCAAATAAGAGATATCTTTCGAGTGAAGTCAAAAGCCCAAAACATTAACCCGGTAGTGGTTGTAAAATTTTACACACCCTACGACCGCAACCGTGTCCTAAAGGCCTTTGGGAATCATCGTAGGCAACAGAAAAAAGCGGTCAATCTACGTGAAGCTGGCATCGACTCTGACAACAATGTCTATATACACGAGAGCCTCACTCCTGAAAGCCGAAAATTACTGCAAACTGCGATTGCCTATAAGCGCCAAAAACGAATTTTCAACGCATTCACTCGTCGGGGTATCATCTGCATCAAGCTTCTTAAAGGAGCTGAAATTATCAAAATTCATAGCCATGAAGAACTACAAAAAATTGTATGCGCTGATGATGATAGGGAAAGTATCTTCTAGTGCAGCGGCCTTACTTTTACTTTTATTATTTTTAATTTTATTTTATTTTTATGTTCTATGTCATTTTTTAATTGTTATTTATGTTGTTTCTTACTCTTTACCTTATTTTCTATTCTCTATTTTATTTCCTTTTTCTTCTTCTTTGATATTATTTATCTATACTATTCTCTTGCCGAGTCCTCTTAAATGCTTTAGTTGTGTTGGTTATGCTTATATATATACTTATTTTGTCAGTTGTAAATAATTCAGATTTCGACGTCAAAGACAATCAGAAAACTGTGGTTGAGGTTTTGTGTAGGCAGCATGAAGGTTTAAAAATTGTTCACTTTAATGCTAGAAGTCTAAACGATTTCAAGCTAGACTGCGTAAAACATGTCTTTGTTGATTCATCGGTTGATGTTATCTGTGTATCAGAAACGTGGTTTCACAAAGATAAAAACGACTCCTATCTTAATATATGTAAAAGATTATCAGCTTTTTAGAAATGATAGGTTGGATAAAAGAGGTGGTGGAGTTGCTATTTATTATAAGAAACAGCTAAAAGTAAATGTTGTGGGTAAGTCTAGTCAATTAGGAGTAGAATTTTTAAACATTGAGATTTTAGGCAATGGTAATAAAATATTTGTTTCCTGCGTTTACAATCCTAACTGTAGCTGTTGCTTGGATCCCCTATTTGCGTCTCTGTCTAATTGTGCTGTCGATTATGAATTTTTTGTTATAACTGGTGATTTTAATATAAATCTTTTAACCAACAACAATCTTGCCAGTAGATTCCTCGACAAAATTTCTGAAGTTGGGCTCACTGTTGTGAATACCCTCATGCCGACTAGGTTTGCAAACAACTCTCCTCCAAGCTTGCTTGACGTCTTCATTGTCTCCGATGTATCAACCGTTTTGCTTTTTGACCAATTATCTTTTGTCTCCGATCACGATCTAATATTCTGTGCATTAAATTTCAGAATATCAGATGCTGAACCTACAACTCTTTACACATATCGCGATTTTAAGGCTATTGATATAAACTCTTTGTATCAGAATTTGGCTATCATAAATTGGACAGATTGCTGGTTTTTACAATCAGTTGATGAGAAGCTGAGTTTCTTCATTGAAAAAATAAATCACCTATTTAATATTCATGTCCCCCTGCGTACGCGACACGTCATAAATAGTAGTTGTCCATGGTTTACGCGGTCTGTTAAAATAGCTCTCAAAAATCGTAGCAAAACTTATCGTAAATGGAAGCGTAACCCCACCGCTTTAAACTGGGATGAGCATAAGAAAGCCAGGAATGACGCCACATCCGCTGTACGGCTGTCCAAGTCCAAATACTTTATGTCCAAACTGAACCCTTCGCTGCCCTCCAAGCAGTTGTGGAAAAATTTAAAAGGAGTCGGAATATGCAATAAAGACACCGAGGCTTGCGACCTAGATCCCAATCAGTTGAACGATTATTTTGTCGGTAACTCTGCATCAGCTGATATCCATTCCGCTGATTATGATGATGATGTTGATAACGGTTGTGATTTAGTGTCTTTGAATGGTTTTCGGTTTAATGCTGTAAGTGAAATGGACATAGCCCGCAGTGTAAAGAAAATAAAATCGAATGCATCTGGCGAGGATGGAGTCTCCATCAGGTTTATTAAGCTCATTTTGCCGTATGTTCTTATTCCGCTTGTCCATATAGTAAATCACTGCTTTACCACCTCGTGCTATCCCAAAATTTGGAAAGTGGCTATTATTATTCCTATAGCAAAAAACCCAAAGCCTGCAACCCATGTGACTTCCGCCCAATAAGCATACTGTCCTCGGTGTCTAAAATATGTGAGTCGCTCATGGCGGAGCAGATATCTCATCATTTAGGTCTTTTTAACCTAATGTCTCATCTCCAGTCTGGTTTTCGGCCTGGACACAGCTGCTCTACTGCTGTGGTCAAAATACTAGATGATGTAAGAGTTCCTTATGATAATGGTGATTTGACATTGCTCTGCTTGTTGGACTTTTCAAAAGCATTCGACACTGTCAGCCACTCACTTCTTTGCAAAAAACTGTCTCTAAATTTCCGATTTTCTAAATCAGCCGTCTGTCTCCTGAGAAACTACTTGGAGGGTAGATCCCAAAGGGTTCGTGTGGGTCATAATTTTTCTATGCTAAAAAGCACTTCTAGTGGAGTTCCTCAAGGCTCCGTACTTGGACCGTTGTTATTTACAATGTTCATAAATGATATTTTCAGCAAGTGCCACCACGTCTCTATGCATGCATATGCTGACGACCTCCAATTGTACCTTTCCAGACCATTAGGTCTAGTTGAAGATCTATGTGCTAGAGTTAATGAGGACTTAGCTTCAGTATCTAAATGGGCTAATGAAAACTTGCTCACGCTGAATCCCTTGAAATCATTTGTTTTGCCTATTTCTAAAAACCCATATGATCATGATGACTTGCCTCCAATTCTACTACATAGCGTTAAACCGAAACTTGTTAGCAAAGTCAGTAATCTTGGTTTTCAAATAAACTCATACCTTGCCTGTAATGATCACATCAACTCATGCGTACAAAAAATTTACTATATTATTCGTAATCTCCGAATGACATCACGTTTTGAGCCCATTGAAACTAAAAGAAAATTCGTATTGCAGCTGATTATGCCAATCATATCATACTCTGAAGTCGTGTACTGCAAGCCTGATTCAGGATCCTTGCATAAACTTATGGTAGCTTTTAATAATCCAGCTCGCTATGTATACGGCCTCAATAGGCACGATCATATCTCTGCTTTTTGTAAAAAATTACTTGGTCGTGATTTACCAAGTTACCTTGAAGCTAGATATTGCATTTTTCTACACCGGATCATTTACACACGTAGTCCTACATATCTCTTCGAAAAACTGAAGTTTTGCAGATCAAGTAGAAGCATGAACCTCATGATTCCTACCTTTAACTACCTCAACTCCAGTAGATTGTTTTTCGTCGCTGCTATTAGGTCATGGAATTCATTACCTAATAGTATAAAAAGCGTTTTTAATACAAGTAACTTTAAGCATTTAATCTTCCAACATTTTTCACAACTATTCTCTCTTTACTCTTTCTATTTCCTCTCTCTCTCTCTCTTTCTCTCTCTCTATTTCTCTCTCTTCCTCTCTTTCTAATCTATATTGTATTATTTATGGAAATATCTTTTATTGTCTAAACTTAAGTAATTTTAAGTACCATTTTTGATATCAGTCTATTATTTTAACTTACATGTTGTTATATCCATTGTAAATTCGGCATGCAAAAGAATCATTCTTATATGCCAACAACTTTTGTTTAATAAATTGAAATTGAAATTGAAAAAAAAAGTTCAAACCTAACAATTTTGATGACCCCATTTGGTAGATACCGTTGGAAAAGAGTCCCATTTGGTATTAAATGCGCCCCAGAAATTTTTCAAAAAAGAATGATTCAAGTTTTTGGAGATATTCCAGGAGTTGAAATTTACTTTGACGATATTGCTTTTTCTGGTTGAACAGTTGAAGATCGTGATAAAGCATTGAGTCTAGTTTTGCAATGTGCAAGGGAAAATAACGTAAAAGTCATTAACAAAATGCAATATCGTACAAATAGAATAATATTTATGGGTCACATTATCGTTGATGGCAAAATTATGCCGAGTGATAAATACATAAAGGATATTACTAATATGCCATAAAAATGATGTGTTGCGTTTGCTTGGCTTATTTAAATTTCTTGCGAGATTTGTACCAAACTTGTCGCAAAGTACAGCAGCTTTGCGTGAATTGACAAAAAACAATGTTGAATGGCAATGGAACGAAATGCATAAAAAGGAGGTAAATGATTTACTTGGGTCGATTACTGAAACACCTGTACTTGCCATCTATGATCCAAATTTACCAGTTTTAGTGCAAAATTATAGTTCTAAAGACGGATTAGGAAGTCTTTTGTTACAAAATGCCGGTTGCTTATGCGTCAAGAACACTTTTTAAAAGTGAGAAAAAATGGGCTTAAATTGAAAAAGAACTACTTGTTATTATGTTTCCGTGTAAACATTTCCATTATTTTTTGTATGGTCGTGAATTCATAGTTCATTCAGACCATAAACCATTGGAAATATTAATCAAGCGTGACATTGATGAAGTTACGCCTCGTTTACAAGAAATGTTTTTGCAGTTATTGAAATATACTAGAATTTCAATTGAATGCAAACCGAGCAAGGAATTATTAGTTACCGGTTGTTTGTCGCGGGCACCAAACAATGTGAGATGTCTTTGATGATTCATTCACTGACTCGGTAAACATGCTTCTCAAAAGAAAGCTATGAACTCTGTGAGGGACGACTTGTGTCAAAACATCTGAACACCTCCCAAGCCACTTTCCAATTCTTTGACAGCTCGATTTGCAAAGGTTGACAGATGTTGTGTCGTCTGAACACCTCCCATGACATTGTATGAACAATTTTTTTTTGTCTTTTGACAGTTCAAAATGGAGATAGATGGTAACCTCCATGTTCAACGGCGAGTTTGAATTCAAATTCAAAAGTCGAGTATGGCAGCCAACGTTTGTTTCTTGTCCGACCCGGATAAAGTTGTTGTTGCTTTCGTGACAGATCGTCGGAAGTGAAGTTTTGGTTCCGTGCTCAAAAGTGAATTCGAATTTGAATTCAAATTTGGACGGAACCGACACGACACAACGGCAATTTTCATGATGTCACTTCAAATTTTTTTTGTTATACATATTTATATTTTTTTTGACTAGCGCCATCTACCGGTGGACACACGCAGCGGTATGCGGTTGAAAAATTTCATTTTCTTCCCTGGACAGGTTCGACAAATGCAGAAAATCCAAAATGGCCAGCACGTGCTTGAGCCGGCATCAGCCAATAAAAAAGGACATTCTAACAAAATGCCTATCGGATCTTGGCTGAAGTTGTGCACCTAACTCCATCTTGACGACGACTTAACGAACGACTAAGCTCTTAACACAGGAATAATGAGAAAATAATTACGCGTAACTACGTGTTTTCACGTGTGAATGCCATGTTTCACAGTGCAATCGCACCTTTTGGCATGCCTGTGCCGGCCCTGGTCGCCGTGTCAGATGAAAGTAGAGAAGAAAATGAACGAAAAACGATGCTGCAGCAGAGCAGCCGATGGAGAAAAAAGATTCTACCCTTTTCTGCTAGACTGTCATCGCTGCAACACGTTGTCGAGGAATAGGTTGCAAACAGAAACATAAAAGTTTCAGTTAAATATTGAACAAATTATGTAAAACTTAATCAATTGCAAAGCTAAGCCTCAAGGCCTGACCAAAATAGACGATACGAGACGATTGCAACTTGACGAACGTTTGCACTCGTTACGTCTGCTTTGACATTTAACCCAAAATGAAACGAGTTCCTCCATTCGTCTGAAACAGCTGATCAAATGCAAACTGAGTGTCTTAACTATTTAGAATTTTTTAAATTTAATACATAAAAAAAAAATAAACATAAAACTTTTGTGAATTATGAGTGAACTTTTGAAAAACATAAATACGCTTAATGAAATAATTGACGTGTATGCAAACTATTTGGACTATCTGCAAATTATTAAAAATATTTCAAGAAAAAAAAAACAGAGCCAACAACAAGAAAAGAAATGTGGAAGGATATTACAAAGTAACATTTCAAAAAATTAAGCTATTGACAATTTTTTGTGCACACGCGAATGAGCAAAGTTGTGTTTGATTATTTGCTTAAAATTTTCACCCCCTCTTTAACAAGGACATCAATTCGCGAACCCATATCGCCAGAACAACGTCTGGCATTGACGCTGTTGTTAGTATATTTTTTAATTATAAAAAGAAACATAAATAATATATTTTTTATTCCCATTACAGTTATCTTTCACAAGGATGCAGCATGCAGTGTATAGCTTGGAGTTGGAATTTGGAAAAAGAGACTGTCCGGACCATTATTTACGACACATGTAATGCTCTATGGAGTGTATTAGCTGCAATTTTTGTGTCAGAGGCAGGGGTATCGGAACTGCAAACTATTTGTAGTAATTTTTGGTCCATGTGGAACATGCCAAACTGCATAGGTGCCATTGACAGTAAGCATATTGCCATTCGCAAGCCTCCAAATACAGTTGCCGAATTCTACAACTACAAGATGTACTGTAGTATTGTGCTTATGGCAGCATGCGATGCAAAATATACATTTACTTACGTAGATGTTGGTGCATATGGATCCCAAAGCGATGGCGGCAAATTAATACATATTTCAATATTATTGTTTTGTTTACAGTAAAACTTTTCAAGGGGGGAGGGTAAGGTTTGACAACTTTTTTTTCATTTTTTTTTTATTTTTGTTTCTGAAAGTACAACATCTGAAGAATATTGTATTCAATTTATAGGTTATTCGGAGCAAAACTAACGAAGTTACAGTAGGTTGAATGACCGTACCTCCAACTAAGTGTTGCTTAGTGTACAAAACTTTAAATCGATTTTCCCAAATATGTAATTTTTAAAAGCGGTTTAAAGACTAGCCTACAGAAAAAACTACTGAACCGATCGTTTTGACACATATTCTACATATAAGTAGCTCTCTAGTGACGTTGAGTTTTTTAAAATTTTTTAATTACTAACAATTTTACAATAACAAATAGGTAGATTTTTTCGTCAAAAATTGTCATTTTGGCTTCAAAATGGTGCCAAAAATTGAAAAATTTTGAAATTAAAAAAACTCGATGTGACTGGAGAGATAAAGTAATAAACTAAAGAAAGCATTTGGATTTTTTGGTTTCAGATGATCCAGTGGTGCTGTAGACTGGTCACCGCACAAAAACTTTTTTTCGAGGCGCCTGCGGAGATCTACAATAAATCCGTTATTTCTCTCTATTTTTTAACAAAACTTTTTTAAATATTCTTCAAATATTATACTCAAATATAATACAGTACAATCCCGACTATCCGAACATCGATTATCCGAACATCCGATTATCCGGACTCATTCGTCTCGGCTCTAATTATTAATTTAAAAATGTTTTGACGGCGCAACGAGACATGTTACGACAAGTTTATTCCCGCCTCCGACGGTGAACTCCCGCTCTCATTTGTTTGCGAGATAGTGTTTGTTATTGTTTCATTTTCTTTGATAGCGTTCAACTAAGAGGTTGTCTTTTATTTTTGTTTACGTTTTGTGTTGGAAATTTAAAATGTCCAAGCGAAAAAAAATAGTGTTGTCTCTTAAAGACAAAATGAAGATAATTGAGAGTATAAAAAATGGTGAATCTGGCAGTAAGTTGGCACAAATATATGGTGTCGGAACTTCTACGATATCATACATTAAAAAGAATTCTGATTCCATAATGAAATTCACCTGCGCGCTTGAACAAGAAGATGGAAGCTCGCAACGTAAAGTCATGAAAAAATCTCAAAAGGAAATTCTGGAGAATGCAGTTTTTACTTGGTTCTTACAAAAGAGAGCATGCGGTCAGCCCATATCTGGACCTCTGTTATGTGAAAAAGCATTGGATTTTAATCAAAAACTTGGTGGTGATACTTCTTTCAAGACGAGCTGTGGATGGTTAGCAAGATTCAAATCCAGACATGGAATTCGAGAACTGGAGATTCAAGGAGAAAAACTGTCTGCTAACGTTGCATCAGCCGACTCTTTTGTAGTCGAGTTAAAAGAATTTCTAGATGAAAAAAATACGATTTAGATTTTGTATACAATGCGGACGAAACAGGTCTTAATTGGAAAGCTCTACCAAGCAGATCATTAGCATCGCGACGTGAAAATGCAGCACCGGGGCACAAAGTGAGTAAGGACAGAGTTACAGTTATGGTTTGCGCAAACGCTTAAGGAACACATCGATTGCCACTGCTACTTATTGCTAAATCAAAAAATCCGCGCTGTTTCAAAAATGTTAAAATACCCTTAACTTACGCTAACCAACAAAAAGCGTGGATGAACACAGATATTTTTCTTACTTAGTATGAAAATACGTTTATTCCTGAGGTGAAGAAATTTCAAAAGGACGTGGGAAAAGAGGGCGATGTATTGTTGCTATTAGATAATGCGCCAACGCACCCTTCCGCTGAAACACTAAATCGAGAAAATGGGAAGTTCACGGTTAAGTTTTTGCCTCCTAACGTAACATCGATATTGCAACCTATTGACCAAAGTGTCATTAAAACTTTAAAACGTTTCTACAGAAAGCAGCTACTGCGTCGTTTTTTATCAGCAGACGACAGTGAAATAGAAACGTTGTTAAAGTTTTTTAAAGAAATAAATTTAAAAGATTGTTGTTATATGCTGTTAGAAGCGTGAAATTCTGTGGAATTGCAAACATTAAAAAGGGGATGGAATAAATTATTAAAATTAACTCTATCTGATTCCTCAGTTAAACCGCACGACGATTTTAAAGAAATAACCGAAGCAATGAAAATTCTTAGCATTGGTGAAGGGTGCGATGAAGAGAATATTATGGAGTGGCTGAACTGCGATAGTGAAGACCCTGGATTCCAAATATTAACTGATGAAGAAATCATTGAGGATTTAAACAGTAACGAGAGAGAAGATGAAGAAGAGACTGAAACTGGGGATGTATGTCAAGTACCATCTCACACAGAAGCTCTAGATGTTGCTTTTAAGTGGTTTGAAAGACAGGACGAATCGGATCCCATACAGTTATTACAACTGAAGCGCATCAGGGACTTGGCTGCAAGAAAAAGATGTGATTCATTACGTCAAAAATCTATAACAAGTTATTTCCAACCAAAATTTTAAATTGTATAGGTATTATGTAATTTATTATCTATCGTTATAGCTCGTTTTTTATATATCTTATTATCTAAGTAAAACCCATTACATAATAAAAAATTATTAAAACTTAAATATTATTTGATTTGCTTTGAAATCGGTTATCCGGATTTTCGATTATACGGAATACCCCTGGTTTTAATTGATCCGGATAATCGGGATTCTACTGTACTATGTAAAATAAACCTACTGATATAATTTTTTTCTAAAAAAATTCATGAAAAATGGTCCTTTTTAGACGAAACAAACCTTACCCCGCCCTTAAATTAGGTTTCTTCAATGCAAGTTCCTTTGGACAACGAATTCTTTCCAGCAGCATGGCAATACCCCCACTGAAAAAGCTGCCTTCGTCAAAAATTCTTTTGCCACATTTTTTTGTAGCAGACGCTGCTTTTCCACTTAGCCCAAATGTAATGAAAGACTATCCTTGAGTAAATTTACCGGCTTCAAAAGATTACTTCAACAAAAGAATATCAAGAGCGCGGCGGGTAATAGAAAATTCTTTTAGCATCGTCGTTTCTCGCAGGAGAGTACTTTTAACAACACTTTATATGCTTCCTGAAAACGCAGAGAAGGTTGTTTTGGCTTGTGTAGCGCTACATAATTTTGTGATGTTTCACAATCAAAGCCAATCATATGTACCACAACACTTTGTTGATTGGGATGACGACAATAACGAAGTTCAAAATGGAATGTGGTGAAAGGAAGTGCCAAACAATTTAAGTTCATTGCGACCAGCTAGAAATGCACATGTAGTCCAAAGGAGTATTTCTACTGCAAATAGGGATACACTCAGCACATTTATTAATAATTTCCCACATTAGTTATGTGTACGTCCTTTAAAATATTTGTTTTTTAAAATAAAAACTTCCTTTTCTGTTATTAAAATTTCAGTACTTTTATTTTAAAACTAATGTATGTAAATAAATCTATGTTATATTAAAAAATATCACATTTTTTATTTCAGAGTTCAATAAATAAATTCATTGTATCAATCTTAAACATAATTGAGATCAATCTTCAAACATCCATTAGATGGATTAAAAAAAAAGGCAAAAATATTTCAGCAGAACAAGCTGTATCACAAAACTATAAATAAAATATTAAATTATAAAAATAAACTATAAAATATTAAAATAAGAAAATATTAAGATAATAAGGATTATAAATAGGTGACTTCATTGGTTTTAAATTAATTTGTTTAATTTCTTTTAGTTGTTAGCGCTTTTAACACCTTTGATGCTATGTAACTCGGAAAAAGTAGTGATGATTGTTTTCAATAATCTGTACTCTGATATATTTTAGATCGCTTAAAATGTTCATAGAAATTCAAGCACTATGATCTTCTAGATCCATCTGGAATATAGCAGAATACAGATTATTGAAAACCATCATTACTTTGTCCGAGTTACATAGCATAAAAGTTGCTGTGTCCAAAAATTCGTTTTCAGGCTATAAGGGTTCTTGTCTATAATTAAATTAAAAAAAATGTAATAATATATAGAAAAAATGTTGATAACGATAAAATAATAATGTGAAATATAATAAATAAAAAAAAAAATACTCTATTAGAGTTTCCGGCGCTCCTCCATTATAAAATTAAAAATTTGCATATTCACCAAATCCTTATGCTGCTTGCGAAATGGCTTCAGCATAGAAATAATATTGCGAGCAAAAAGTTCGTCCTCGCCTCTATCCTGGCTTTCAATTTTATTGGTAAGGGCACTTAAGGCATTTTTCAAACCCGTAACCACTTCTCTATGATCCACTTTTTTTACGGAGGGCTGCTCAATGGTGTGAGAAGATGCGTTCTTTTCCATTTTATTTAAATGGCAATAAAATTAATTTTGAAGCAACTGCATTACTAAGAACCTGAACTTGAAGTCCAACCCTCATCTTGTCGAATAATTTCGGGAAAATTTGCCTATCCGTAATTTTCGGCAACATTCGGAGGGTACTTTACTGGTCGATTTTGTAAACCTCCCTCAGCACCTCCCAACTAGCCACCCATCATTTGTAAGCAATGTGTTTCTCATGCTTTTAAACAAATGACAATAGTCATTAAGGACATGAATATGTCCTTCACAAAAATCAAAATAGTTTTTTTGTAAACTATTTGTGAGTTTATTCACGCAGTAAATGTTTGCCGCACCCTGGCCAGCTATAATGTCTTTCAACTTGAACCCACAGTTTAAGACTAGTAAAATAACACCCAGCAATATAGGATGCAAGGTGTCACCTGAAATGAGAAAAATAAGCAAAACAAAGAAATAAATTTTCTACATTAATGTTGTTTCTACGGTTACAACGGTTGATCTAAGGAGTTGGATAAGGGCTTGGATTTGGACGTTTAAATATTGGGCGCTTATGTGTTTAAATTGTTATCAAATCAATTTCATAACAAAAACATACCATTCATTGCTTGGGCTGTGCAATAAAAACTGTGGACGTACTTCCGGTTGTTCATAAGCTCCCTAACCATAAACGCCTACACTGTGTTGGCAAGAACTTTTCTGCGATCACCATCACCTACGTCGACGAAGTCATCTATGTGATCTGGAATCCCATTGTACTCGAGCTCTCTCCTGAGTATTACCTCATCGAATACTAACACGCAGTTGGGTACTTGCTCACTCATGTTGGCAGCTAATTTTGTAAAATGCTGCTCCATCTCACTACTGATGCCTGTGTGAAGATTTTTATTATAAATAGAATTGTTATTAATTTATTTGCCTTTTTCTTAAAATGACTTATTTTTATTTATAAAAAACTTTATTTATATACATGTTTTCAAAAGTGTATAAAAATACAAAATAAAATACTTCGTATAATTTAAATAAGACAATAAATGTTTCTTTTAACTATACCTGGCATTACGATTTTTATCGGTCGCCATCTCCACAGAGTTGTTATGTTAGGGAGATTAAAGTTTAGTTCGTTTTTCAAAAATCTATAGGCCCTTGACGAGTAATAATTTACTGCGTGGAACATTTCGCGTTCCTCATTGGAGTACTCTTTAACTTTACGCTCGTTGCAAATAACTCTTGAAAATGAATTTGCAAGGGTTGACGAGCCAGCAATTGATGGTCCTTGTAGTTGTTTTGCAGACTCTAAATTTTTTATTTCTTCCTTCAAAGAATATATTTTCTGCAAAATATCTTCTTCTGATTGACAATATGGCTCTTCTCTATTGGTCATTTCTTTTTGTATGGTCAAATATTTCTCTTTGTACATATCTGCGAGCTTACAGAATTTGTAGCAGTTATCGCATACACTGTTTTTGCGCTCTTCTTCCTTTTCCTCGAAAATATTAACATTGTTAATGTTAAGAGGTTCTTCTCTTAAACCTATTCGGTGTAAAGGAAAGGCAGTGTCTCTCAGTTTCTTTATATTTATATCTGTGGGCTTGAAATGTTTCTCGCAGATATACAATTTTTTCCTCTGATCAAGTTCTAAGCCGCATGCCTCGATCCAAGCTTGGCGCCGAATTGGACAGTTTGGGAACAGGTGAATTGTCCCGGCTCGTGAGTCGTTGCCACATCCAGCAAAATCACATGTCTTTATGTTTTCGCGAAGGTCACATTTCAGTTGAGGAAAATGCAAATCGTCATCGTTATGTCCTAAGGAATTATCAAAATTATAAATAAGGGGTGTCCATAACATAGTAGCAGAGAAAGTAGTATAAAGTAGTGCCATAAAAAATAGTAGTACTTTAATATAAGCTGCGTTTTTTACCAAGTGAGCTGTAAAAAAACTCCCGCTTATCATATGAAACTCGCTTAACCCTCCGCAGCTGACGTGCTCCAAACTTAACAATATACCTGACGTGGGGTCTAGCAGGAAGTATAATCGAATTTTATCACACTGTCATGGTAAATTTTTGTATAAAGAAATTAATTTTTCTCTTTTAGACTATCTCACGGAGTCACATCGCACGTTCATTCAATAAAAATTTTAAAATTGAAAATTCTTAAAATGAATCGGGACATATCAGCTATTGTAAGCATTATAAGGGCCAATTGTGCTTTAAAAATAGAAGCAGTCATTATTTTGCTTGCGTTTGAACATTTGATGAAATGTAACTTGCAGCTTGGTGATTTCCAATAAATTAAATTCGAAGAAATCTTATAAAACTCATCTCTGGTCGAAAAGAATGTGTAATGAAATTAGAAAAAAATCTAAAAATTAAAATGTAAAACCTTGGTGTAATAATAATAAGATGTTAGTGAATTTAACACTTCTCTCTCAAAATTATAAGTTTTTTCGCACCGCTCCTGTCAAAAATAGCTGATGGTGAATTGGAATGAAAATAAATCAGCTAACGTGCAGTCGGTCGAAGCTCAATGCCATGTCCACTTCTTTTGATGGCTATTATCAGTTGAGTTATTGAACATTCTTTCATTCGATATTTTCTTGAAGCAGTCGATGTGAATGCAAGACAATTTGCATTCTGGCCAAAGCTTCATGTCGGTGGCACCTTTCAGCGCACGTTTTTGATAAAATTACAAAAATATTCAATGGCGAACTTGGCAAATGGGCGAAGACAACTGCAATAAGTTTTTGTCAACACAACACGGCACAATTAATTGCATTAAAATTTATACTTAATTCGCATAATAACCTATAAAACCTATGACACATCATCATCCAGCTCAAACAAATAACACAATTTGACAACTATCAACGGATCCTCTCTTTCGCTCTCAATTTTTTGAAAGAAAGAAAGCTATTCTTGGTGTTGTCAAAAATTCACTAACACCTTATTATTATTACACCATGTTTAAAACTACATGTTAAAAAAATCAAAACAGGTTCGAACACACTTTGTTTTTCGTTGTTTACACCATCCTACAGTCTATCACACATGAAAATTTTGACATGTCGTAACACACGGTAGAACAAAGTAAAGCGGCTTAAAGGATATCTTGTACCTCATTAAGGCAAACGAACATCTGCCTCACCTCGAGCGACAACAGGCTCAACCAAGAAAGGCACATTTCGTGAAAAAATTCGATAGAGCCAAGTTGCTCCTTTGTTCTTTTTTGATTAAATATATAATTTCTTTAACAAAAAGTGTTTGCATTCATAATTATGACGTTGTATTATTATTTTCTTAAAGCAATTCCTATTGTTTCCAAAATGTAAACAAACAAAGTTGACAATTTTAAACTTGTTAAGGCAATGTAAACAAAAGTTTAAACAAAAATGTTTAAAAAAAAGCTTATTTTCGAGTAACTTGTTAAATTAAGTCGGTTTGAACATGCTATTATCACACTGTACTTTTTACCAAGTGCTTATAATATTTATTTTAAATTTACTTTGTAATAAAGAATTCATAATAATAATTAACTCACCAAGATTAATGCTAGGAATCGAACCTTGTTTCAGTTTTTTGCTTCCCAAGCAAGATGAGTCGAAATGTCGACTGCATATTCGACTTTTGCAGTTGATATCAGCTAAATGAACTATTTTTAAATTAGCGCACCATTTCTGTAGTAGCAATGAATCGGTTGGGAACAGAAACATTCTAATGGTGGCTGAAAATATGTCAGGCACATTTTCGCAATATTTTTTGGCACACACGTACTTTGACATATTTTTTATTTAAAATAGTCTTAGCGTTTGTTTTGAAAAAAACAGATGGGTACAATTTAAATGTTAAAAACACTGAGTCACTTTTCAAAAAAAAGTTAACAACGATTATTTAATTTTTGAAAGTTTACTTTTTAATTTAAAAACGAGTCGGGATTTGTTTTGAAAAAACAGATGGTTCAATTTAAAAATGTTAACACTCGGTCACTTTCAAAAAAAAAAACGCGATCAAACGACAGTAAAAGTTTTTGAAAATTTGAGGACACGATAAAAACAGTAAAAACACAGAAATCACAAAAAGACACTTTCTCGATAGCACTAGGACATAAAATACCACTTCGCAAGTGCATTTATAAAAAATTAAAGTTAAAAATCTACTTTACAGCTTGCAGACACTACAAATTCAGAAATACAAAATCATAACTATGTCGAAAACGCAAACACACGATCTTAGCTTATTCTATGTACAGCAACAACAATAAAACCTAGTTGGTCTAGCTGGCGATTGTTCTGCGTGGCAACTAGACCAATATGAATAATGTTTATAACTTAGGTAGCTATCGGGTGGATATAAATCTATAGATAGATAGATACAATAAAATAAAAATAGTTGTAATATTGAAAAAAAATTAATTAATTTAGTAAAAAAATAATTTAGATGCTTTGGGTAGTAACTCAATCAGAATTGAAAAAGTTGAGCGATTTTTCTATAGCTTCATAATTTGAGATAACGGTACAAAATCGCATAAATATAACTTTTCTAGCGCTCGATGAATAGTTAAAAAAAAAATAATTTTTGATGCCATTTAAAAGGTGATACAATTTTCTACAATTTTGTCCTTGGATGCATTTCAACCCAATCAGAATTAAAAATGTTACAGTGATTTTTCTATAGCTTCATTGAGATAAACAAAATCGCATATATATAACATTTCTGACGATCAATGAAATGCAGCCAAAACAAGGAAAAAAATTCTGCAAAACTGAAAAAGTTGAGCAAGAACAAAAACCATGCAAAAAAATTTTCGTAAAAAAAATGAATAAATAAAGCTAAAAAATAATTTTTGATGCCATTTAACTCTTTCAGCGACAAATATTTTGAAATATTTTAGCCCTTAAAGTGGCAAAAAATTTTTTTTTGGTTTTGGTCATTTTTATATTTTTATTTCATTTACACATTTTTATTTCATTTACAACGAAATGTACCAGTGGTTTAAAAACTGTACCATCTTCGCGCAAAACAGTGAAATCAGCTAGTACAGTTTTTAAACCACTGGCGCTGAAAGAGTTAAAAGGTGATAAAATTATCTACAATTTTGTCCTTGGGTGCATTTCAATCCAATCAGAATTTAAAAAGTAACAGAATTACGATTTTTCTATAAATTCATTGAGATAGACAAAATCGCAAATATATAACTTTTGTGACGATTAATGAAATGCAGCCAAAGCAGTAAATAAAATCCTGCAAAAGTGAAAGGTTAAGCAACAACAAAAAGCATGCAAAAAAATGTGAACAAACAAGTATAGATTCCAGTGAAAAAATAAAATAAACATGGCTTACCGACAACTTTGTTGATAAGGTTTTGTAGTTCAAGAGTCTATCAACAAAATCCCGCAACATAAGTTTATTGTCAGCCCTGCTTTTTTGTTCCACTTTTCGATATTCTTCGAGGTCCCAATGTTTGCGTGCGAAACTTTGAGAGGAACGTTTCGAGTGGTTCTATAGAATATATAGTCTCTGTCTCCGCTTTATTTATGTAATTCGGGTGACTTTTTACATAAATTCCTGGTTCGTCCACTCATTGTAAAAAATTGTAAGTAAATATAAAATTAACAAATATATTAAAATAAAAAAACTACTCTGCACAGTTGTTGTTGACGAGTTGAGACTATAAAAGTTCGGTTGTTAACAGGCCGGCTACACAGGCCAGTGACAGTGAAAGTGCGAAAGAATACATGTACTGTTCGAATAATTCGAAAAATTTCGAACTTTCATGCTAGTAGCAAGACGTGCTACACATGCAAGTGAAAGTTCATTAAAAAAATTTCATCGTATGCGAATGTTCTCGCTGCTTTTGCAGTTTGCCTTTATGAGCGATAAAGTTCAATTAATTTAATGATTTGTTTTTCCGTTAATTTTCTTTCCATTATTTTAATTGTAAATTTGTAACTTTTATCTGTAACATTTCACAGTCTTAATTCATATTTTTCATTTGCCTATTTAATTGTAAACAAGCTATTAGTGTTGCTACCTGTACGAAATCGAGGGAAAACCAGAAATAAATCCACCAAAAGTAATTAAAAACAACATTGATATCCCCCTTTTTGACATACACTGGCCGCTGCTGTCAAAATCCACTGGCTCTGAAATTTCGTTGCCAGTAGCGATGAAAGTGGCGTGAAAGTGAATCCAGTGTGAGTGTATTTGTAAAAAAGTGTGAATGTATTGTGTTTTTCGAACTACAGAGCCAGTGCACTGGCCTGTGTAGCATGCCTGTAAGGAACAGAACGTTTTGTCAAACTGTTTCGTTTAGTTTCGATGAGTTGACGTGTGTTCATTTAGGGCCAGTTTTTCAGTGCGAGTTTAAACTCTAGTCAAGTTAAACCGAGGTTAACTCACCAAAATTGGACGTTTAAACTCGGTTTAGGCAAAAAAGAAACACATAATATGATAAGTTAAGTCATTTTAACTTCAACGAATGCTAAAATATCTAGTTCAACCGAGTTTAAACGTCAAATTTTGGCGAGTTAACCTCGGTTTAACTTGACTAGAGTTTAAACTCGCACTGAAAAACTGGCCCTTAGAGTTACAACATTGAAATGCATTTAAGCGAACATTTTCGTCTTCACTCGTTACGGAGCAAAACGTTTTTTTTTGGTCAGGCCTTCAGTGAAAAGTTTTTCGTTGTGAATTTAAAGAACAACGCAGTACCTGATGAACATATAGCAACGGGTGTCCAAGACGTAGAAGATATCGATACGCAAGCCTTAGCCAATTAGTGGATAAGTGCCAGTAAAATGATTCCGGGCTCATGTGAAGTGTTGGGTATTTTTTGTGGCGAGATTAAGGACAGTGATACGACAGAGAAAACGTCATCTACAGCAAAGAAGTTGCTCTACGTGTGCACTTCTACTTGCAAAAGGCCATCACTTTAGCCCGATCATGGACGACCTCAAACGCTCCCACATTCCGTTTTTTCCTATAGTTGATATCACACGAAAAATTAACATTGAAGATCAATTCATTGAAACAGCGACGCCTGTAAACCGCAGCCGGCAGACGTTGGTGACGAGAATTAGTTAGATTTAGGTTAAGTTATTGAAATTAGCGTTCAATTATATATTTTTCCTTATTTTTTTTTTTAAATCATTAATATGGTATATTCTTATAAAAAAATATTTTTTGACATAAAAGAAACAAACTTGAGTTATAAAAGTAGTTAAAAAAATAATTTTTACAGTATAGAAACAAACTTGAATTATATTAGTTAAAAAAAAAAACAATTTTTACATTAAAGAAACAAACTAGAATTATATTAGTTAAAAAAATAATTTTTACATTAAAGAAACAAAAGTGAATTCTAAGATTAGTTAAATATTTTTTAATATAAATGAAACATCATTTGAATTTTAATACTGTTGGAATTAACTTAATTTACCCTAACTTTTAAGAAACATAAATTAAATTTTAAGATTGTTTAAGTAAACTTGACTTCACATTACTAAAAACAAACCATAATGAATTGTGTGATTTTTTGGGCCAAATTTATGTTTATGTTGTTGTTTAAGGAGGGTTTTGACCAGTGCTTTTTAATTGCAATTTTTAAATGTATAAAAATAAAAATTCAATTTTTACCCGACGATTCGTCAATTATTTGTTAACATCTTCAGGGGTGTTTATTAAATTTAATTAAAGTGTAGTGTACTCACAAAGTCACTATTACTCCCCAACACTTTTTTCATAAAAAGACCAACAATACGCAAACACATAAAACCTTGCACTTGAAAATCAAAATTTCCGATAAGCATTTTTCATGCTGACCTTAATACTTTTCATCCCCTTCGGTTTGCGCCGCTAGTCGTACTTAACGTAACCCAATGCTTGGCACAAGCATATACAACAACAACAACAACAACAATAAAATTTTGAGTGCATTGCCCAGAAAGAATATTATGTTACAATAGTGCTAACGACACATTTAAATTCAAGGCCAAAATAAATGCACTTGTTGTTGTTGGTGTTTTCGATTAAAAATTTAAATATGTTAATATATAAAATATGTAAATATGTAAATAATTATATGATCGACCAAAAATGAAATTGATTGGCGATTGATGTTAAAGTCAAAAATTAAGGGAGGAGTTTAGAAAATACTGGCAGAATATTTTTAAGAATAATAGTGGTAGAAATTGTATATAAACTTGGATATTTCAAAAATAAAGACAGATTTTAACAAATAGCCTATGTGGCTTTAAAACTAAAAAAAGATCTCACTCTTTTAATTAGCCTTTGCGGCTTCACACAAAAAAAAAAGCCTTGCGGCTGAATAAAAAGGCGTGTGCGCCTCTAATACACAAGACCCCCACATAATACATTACACACAAACAGTTCACGATACAGTACTTGGCGACCCTACACTATTTTCACTACAAAAGTCAAAAATAAAAAAAAATTTACAAATTTAAAAAAAATTTTGAAAAACGGGCAAAAATTTTTTGAAAATTTTGGATACACCCCTTTACATAGAGGATTTTTTTCCCTAAATGTGGTAAATTTCTACGTAAGAGGTTGTCACCAATAATAACCAATTTGTTTTTTTTTTTCAGATTAGCCGTTCCTGACATTAAGTTGCAGCAGCGGGACAAGTCATTTTTTTTTAGTGCTTGATTTCATCGCCCTCTATCGGCTGAAGAAGTGATAAAAAAATTTTTTTTGTTATCATAAAACATTTATAAATATGTCACAAAAAGTTTAAAATCGATATTCAATAAATATAATTGAAAAAAAAATATTAAAAATATATGTTTTTTTCTACCAAAAGATTGGTACTACTCCCTCAAAACGAAATTTCAGACCACTTAAATAAACTCAACGGAAACCAACGTAATTGAAACAAATAAGACAAAAAAAAAAAACAAAATTTAATTTAAAGATCAAGTAAATGAATTTAAATTAACCTAATTTAAAAATGAAACCGAAATTTTCAGAATGTTTTTTTTTATTTTTTCGAACAAAACATAACTTAAAGGGGGGAAAGCTTCCAGAATATGTGGTGAAAATTTCAAGTCGATATCTCAAAAAATAACAAAGTTATAGCCTAGTCAGTGAATCGCCTTCTAGAGCGAGCAGTGCTGGCCCTTATTTTCAAACGCGTTTTTCTCGAAACCATGTTTTAAAGTCGGTGACCAAAATTTCTCGAAGGTCAGTGAACTGATCGTTTTGATGTTTTTGCAGGCTTATTTTATTCATAATAATCTCGTACTTGTCATAGGATTTTTTATTTGTAGCTTCGTTCATTTTTTATAGGCAAAATATTGACGAATTTTTGGTCGAAAATGGTTAATTTATGTTCGGAAGTCCGCCATTTTGTGAAAAATCAATATTTTCAAAATCGGCTATGACAAGTACTAGTTTTAAGTATCTAGTTTAATAATATTTTTCATTTTTTTGTTTCAGTTGAATTTAGGAGGAGCAATCTTGGTCACCGCATTTTCAGCGTGGTCTACAAAAAATGCTGTATCTACCATAATATTAAATTTGTTTTAGTAAAAAAATACTTAACATACTTTTAAATGTGTATATTTTAAGGTATAAAACCCCCCATTTAAAAATATCCCTTAGGTTTCCTTAAAAAATGCACAAACATGACCTTTTTTCGGCCTCTGGGTATATAGTCCCCCTTAAACGATCTGAACGAGATAAAAAAAAACCAATTCTAAGATTATTCACTTTTACATGAGATTAAGTAAAAATATTATAAATAATCGAGGAAATTGTGAACTAATTTAATAAAATTATTATAACATGCCTAGGTAAACAAACCCTTTCATTTCTTCATCATCAAAGGTAATGCGGCGGGGCAAATAAGTTAGGCGTTGGTTTTGACGAGGGCTCCAATAAATATTTAAATTGGAGAAGGTTGGGTGGGTGAAGACCGGGTGGGAAAATAACTCCTCCTCCGCTCCCACAATTCGAATCGCCATCACCAGTCCGCGCCACAACGAGTTCTTTTTTTTTCTTTGTGTTTGTTTGGGTAGGATTGACCCTTAACCCTCTGCACCTGATTTTTTATTGTCTGTAACACCCACACCATCCCACTGTCCAACGCAACCCCACTTCCATTTTCCCTGAGCTACGACCGAAGCATAGCTAGTTGTGCAGAGATCGCGTGGAGACCGTGGGACTTGGCTCATTTCCACCGTAGCCAAGTAAGTGGGCAATTCTGTTGGTTACAACTCTACGTTGATATGCTAAAGCAAGATGAGCGATACTATCGCATTGCTAAATATGTACTTGACTGATAACCGTCATATCATCAGCTAGGAAATAAATATAAGCCAAATGTTTCATAAAAGCATAAATGGACTGCATTTTGAAAATGGCTTATTGTTTAAAACACAGGTGCGTCACTGGACACACGAGAGAAGCGAGGCATTTTCGCAATTTCATATATTTGATAATTTAATGGCTTTTTTCGATTAAAATAATTTTTAAATTTAAAACTTTAAAGTAACAAAGTAAACTAAAAAACACACGTTCATCTTCACACCAGTAAGTTTTATTATATTTAATTATTATTTTTTTTATGTCACTTAGAAAACGCACTTGTCAACGCAGTTTTGGTCAATTGTTAATTTTTCCTTCGCGCTATGCGAAAACAAAAAAAAAAAAAACAACAGTTTTGAAGAAGAAGAGTTCGTATTTTTTTAAGTATTAAGCAACTCGAGAGTACTCAATTTGTTTTTTTTTTAAGTTAATACTTATAAGGTACAAACTGACTTATGTCTGATATAGCTTAATCGACTCGGATGGTGATGCTGATCAAGAATATGTATAATTTTCTATATCTACCACGCCTCCTTATGGGCATCATAAACGGTGTGACAAAATTAATATACCCCTTTTACATTTTTGTATGGGAGCACCCGAAGGAGTGGCCGGATGGGAAGGTCCGCAAGGGAAAGGAAAAATGTTCCGTTTGCAAAAATAATGGGGTTGATCATACTTATTAACCCTCTACGGTCCTCCCTTAAAGCCTCCTGTTCTGGTGTAGGGAATAAATATACAAAAATCATTTGTTATGTTTAAGCATAACGACCTCTGGTAGTATGTAGAAACAACATCCAATACACAATCCTTAGTGAATATTGTGTATTGGCTAATAGTTATTGTTTACGTGTAAACACAAATATTACTAATAATAATATACTTACTTACTTGTTTGTCTAGATGTTTACGCGTAAAGACAGACTAGTAGTATACTTACTCACTTACTTGTCGAAATGGCGTTTCTCGCTCTTTCCGAACGTACCCTACGTGTATTGTCTGTAGGCCACCATCTTTTTTGTAAAACCTCCGGCCTCTGTCTCTTTCTCTGATCATCGCTCGGCCTGAGCAAACTGATCCGCGGAATGAAGCTTATCCACTCGATCAGGAAATTATTCGTTTCTGCGCAGAGTTCATCGTAAACATTTGGTCCATCCCGAGCCGGACTACCACCCCGATTCCTTATATGCATGGGAGGATTCCAAATATAAATCCTATCAACGACATCAGCAACAACACCACAATTCATCTAAACATAATCCCCATCAAGTGCTACATCATAATCCAAACTATCATTATCAGCAACTACATCAACATCATCCTATTTCACCACATCACCACAGACAAGTCAAGAATTCATCAAACAGGTGCGTTAGCATTTTCTTCTCTTCATAAGCTTAAAATAAACAAAATATGCAGACATATATACAAAACAAATAAAATACAAAATTAGTAACTTTATAATTTCAATAAAAATTCAGCTAACATAAAGAATAAACATATAACAAATTGTCTAAAAGGTAATACATAAAATATATATGTAGGCCATTTGCACAAGACAGGTCATAGCAAACTTGTTGCAACATAATCGTTTCAAGGTGAAGCAATATATATGTACCAGTTAATACATACACTGCTTGTGTGTCTCTTGCTTGTACTCGTTTGGAGAGTGTCCAGTGTTGACTCACGTTCAATGTTGGGCAACACCAATTATAAAATATTTTAAGATATATTTATGTTTGATCAGCAATTACTTTTCCATTTTCGTTGCTAACTTAAGTCGCTATAGAAAAGCAACTACAAAAAGAAATAAAATATATTCAATATATTAATAATAATAACTTAGTAGTTCCATAAAAAAAAACCCAAAACCATAGATCCTAAATCCGTTAAAAAAATATGCGCTCCAAGTATATGAGATAATCACATTCATAAAACATACATTTCTTCAAGTTTTTCTAAAAACAAAAAAAAACAAACAAATACATTTCTATTTCGGACTCCATTGTGTATATGAGCTATCCAGGCACGTACACATAATATCGGCTTTCCATGTATTTTACCTTCCAATGGTTTTTTGTTTATTTTCTTTTTTGCTTAATTCACAATTTAGTTTCGAATAGTGAATTTTCAAGGTTTACTTTAATTTTCGAAAGCTTTTGCGATAAAAACCCTAGCACGAAATCAATGTAATTTCTACTAAAGATAAAATTGGCATATGAGTTAATTTGGCAAATATTTTCAATATTTAACGTTTTTTATTAGTTTCATTGGTTCTATTTTTATACAATTTCTTAGCGTAAGGCTTTCATAAGATTGCTATTTATTTTCTTGAATTTTAATTTTTCTATATTTCCGATATGGTTTGTGTTCTTATTTCATCCGTTGCATCGTTGAACTAATTTATTTATATCGTTGGTAATTCAATTTCCGTTCATTTAATAAATCCGTTTTTCAAATTCACTCTTTCCGCTGACATTTCGAGAACTTATACAGAAAGTTTGTTTCTTTCACATTTTGTGCCATTCCATGATTTCTGTTTACTTTCCAGCTGATTTCACAATTAACCCTTTTGAACGATTGTTTTATCCAAAATCGTGTGCTTTCCGTACTTGATTGGGTGTAAGATATCTAATAAATTTATTAGCACATTTGGTGTTAGTATCCAAACTTCAATTAGAATTGATCTTATTACAATTTTAAAACTTTGGACATATTTTGCATTTTCTTCATTGGATTCCTTTGCTTCTCCGTTCTTCCAACAATGTCTTCACTTCCGTCCTTTATTCGACTGATAGATCACATCATTGAATTCGAAGCTGAATTCAATGAAGACTCTGTCTCAGTAAGTTCAACACATTATTTGGAGGTTCACCGAGAAGAGATGAAGTCCATCTGGGCCAACGTAAAAAAGGTATATGAAGCCTGCTTACAAGAACTAAGTTCACCTGAGAAGGTTGACAACAGTAAAGACGTTGACCTGAAAACAGTAAGATCGCAGTATCGAACCACTTATCAAACATACGTTCGCTGTGTAGCAAGGATAGGCGAATTCATCCAACAGTAATCTAATCCAGTTGCATCGAATTCTACTACCGTTTTTTCCTCAAGTAGTTTTCATGTTCCTCCATGCGATACCGAGGTATTTAGCGAAAATTATTTGGCATGGCCATCTTTCCATGATCTGTTTACGGCGATTTACGTAAACAATAGTCGCTTGAGTCCAGTGGAAAAATTGTTTCACTTGAACCAAAAGACGCGAGGTGAAACGCATGACATTGTCAAAAAATCTCCTTTGACAAATGAAGGCTTTCCAATCGCTTGGAAAAACCTTCAGGATCGTTTCGAAAACCAAAGAATTCTAGTGAATAGCCAACTTCGAATCCTCTTTAACCTTCCTTAAATATCTACCGAATGCGGTAATTCCATTCAAAAACTGCTGCGGGATATAAACAGTTGTATAGCTTCACTTACCCTGTATGAGATCGACATTTCCAATTGGGACGCAATATTAATATTTCTTTGTTCAAATCGACTACCTGATGCCACCTTAGCTCTTTGGGAGCAGTCCTTAACCAAAAACAAATGTTATTCCAAAATGGGAGGAACTTAACAGCTTTCTAACAAATCGTTATCAAACCCTGGAAACCGTTTCCGATATCAGATTTTCGGCGCGTCAGCGATCTTCAATACCAAAAATATCTCAAAGTTCTAGCCCTCGTAAAATAAATGCGTATCATTCAAAGTCCTCAATGCAAGCTTTGCACTAATGAACATCATACTATCCGAAAATGCCCTAACTTTCTAAAAATGAACTCAGACGAAAGACTAGCTTACATAAAAATATGTAGTCTGTGCTTAAATTGTTTTGCCCGAGCCCACGCGGTAAAAGATTGTAAAAGTTCTTTCAATTGTTTTACTTGTCGAAAACACCATGATACCTTATTGCATCGAGCTATGGAATCACCTGCTATAGCTTCTTCCTCAAGCGGTTTGATCTCCAAATTTACTCCTGCAGACTCTGGGTTTCAGAGTTCTTATAATACTCAAATACAGTCCGCTGATTCCGTACTTCCGAAAACTTCTGTTCAAACTAGCTTTGCCTCAGGTTCAAAAGGAGTACTCTTAGGTACAGCGATCGTTAATATATGCCATTTGGGTATAACATATTCTGCACGGGCGGTTATTGACTCAGGTTCTCAAGGAACCTTTATTTCAGAGCGGCTCTTTAAGTTGCTTAAACTTCCATTCCGCGCAATCCAAGCTCAAGTATCTGGGTTAAATAATGTTGTTTCAGCTAAAACACAAAAGGTTTGTACTTTCGTCTTGAGCTCTCCTGCTAATCCTAATTTTGCTATTGAAGCATCAGCTTTAGTTCTTCCACACTTGACTGATAATCTGTACCCACATCTTGAAACCCACATGTACAATACTATAAACCCTGCAGTATTCTCAAAACTTCCTAATATTAAACTTGCAGATACCAACTTCTACCAAAGTTCTCACATTGATATCTTAATCGGTGGTGATCTATTACCTTCAATTCTTCTCGACGGGATCAAACGAAATATTTGCGACTCGTTAGTTGCACAAGAAACCATCTTTGGATGGATTCTTACTGGTCCTGTGAACAATTCAGCAAATTCTACTTCATCTAACATCGTCTCATATTTCAACGAAATTTCTCTCGAAAAACAGATTTTTCGTTTTTGGGAGGTGGAGCATCTTCCAAAAAAACCACAGAAATCATCTTCTGATCGGTTTTGTGAAGAACATTTTGTTCGCACAACAAAAAGAAGGGACGATGGCCGTTACATAGTTTCACTTCCATTCAAAGAGGATTTTCATCAATAATTGAAACTTGGCGAGTTACGTTCTTCCGCTTGTGCCCAGTTCCTAAGAAATGAGTCTCTCCTTTGCAAAAACCCAGAGATGAAAATTCAATACGATGAGGTCATTCGCGAATATTCTAGCTTAGGTCACATGACCCCTATTACTGTCCCAAAATTTCAAAATTTTCCACTAAACTGCTATCTTTCACACCACGCAGTGTTAAAGCCCGAAAGTTCTACTACGAAGGTTCGCGTAGTATTTAATGCTTCTAGTCCTTCCTCAAATAAGGTTAGTCTAAATGACGCACTTCATACGGGTCCCACATTATAATCCGATTTGACTATTGTAATTTTGAAGTGGCGTTTTTTTCGATTTGTGTTCAATGTTGATATTGAAAAAATGTATCGGCAGATATATGTCAATCCCGATCAAACTCCATTCCAAAGAATTTTGTTCCGAGAATCTCCAAACGAAAGAATTCAAGATTATGAGCTGAATACTGTCACGTTTGGAGTCAATTGTGCGCCATACTTAGCCATCCGAACTCTACTCCAATTGGCAGACGATGTTGAGGTGTTGTTCTCATTAGCAAGTCACATTTTCCGCTCATGCATGTATTTTGACGATGTGCTTGCTGGCTGCCATGATATTTCTACTGCCTTGCGCACTCGTAACGAACTTATCACTGCTCTGCGATCAGCAGGATTCTCTTTACGAAAATGGACGTCCAATTCTAAAGAAATCCTTATGGATATACCAACAGAACATCTCCTTAATAACGCGTTTCTCCAGATAGATGACAGCAGCAATGCAAAAACGTTAGGCGTGCGATGGAATGCACGTTCCGACAAGTTTAACTTTTGCATAACACCAATTCTTCAAAAATCTTCATTTACAAAGCGTGAAGTTCTTTCGCAGATTACTAAGCTCTTTGATCCTGCGGGATGGCTAGCACCATGCATAGTTTTAGCCAAAATCTTTATGCAACAGCTTTGGCTAACAAAAATCGATTGGGATGAGAATTTACCAACATCTTCTCTTCAACCTTGGCGTCAATTCATAGACAACTATCCCTATATAAATAAAATTCAAATTCCAATATGGGTTGACTACACTCCAGACAGTGGTCTTGAGTTTCAAGCGTTCTGTGATGCATCGGAAAAGGCATACGCAGCCGCCATTTATGTTCGAATTGATACAAAATTCAATCCAATCTCTACAAGCTTACTTATGTCAAAAACCAAGGTGGCACCAATTAAAACTATTTCGATTCCCCTGTTAGAGTTATGTGGGGCCGTACTACTCGCCGAAATGTTTGACAATCTAATATCTCAACTTGGGATAAAGAACTACAAATCTTACTTTTGGACTGATTCTACGATTGTACTCGCATGGCTTCAAAAACCACCATGTCGCTGGAAAACCTTTGTTGCGAATCGTGTTTCAAAAATCATTGAAACTGTAGGCACAGCTAATTGGTTTCATGTGGACTCAACTAACAATCCAGCGGACATAGCGAGCTGTGGGGCTTTACCAAAAGATCTTCTTGAAAACGATTTGTGGTGGCAAGGACTGAGCTGGCTTAAACTTACCCCTTATAATTGGCCGCAACAGTCTCAAAATATTGAACCTGAAACCGAGCTCGAAATCAAGACTATCAAGTCCAATTTTACCTATTTCTAAAACTTCGAAGATATCTTTGAACGATTTTCATCGTTTCCACGAGCAATAAGAGTAATTGCGTATATTTTTAGATTTCTAAATCACTCACATCCAAATCGTAAAGCTTCCTTTTTCTTTGATTCCACGTCGATCACTAGAAGTGAAATCCAGAACGTTTGCCAACAAGTTGGTTATCCGAATGAGTACCAAGCTATTTTGAAAAAAATTCCCATTTCATCATCCAGCACGTTGCTGAACTTAAATCCCTTCCTAGATAATGATGGTGTCCTCAGAGTTTGTGGCAGGCTTGCAAATTCACCGGCATTAACTTATAATGAAAGGCATCCAGTTATACTCCCCTATAATTGTCAGCTCTCTCGATTATTGGTTTCTTTTATACACGAAATTTCACTACATGGAGGCAATCAACTTCTTCTGCGATTGATTCCCCTTGATTCTCCGAGTAAAGAATCTTATAAAAGGAATAATCTACAAATGCAAAACATGTGTCATACACAAACATAAATTACAAACCCAACTTATGGGGATTTTTCCACCAGAACGCACAGTTTTATCCCGTCCATTCACACATACTGGTCTTGACTTTGCAGGACCCTTTGACATTAATAATTATACTGGGAGAACGTGTCTCATCACAAAGAGGTATGTGTGTGTTTTTATCTGTTTCGCAACTAAAGCAATACATTTAGAAGCCACTAGTACTCTTACAACTCCAGCATTCCTCGCTGCCTTTAACCGTTTTATATCCAGACGAGGTTGCCCACTAGATCTTTATTCAGACAACGGAAAGACGTTTGTTGGTGCTGCAAAGGATCTAATGCATGATTTCATACAAACTACTCGTACGGCCATGGCTTCTAATCTGATTTATCAAAACTTAACCTGGCATTTTATCCCACCTGGGGCACCACATATGGGAGGTTTGTGGGAAGCTAATCAATAGATGGCAACGTCTCAAAGCGCTCCATCAGCACTTCTGTAGTCGTTGGAAAAATGAATATCTAAAGGAGCTCCACAAAAGAAACAAATAGAAAAAGCCACAAGACAACCTCCACGTCAATGCGATGGTCGTTATTTAAG
Source organism: Pherbina coryleti (assembly GCA_943735915.1). Taxonomy (NCBI): domain Eukaryota; kingdom Metazoa; phylum Arthropoda; class Insecta; order Diptera; family Sciomyzidae; genus Pherbina; species Pherbina coryleti. The sequence continues at coordinate 78,760,266 of OX030948.1, forward strand.
ACGAAAACCTACCGCCGAACGAATGGCGTCTAGGTCGCATTACTAAAGTATATTTGGGTAAGGACAATAGAGTCCGTCTAGCCGATATCCTAACTCAGCGTGGTTCCATAACTCGGCCTATTGTGAAACTTGTCCTACTCCCTTCCAATTAACGTTTCAGCTGCTTAAGCAAAAAATTTTGTTGTTTTTTAATTATCTTAACAACTTTCCTTTCAGTTACACAAGAAAAATGCCAAGAGTAACGGTCAGCAGAAATAATTCCACATCAGAAGATGGTGCACACGTAGATTCTCGGAGCTCTACACCGATTAAACGTCATTCCTTTAAATGTCGTGTATGCTCTGGTTGTCATGCACTCCGTCGCTGCTACAAGTTTTTGAAAATGACCATCGATCAGCGAATGAGGGCAGTTCTGATTCAAAAGTACTGCAACAATTGTTTGGCTCATCAACACTCACGCGGATCTTGCATATCAAGAAAGGGTTGCCGCAAATGCGAGCAAAAGCATCACACCCTACTTCATCATCAGGAGGTGCTCACAACAGCCAAGCCTCAGTAGCTAACAATGCTTTCTACTATTCTGCTGCAACGAGCGACCACTTTATTTCCAACCGCGGTTGTAAAAGTTCAAGTTGCTAGCCATCTCTATATGGCTAGAGTCGTAATCGATTCTTGTGTCTCCATAAGTCGTATTTCCTCTCATCTGGTTCACGATTTGCAGTTGGCTACCACTTCATTGCGAAATGAGGAAATTTGCACGGTTATCCTCCGCGCTCATTCCGATCCTCATATCAAAATGGAAGCCACGATGAAGGTTGAAAACCATCTCTTCAAACCAACTCCTCCGAAATCGTTGGATCCCAGTATTCAAGCGTCTTTTCGCAATATAACGCTCGCTGATCCAACATTTTTCAAAACGGGTCCTATAACTCTAGTGTTGGGAGCGGATTTATATCCCAAAATCATCCAACCTGGCCTGATTCCGAGTAATAATAGCGGTTTGCCTGTTGCCCAAAACACTGTGTTTGGTTACATATTGTCTGGATCATGCTTAACTTAAAAACAACGCAAAATATTGAATAAACTAAACATACTAATCAAATATTGAATACTGAATCTAAACTTAAACGAACCTTAAAACATAACAATACATATACTCATAGCACTTTTAATAAAAAATATATGAATTCCCAACTAAGAATATGACTGAACTCTAAAATGCAAACGTTCTTGAAATACTTAACACATCATTAAACTTTTTATTTTACTTATATACACTCTATATTTCTTAACTATACTATTATATCATTCAATGTTCTATAATTATATTAGAATTATTTATTTTATTCTTGTTTTAATGATACTATTATGAAGTCTCTAATTTTCAAGATGAATGAATTTATCCTGTCATTGCAGCCGTACTGCAAGGCGGGTGGTAATGTTTACGTGTAAACACAAATATTTCTATTAATAATATACTTACTTACTTGCTTGTCCAGATGTTTACGTGTAAACACAGACTAGTAGTATACTTACTCAATTGCTTGTCGAGATGGCACTTCTCGCTCTTTCCGAACGTACCGTACCATGGTATAATAATACAAGGTAGCATTGACAGTTGCTTGGGAAAACATCTACTGTCAAAAAATATACTCAAAAAGAGAGCGCTCACAATCCGCCATTGAAAACACAAGCAATGTTGAAAACGTTGAAGTGAAAAAAAAACAACAACCACAGCAGCTGCTGATGTATTTCCACCAAAAGCTGTTTTTGACAGGAGATGTTTTCTTGCAGAAGAGAAAATAAGCAGTTGTCAATGCTACCTTGTATTATTATACCATGTACCGTACGTGTATTGTCTGTAGGCCACCATCTTTTTTGTAAAACTTCCGGCCTCTGTCTCTTTCTCTGATCATCGCTCAGCCTGAGCAAACTGCTCCGCGGAATCAAGCTAATCCACTCGATCAGGAAATTATTCGTTTCTGCGCAGAGTTCATCGTAAACAGTTATTGTAAGATATGAAGGATATGTAGCCAATTCACATCTACTGCAATATTGAAGCAGCGATGTTTATTAAGGAGTGCTTTTGGTTTGATGGTTAGAGCCAGTGTTGCCATTTTAGCTACTTTGTAGCAAGATTTAGCTTCATTTTTTCTCATTTAGTTCCAAAAATTGTGTTTTAGCTCCTAGCTACTTTTTTAGCTTCTTATTTTTCGAGTTTAGCTATTTTTAGCTACTACTTTTTTTTGGTTAAAAAATGTAATATTTTCGTAATTTTGTGACATCTCTAACTTATACATACGATGAAATTCAATGGAGAAAACTTCACACTTATGCATGGACTAAAGTATCGTCTACTATTGATTTTTGGATAGAAGTAAGAGACTGGAAGGGTGCTTTAAACGAAAACCCTTTCTCTGATCTTACTAAATTCGTTTTTTATTTTTTACTTTTACCGTTAAGCATCGTTGAAAAAAATGACGTTTTCAATAATGAGTCTTATAAAAACAAAGCAAAGAAATTCAATTAAATTATTAATGTCAAATTCCACAGTATGTTCAGCCCATCATTCGTATCACGAAACAAGGCATGAACGACAAAAAAGAAACGATCAGCACTACTTTCTTCTATACATACACCTACATATTGCTTATCGTGTTTTGCTTATCGTTAGTAAGCCTATTTCGTGATGCAGAATGAAGGGGTAAGATATATCTTAAAAAAATAAACAAATGTTGCCACGACTACATTATAACTGACGATCTCATAAAATTTATGAAACGGGAAGATATTTACAAAGATGAAGATTCTGATAGTTCAGATAATAATAGTAATGATAGTATGGAATTTGAGATCTGAAGTGATGGTATACACCTACAAAACTGTGCCGGCATTTAAATATAAATACATACATTTATGTATTTATTTAAAACTAGACTTTTTGGCCTTTTTATTGCAATTCATTTTAGTTCTAATTAACACATAACCGTTTTAAAAAATCATTAGTATATTGAAAGTGTATTATACTGATAAAAATGTACCTTAGCATATGAAAATATATTCTTTTTGTTGTTTTTATTTATGTACACAAAATTTAAAAAAAAAATAAACTGAATAAATAAAGTATAGTAACTAAGTTGTTTTTAAAAACTAGCTTCTTTTTTTAGCTACAAAAAAAATTGTTTAGCTCTTTTTAGCTACTTTTTGTTGCATTTTTAGCTACACCCTCAAAAATTTTCTGGCAACACTGGTTAGAGCGTTAAACTATCAGTCGACGGGAATGGGTTCAATTCCTGCAGATGACAAGAAATTTTTTAATTTATAATTTTCTTGTTGCAATAGACTCAAGCAATAAACAATATCATTTTTAAGAAAAACGGTGCCGGAAAAAAGTGTCGTTTTTCAGATTTCACTCCAGCAAATCGCAGAACGAGGCGTAAAAAGCTTCGCTTCAAAAATAATCGCTTAGTTATTCCAAACAAATTGCAAAATAAAATTTGCACATGGCTCCATGCTCCACACCTGGAAATTGAGAAAACGTTGGCTCGTGCAATACAACAATTTTATTGGCTTGGCAGGTGACATTGATAATTATCAGTATAGAATTCATGAATATAATACAACGCCCGTTGCTGGTATGAAAGTTCCGCCATCAAAACTGTTTTTTGAAAGATTGATAAAAAATCGTTTGCCAAGTTCTGATAAATTGTTGCATAAAGACAGTGAGAGTGAATTGGAAATTCAAAGGAAATTAGAAATAAAAGAAATAATTGCAAAAATATTATTATGACCGGAATGCAAAATTGTTGCCAGTCCTGAATGAAAATGATAAAGTTATTTTTAAGAAAAGTGGAAAAGAATGGGGCTATGCGGAAATTGTTCGAAATGTAAATAGTTGATCTTATATAATTGTTGATAATTATAATAATTCTTTTAGACGAAATCGAAGATTTATTGTAAAAACAAGTAGTGATGATTTTAACTCAAGTGATGTACTTACTCAAAACCAGTTTTTAGAATTTTTATATAAAAAACGTTAATGATTATAATTAAAAACTTATTGAAACCAATGAAAATGTTATTAATTATAGTAATGTAAGCAATAGGAATAGTAGCAATTCAGAATCTGTGCAACTCGATCGATTTGTAAGCCAATCTGATTATGACAGTTCAGAATCCTTAAGTTTCTATGAATCAGCTGATGAATCACTTAATTCATAAATAATTTTAAAATTAAAATTATTTATGTTGTAAAACTAAAACTGAAATTTGGAACTAGGGAAAGTAGGTTGCGTTCCAAGCTTTGAAGTCACACTTCAACTACGTCAAGACGCCAAGCCACTTCTTTATAAAGATCGCGAAGTCCCATACACACTTCGAGAACGTGTTGGAAAATAATTATATAACTTTGAAGCTTCCGACATAATTTCAAAATGTGAAAGGAGCGGTTGGGGATCTCCTCTTGTGATAATTCCAAAATCAGACGGTGGTATTCGACTCTGCGTCGACTATAAAGAGACCCAAAATTGGTCTCCGCAAATTACCCAATACCGAATCGATTAAATTTTGAATAATCTTAAAGGTTTAAAATATTTTTGCCCCCTTGACTTATATAAAGCGTATTTACATCTTCGAGTGAGTCCAGAATCATAATTAAATTTTAATTTTAAAATTATTTATGTTGTAAAACTAAAACTGAAATTTGGAACTAGGGAAAGTAGGTTGCGTTCCAAGCTTTGAAGTCACACTACAACTACGTCAAGACGCCAAGCCACTTTTTTATAAAGATCGCGAAGTTCCATACACACTTCGAGAACTTGTTTGAAAATAGTTATATAACTTTGAAGCTTCCGACATAATTTCAAAATGTGAAAGGAGCGGTTGGGGATCTCCTCTTGTGATAATTCCAAAATCAGACGGTGGTGTTCGACTCTGCGTCGACTATAAAGAGACCCACAATTTGTCTCCGCAAATTACCCAATATGCCGAATCGATTAAATTTTGAATAATCTTAAAGGTTTAAAATATTTTTGCCCCCTTGACTTAAATAAAGCGTATTTACATCTTCGAGTGAGTCCAGAATCCACCATAATTTAAACAATATCGACCCATAAAGGAACCTACAGGGTAAATCGCCTTTCGTTTGGTATAAAAACGGCATCTTCCGAATTCAATAGCATAATTGAACAAATTTTAGCTGGATTAAACAAAACAATGTCTTATTTCGATGATATCGTGATACATGGCGCTACAGAAGCAGAATGTAAACAAAATCTAATTTAGTGCCTCCAGCGTTTAAAAGACCATGATTTACAATTAAATTGCAATAAATGCTCATTTCTTCAAACTCTGATAGAATATCTGGGACATGTCGTTCAATTCAATAAAATTTCAAAATCGCCTTCATAAATTCAAGCAATTGTAAGCATATTCCGTCCAGAGACAAAAGATGATGTCACGTACTATTGTCTACGTGATTCATACATCAATTGTCTTCAATTACATATCCATTACGCTATTGCTCCAGAAGAATAAACGATTTTATTGGTCAGCGAATTGTGAAGCAGAATTTATAAGGCTAAAAAAGATTATATCTAGTGATCAGGTACTTATGCCTTTTGATCCAAACCTTCAAATCTTGGTCGCATGTGATGCAAGTCCAACAGGCATAGCAGGTGCGCTTTCACATGTAGTCAATGGTATTGAGCGTCCAGTTTTGTTTTTTTTTTTTTTGCTTTGACCCAAGGATTTCAGGTGGAATACTTATTCAGTCAAGTCTGCCTTGATTCGAAATGGGGTTATAGATTAGTAGGAAGGAAAGAGCACTCAAGTGAAAAACGTATAGAATGTTCTAAGCGTGGTGGAAAGCCAAAGAAACATGTGAATTTGAATCTGAGGCAAGTGTTATGCCTTTACCTCAGTCAATTCATGTTATAAGGCAAACTCATCCCACAAACTTCTCTACCATCAACTACAACTTCATGTCGTAAATATTGATCAGTTGATTGGAAATGAGGATAGAAAATTGCGAAAGGTTTAAAGCGAGTGACCATGGCATGGCCGGGAATCGAACCCGGGACCTCTGGGGTGGCAGTTGAGCACGCTACCGACTCTACTACCAAGGCCACCTAATGAAAAACCGTGTAAAACGAACAAAGACAAATAGTGCTTATGTATTAATTTATTTTATTATTTAATGAACGTAAACTTAGAGCAAAATACTAAAGAAGTCATAAAAATAACAGATTACAAGAAATATACAACATAAATTCATTTGTAACATTGAATAAACGTAAATGCATGTATATGTACTACAAACGTATGTAAGTGTAACTTTAAAAGATCTACGTATTTCATAGAAATTAAAAATAAAAAAGAAAAAGAAAATAAGAGAAAAATGATTATCAATAATAATCATATATTCAGATTGCTTCATTGCTGTCACTGTCTCTTTTAGCCATCATTTCTGAATGGTAAAAATTCATTTTCATCACATACTAAAAACCGTGTAAGATCGAAAACGCGCTAAACGAGTACCGTATAAAACGGGGGATAAGTGTATAGTCATATTGATCGTGAAGCATTAACCATAATATTTACCGTCAATCACTTTTTTATGTACCTCTACGGGAGAATATTTCAGCTTGCCAAATTTTAATATTAAATTCAATATTAACATTCATTTTCTTATGATTGGATTCAAGTTATACAATTTATAGAGGGATATATAACAAAATTTCTCCTTATATTAATTTGTTGCAAGTAAAAAAAAATTGCATTATTGTTTGCATAAAATTTAAGAAAACATACTTTAAGATTAACTGAAAAATTATATTTAGTAAAAAAAAGTATTTGTTAATGTATCAAAAATTTACAAAAAAAAAAACATAATTGTAGTTTTGAGAAAAAAAAGTTGAACGTAATTGAAATCGAAACGTTTTTGTTAAATTTAGTTAAAATTTTCGTTTAAATTTGATTTCTTTTTATTTAAATTTGATGATGTTCAATTTATTTGATATTTTCTTTTGAATTTATCTTCTTTTTATTTAAATTTATTCATGTTATACTTAGTTAAAATTTTCGATCAAAGTTATATTCTTTTTAGTTAAATTTGTTTTTGTTATTTATTTTTATTAATGTTAAGTATTAAAGTTCTTGAATTCGATCCAGAAGCTCCAAGTAAGATCTTGAAGCTCCTGCCCAAATGTGCGAATTGTACTCCATTTTCGGCTTAATCGGTATAGATTAAGCGTAGGTCAGTTAGAGTGAAGTATTTTTTACACCGTTTTAAAAAATCTAGGCACTTGGCCGCTTCTTTCGACACATCAAAAATGTGATCGTTCCAGCGAAGATCAGATCTGATTCATATTCCCAGAACGTCAAGAGCATCTGATTCCGCGAGATCCACACCGTTCATATTGAGGGGTGCTAAGGGGCAATTCACTCGTTTGTGAGTTGCTAGCATTACAGCACTTGGTCTTGCTAGCATTAAACTCAACTCTATTAGCAAGCACCCACTCGGAGATTTTTTCCAAGTCATTATTCAGTGTGTCATTCATATTAAGCCTCTTTCTTTCAATCTCCAAAGAGCTCGGGCGTTTTTAGAAAGAATATGAATGACAAATGCTGCTGTCATCCGCAAACGAGTGAATTGGGTTATGAGTCAACGACAGCAGGCCGATGTTAAAAACCAGAGACAAATTTGGCGATAGAACTGAACCCTGAGGCATGTTCAATGGACGAAATGCCGTCGACTACGACACGAATCGACCTGTCCTCAAGAAATCATGTGATCCATCGAGCAAAGTTAGCACCAACAGCATAAGCAATTAGTTTTGACACGAGTGCTTTATGCCACACTCGGTCAAACGCCTTAGAAATATCCAGAGCAACAACCCTGCTTTCACCAAAGAAGTGAACACATTGGTTCCATTTCTCCGTGAGGAACGCCATTAGGTCTCCAGTAAAGCGAGCCCTACGGAAGCCATATTGACGGTTACTGAGCAATTCATTGCGCTTCAGATAGTTCATAAGGTAGAATTTTATTACACTCTCCCTGACCTTGGAGAGCGTAGGGCATATCTCTATGGGTCGGTAGTTTTCAGGGTTCATGGCATTGCCCTTCTTAGGTACCGGCTGAACATTCGCAACCATCCAACAAGATGGAAACACTCATGTCCTGTATGAGATGTTGAAAAGGTTACGCAATGGTTGGGCCAGAGTAGAAGCACACATTTTAAGCACAATTGGTGGTATACCATTGGGGCCAGAAGATTTGTTTATGTTGAGGTTTGCAAGGACTCTTTTGACCGCTCTCGTTCAAAAATATATCTCCTGCATTGAAGATGATCTATTCTCTAAAGAAGGCGATGGCTGATTGCTAGCCGGAATTGTGGAATTTTGTGCAAACATTCCAGCCAATAGGTTTGCTTTATCAGCCGAGTCAGTGAAGATTTGGTCACCCCTTAAAAGAGCAGGAATCGACGAGAACGTCTCATTTTTAACTCTTTTAACGAATGAACAAAAGTTTTTGCTCCCTTTGGGGCAGAGAAGAACCTGTTCTCTGATGCGAGTTTCGTGAAGGAACTTTTCGCGTTTTAAAGCTGCATTACAGCGATTCCTAGCCTCAATGCGAAGTCTTCTAGTATCAGCGAGTGACCATGGCATGGCCGGGAATCTTAAAATCGGGAAGGACCTCACTCGTCCATTCGATACCAAACGAGGTTTCAGACAAGGTGATTCCTTATCGTGCGACTTTTTCAACCTAATGATGGAGAAGATCATCCGAGCTGCTGATTTGAGACGCAGTGGCACGATATTCTACAAAAGTATTATGCTTCTGGCGTATGCTGATGATATCGATATCATTGGCCATAATACGCGCGAAGTCAGTGCAGCATTCTCCAGGTTAGCGAAAGAGTCGAGTCGAATGGTTCTTGTAGTGAACGCAGATAAGACGAAATACCTAGTGGCAACAAACAAACAGTCCCAGCGTCTTGGAAACCACGTCACTGTTGACAACATCTCCTTCGAGGTTGTTTAGGACTTCGTCTACCTGGGATCCAGCGTAAACTCTTTCAACGATGTCAGTATTGAGATAAAGCGAAGGATAACTCTTGCCAACAGGTGTTACTTTGGGCTGAGTAGGCAATTGAGAAGCAGAGCCCTCTCTCGACGAACAAAACTCACGCTCTATAAGTCACTAATCATGCCCGTCCTATTATATGCAGCACAAACTTGGACTTTGAGCAGTTCTGATGAAAAGACTTTGGGAGCCTTCGAGAGAAAGATCCTTCGTAAGATCTTCGGTCCAATCTGCGTCAATGGCGAGTACCGAATTCGATGGAACCACGAGCTGTATGAGCTTTACGCTGACATAGACATAGTTAAGCGCATTAAAATCGAGCGGGTCCGCTCGCTAGGTCATGTTGAGCGAATGGAAAACGACGCTCCAGCGAAAAAAATATTCGATTCGGTGCCCGGTGGTGGTCAACGCAGAAGAGGACGCCCACATCTTCGTTGGAAGGATCAGGTGTTGGATAACCTGACTACACTTGGTGTTTCCAACTGGCGCCAGCAAGCGCAAAATAGAAATGGCTGGCGCAATTTCTTATACGAGGCCAAAACCGACCTTCGGTTGTAAGCGCCAGATAAGTAAGTAAGTAAGTAAGTATAGTTTATATTTATTTGTTTGCTAAGCCTTTTAGGCTTTATAGCAATTTAAAAATTTTTAAAATTAAAATTCAGAATACAATTATACTAATACTAATAATGCTAATAATAATACTAATATAAAGAGCTCAGTTCATTTCAAATGCAAATACAAAACCAAAGTAAAATAAGTTCAGTTGAAATGTAATGTAAATTAAAGTATGAGCGTTTAAAAATGTACAGACTAATAGATAATATGAATAAAGGTATTATAAAGCAACAAAAAAAATAAATTAATAATAAATCATCCAGAGGGTCCAAGGAGGTGGTATAGAGAATGAGAATATGTATAAAATATACATCGTTCTGTCTTGAAGCCAATAAAGTTTTGGCTTGATAATCCGACGAATTGGATCGTATTTACCACACCAATTTCCTTGTACGAAAAGAAAATGGTTGCGAACGCAGGCACTAAGACAAACTGGGTCTCATTGGCCACTCATATTAATATACATATAACACCTCGAAGCGGAAATGTGGTGCATAGTATCAGAGTGTGAGATCTAGAACAGTGTTAGGTATCAAGGCAAACAAGGACCGGTACGCCATACTGATAGTATATACATATACAATATTATTCATTCTGTGATTCTAAAGCCGATGATGTCTTGATTCATCTTTTATTTATCACACCAAGTTCCTAGCAAGCTAAGACAAAGGTAACGAACGCAGGCACATAGATAAACTTGGTCTAATAAGCCACTTATATTAATATATATACTATGCAGATCGTTCTCACGTTCTATATAGGAATAAGTCCGGCAAGTTCAGGTCCATTCAGATGTAAATGTGTAAATTTATTACCATCCAACAGTAAAAATTCCGTATCTGTTGAGAATCAGTGGCGGTGCTGCAGATAATCTTTTATTTTAAGTTTTATTGAGTATAGAGTTTCATTAAAAGATATAACATCTGAAACGGAATTGAAGTCTCCGCAAGCGCTTCTAAGTGGTTCATTTTGCAAGTAGTTAGTTCTACAAAAGTTCATAAAAAGTAGCTCAAAAGATCTTCTTGGTCGAAGAGGAAGATTAAAGTAAATTTTACTCAGTAAGTATGGACTGTCAACAAATCCATGTATAAGTTGATAAATTAAGCATGATTAAGCATGATTAAGCAGCAAACATTAAGCATGATTCTACGATTTCTTAGAGAAGGTAGGTTAACAAGCTTTAATCGATATTCATAGGGTGGTAAGTGAATGTTAGTATGACAATATATATTGCGTAAACAAAACAAAAGAAATTGTTTCTGAACTGATTCTATATCGTCAACATAACACCCATATCTAGGACACAAGACAATTGACGCATACTCAAGTATGGACCTTACAAGCGAAGTGAATAATGTTTTAGTAATGAAAGGATCATTAAACTCTTTTGACCATCGTTTAATAAACCCTAAAGTACTGTTTGCTGTGCTTATAGCTTTATTAATATGAATGTGAAAGCGAAGTTTTGGGTCCATAGTTACTCCAAGATCGTCGAAAACTTCTAAGAACTCAAGTGTATAGTCACTTATTTTGTAATAACTTCGAGAAGGTTGTCTACGAGAAAAAGTCATGTGTTTGCACTTTTTCAAGTTAAGCTTCATGCAATTGATTTCACACCAGTCACAAAGATGGTCAAGATCAGTTTGTAAGAAAAAAGAGTCTTGCTCATTTTTATATGACAGGAAAAGTTGAACATCATCAGCGTATAGTAAAATATTACTATGAATTACAACAGATGGTAAATCATTAATAAAAAGTAGAAACAACAGAGGCCCAAGGTGGCTTCCTTGAGGTACACCGGAAGTAACAGGGAACTCCTCTGACTTAACAAGGTTAAAGATAACACTTTGTGTTCTATTTAATAAATAAGATTCAATCCAAAGCACTAATGGTGTTGGAAAACCGAGAAGGGTTAGTTTTAAAATTAAGAGCTTATGATTTACAACATCAAAAGCTTTACTGAAGTCAGTATAGATAACATCTGTTTGTAGACCTTTTCCAAAATTCTCAATAGTCTTTGATGTGACTGTGTGTTAGTAACAGTAGATATTCTAGATAAGAATCCATGTTGGAATGGGGACATTAAAGATTTCACGATATGTGATAATTGTGAGGTTACAATAACCTCAAAAAGTTTAGGTAGGGCGCTAAGCTTTGCAATTCCGCGATAGTTATATATTGCCGGATTTATGCATCGGAATAATAAAAGATGATTTCCAAGCCAGTGGAAAATAGCAAGATTGTAAAAGTAAAGTAAAGGGAATTACAAGTTCTTCACTGCAATATTTCAAAACACATGAAGGTATGTTATCAGTAGCGTTTTTATAAGATGTTTTGAGGTTTTTTAAGTAGGTTAAAACTATATCAACATTAATTATTTGGGATCAAATGTCACAAATGCACATTATAAGGGTAACTAAAATTATCGTAAGAAGCTGATGAATAAGTGGTCTTAAAGAAATCTGCAAAAAGACTACAGATAGTAGAATCAACATCTGATTCAAATGTTTTATATTTCACTAGCAAATACCCGCTGCTTCGCCGGCGATATAAATATTAAAGAACATTAAAAACTTTAAATAATGGTTTATGTATTAGATAAATTCAGTGATTTCTTATTTATTTGTCACATTTTCGTCAACATTTTGATATCTAAACATCAAAAATTTTGCACTGAAATAATTGTCATTTTATTATTATTTTTTTTTTGTAAATATTTTAAATCTTTGACAAATTTTTTTGTTTTTGTTTTCTTTTTTTTTTGGAAATTTTTTATATTTTGAATTTTTTTGACATAATTTCCAAATGTTTCAATTATTTTGAATAATTTTAATTATTTTTGACAATATTTGTGCTCAAATGAGAGCAAATTTTGTAAAATTGCTTTATGAGAGGTTTATAGCACGTTTCCGCTATTTTTTAAAATCTTCTAATTTATAAACAAACATTTTCAAACACTTTTTGACATTTTGTTTGTTTTTGATACATTTTGAAATAATTTGATACATTTTTGACAATATTTGTTGCGCTCAGATGAGAACAAAAACATGTTTAAAATGCCTTTTAGAGGGTTTATTGGAGGTTTCAACCATTTTTAAAAGTCTCTCATTTATCAAGCTTTAAAAGAGATTTTGAACGCTGTTGAACGTTTGTGAATAATGTTTTTAAATTTTTTCGATTTTTTTCTTATGAAGGCTTTATAAGACGTTTATAAATTTTTACGCTGATGTCCTAAAAAAAGTAGTACATTCTTTTCTCGCTTCGTTTTTTTTATTCAGTTTTTTAATGGATAAAAAGTATTATTCTCGAAAATAAGGAAACAAATCACAACATACTAATACTTTTCTCGCTTATACCAGAATTTGTTTTAGAATCAATTCATTGTTCACTTACCAAAAAAGCAAGCAAGGAATCTAAAAACATTTTCTATAGTAGAAATTATTATATAGGTCGTAATCGATTCTGGCTGGAATAAAAACGAATCAGTAAGCTTTTGGTTGATAGATTCCAATTCATAGGTTTAAATTTATATATTCTTTGGAATAAGTTCTAAAATGTAAGCTAAAGAATCCATTCCATTTACGATTTTTTTTAGAATCAATTCTCATTTTCCTAGTGGGTTATTGACTTTTATTTATGATGTTCAAAAAGAGTTTGAAAATATTCGCCAACATTAGAGTGCAGATATATTGTCATATGAGCGAGAAAATATATAAAGGAAATTAAATTTCAAAATAAAAGAACTCAGGAGCGGTGCTTTCATTGTCAAAGATTTTAGTTAAAATTTTTGTTGTTTGAATTTTATAGTTAAACTTTTGTTTATTTAAGTTTAATCATATTTCAGGCATTGTTATAATTGTTTTACAATAGTGCGTACATGTGATTTAGGCAAAACAAATATGATTTGTTTTCTTATATGTTTGATGCAAACGTTTTCATAACAACCGCCCCTGTGACCATTTGGCATTTTCTTTTGTGTGTAGGAATTTTCATATATTCAAATATACTAACACAAACCACAACATCTTATACAGAATTAATAGATATTCAAATGTTCTACCTTATTAGCTTTGGTCACAACCATGATACAATTATACAAGGTAGGAGTGACAACTTACTTTTTTCTCACCAGTACCTTGCACCGATTGTCAATTGCCTGTATATTTTGTTTTCTATTTTCTTTTCTTCTTTTTTCGTTCTCTAATTTATACTACTTTTGACAGTTAGCGCAAGACGAAAGAACTGTCACTCCTACCTTGTATAATTGTATCATGGTCACAACCTTTTTTGAGTTGCACAGAGCTTTAATGAGAAAAGTTTTTCTCTCTGAGAATAAGAATAAAAAAATTATATGGTTATTCTCTTTGAATTTTAATTAATTATTTAAATAATAAGTAGTTATCAAATTTATATAGCCTATGTCTCAACTGGGCATGATAGCTATCCTAGAGAAAAAGAATTTTTGAAATAGCGCCTGCCATTCTCAAGCTTTTCGCAGCCGAACATACGTGAGTCCTCTTTTATATAATAGTATAGATATAGATAAAAGATGGATATGCATTTATCTTACGTTTAGTATTAACAAAGTTCCAAAAAGATTTTGCATCAGATTTTATGTTTAGTTTAACTTTTGTTAAATAAATATTATAGGATTGCCTGCATAATTACCGGTAGTTATATTTAGTTAAGGTATAAGAAGCAAAAATAACAAATGTTATGAGTTTTTTGATACTTTTTATAATATTTCGATTTTAAGTTCCGCAGCTTTCTCAGTTCTTTGGTATACCAAACGGGACCAGATATTAAAAAGGATTTTCTCTGTGGCACTGAAGTTAAAAAGCAATTATTAAGAGTACTGTTAAAGGCAAATACAGCAGAGTCAAGCGTTTGTGGCAATATTCTTGTGTTATTAATATTAAGTACAGATGACCAGTTGATAACTTTCATAATTCGTTCTTTTAAAGTTAAACTCTAAGGCAGGATTTTGAATACGGGTTGATATAGATTGTTTAGGAAAATTTAGTGTGATTTCGATAGTTGGATGGTGTGCGTCTTCAGGATACACAAGTGGATCAGACCTATTAACTGAAACAATATTACTATCATCAAAATAAATAAGGTCTAACAAGCGGCTGTTTCTATTATAGTGGCAGTTTATTTGAAAAAGTCCTTGGCTCGAAAGCTCATTTAAAAATGAGTTATCGGAGGAAACATTAGGAAGGTTGAAGTCACCCGTTATTAAAATGTGATCATAAGGCTGAAGTTGTGTGCAAATTTTATAAATCGACGCCATATGTTTCCCATACACTTCAACACTAGAAAGTGGAGGTAAAGGGTGTTTTTTTAGGGGTTTGTTTTTCGAATAGAGATAAAACTGGGATTTTGTGGTCAAATCTGGCAACTCTAATATCATTTATGTTCAGTTTGGTTTGCCATTTCATGATGAACAGGTTGACAAAAGAACAACGCTTGCAAATGGGCCGAAAATGAGATTGATCTCGATGCTGATTTTCATCGCAAAATTTTTTTCAGTGATGAGGCTCATTTTTGGTTGAATGGCTACGTCAACAAGCAAAATTGCCGCATTTGGAGTGAAGAGAATCCACATGAGATCATTGAGACGCCATTACATCCACAAAATCTGACTGTTTGGTGTGCTCTATGGGCTGGTGGAGTCATTGGGCCATACTTCTTCCGAAATAATGCTGGAGAGTCAGTTACCGTTAATGGAGACCGGTATAGAGCCATGATAACCGACTATTTTGTTCCCAAATTGGATGGCATGAATGTGGATGAGTTGTGGTTCCAACAAGATGGCGCTACATGCCACACAGCGCACGTCACAATCGATTTATTGAAGGAAACATTCGATGAGCGCATAATTTCGCGGAATGGACCTGTCAATTGGCCACCAAGATCGTGTGATTTGACACCATTTGATTATTTTCTTTGGGGATATGTGAAGTCGCTTGTCTACGCCAACAAACCAGAAACGTTAGGGGACTTGGAGGCCAACATTCGTGGCGTTATTGTCGACATACGGCCCCATATGCTCGAAAAAGTGGTTGAAAATTGGACCTGTAGAATTGGCTTTATTCGAGCCAGCCGCGGCGGCCACATGCCCGAAATCATATTTAAACATTAATGTCATAAAATTATCCTTCCAATAAAGCTAAATTGATGGACATTAAAACGATTTTCTTGTGTTTTATCTCTATTCGAAAAACAAACCCCTAAAAAAAAGCTCAAGTCTGTGTTAGATAACACGGGCGCATAGGTCAGACGTAGAATACGTTAGTCATTAACAGCCTTATTCAATAGATTTCCTTAAACAACCTTTAAACGCTTGTTTAGTTACGCACTGTTTAAGGCTTTACGCAGCTTCTATGCAACCTTGCTAACATTGTTATTCATAAACATTTTTTCATTTTCTGCTTAAGCCCAGTATGCTGTAGAAGCGGAAAGAAACTTTCCATATGGAATGCATTGAGTTTTTGACAGCAAAACGGCAGCGGAATTTTTTTTCGCTACTTAGTACGCTGTAGAGGTGAAAAATTTGTTCAATGCTAGCAAGTACAACAACCATGTGGAGAGTTGAAATGTCAAAAGTTCGCTGTCCAGGCATTTAATTGGCACCAGAATTTTGACATTTCAATAAGAAAACAGTTCGACCTCGCTTTACGCAACACTCGATAATCGCAATACTCAAAAAATTTCCATTGTTGACTCAGTAAACGCAACTTAAAAAAAAAATGCACAATTATCGCAACTTCCATTTGCGTACACTTCCATAAACTTTTATATTATTTACTTTGAGTTCTACTTTTCTTGTAAAATACATTTTTGATGTACGAAAAATCTCTTAAAACAATATTTAAGGAAACAAAGTGCATATCTTAATACATAAAACCACAATATCTAGGATTCAGAGCCATAAAGCTTTATGTTTAGAAGTTTAATTGCGTTTCTTCAACATTAACCACGTCAACTGGCCGAATTTCTATTAGTTGCATTGAGCTAGGTCGTACTGTAGTTGCTTTTTTCTCCACACAAACATTTTTGACTCTCCACTAATATTTCGGGTGTAGAGTTATATGCCAAGAAATTTTCGTTTCTACAGCATACTAGGCTTTATGATTGTAAGGTTTGTGTCTGAAACTATAGAAAATGTCTACAAAATTTAAGAATTCCTATGGATTTACAATGGCCGCCGCATAAAAAAAATGCTGCAAAGGGCGCATATGGAGCATGTCTTTGATATTAAAAGAAAAGACAAACAAAAATCATGGTTGTATTTATCATGGTTGTCGTTCGCTACTTGGTCATTATACTTCTTCTCTTTCTCACACTGGTTCTGTGATGAACACACAGATAATCGTACTGCTCTTACACATGATGTTATAATACATAAAATACAAAGCGTATGAAAATTAATACAAAATTTGAAGGAGTTAAATTTTGATTTACTTATAGAATCAAAAAAATTATATGTAGCAATATGATTATTTAAATACAAATCAAAAGAAGACATATTAAATATGTTACGACCATACTTGAATTTTCTTCAATGCATGCATAAAGTATTAAAAACGTATAATGAAAGTGACAAACATTTTCTCAAAATTTTGTGCTCCAGATTAACACCCCCGTATAACGTATTCTACGTTAAAACACACTATATATATGAACATGTGACATAAATTCTCAAAGTACCAAACTTTACAAGAACACAGCAAAATTCAATATCTAAAGACTCAGATATTAATATCTCTTGTGAAAAGTGAGAAGATTTAACGGCAATTAACACGCCACCACCATTGCAAAAATGACCAGCAATAGAGTTTCTATCTTTGCGGTATATATTAAAATTGTTAGACAGAATTTCAGTATTTAAAGTACTAGGTTTAAGCCAAGTCTCACTGAAAGCAATAATGTCAAAATTAATATTATGGCTTAAAATGTGTAAATCTGTAAGTTTAGTATTTAAACCACGAACGTTCTGATATAAAGCTAGGAACTGAAGTCAACAATCTAGTTTTTTGGGCTCACGCTGTGAACAGGTAAAATAGCCAGCGAAGTTTGAGGCGGTGATTTTTGAATAAATTCATGCACCAAAGTATTTTCCGGCCAAAAACCTTGATCCAGAACATTATTGAAGAGATCCCTAGGCAAAGTAATTTTAAAAGATGAAATAGTGCGCTTATAAGAAAATCTCAGTTTGTGAACCGAAATCTTCTTATTAAGAAGGTTTAACTTAGAGTTTAAATAATATAAGATATCACCTTCAGATGTATCAACTGCAAAGCGAGAAACAAATACAGATTTTGCTGGCGGAATAACTACAAGTTTCTTATGAACAGGTAGTTTATTGCTGCTATTCGATATTTGCTTCGGTATAGCTCCAGTAGAAACCGAACTCGGAGAGGAAGGAATAATATTAGTACTCGTAGCAATGATAGGAGAAACAATAGAAGCACAAGTCTGAGCATATGTTTTTTTTGCAACAGGAGAAGAATTATCATTTGCGGGAACTGCTGAAGAAGGTACAGTTAAAGTTAAATCAACTGAAACTACAGCGTTAGTAGGCGTCAACTGATCCGTAACAGACTTTTTCAGTGGTCCTTCAGGTGGTAAAACTGACGCAGGTGAAATAAGATCAATATTTGATGACAAAGGCAAGGCTATTGCAGTAGATTTTGCTGAGCTTCGAAGATTTTTGTTACTTCGCTTTCGTTTTGGAGACACAGAAGCTTTATCCAAGACCTTAAACTTTTTGAACAAACTTTCAAATTCAGACAATCTAGCCTGAGCCGCGTCTAAATCATTAGACACTTCCAAGAAGCCTCTTCTAGATTGTCTAATAAGCTTAAGGATATCAACATCCGTAGATCTGCAATCAACACATGACCAACGAAGTCCTTTGCCTTCGTTGATTGCGTCATAAATTCTTGTATTCAACGATGCGCACTTG
Source organism: Pherbina coryleti (assembly GCA_943735915.1). Classification (NCBI taxonomy): domain Eukaryota; kingdom Metazoa; phylum Arthropoda; class Insecta; order Diptera; family Sciomyzidae; genus Pherbina; species Pherbina coryleti. The sequence goes on from OX030948.1 coordinate 78,778,937, forward strand.
AAATGAAAAAAGGAATCGCACAAACAGCAATTTACTACGCGGTCGGATTCGTCTTTTATAGCACAATTACGGAAACTGCAGAACATTTTAAATTTGAAGTATTAATAAAATGCAAAAATAACCACAAAAACGAAGATACTCGGTTTTCCAATAAAACAGTTTAATAAGCACTGCAAAGTTATTTAGTCCAGCCCTGGTTATGTAAAGAGTGATTTTTTAAGTGCCTGATAACTTTTTTTTTAAAAAAAACGCATAAAATTTGCAAAATCTCATCGGTTCTTTATTTGAAACGTTAGATTGGTCCATGACATTTACTTTTTGAAGATAATTTCATTTAAATGTTGACCGCGGCTGCGTCTTAGGTGGTCCATTCGGAAAGTCCAATTTTGGGCAACTTTTTCGAGCATTTCGGCCGGAATAGCCCGAATTTCTTCGGAAATGTTGTCTTCCAAAGCTGGAATAGTTGCTGGCTTATTTCTGTAGACTTTAGACTTGACGTAGCCCCACAAAAAATAGTCTAAAGGCGTCAAATCGCATGATCTTGGTGGCCAACTTACCGGTACATTTCTTGAGATTAATTGTTCTCCGAAGTTTTCCCTCAAAATGGCCATAGAATCGCGAGATGTGTGGCATGTAGCGCCATCTTGTTGAAACCACATGTCAACCAAGTTCAGTTCTTCCATTTTTGGCAACAAAAAGTTTGTTAGCATCGAACGATAGCGATCACCATTCACCGTAACGTTATATTATACCGTTATATTATAAACAAAACAAAACAGCCAAAAACAGATGAGCAAGTGTAAAAAACAAACAATCGCTCTCACTCGCTTGCACACAGAAAACCTGTTTGTAGTTAAAAGAAAATAAGCAATGTAATTAAAACTTCGATGTGCAAGAAGAATATGATAATTCGCTCTCGCACAAAGAATAAAATAATTTGTATATTAAAATTGACACAAAAATAAACTTTTTAATAAAAAGGATTAATAATAATGCTGGCACGCTGCAAGATGACCCAGCAAAGATGATCAGCCAAACGTAGTTTTAAATTTAATTATTAATTAACTTTAAAGAACTAAAAAACTTTGAAACATTTTAGATTAAAACACGTCAGTATGAAAAGAAAGCAACGAACTAACTGAGTTTAAAGTGGACTCCCACCCTAAATTGGACTTCTATACACGTAGCAAAAGTGCATCAAGTGCGAGCAAAACCTGAACTTCACCCACAAGCATATATGTAATACTTCTATATTGCAATTCAACAGTCAAACCGTTCGGACGTGTTTCAGCTTCGCGATTTAAGCACCTGGCTATTCGATCGTTCCCTGTCCACCTCTGTCTCCTTAAACAATATTAAAGTGCAGTGCCTTTAAGCGTGCCGGGAAAAATTCGAACATTGCAATTAAGCAACAATTAAAAAAAAGAAAAAAAAACAAAATATAAACAGCCCACTCAAATAAAAAGAACAGAGTGAAAAAATAAAAAAGGAAGTAACCAAATTTGTGTCAAAAGTTCTTTGCACCTTAAAATTAACTGCAATAACATTTTCGATCACTGCCCACTAAACCGCTACCTTGCATTTTTTACTGCTGTGTTTTTGTTGTTGCTGACCTATCTCAACATTAACCAAAAGTGTACTACTGCAATTAAGCAAATAAAGTGACCTAATTTTGTTTAAATATAAATTCATAACATGAAAATCAACTGCGGAAACCCCTCCTGCACTATCAATGGAAGCATTGTTCCAAACATAATGTGCAAAGGACTTTGCGGAAAGGTATTCCATGCTGCCTGCGTTGGTCTTTCAAAACGGAGTATCACATACCTGCAAGACTTTTTGGACAATTTTATGTTTTACTGCGACGAGTGTAGAGAAATAACGATGTCTCATGTAATGTTGGCCATGAAGTGTTTAAGTGAATCACATAACTCCACACTCTCTGATAACAAGTTGTTTTTCAAGAAAGTATCTAAACAACTGACCAAGTTTGATGACGTCATCAAAATTGCAGATGAGAACAATATCGCATTTGACAACTTTAAATCAGAATGCCAACTGCAATTTGAGTCCATATCGAAACAATTGATATCGCTTCAAGAGAGAGTGTGTGAAAACCATGCCAATGTGACAAGCGATTTAAAATGTAGCCTGAGATCTGACATAGAATCGTTTAAAAATATAGATCTCACTAAGTCCATTAAAGACAGCATTGCCCATTTACGGAACGACATTGATGTGTTATTGCAGTCTTCGGCCAAAACCAATGTTCCAACACATAAACAACGGATCCTCTTCTGGAATTTCATTTCCAAAAAATGAACGATATACGCGAGGAACTACTTGTTAATTGTTCCATTCTTTCCGAAATAGGAGATATTGTTGTATCAACTTCTAAAAAAATCGACAATATCCCGGAATATTTCAACAAAACTTCAGACTCTCCCCATCGTCACTCATCTTCTGTATTGGAGGAAATATTGGAAGCAACGCTTTTAACTTCACCAGCCCGGTCTTCTCCTCCATCGCCTACATCTCCCAGTAAAACAGTTACAAAACAAACGGATCTAAGCCCAGTTGCCGCTCCTCGCAAATTGGTTCACCATTTTGGAACGACATGGATACTAACTGATTGGCAAAATAGAATAAAAAAGCTAGCGAGTGGGAACGATAGCGAAAAAACTGCATTGTTTGTTAAGGGTCTGCCTTCGAGAACAAGTGTTGCCTGGGTCTGTAAGTTATTCCTGAAAAAGTACAGCATCGTGATTCCAAATAAGGACTGCGGGAAAACTTCGACAAACCGCAGGAAAAGAACCATATATTTCATAATCTACATCCCTTCAAAATTTGCCTGGTTATTTTTTCACACATGTAGTCTGGATGGTAAAGCTGATGGTAAAGCTGAAGTTTCAAAATGGATTGATAGACCTAGGAGGCTGCCTAAAAGTTCTAACTTTAAGTCTAATTCCTACAACAAATCTACTTCTATTTCTTATAATTCTAATTTTAATTCTAGTTCTAACTCTAAGTCTAATTCTCATAATCATAAACCTACTGCTAGAAATAAGTAGCATTATTAATAATTCTTACAATAACTCCAGCTCTTTATCTACTAATTCTAATTCTAACTCTTGTTTTAATTCTAAGTCGCATTCTAGTAAAACTCTACATAAAGAAAATTGTACTTCGCCTGATCCAAACTACACAGCCTCTGACAAAAAATTACCCAATTCACATTCTAGCTCTGATCCCAATTGGAAACTTAAAACTAATATCTTTCCAATTTTCAGTTCAACCAAAGCATAAAAACAAATTCTTCTAACTCGAATAAAGCGAATCCCACACTTCTGCCTTCTCACCCAAAACGAGTCTCATTAAATCTCAATCCTAATTTGGACACACCAGCTAATAAAAATGAGAGTAATATACTCCAGACACTCGATCCTAACTTTGTTCATTCGCATACCTTAAACCCATCTCCGTCTGTTCCAACCACAAGTGGAGCCCCTAACCAACCTAATAATCCCACTTATTTTATCAACCCTCAACCACCAAAGGTTAAACTTACTTCGAACTCTTGTGCAGACACTGAAAGCCGATATGCCCTTTCTCGCCTTAGAGAGAACAGTGTCTACAACAACGTCCGTCTGTATCTCGCCTATATGCATAAAGCTCCTGATTCTACATGCATAGAAGGCAAGACCAAAACAAATTTAAAAGTTTTAATTCAACAAGAAGGTCTGCCGACCGATGTGAACGATTTACGTCAAATGTTTAATTGCTTTCACGAGCAACTTGGAATGTCAATTAATCAAGTCAACGCGGATATTGACACCTATAGCTCTCATGTCAGGTCTAAACATGTCTCCTTTCTGCAAAAGTCACGTAAGGAGCATCAATAGTATTATTGCTCCTAACTTTCACCCTAACACAACCACTATCCCTCAAAACCAGCCAAAGTCACCTAACAACATCCCTCAATTAGTGTCCAAGCATCCATGCCAACCAGATTCTCTCAAAATATTTTATCACAACTGTGGTGGTATGAGAGGTTAACTAAACAAACTTTTTATTGACTCTAAATCTTGTCACTTCAAGGCTCTAGTAGTTACGGAAACTTGGCTAAGTGACACTTTTAAAAATGAGAAAATTCTGGACTGCAATTGGACTATCTACCAAAATGACCGCGACTATACCTCCACAGGCCTGTCACGAGGAGGTGGTGTACTGATTGCTATTCACAATTCTCTTTGAAGTGAGCTTATAGATACACCTACTCACAAACTGAATTGAACACCGTTTAGTAAAAGTTTGTATAGGTAAAAGTGTATATATGTACATTGGTGTTATTTACATACCTGCAAAATCTAGTGAATCATCATACAATGAGTTATGTGAAGACATCCCTACATTTATGGCGACTTTACATGAGGATGATAAAGTTATTATTTTTGGTGACTTCAACCGTCCAAATATGTCATTTGTCATTGACGAAAACGACAACTATCTATAAATAAAAATAAATAAATAACTGGCCATTTCAGCCCTTGAAAGGACTTTGACCTAGCTTCTTATGATCAATTGTGTTGTGCGTGTTATTAAGTTTGTACACAATTGACCGAGAACCGGACCTACATGCTTAACGCCGACTCCGAACGGCGATGAACAGAATGTTCTCGTTCTCAAGAAGCTTTACATGGCATTTTGATTACTCTCTGAGGTTTGCCATTGTCTGCAGAGAGGTGGCGGCCGTATAGAAAAATTATTTTAATTCAAATAATTTTCTGTCGCTGCTGGGGTTCGAACCTGGGTCTCCAGGTTCTTTGACATAGCCGTCACGCACTTTAACCAACTACGCCACGGACGCCACGACAACTATCTTCTGCCTGTAAACCTCTCAAGTTCCATAGACTTTACATTACTAAATACCTTTTATAGCAATGATCTTCAGCAAGTCTCTGCAACACAAAACCAAAATAGTAGGTGGTTAGACCTAATCTTTACTAACTCATACGACGAAGTGAGGGTTGGTCCAACCATCGAAGCAGAAAATTTGTTTGCTAACACTGTCCACCATACAGTCTTAAAAGTTGCTTTCTCTTACATTAATATTTCTTTTACCAAGTCCTTCAATAACTCCATTGTGTACGACTTTCTTAACGCCGATTACGAAAGCATAATATCTTTTCTAGATGGTATTAACTGGAGTTGTGTTCTATCGAACTTTGACTTGGATAGCGCTATTTCGAGTTTTTATTATTACATTTCTACAGCTATCGAAAGGTATGTGCCTAAAATAAAGAAAAAAAAACAAACTTTCAGAACCTTGGTTAAATGCAGATCTCAGATGCTTGAGAAACCAGAGAAACAGAATTTACAAACTACTCAAAAGCACTGCGCATGTAAGCGAAGAAATGAGGCTCAAATATGATGACCTTTCGAAAGAATTTTCTTTCAAATCAGAAGTAGCTTACAAGTTTTACACAAACTTAATTGGAGAAAAAATTATCCAGGACCCCAAAACATTTTTGACTTTGTCAATTTGAAGCGAAAATCAGCAGGTTACCTCTTCCAACCCACAGGAAATATGTAACCTCTTTGCGGATCATTTTAAGGAGGTATTTTGTCTACCAACTACTCAGTCTGATGTTTTTCCCCCCAATCCGAATTCATAACACATGGTTGAAAACTCTTGACGAAAGAAGACATATCAAGTGCAATAAAGGGTTTAGATTCAACCAATGGAACTGGACCAGACCTAATTCCCCACACGTTATTGGTGCTATGCTTACACCAACTACTTTTGCCCTTATATATAATATTTAACAAATCACTCTCTATTGGAGTGTTTCCCTCTTATTGGAAAACTTCACACCCAATACCAATATACAAAAACGGTGAAAAAAGTTCTGTTGAAAATTATAGAGGCATAGCAATTTTGTCAGCCATCCCATAGCTATTCGAAAAAATTATATGCGAAAAGCTAACACGCCTTGCCAACCCTCGACTAAACGAGCAGCAGCACGGGTTTCGAAAAATTCGATCCACCACCACTTACCTCATGATCATGGTTTCGGACGTCTTAAGCAAAATGGAGAAAAGAAACCAAATAGATGCTATTTATACTGATTTCAGTAAACAGCTCGGATTTATTAAAAGACGAGCACATGAATTCAAGAATGTATGGGTCACTACATCCCTGTACTGTGCACTAGTGCGCCCAATACTTGAATATGGCTGCATTATTTGGAACCCAGCTTTTGAATCCCATTGTGATAGAATCGAATCCATACAAAAGCAATTTGTCCTATTCGCTCTGAGAGAGACTTATAACCCCCACGAATATTGTAACCTTCCACCGTATGAACACAGACTGAGCCTATTAAATTTGATGCCGCTATCAATAAGAAGAACGTATTGGATTCATGCTTTACTTTCGATGTTTTGAACGGTGTAACTAATTGCGAATACATCTCTAACAAAATTACCCTCAATGACCCTATAAGACGAACAAGACATACTCAGCATGTTAACTGAATATCAGCATCATACTGCATATGCAAGTAATGAACCCATCAGCCGTTGCTGTAAAGAATTTAATAGTATATCCGACCACTACTCACCTTCAATGTCTAAATCCTCATTCAAGCTATCTCTATCCAAGTCTCTTTCTCTTCCTAATCAACCCAATCTTTGAGCTTTCTTTCTATTTACTTTCCTTCTCCTCTTTTCTTTTCTACTACTAAATATGTATAAAATATACTAGTATGTAAATAAGTAGCTTTTACTTTTATTTGTTCTTTTCTTCTTGCCTTTTCTTTTTGACGTGTTCGTAAAATCATGTCATTTAGGTGGGCGGATTACGCCCACATCGAATTGCATATCTTCGAACCCCAAAACAAGGAAAGGGGAGAAAAAAAAAATAAAAAAATATAAAAATAAAACCTGTTAGAATAAGTAAATTGCCTTGCTTGGCCACTAAATAAATAAATACGTAAATAAATAAATATTGGCAGCAAACTACATTTTCAATGATTTCTAACTACGAAATCAAAGAGAGTTAGCCCACATTAGATTTTTTTATTTGTATTAGTATATTTGAGTATATGAAAATAACAACACAGAAGAAAATGTCAAATCGTCACAGGGGCGGTTGTTAAGAAAAACGTGTGCCCCAAATTATAAAACAAAACAGAACATACATATTTGTTTAGCATAAATCAAAGATACGCACCATTATAAAACAATTATAACACCAACGCGTCAAATATGATTAAATTTTAAAAAGAAAAATTCAAGCAAGCAAAATTTAAAACATAAATATTCAAATAAAAAAAATTTTAAATTAAATTTTTGACAATGAAAGCACCGCTCCTGAATTTTTTTATTATGAAATTAAATTTTGGGTACATTCGTTTGTATATTTTCTCGTTCATAAAACAATATATCTGCACTCGAATGTTGGCGAATGTACCTTGAGTGTACTGCCAGTATAGAAGTATTACATATATGCCCACAAGGAACAAAACTCCGGATCGGTTACGCTCAGACTCCGCTCGCACTGATATGCTACATCTGATCTTATGTAAAGGTTGATGCCCCTATGCAGGGAAAACAATGGCAGTAAGTGATACCCAGGTATATGAAAATCCAGTGGATCTGCATCTTCGCTCACCTGGGTCTCACTCAGTGCCATTATTTGAAGCTTATTAAGAGTACAATATTACACCGAGAAAAAATTCGTCCTCAGCCCACGCACATTGCCAAAATCTATGCAAAAATAGCTGCATTCCCGTGGGATTGGATCAGATCAAATCTCAGTGGAACAACTTTAGTTCAGCTTTATAACAATTTGGCACCACTGTCTTGAAACAGCTGTTTGATAACAATATAAATCCATATAAAACAGCATACTTTAGATTTGCCAACTATGTTCGTTTTTAACAAAAAATACATTAAACTTGGCAGCATTTTCAGATCAGAAATAGAGCCAGGCAAAGAGCTGGTTCTAAATTTTGTTTTTGCTTTGTGAATAAAATAGAGTCGCGCTCTAGATCAACGACCACGGGAATGCAGCTAATGACTCGAAATTTCCGCTCAGTGTTAACCTCAAACGAAATAAGGGTATATAGGTAATTAGCTACAACTGCAAAGAGAGTAACAGAGCATAAGCGAAAATTACAGAGGCAAGTGTTATGCTTTTGCCTCAGCACAATTCTGCTCACAGTGCAACCTCACTCACAGTCGCAACTAATCGGAGAGGATGGAGGAACAGACGGACACGAAAAAACAACAATTACTTACGCTGCGAGGAGCATAGAAAAGCCCCTCGCGTGGTTAGCTAAAAAAAAACTCGAGCAATCCAGCGATGTTGTTCTTGCGGCTGTTGAAAAACAGGTTTCTGTGGATTTTGTTGTTGTTTTTCTTTTTTTTGTCACTTGCACGTATGTATGTATATATTTGTTTTTTTGTTTTTTGTTTTGTTCGTTCTTATTGTTTTTATTAACATTTACCTTTAACATTAACTTTAACACAAAACACCGACGGAACGATTGGACATATACAAACAAAACACAATTAATACAAAAACCAAACAAGGGGAAGGTCGACCGAAACGTCAATCCCTTTGAAATACCGAACGTACTTGAAATACCACATATTGGTCCATAGTTGCTGCATTTAACATTTTCCAAGGTTTGTTCTTCACAATGAGTTCAATTCACCCTTTATGTGTTCACCACGTATCCAGGGTGAACGAATGTGATCGAATTTGGTGCAATTATTTTCTCTGGAATAGAACTGATGCACCTTTCGTTGGCAGTATAGGCAGCTCCCATGAAAGCGTGTATACTCGTGCTCAATGAAATGCTCATAGATCTGTATGTTAGCATTGCGGTACAAGCAAATTTCTTTCCGCAACTCAGGCACGTAATATATTCCGAGTGCCCTTGCTATAAATCAGAATATGATGCTTGCCTTTGAGATCCTGTACTGCGTTGCCAGCACTCCTGATAATTAGTCCACGATAGTCGCAGAGTAGACCACGGTGGTACCACCGATGCACCCATGGCTTGTTGTGTGACTTTAAAAACGACGGTTCCAACTGAAAACTGGAGTCTGGCTTAAGTGAAACGTCTTTTAGGTCATTCTCTTTTATTTAATTGCCTTTTATTTTTATTTAATTTTTCCTTTTTTTTTTTCTTTTAAAAATGTTTCTCCACTCAGACAACGTGTTGCGGCGATGATAGCATAGCAGAAAAATATTGACTCTTTTCAATTTTTGTCTCTGCAGTAGCATCGTTTTTCGTTCATTATTCTTTCTTTTTTTTCTACTTTGTATTGGCCAACTCACACGGGATTGCTTGATTGGCAATCAATGAACTTTTCTTTCCCTCTTTCACATGTTGATTGTTGGTAGCTCACACGACACGCCAATCATAATTTTGCATTTCTTTGAAAATTTTATTTGGTAACCTAGCAACACTATTCAGATTGCTGATTGCCGACTTGTACAGCAATCTCAAAATGAACAAATTTAGATTGCTGCAATCTGTGTTTATCCGCTCCGGCTCTCAGAGCTTTTGATAGTTTCATATTGAAAGACACAACAAAACGATTAGATTATTTGATTGCCAATCACCATGAGAGTTGGGGCATGGTTGAATAAATAAGGTTGTCTCGTGGCTGATTGTACTCTCTACTTAGTACCCATAACTGTCAAAATCAATGAAAAGATACAACAACAAATTCATCGACTTTGCATGTTAATAATTTCCCCCTTCAGATTTTGTATGAGCTGTCAACTTCGATTTGACATTTATGGGAACTCGCTCTCACCCATGCGACAACCTTATTTATTCGACTATGAGTTGGGGTTATCTGACATGGCGACCAGGGCTGGCACAGGCATGCGAAAAGGTGCGATTACACTGCGTACACACAGCGTTCACACGTGAATACGCGTAATTATTTTCTCATTACGCCTGTGTTTAGCTTATTCGTTCGTTAAGTTGTCGTCAAGATGGAGTTTGGTGCACAACTTCAGCCAAGATTCGTTCAAGGCATTTTGTTAGAACGTCCATTTTTATTGGCTGATGCCGACTCAAGCACGTACTGGTCATTTTTGATTTTCTGTACTTGCCAAACCTCATTAGGGAGGAAAATGAGATTTTTCAACCTCGTACCGCTGCGTGTGTCCACCAGTAGATGGAACTAGTCAAAAAAATAAATATGTATACAAAAAGAAAAATTTGAAGTGACACCATAAAAATGGCCGTTGTGTCGTGTCGGTTCCCTGTCCAAATTTAAATTCAAATTCGAATTCACTTTTGAGCACGGAACCAAAACTTCACTTCCGACGATCTGTCACGAAAGCAACAACAATTTCATCCGGTCAGACAAGAAACAAACGATGGCCGCCATACTCGACTTTTGAATTTGAATTCAAACTCGCCGTTGAACATGGAGGTTACCATCTATCTCCATTTTTAACTGTAACAAGGCAAAAAAATGCAATCAATACAATGTTATGGGAGGTGTTCAGACGACGCAACATCCGTCAACCCTTGCAAGTCGAGATGTCAATGAATCAGAAAGTGGCTTGGGAGAGGTTCAGACGTTTTGACACAAGCCGTCCCTCACAAAATTGATACTTTTCTAAGCCCGCTGCAGAAAAGTGTCAGAACGGGGCAATGGGATGCACTTACTGTCACAAGTCCTTGACATGGTACGTGCCCAAATCCTTGCCTGCGCAATCCTCAAGAACATAATACGATTAACCAATCTTTTTCTTAAATATTGTAAGTCTACGGGCGCGAGTTTAGCATTACAGTTTTGTATAAATAGCCGAGAAAAAAAATAATATGAATAAAGATATATAATAAATTTTTATAAAGTTAAAAATATAAAATTATTACCATATATAAATAGTTGAAATTCCAATAAAAGATAGGAAGATATTATATGTAGTTATATTAATTGATTTTCGTTTGGATAAGTTTAATGTTTACGATCAACAAGGAATTTTCTTTAAAGTATGAAATGGTAAGGTGTACAGCAAGGTAACCTATAAGGTAATCGATAATGTGATCGGTTAGATACTTGGTAAGGTAGTCTGTAAGGTATAAGATAAGGTAATCGGTAAGGTAAACAATAATGTAACCGATAAGGTAAGATGTAAAGTAAGCGTTAAGGTAGTCAGTAAGGTAATTGATATAGTAAACGGTAAGATAAACGGTAAGGTAAACTATGAGGTAATCGATAAGGTAATCTGTAAATTAAACGGTAAGGTAATCGATAAGGTAATATGTTAGGTAAATAGTAAGGTAGTCGATAAGGTAAACGGTAAGATAAACGATAATCTGTAAGGTAAACTATAAGGTAATCGATAGGGTAATTGGTAAAGTAATCGGTAAAGTACTCATAAGGTAATCGATAACGTAAACGATAAGGTAAAGGGTAACGTGATCGATAATGTAAACGGTAAGTTAAACGGTAAGGTAAATTGTAAGGTAAGATATTCACGTATTCCTTCATCATCGTGGGCATGTGGCAGAGGCAAACAAAAAAAAATATATTTTGTTTTTTTATAGGCTACCAATCAAATCACACATCTCCGAGTAGCTATTACTGAGACTAAACTAAGGAAAAAAAAAATTTGGAGGCGGCATGAAAAATGTTCGCTGTGATCACCTTCAACTGACATCAAAAATCCAATAAAAATTCACTGACCCATTAAGAAAATTGGAAATGGAAAAGGAAAGAAATTTTAAAATTGTTGTGGTGACTTCGTAATACTTCCTACCATTGAATATAACTCTCCCGGTCAGAATCCAAGATAACCCAGTTTTCTGCTATCCCTGAAGAATTTATATTCAATATGAAAAATACTGTGGCGTCCGTGGCGTAGTTGGTTAAAGTGCGTGGCCGCTATGTCAAAGAACTTTGGAAACCCAGGTTCGAACCCCAGCAGCGACAGAAAATTATTTGAATTAAAATAATTTTTCTGTGCGGCCGCCACCTCTCTGCAGACAATGGCAAACCTCAGAGAGTAATCAAAATGCCATGTAAAGCTTCTTGAGAACGAGAACTTTCCGTTCATCGCCGTTCGGAGTCGGCGTTAAGCATGTAGGTCCGGTTCTCGGTCAATTGTGTACAAACTTAATAACACGCACAACACAATTGATCATAAGATGTTAGGTCAAAGTCCTTTCAAGGGCTGAAATGGCCAGTTATTTATTTTATTTTTTATGAAAAATACTGCGTTTGAATCGAAAGTTTATGCCACTGACCTGAGAGGGGGGGAGGGGGAATTGAAGTGTTAATGACTGAAACTAAATTGAATGAGGAAAACAAAATTATTTCAGAGGTATGAAAAATGTTCGGTATGATCCACTTCAATTTTCATCAAAAATCCAGTAACACATCATTGACCAAAAAAAAAATTTTTGAAGTGAAGGTGTTATTTTTCCTACCGTTGAATAATATTCTCCCGGTCAGAATCCAAGATAGCCCAGATCTCTGCTATCCTTGAAGAAATTTTATTCAAGATGTGAAAAACTGCGTTTGAATTTAAAGCTGGTATAGGAGAAGCATCAGGGGCCGTTTATGAAAAACAACAGTTCAAAGATGAGAACAAAAAAATCTTTACATTTTAAGAAACTTCACGTTGGTTTTTGCAAAACAGGCCCCACGTTGGACGCCATTTATTTCTGTAACAAACAGAATTATCCACTAACTTGGTTACGATGGAAATGAGCCAAGTCCCACGGTCTGGACGCGATCTCTGCACACCTAGCTATGCTTCGGTCGAAGCTCAGGGAAAATGGGAGTGGGGTTGCGTTGGAGAGTGGGATGGTGTAGGGGATACAGAGAATAAAAATAATCAGGTGCAGAGGGTTAAGTGGCAATCCTACCCAAACAAACACAAAAAAAAAAGAAAAACTAAAGAACTCGATTTGGCGCGGACTGGTGATGGCGATTCGAATTGTGGGAGGGGAGGAGGTGTTATTTCCCCACTCGGTCTTTACCAACCCAACTTTCTCCAAATGAAATATTTATTGGAGCCCTCTTCAATACCGACGCCTACTTTATTTGCCCCGCCGCGTTGCCTTTGAGGACGAAGAAATAAAATTATTAGTTTAATTATCCATATTACAAAATTTTAATATTAAATTTAATATTTACATTAATTTTCTTATGATTGGATTCAAGTTATACAATTTATAGAGGGATATATAACAAAATGTCTCCTTATATTAATTTGTTGCAAGTAAAGCATTTATATTTAGAAAAAAAAAAAAGTATTAGTTAATGTATCAAAAATTTACACAAAAAAAACATAATTGTAGTTTTGAGAAAAAAAAGTTAGAATATTCTTGTTTTTAACGTAATTGAAATCGAAACGTTTTTGTTAAATTTAGTTAAAATTTTCGTTTAAATTTGATTTCTTTTTATTTAAATTTGATGATGTTCAATTTATTTGATATTTTCTTTTGAATTTATCTTCTTTTTATTTAAATTTATTCATGTTATACTTAGTTAAAATTTTCGATCAAAGTTATATTCTTTTTAGTTAAATTTGTTTTTGTTATTTATTTTTATTAAAGTTAAGTATTAAAGTTCTTTTAAGTCAAATTTAGTAATATTAAAGTTTAATATTTAAGGTTAGGTAGAATTTTCGTTTTAGTTTAATCTTCTTTTTATTTGAGTTCATTTATGTTAAATTAAGTCAACATTCTTCGCTTAAATTTAACTTTATGTTATGTAACTTCGATTATAATCGACTCAACATAACATATATGATAAGTTTTGTTGCAATTTTTATTTATTAAACTTATCTCATTTTTATTTAAATTCGGTTAGTTCAATTCAGTTAGAATTTTTCATTTAATTAAATTCTTCTTATTTAAATTCATTTTATGTTAAATTTAGTTAAATTTAGTTAAATTTTTCGTTTAAACTTAACTTCTTTTTACTTAAAGTAGTTTTTCTGGAGAACGATCCTCACAAGGCAACGCGTGCGGGTCAAGGGGGTAGACATGGGTAACGCAGCACAATATGCTGCGCTGCTACAACAACCCCAGCGCAGTTTACTGTATCAGCGAAATGCGCTAACGCAATTGCGCCATGAAGCATTTTAAAATGATATGATAACTGTATCATCAAGACCAGCGCAGGCTGTTTTTGATTTAGATAGCGCGATGCGTTATGTGGTCAATTAGTTGAATGCGCTGAGCTTTGTGGTGAAGTAGCAAGTTGGGCTAAGCGCATATTGTCTTCACTTATTAAACATAAATGAAATTAATTAGAAAATCCTGAAACAATTTATCTATCGAAAGACTCATGTTGCTTATGAATTCATTTAATTATTCAATTAATATGAAGTATTACTGAACATATAGCGTATTTTTAGCATTAACCAAAAATGAAAAAAATGTATACTTCAAGCATGACTACATGCCGTTAAACGTGAGTATTAGATATCAAACAATATGTACATTAGACCGGTTCACATTTCAAAAATTTAAAAATACTTCGGTGCGCGTCCATTTTCCGAAAGTTCCATTCCTAATGAGAACAAAAATGCCTTAGGACCCAAAAAAATTTGACCTCTAGATATTCCTGAAATCGTTTAAGGTCATTTTGGAGCTATTTACGACTTAGATCATACTGAATAATATGTTGTCCAAACCGAAACACATATTGAATATATTGTGATGAAGAATCATTTATAATAATATAAGCTATTTTCATTTTTTTTATTTTTTTAAAAAATGCATCTGGTATTTTTTGGCGGAGCTTTGAAAATGCAATTTAACTCCTTAGTCAAAATTATAGTATTTCCACATACAATTTTTTTCTTATTTTGTTCCAGTGACATTTTGTTTGTAATTTTGTATTTTTGTGCGGAGCTTAAGGTTTCTTGCTATATAACTTACTGCATAATTTTTGGACCATAACATGAAAAAAAGAATAAAAAACACGACAAACGTTTGTTTTTCCTGAATTTATTTTTTAAAAATATGATTTTTTTTATGTTTTTCAAATTTTTTCTATGGTTATGTACCACTTGCAGCAAATATTGTTTTTGCTCTTTATTTGACGTAATTGAATTATTAAATTCAGTTATTAAAGCTACACTTTTCTCTGCTGAATCGTTAATAATATGAGCTGAGTGACCATTTGAAGACCACTAACGTATGCGCTGTTATTAAGCCACTCATCAGGGTGAAGTTTAAAAAACTCAGTAGAAACATTCAGTTTTTTAAAAAAACAATCTAGTGTTGATTGCTACAAAATCATGCAGATTAACATTTAAATATGTTGGTTTACTTGAAGCCTTTTTTAACGACTTTTCAGTTCCTGGCTTATTTTGTATTGATTCCGCCATTTGAATGAGTGAGTGTCAATACTTAAAGACCTATCGAAAAATGATAACCCTACAAGCTCTTCACCAAGGTACCATAAGTGTTGCTCAAATTTTTTTAATGCAATTTCTGCTATAACGGGGCGTTTGTACCTATATTAAAAAAAAAATTGTGATATCAAGAAAGTTAAATAAAAAATGCAATTAACTTGTTCCCCTTTCACCGTTAAAAAAGGTGAAACCATAGAAAAAATTTGAAAAACATAACAAAAAATCATATTTTTAAAAAATAAATTCAGGAAAAACAAATGTTTGTCGTGTTTTTTATTCTTTTTTTCATGTTATGGTCCAAAAAATTATGCAGTAAGTTATATAGCAAGAAACCTCAAGCTTCGCACAAAAATACAAAATTACAAACAAAATGTCACTCGAACAAAATAAGAAAAAAATTTTATGTGGAAATACTATAATTCTGACTAAGGAGTTAAATTGCATTTTCAAAGCTCCGCAAAAAAATATCAGATGCATTTTTTAAAAAAATAAAAAAAACGAAAATAGCTTAGATTATTATAAATGATTCTTCATCACAATATATTCAACATGTGTTTCGGTTTGGACAACATATTATTCAGTATGATCTAAGTCGTAAATAGCTTCAAAATGACCTTTAAACGATTTCAGGAATATCTAGAGGTCAAATTTTTTTGGGTCTTAAGGCATTTTTGTTCTCATTAGGAATGGAACTTTCGGAAAATTGACGCGCACCGAAGAAAAAAAGACCCATAATTTTCCTCATATATTTTTGAACCGGTCTAATGTACATACACATTTCTGGTATGCAAGACAAGTTGGAAGTTGGATGTTAGTTTCATTTCATGTACCTTAAAAGCAATGAAAATCTATAGAAAAAACTGTACATGAAGCAAATACAATTTCCTGCGATTTTGGGTTACTGCGCTATTTTTGAGCTTTTTTTTTAGCGCAATATTTAGCTTAAGCGCAAAACAAAAAGTAGCGCTGCTTAACATATGAAAAAGATAAAAAAATTAAAATGTCATTAATTTTTCCAGGGACCGCAAATAATGATTATCGCTATCAATCAATCCTTTTATAACAATTATTTTTTTGTCGTTATTTGTTCGATCAGAAATAAAAATCATTTTGTGACTATTATTTTTTCGATCAGAAATAAAAGTTACTTTTGATCGATATTTTTTAGACCAGAAATAAAAATCAATCATTGATCGATATTTTTTCGATCAGATTAAAAAAATTATTTTTTGATCTATATTAAATCAATCAAAAAGTAACATGCATATAAAGATATAAATATAAAGATATAAAGATATAAAATGAAAACTTAAAAAAGCGCTATAACTCGAAAACAAAAGAAGATCGGAAAAAATAAAAGTGGTTTTGGCTTTTCTGAAGAGGGTGGGTGGCATCAAAATCTCGATGCACAGGTAGAGGGGTTGGTCGATATGATAACCTTAAAAATTAGAAAAAAAGCCATATTTTGAAAACGAAACAAGATGGGACACTACTTATATTTTGTACTTCAAAGGTAAACAACAAAAATTCCCACCACGATTAAAAAATACCACAAAAAATCCCACGATCATTAAAAACTACCACAAAAATACCACGCTTTTTAAAAATACCACAAAAAATCCCATAAGCATTTAAAAATACCGAAAAAAATCCCACACGCATTAAAAAATACCACAATAAACCCCATAAATGTATAAATAAAAAATGTTTAAACACCACAAATTTTTGGATTAAGGTAATATACATGTAGCAACCAAAAACAGGAGCTGTTTTCAAAAAATTTTTTTAGATACAAGAAGTTATTATTTTTTTTGTAAATTTATACAGGTTATTGTATGTACATAAAAAATACTTTATAAAAATATTTTTTTTTTTAAATACAGTTCTGGCTTTTATATAGAGGGCGCTGAAAATGGCGTTGAAAAAAAGACATCCAAAACGGTTCGATGGATATGGCCTTTCCCATGTATCGGAAACAAAAAAAATCAAATGACATTTTAAAGCATAGACCTTATATTAAGCATTCCCCCTACGTAAGACCCCCGGGGTTTTTTTGTTTTTAACTATGGCGGAAGTTGAAGTAAAAAGTTCGAAAAATAGATACATTTTCGCGCGCTGTTTTGTTTGTATAAAAAACAAAAATAGATACTTGAATTTAGAGGGGATGCTTAAAGGACAAAATAACGAACAAAATGCAAAAAAATCTTTGAAATTGAACCAATAGATTTCGAGCTATCTATCGAACCGTTTTAAAAAAACTAGTTTCGAGGAAATCGCGTTTAAAGTTTTTTATTTATTGTATGGAGCTTAGACATAGGTTAACGAAAACCGTTATAACTTCTGTTTTTTCTTAAATATCGATTTAAAAATGTGTAGGTATATTCTTAAAACTATAAAGAACACATTAAACAAACAAAAAATTTTTTTTTCGAAAAATTTACACGTATATTTTACCTTAAAATATGTACAAATAAATGGAACACGGCTATAATTAAAAATTTTGCATTTATTGTCTTTTTTCAAAAATATAACAGAAAATAAAAAATAAATAAAATGTAAAAATTCTTGTACAGACCTTTTACATTATATTCATTGTAATACATATCACTTTTTTAGTCTTATTTATATGAGATGGTGAATATCATTTGTTTGCTACCACAAAATAATTTCTTAAGCGAAATAGGTATACACAAAACGTTACAATAATAAAAAAATAACAAAATAAGAGAACTATGTACGTATATATTAACATATTTCTTAGAATGGTTAAAAGTGGACCTTTTTATTATGAAGGTTTTTTGTTAGTAGTTTTTCCTTTGCCTAGTTTAAACTTATTTCTATAGAATACTTGTATAGCCTGATAAATTGATAATGTTTTAGATGTAAGGATAAAAAAAAATCCATATCACTGGAAATTGTGCAATGACAAATATTTTAAATGATTTTACTACTTTAAATAAAATATCTATCTAAAAAGTGGAAAAGATGTGCATATTTTTAAGGAAAACATATCGGACACCGTCTTCAAAAGTGACAACTTAAAATTTTGAAATTTTCATGAGAGTCAAAAAACCATTTCGTTTTCAAGCAACTTCATACAAAAGAAGGATACAAAACTATTTTTAAAAATTAATGAGCAATCATATTAAATCAAAATTTTGACAGTCGATGGAGATGTGCATTACGAATATTAAAAAGTGAAACTTGAGAAATTTCGAGTGGACCTTCTTTTAATACCACCGTTTCTGAGGCTACAAAACCAATGCGCGCATATTCTACCGCCCTGTAATCTTTGGGCCAGTCGAGTACCTCTTGCGTTGGCGTTTCAGTGGCAGACCACCTGTCCCGTAAGCCTGTTGAAAAGCTTTCAACTTCTTCAGCTTTGTTGCGTCCCAAACCAAAGAAAAATCTTGAGTTTGCTTTCCATTCTTGTCGTAGATTTTTCAGCAGATTATTGCGCATATTTTGCACTTGAAAGACAAAGATGTTTTTTCCCACGCACGGCGCACATCTTCGATAATTTGTTGCTTCCAGGCCAGTACCATGCGATCGGTTCTAATCAACGAAATCTTCTTACATTTTTTGTGTATTAAAGCAATGAAGAAATCGAAATAAATAAAAACCATTCAAATTTATCACTCGAATGGCGAACAGCTTATTGAATTTAATAACCACTACTGTCAAAACAAACGAGTAAAATGTATTGACTCCTTTTACATTGATCAAAACCATGATAAGGTAGGGCCGAGTCGCTCAGTGCCCTCACGCGTCAACGAAGAAAGGATAATAAAAAGGTTGGCTAATTGTCAATGGCGAAGTTCGTAGAAACCTCAAATGAAATAAAAATATTATGTTTTCCAGTTGAAAATAGTGCGGACACGTGTGTTAAGTTTGGGTTAATTTGAGAGAAAATATTGTAAAAATTTTGTAAATTAATCAATAAAATACCGAGGAAGTATTCAATTTGCTGAATAGCTTGTAAACAATTTAACCTAAAATCAACTGCGAAAAATGAACATAAAGAAACGCGAGATAAACAGCGGATTTTTACAACTAGCCCGCTTTTATATGCCTTCTACTCCATTCTTCTCCGAGTCGGCCCTATCTTATAATTTTACCATGATCAAGACTTGAAATCAACTTTTTTTGACGTTCTTTTTTAGACTTGACAAAACCTTTTACAGTCAAGAATTGAAATCTGGCGCAAAAGAGATGCATAAGATTTATTGCTTTAATATATTTGCTATGCTCATACACATGCACTATGTTCGCAGCCTTGCAGTTTTCAGCTACAGAACACCATGCGCACGCAAGCAAACGAAAAATAATGTGGAGCTCTTTGTCAAACCAGCGAAAAGAACAAAAGGAATACAAAAAATTGACGGTACAGCGCAAGTGTTCTCTTACCCTTTCGTTGCTTCCGATGTGCGGCAAATTGCCTACAAACTCACAGACTTGAATTCAAGTCTTGACCAATGTAAGTCCCGGTTTCCACTCGTCAAGTCTTGATTTTCAATTTTTTGACATTCGCTTTTAAACTTGACGATTCAATTTCCACACATCAAGAGTTGGCGATGTGTATCATATACTGCCGTTTCATTTCATCTTATAGAAATGAAATGAAATGACGCCAATGATGCGCAAAATGAATAGAAAAAGTAGCGGAACACAAAACGAATTGCCCAAGAATTGACGGTACGGTCAATTTCTTTCTTTCCCTTAGTTACAATTCCCGCACCACCAAACTCAAGACTTGACCGTCAAGACTTGAGTGGAAACCGGGACTAAAAGGGGTCATACGAACTTCGAAACAGGGTCCCAAACTGCTAAATTTAAATGCGTAACATACGACATAAAATCGTTGTGTAAACAGAGCGTACAATGGCAATGACAATCATATGAAGTTTTTGCTTGATAAACGGAAAAAAATCTTTTGAAGAAAAAAATTCAAAAATCCCACGGCAATTAAAAAATACCACACTGAATTCCCACGCTTATTAAAAAATACCATAGGAATTCCCACACTAATTAAAAAATACCATGGGAATTCCCAAAAAAAAAAATCTCAAGGACAATTAAAAATTACCACAAATGGGATTTTTCCCACATAACTGGCAACCTTGGTCTTGGTCCTTATTCTAATCCTTGTCCTAATCCTTGACCAAATCTTTGCCTTACCTAATCCTTGTCCAAGTAATCCTTGTCCTTTTCCAAATCCATGTCTAAGATCTTGTCCTTATCTTCGTCAAAATCGTTGTTCAAATCCTTGTCCAAGACGACTAGCTAACTTGGTAACGTGGGTTCGAAGCAATAACTTCTTTATTTTAACTCAAAACAGTTTTATTTGTAAATATTGATTTGATTGAAATTTCAATCGATATTATTTCAGTCTTGAAATAATTTTTATTTCTGATTAGAAAAATATAGATCATTGATTCATTTCTATTTCTGATCGAAAAAATAACGATCAGTAATAATTTTTATTGCTGATTGGAAAAAATTCCATTAAAAAATTACTTTTATTTCTGCTTGAAAAAAATATCGATCACAAAATGATTTTTATTTCTAATCGAAAAAAATAACGATAAGATATAATTTATATTTATGATTGAAAATATAACGATCAAATAAATAATTTTTATTTCAGATCGAAAAAATAAGGATAAAAAATAATTTTAATATATGATCGAAAAAAGAATCGATCACAAATAATTGAATGAAGATGATTTCTTTCTTAAAAATCATGAAAAATAAATCATGCCAAAAACGGAATCTCTGACTCACTAGCTTCATATTGCTATATTAAAAATTATTTTACATCTTTTTATATATGATCTTTTGATGTAAAAATTAAAAAAAAAACCGTTATTTTCTATCCTTGAATTTTTCATATTTTTATTCAAATCATATTCAAATAATAATAATGGCAGATAAAATAAATTCTGTTCATAAAATAACATGAAAATTTGTACTTTTATATTAAGTAGTGAATAAATTAATAGAAAAAAGTAAAAATATATAAACGAAAATACTTAAGATGCGTCATTTAGATTATAGTTAAAAAAACAACTTGAGATTGGTAACCTGGAAAAATGCTACGCTGCTACATTAACGCAAGCTCAGTTCACTGTAGCAGCGTAATACTTTAACGCAATTGCGTTATGAAGCAGTTTTAAATATTATGATACCTGTATTATCAACATGTTTATCTGCGCAAGCTGTTTTTGAATTGCGTTATGTGGGCAATTTCTTGAATGCGGTGAGTTTTTAGAGTGCGCTTCAAACAAAACTAAAACAACAAAGGATTCTGGCATTGCAGCAAGTTTAAAGTTTGATTCAAGTTTGTTTGTGCTCTTAACATCGAACACGTTCGACAAATTTAAAAAACCATTGCGTGATCGGCAAAGCATCATCACAATCAAACACACTTCATATGCTTAACAGCATCTTTTTCGACCTTGTTCGCTTCGAACATTTTATCTCCATGTTTAAGGCGACATAAAAGTTGTGCAATTTTGGCTCGCTGCAAAAATATTTTCTCATTTTTCTTTAAGCGTCATTTGTATTATTGCGCTATTGCGTTACTTTTTTTAAAAGAAGTGAATTAGCGCAGTAACGCATTTAAGTGCTTCAACGCAATAGCGTAACGCAGCGCAGCGTTACCCATGTCTACAAGGGGGGCGATCTTCACATGGCAACGTGTCTGACTGCCTCAACCTGGTGAGGCCAGCATTATCCAAGTCAAACTCGTTTCAAATCGACTCAAACCTCTACGTGGTGTCCTCTAGAAACGGCAAACTGGCAACCGTTAGTTTATATACCTCCGATAACGGAATGAGGCTGATTGACTTTGCCGCAGCGCGAAACATGGTCGTTAGTAGCACTAGATTCAAGCATCTCAATATTCATAAAGCAACTTGGCTGTCTCCTGATCAAAAGACGCGCAACCAAATTCATCACATTTCATCACATTTTGATTGACGGAAGGCACTCTTCCAGTGTTTTAGATGTACGCACGATCCGTGGTGCCAATATAGACTCGGATCATTATTTTGTCGCAGCCAAGATCCGTACACGTCTGTGCGCAACCAAGAATGCGCGAAATCCAGCACAGATAGCTAGAAGTCGAAAAGCTGTAATCAAGACGAACAGCCGAAGACTTCGCTACTCCACTCTCACTCCTGCTTCAAGAAAGCCCTCCTCCGATCGACGATATATGCGAAAAAAATTTTTGAAAAAATAAGACGCCTGGCCGATGGTTGCAAGACCGGGGCTTCTTCCTGCAAGGATGAAAATGGGAATCTAGTGACAGATATCCAGAGTACACTGATGATGTGGAGGGAACACTTCTCTAGGCTTCTGAATGGCGACGACGACAACAATCCCACCAATAGAGATGATATCCCGGAAACCCCAATTGTGGACGACAGCGTTGAAGTTCCGCTGCCCGACCATAGTGAATTCTTGAAAGCTATAGCTCGGTTTAAAAACAACAAAGCCGCAGGAGCCGATGGATTACCTACTGAGCTCTTCAAGAATGGAGACGAAGCTCTATTTAAATGCATTCATAAGCTTCTATGGAGAATATGGTCGGAAGAATGCATTCTGCAAATTATTGGAACCTCAGTGTGCTCTGCCCAATCCACAAGAAAGGCGATCCCACAATTTGCGCCAATTACCGTGGGATAAGCCTTCTTAATATCGCATATAAGGTCCTGTCGAGCGTATTATGTGAAAGACTGAAGCCCATCGTAAACCAACTGATTGGACCTTATCAGTGTGGCTTCAGTAGCGGAATTACCAAACGTGTTAACGACGTTTATAGTTATCGTGAACTGGCCTTTGCTACAATTATCGTTAACTGGTATTCCCAACAAATATGTTAGCTATTTTTATCCATAATTTTGACAGTTCTTTAACGTTATTTGTAGCTAGCTTAACCACGAATATTTTGGTGTCGCTAACTTAAATAACAACGTTAACCGATTGTTTTACATGCGATTGTGATTTTATAAAACATAAATAATATGCATAAAATGGCCACAACACGAGGTTTTTGTTAACCATCATGGTTAAAATATCAAAATAAAAATAATTCTGTAAACTTTATTTCCAATAGCTTTATTTCCAATAAAAGAAAATTTTTAAACTAAATAAAATCAAATTAACAGATAAAAGGCAAATTTCAGAGCATTAATAATAAAAATAATAACAAAAGTAAAAATAATAAAAAAGTTAAAACAATTACAAGTTCGTCGAAGGCAATCGCTCAAACGAAGTCGACAGCCTCTTAAGCGCAGAAGCAATTCGGTCGCAAGCAATTGCTTGCATTAGCGCTGCCTCTGCTAATAGCTGCGATGCAGCTGTCTGCTGCTTGGCTTATTCAACATGTATCTATCGAAAAGGCTTATCCAAGCTGTCAAAAAAGTACAGTGCTGCCATTTTTTTGATTTCTTTTAACGACGTTTGTAGCTTATATTGTGAATGTTACATTTTAACAATTTTGTCGCTAAGTACTGTTTTGAGAATACAACATTCGTTATTTAAAATTATGAACGTCGTTAGTTAACCATAACGATTTCGTATCGTTAACTTTTTGGGAATTTCACTACAGGCCTCGAAAATCCACCATAGACCAGATATTTACGCTACGACAAATCTTGGAGAAGACCCTAGAAAAACAAATAGACACACACCATCTTTTTGTCGATTTTAAAGCCGCCTTCAACAGTCCAATAAGGAATCATCTATACTCCACCATGTCTGAATTTGGTATTCCTGCAAAGCTCATCCGTCTTTGCAGAATGACACTGAGCAACACCAGCAGCACAGTTAAGATCGGGAAGGATCTCACTCCTCCATTCGATACCAAACGAGGTTTCAAACAGGGTGATTCCTTATCGTGCGACTTTTTCAACCTTACGATGGAGAAGATCATCCGAGCTGCTGATTTGAGACGCAGTGGCACGATATTCTACAAAAGTATTATGCTGCTGGCGTATGCTGATGATATCGATATCATTGGCCATAATACGCGCGAAGTCAGTGCAGCATTCTCCAGATTAGCGAAAGAGTCGAGTCGAATGAGTCTTGCAGTGAACGCAGATAAGACGAAATACCTAGTGTCAACAAACAAACAGTCCCAGCGTCTTGGAAACCACGTCACTGTTGACAACATCTCCTTCGAGGTTGTTAAGGACTTCGTCTACTTGGAATCCAACATTAAGTCTTTCAACGATGTCAGTATTGAGATAAAACGAAGGATAATTCTTGCCAACAGGTGTTACTTTGGGCTAAGTAGGCAATTGAGAAGCAGAGCCCTCTCTCGAAGAACAAAAATCACGCTCTATAAGTTACTAGTCATGCCTGTCCTATTATACGCAGCACAAGCATGGACGTTGAGCAGTTCTGATGAAAAGTCTTAGGGAGCCTTCGAGAGAAAGATCCTTCGTAAAATCTTCTGTCCAATCTGCGTCAATGGCGATTACCGAATTCGATGGAACCACGAGCTGTATGAGCTTTACGCTGACATCGACATAGTTAAGCGCATTAAAATCGAGCAGCTCCGCTGGCTAGGTCATGTTGAGCGAATGGAAAACGACACTCCAGCGAAAAAAATATTCGATGATTCGGTACCCGGTGGTGGTCAACGAAGAAGAGGACGCACACATCTTCGTTGGAGGGATCAATGTTGGATAACCTGACTACACTTGGTGTTTCCAACTGGTGCCAGCAAGCGAAAAACCAAAACGACCAACGCACAGTGCGCGGTCTCAAAATTATCTCAAAAACTATAAAAGCTAGTCATGAAATTTTGTACCAATACTTTTTATACCAAATAAAGTAATTTGACCAAAATTATAATTATAGATCAAATGCCACGCCCTCTTCCCATACAAGGCCTCTTTATATAGGAATTATGCATGTATAACGCAGATAAAAAGACATCTCCGGTACAAACATATATTATACTCTTGATCAACTTCACCTCACATGATCGGTCAATGACAACGCCTACCTCCCATATAAAATTCATGTATATAATGGTTTAAAATGGCATAACTTTCGATTCGTATAGCGCATTTCATTGATATTTAATAGGTAGCTTCATAACATCATTACAAATGTCACTACCAAAACTGGGCGTGATCCGCCCAATTTTACATAAACCTCCCAAAATGATTCTGTATCTTTAAAATAAAATAGATTAAAAAAATTTAATTTTAAAAACAAAACAATATATAATATATGGTAAGAAATGATCGTCCACTAAACCGAAGTTAAAATACCCCCAGGGCCGAATCAAAGTATATTGAAAGTCTTAGGCAGCCAATAAAATGTTTATTTGTAAAAACATTTCCGTCATAGTTTTAAAGGAAAATATTCGCTTTTGTTTTTTGACTAAGTCACTTTATATGGTAAGTAGGCGTGGTTTCATGTGCATATTAAACATTAAAGGTTATTTGCAAAATTTCAAGTCCATATATTAATTTTTGTGGAATTTAAAGAGATTTTACCTTCTTGATAAAGTCACTTTATGTGTGAGGTAGGCGTGGTTTTTATCCGATTTGGTTGAATTTCATTTTTAGAGTGTATATTAAATATCAAAACTCATATGCAATATTTCAAGTCCTTATTTTAATTTTTGTAGAATTCGAAGAGATTATACCGTTTTGATAAAGTAACTTTGTATTTGAGGTAATCGTGGTTTTCATCTGATTTGGCTCATTTTTTAACTTGATTTTTATTTTTTATATACAAGCTTAAATATCGAATTTCGTGATGATAGCTTGAAAATTACGGCTGTAATCGTCTTGAAAACAAGTGCGTTTTAGGCGTTAGTTTTTAAGACTTTTTTCAAATGAAGTGGTTTTTTTTAGTGGCAGCTAGAAGCAGCAGGTTTTTACAGAAACAAAAGGAAGAAGTAATATTACACGGTGTTACAAAATGAAAACAAATCAAAAAACTTGCCTCAAGACATAGAAGAGGTAGTAGGCCTGGTTGAACATAAGATAACTGCATACTTAGTTTTTTGAATATACCCTCAAAATCGGGATTTGTGGTCAAAAAACCGATTTTAAGTAGGTGCATGTATAGTTTGTTATGTAACTCCGTTATATCTAGCTCAATTTTAAAAATTTAAACATTGATAAAAAGAAGAAAAATATACCCTTAATATAATACATAGACCGTTTTTTTACAAAAAGAATTGACAAAGTTGCAGGTAAAATCATTTGAAAAT
Source organism: Pherbina coryleti (assembly GCA_943735915.1). Classification (NCBI taxonomy): domain Eukaryota; kingdom Metazoa; phylum Arthropoda; class Insecta; order Diptera; family Sciomyzidae; genus Pherbina; species Pherbina coryleti. The sequence goes on from OX030948.1 coordinate 78,805,597, forward strand.
TTCTCATTTTTTTTTTAATTTTTTCAACTTCAACAACGTTTTGTTAACAAATTTTGTTTTGTGGCACTATTAGTTTTAGCAGGATTCTGAAAGCCTCTTAAATTTTGCGTTCAACAAGCTATCATTTACTTCAATTGGCTGAAATACAAATGCACTATCGAATTTTTAGTATTTGTAATATAATACAAAAAATTTTAATTTTTTTTTTTTTCTAAAAATGTTTATTTGACCTTTTTCGTTTATATATATTACTAGCAACCCTCCACGGCTTTGCCCGCGATGTATCTTCAAATAAAGTAACGCATTTTTTGTAAAAAATTTGTCTTATTATCGTTTTAATAGGTTTATTTTTTCCCATGACATATTAATTCCAATCATGTAAGAATTTCTGTATAAATAATGATTAAGCACAGACAATTTTATGTCGATTTAAGGAAACATAGCTCATAACCGGAGACATTCCCCTACTTATTATTATGGTTATTATTAAATGGTATGAAAATACATTTCATGCAATGCACTTCGGCTAATAAACACAATTTGTAGCTCAATTATATAAAACTCGTATTCGATAACGTGAATTATTTTGGAAATATATTGGTTTTAATAAGTCCTTACCTTTTCAAATGTAAATTTATGTTTATGGAATGAATTAAAAATACTTTTTTATAACTTTCAATAAATGAAATAAAATTAAGTTAAAATATTTTAATAGGTCTCATTTCAGTGACGAAATTATGTAAGTAATGCCGTAAGAGCATTCTAAAAAAGCCATTCAACCCATACCAATGCGCAGCTTTAAAGCGATGTAATTCGCATCGCACGGCGTTTCAATTTAAGCTTAAATTGTTACCATATATTTCATGCACTTTTATTTTGCAGCTTAAGAATTCTGCACGCAGCTATTCAACACTTTGAATAGAAAAACTCTCTCTGAATAATGAAACATTGAAGCAGCAGCAACAAACGACGCACTTGGTGAAAATGCTTTAAATTTTAATTGTCGGGCATTCTTTTGTTCGCGAACAAAGAACTATCTCTCTCTGCTTCCATGCAGAGAATCTCTTTTCTGAGCATGTGAGCAGCATTTTGTAGTGAAACCAAAGCAACATTCTGCTAGCTGCAAGCAATGACAGCATCGAAGCCAACCAACAAATCAATGCTTGCAAGAAAATAATTTAATTTTTCAATAAAATATGAATTTTACTACCAAACTATTGATCTTAGATGCACGTCATCATCGACTTTTTTGTTGGAATCGGCAAGATCATTAATTTGTCCATATATCATATTCACTTATCTTTTACGGTTTAAGCAGAAAATGAAAAAAAGCGCCAAATTTTTTCAAAAATACCGAAATTTGGCAGTTTCTCAGCCAATAACTTCTAAACTTTGAAATATTCCAAAATTTTAAGTATACGGTGTTAATTTACAATTAATTACAATTTAAATAGTGAAAATTTCATTTAAATCCGGTCAGCCATTCTTGAGCTTACTTGCATCAACGCCAAAAAGGCAATATTTCAAGTTTCATTTTTATATAATAGTAAGATAATCGATTTCACGTCTTAGGGACGAGCAGTAGTCTACCAGTATGTTTATGGAATTTTTTCCCTGAAAGCCGGTTTCTATAGCTTCCATCTCCTGGTGGAACCTTTCTCCTTGTTCATCACTAAACTACCCAAGGCTATTCGGGAAAAAGTTTTTATGGGAGTGCAAAGAATGTATTTCGATTGACATATTGCAGCCCATTTCTTCGTAGGCACTTAAAAATTCATTTACAACATCTAAGTAATTTCGACTCTTCTTCTTGCCGAGGAAATAAATGCATAACGAAATATAACTATTCCAAGCTCTTTTTTTCAACTGGATTTAATTTAGAAACGAAATCAGTGTCCAAGAAAATTTTCCGAATTTGTGGCCCCACAAATAAACCTTAGAATAACCGAAATGAATAAATAACTTTTATAAAAGAATTGAACGTGCAGGATACTTTCTTTGATTTTGGCCTCACTTAACCTAGGAAACGCTGCAATCAAAAAAAATTTTTTTTTTTTTTAGCTTTGAACCAAGGATTTCAGGGGGAATACCTATTCAGTCAAGTCTGAAGTTGGTTCGAGGTGAAATACCTATTCAGTCAAGTCTGCCTTGGTTCGAAAATGGGATGATAGATTAGTGGGAAGGAAAGGGCAATCAAGTGAAACACGTGTAGGATGTTCTAAGCGTTGTGGAAAGTCAAAGAAAGATATGAATTTGAATCAGACGCAAGTGTTATGCCTTTACCTCAGTCAATTCAAGTTATAAGTCAATCTCATCCACAAACTTCTCTACCATCAACTACAACTTCATGTCGTAAATATTGATGAATTTTTAATTTCAGTTAATTAGAAATGAGGATAGCGAAGGACCATGGCCTGGCCAGGAATCGAACACGGGACCTCTGGGGTGGCAGTCGAGCACGCTACCAACTCGACTACCGAGGCCGCGGTAGGATTACATTTTCAGGTCGCACCAGTGGAGTATTCAAAACATATTTTTTGACAACTTGAAATGAAGCACGCAGTGGATACTCCTTTTGCTTATATTTATTATCCCATTCGCAAATAATGCAAGGATACTTGGTATATCCACCTTGCATTCCAAACAGTATTGTTAGAGCCTTTAAGTCGGCGATATACATATATCAGAATTTAACATATCAAGAATCACACAAAAAGTGTTTAAATAAATCATACTCTTGCAAGATCCCTCAATAAACAAACGCCATTCATTCGGAGCGTGTTTGTGGTTAAAAACTGAAAACAGTTCCGTCACATCCGGGCAATACACCAGCTTTATGATAATATATATAAACGAAAAAGCTCAAAAAAACATTTTTTTTGTATTTTATTACGAATACTAAAAATTCGATAGTGCATTTGTATTTCAGCCAATTGAAGTAAATGATAGCTTGTTGAACGCAAAATTTAACAGGCTTTCAGAATTCTGCTAAAACTAATAGTGCCACAAAACAAAATTTGTTAACAAAACGTTGTTGAAGTTGAAAAAATTAAAAAAAAATGAGAAATTTTCAAATGATTTTACCTGTAACTTTGTCAATTCTTTTTGTAAAAAAACGGTCTATGTATTATATTAAGGGTATATTTTTCTTCTTTTTATCAATGTTTAAATTTTTAAAATTGAGCTAGATATAACGGAGTTACATAACAAACTATACATGCACCTACCTAAAATCGGTTTTTTGACCACAAATCCCGATTTTGAGGGTATATTCAAAAAACTAAGTATGCAGATATCTTATGTTCAACCAGGCCTACAACCTCTACTATGTCTCGAGCCGAGTTTATTTTCACTGTTACATCGTGTTATTTATGATAGTTATAGCCTTTGACTTTAATTATGCTATATTTGCTCCATATTTTCTACTAAATTTTACTTAAATTTTCATTTCTTGAAAAATTTGCAGTCATGTTTCTACGATTTTTCTATTTTTATTTATTAATATTTTTTATTGTATTTTATAATAAATTAAATGCCGGTTAAGACATAAAAAAATCCAAGAAACAAAATCTTGAAATATACTTTGTGCTCGAAGTTATTATTGTTTAAAAATTACTCTCTTTTGATGGGTTTTATTGAGCTTAAGCCCGTATGATACTTCATTTTTTTGTCCAATTTTATAATCTGAAAACAAGTGGCGGGTGGGCAAGACAACAAGATTCTTGTCTATTGTGCGAGAATAGGATAGAAACATATTCAGTGGCAAGAACCAATTTGGACTGTTCAGCGACGTTGCTAGTTGGCGCTGATTTTTTTTTTCTTGCAAGGAGCTACACCAGCAAAAAAATTCTGATATATAAAAATAAAATTGTTTTCAACTAAACAAGAATATTGTTGATAAACAACCATCAAGAAATCTTGGCAATACAAAGATTTGAGTGTTTTAAACTATTTTCAATAACGAGAACAATTATATATTAATAATATTTTCTGAAATAAATTCAACAACACTGACATTGTTAATAATACCAACAAGTTTTGTTTGGGTGAAGTTGCGTTGAAACAAGAAGTTGACAGCAAATATTTGATCGAAACTTAACGATGAGCGAATTGAGAAAAACGTCAAAAACAATGCATTAAAAATGAAGTCCGTCCCACATTTTTTTTCTCCAATTCGTACTATATGCGTACTCACTCACACCAATGGAATCTATGCATTAGTACTATTTGAACTGCTCTATTTTCATTTTTAATGACAAAAAAATGAGCAATTTAATGAAGTATCATACGGACTTTATTTTTGTTAAAAATGTTTCAACTTTGACGAATTTTATAAAAAAAAACCACACAATACATCAAGTTTCCAATATCACATTCATAATATATGTTTTATAACCTGACGAATGAAATTATTTTTTTATAAAATTTAAAAAAAAAATCCAAATGTAATCCTAAAATCGAAAAAAGCGCACTGTGCAACGGTTGTAAGCGCGCCAGATAAGTAAAGTAAGTAAGTATTTTAGTCATAATAGTCTCGTACTTGTCATAGGATTTTTTTTTTCGTAGCTTCGTTCATTAGTTATAGGCAAAATAATGGCGAATTTTTGATCGAAAATCGTTACTTTACGTTCGGAAGTCCACCATTTTGTGATATCAATATTTTCAAAATCGGCTATAATAAGTACGAGATGTAAGTATCTAGTTCAGTGGTGTTCACGTAGTACCACGCGTGAGACTCGAAAGCTGTATTCGAGAATCGAAAGACTTACACGATCGAATGCACGAATTTCTCTCAATCATGGTTTATTAATACAAGGTAGCGTTGACAACTGCTTATTTTCTCTTCTGCAAGAAAATATCTCCTGTCAAAAACAGCTGTCTGTTGAAAATACATCTGCAGCTGCTGAAATTGTTTTTTTTTCACTTCAACGTTTTCAACATTGCTTGTGTTTTCAATGGCGGATTGTAAGCGCTCTCTTTTTGAGTATTTTTTTTGACAGGAGATGTTTTCCCAAGCAACTGTCAATGCTACCTTGTATTATTATACCATGCTCTCAATCAGTTGGCACTGAAACTTCAAGCAAGAAGTGTCGCGTCTCTTGGTCGTGTGCTTTGCACTGCACGAAAGATTTGAGGCATATGAAAATGCGTTATTTGTAGAATAATAATAATAATAATAATAATAATAATAATGATAATGATAGTATTAACGATTTTGATAGTGATAATGATAATGATACTGATAATGATAATGATGATGAAAATGATAATTATAACACAATTCTTGCTTAATATCTGCACAACAATTTTTGTCAGTGCAGAGAGCAAGAGAGCTACAAACACAAGCACAAAAGTCGAAAATTGTATTAGTATGCGTGTGAACACCACTGATCTAGTTTAATAATATTTTTAATTTTTTCTTTCAAATGAATTTAGGAAAAACAATCTTGGTCACGTCATTTCACCTTTTTCTCACAGCGCTCTATAAAAAATTCTGTTTCTATCTCAATATTAAATTTTTTTAATAAAAAAAAACTAAACATACTCTTGAATGTGTAATTTTTAGGTATAACAACCCTCATTTAAATATAACCCTTAGGTTTCCTTAAAAAAATTCACAAACATGACCTTTTTTCGCCCTCTGGATATAGGAGCATTCCACTGTTGGTACGGGACAAATCGCACGCATTTGATATGTTAAGATCTTAAATTCAAAATAAACCGAAATGTTATTGTACAAGGCATCTAGTACATTCATTTAGTGTAATGGAGGCTTTTCAAAATCAATTATTTGTTCCTGAAAATATTCATAAATAGGCAGTAATAAGTATGAAAAGATGTTTGTTTGTACGGGACAACCGCAGTCCACCATACTTTTAATTTTTTGACATTATTGGAGAATTTTAGCAAAATTAATCATCTCTGTAAAATTAAAAATATACTTATGTAGACTTCGTCGATCATGGTATGACGAAATACTACAAGTTCGAAAAAATATCTATTAAAATGAGAATAAAAAAATAAAAATGAAATCGTTTGTACGGGACACTTGTTTGTACGGGACTCGTACGAAATTCAGAAATTAAGTCTTCGTTTTGAATCATTTTTTAAATGAAAACTTAACACTATGATTATCTAAAGTGTGTTTCTTGCATGTTACTTTATGACCGTCGACTAATATATGATGAAATTTTGATATTCCCGGAACAGGCCTTGCAGCTTCCCATGGATAAACATTTTGGATTTTATCAGCTATTTCTGATTGAGCAACATAGAAAACCTTCGTAGAAGGTATTCAGTGGCTGCTAATGTAACGAAATCTTTTGCGTTTTGGATTACGGTACCATCTCCTTGACCTCGAGTTTTTGGCTTACAAGTTGCTTTACGTTACCACCAACTCCGTCAATAAATTTATAAAAAAACAATGAGATATGTATGTGTCAAAAATTACCATTTTCAGTGGAATGCTCCTACACAGTCCCCCCTAAGACAAAAAATACAATAGTAAGCATGTTTTTATTGGCATAATTTAAGTATATATTTTATAAAATAAAATTATTTATTCATTATAAAGCTAAAAGTCAACGAATAAAGTTGATGTTTTTTTTTTAAGTGAACATTTTTGTTAATTTCGTTTGTGACAAGTTGAAATACTTTTTTTTTAGTTATTTTTATACGTAGCTATGCTTTATTGATTTGTTTTTGTCCGTACGCATCATACAGTAGTTTTGTCAATGTAAGACTATATCGATGAACCGATTCATGGTAAACTACTATTACACAATGCTTATAAATACTAAGATAAAACTACGCAAAAAGTGTGTATATCACTTAAATAAAAAGCACAACCACAATGAAAATGAATGGGTTATTTGCTTAAATGTATGCACTAAAATTATTTGGAATAATTAACTTTGAATTGAGGGTTTCAGGTGTTATAACTATTCAGTTAAGTCTGCCACGGTTGAAATGAAATGATAGATAAGTGAAGAAGAAAGGAAAAAGCAATTGAAAAAAGTGTAGGATGGTCCATGTCCGGCGAGAAGTTCTATTAACATAACAATTTGTATCTGAGACAAGTGTTATACCTTTACCTCAGTCCATTGAAGTTATTTAGCAATCTCATATACTATAGAACCTTCTCTTAAACTTTTTAAGTCGTACATATTCATTAATTTTTATTTTGATCTGATCAAAATGAGGATAGAAAAGAAAAAATATTGAAGCGTGAGACCATGGCCTGGCCGGATTTCGAACCTTGGGTGGCCATCGCCAAACACAAATCAGTACTTAAATAGTTTCTTGGGAAGTAATTGGTTTACGATGATACGAAACCGCTGGAAATTGATAAGCAGTCAGTTTCTAAAAGAAAATAGAAAATAAAAATTTGAATTAATAGCAAGCAACCCTGAAAGAATGAAAGATATTTTAACATGTAAAGCACGAAATTGTTAAAAATTATTTACTAACTTTTTGTTATTTTAAGCTTTCCATGTAGTTCCGACTTTTGCGAAAAAGTTTTCCAAATTCCATAATTATGTGACAACTCAAAGCAACTTTACTCAAATTGAACTTCTTTATCGAATATTGTTATTAAATGAAGATAGTTGTGTGAAATGAAAATAGTTTCTATTTATATTTCCTTACTATTGTTTTACCTCTTTTTAACTAGAAAAAAAAAATATAGTAGACTTATATAATTTCGATATTCCGGTGCTCAATTTTTTTAAATATCTCTATAATTTCGTCTTTCGGCAAGGCAATTGCATGAATTTCGTCACACGATAATTCAGCTGGGGCTGTTACTCAGCTGCTATAAGCATGGGATTTATAAAACCATACGTCTTAGATTTAAATACATGAAAGTGAAATTGTGGTAAAAACACGATTAAATACGTATTTATATTATCCTTGCACTATATTAAATGTTTTGATGTATCTATATATTAATAGGCAAACAAAAAGTTTGTGTTCCCTTTTTTTCTGTGTTACCTTCAACATATTCACATAATACTTATATCGATGGATAGGTATTTTCGAGTAGATTTACACAATATTCGAATATGTTGTCATGAAGATAAGAAAAACTGAGCAAATGTAAAACGCTTTTTTTACCAATGGGACAATGAGAAACTACAAAGCGACAAAGCTCTGTTGAACGTCGCTGCTGTAGCTTACAAAAGCAAGAGTAGAATGCGGGAGTGACGCACACTTAAAAAGAGCTGTTGTTGTTGTTTTTGTTGTTGTTGTTGTTGTTGTGGTTGTTGCTTTCTCTTAATAGATATCTCTCAGCGAATAATCACTTATCTTGATTTATTTTTCATACTTTTCTATCGTTTATTTACTTTTACTTTATTTACTTTACTTTTAATTTATTTATTTACTTTAAATGAATATTATATGTTGAATAAATTTTTGTTATTGACGCATATATGCATCCTTTTTTGTCCTTTAACACTATTTTCCTCATAGCGTCAAGGTAAGCATTAAGAATTTCCATGCAAATTAATAACAATTCATTATGTGAAAAACAACTTGAGTTTCGTAACCTTACAGAAACAGATGGCCGAATTTCGGCTACAGGCGATACTAGTATAAATAAGTACTCGTAAGTAAATATACAAATTTGGGTGTATTTAAGCCAGGTAGTATTATTAAATGAATTAAAAAAAGTGGGTTGAGATAGTTTAAACCTTAGCATTTATTTTGTTTTGAACTTTCTTTTTTTTATACAATTTTTAGGTTCGCAATAAACGTCAGAAGTCAATGAACGCACGTAGATGAGAAATTTACACATACAGAAATATTTTGCAATTAGGTTACACAACATGCAGACATAATTAATAAACTAGTAAATAACACTTAAGAAAGTATTAAAATCATGTATTTACTTTAATTCATCTAAAAATCAATATGTGTACAACACAGGTTGGAGCTGATTAAGTTAAATGCGTCTCAAGTTATTGTAAGGTTTTTTTTAAAACTTTTGTATTAAGCGGATTAGTAAATTTACACAGTCTGATCCGGTTGTTCTTTAAACTTCAGTGTTTCTTCAAAGATTAAATTTTTAAGAGTTTCCCTTGGCAGATCATCCAATTCCATTCCAATTCGAAATGGAACGTCAGCAACCGGCTAAAAAAGAAAAATAAATATTAAGCTATGAGCTATATTAATAATAATAAAAAACATGCTTTTTAAATATTCAGCATTTATATGTGTTATGAAATAAAATATCAATAAGAAGGTTAAGCCTTTTTCATAATACCTTCATTTTTCTACCTGCATCACAATCATACGGATCAAAATCAAATGTGCATGAATTTTATTTTTCAATTCGAATTTATTGTTTTTTTATTTCGAATTTCAGGTTTCTTTAGAAAGCACATCACTTAAGACCCCCTGAAAAATAGAACCTATAGCAACACATAATAACATTACTATGAAGAGAACAGACTTGGCTTACTAAGAATCATTTTACTTCCGAATTATTTAATGGTGCCTAATATAATATTTTCCGCAAAGACTGGTGCAACACAAATAATTTTAATTTAGTTGATATCTGTGACGTGGATCACTTAATTGTTGAAGTAAATTTCAGCAAAAAATTTCTTTACCGCCAAAGAGCCCTTACGATTTATACTTTATTCACCTTGAAAACTGTCGATTTTTTTCTTGAAAATCTTAGTCCATTTGGACAGGCGATTTTAATTTAAGTTATATAATTTGGAAACCGTTAATTATTTAATTTGGAAACCGATGAATTTCATCTTTTTCCCCTCAATGTAAGTTCTGAAATTGAAGCACTTTTAATGGATGGTTGAGAATAACACCGCGTTACAAAAATTAGCTTTTGTTCTGTCCTATGAACCAAATATACCTTTTCGGAAAAAGGGATTAAATAAAAATATACGTGTTTTATCGTTTTTCAAGTACACGTCAGAATTTTTTTTTAAAGATTTGTTTGTTACAAAAAAGCCGTAGCCGAACCAAAAAAAAAACAAATTCCTAAAATCACCGCACAAAGTATCTTAGTATAAACAAAACTTAAAAAAAAAATCGGTTCTTTAACAAACCGAACCAGCTTACAATTATACTTTTAGAAATGAAGTTTCATCAAATTCCAACAACCCATCCCACTGTGTAGCACAACAGAACTTAAAACATAAAAAAAAATTCTGACGTGTACATGAAAAAACGACGAAACACGTATATTTTTATTTTTTCACCCTTTCCGAAAAGGTATATTTGATTCATTCTGACGTGTAATGAAAAACGACGAAACACGTATATTTTTATTTTTCCTTCCCCCTTTTTCGAAAACGTATATTTGGTTCAAAGAATAGAATGTGTGTAACGCAGTGCAATAGATATAATGACCATGATCTCATCTTGGATATAAAAATAACGCGTCAAAATATTCATAATTGTTTGAGATACGCGTCCTTTTGTGAAAAGCCTTTAATTCCTTCCTCGTTTAGGTTTCTATCTCTTCTATCGATTCAAAACAGTGTTCACGGAGCGGTCTCTTGAGTTTAGCGAATAGCCAGGAGTCACATGGTGCAATGTTAGGCGAATATAATGATTGCGGAACGATATGGGCCGAATTTGGCGAAAAGATCACGAATTACGAGTGCAGTGTGAGATAGTGCATTATCGCGTTGAAAAAAACAAGAATTGTCTCTCCACAAATTCGGTCTATTTTGACGCACAGCATTATGCAAACGACGCTTAATGCGCAAGTAGCATTCTTTGTTGACAGTTTGGCCGGTTGGAAGGAGTTTATAATGCTCCACACCACGAGAATCGAAGAAAACTATCAACATGACCTTGATTTTTGACCTGCTTTGAAGTGGTTTTTTCGGTTTCGGCCTATCTTTGGCATATTTATCTGATTGATCGGCTGTTTCCGGATCGTAAGCGTAGACCCAAGTCTCATCTCCAGTTATGATGCGTTTCACTTTGTCTTGATAGTCGGAAAACATTGTTTCACACACATCAACGCGGCGCTGTTATTCCATGAAATTTATCGTTTTTGGCACCAATCGAGATTTCACTTTTCTGAGGCCCAAATGGTCACTCAAAATGGTTTTCTCTGATCCTTCCGATATTCCAACAAGGTAAGTAAGGTTTCGGTCTGTCAATCGACGATTTTGTAGCACCAATTCTCTTGATTTTTTTGACGTGTAGCTCATCAGTTGATGTTGATGGTCGTCCTGGTCGTGCCTCGTTATCAACGCTTTCTCGAATCTCTTTGAACTCATTAACTCTTCTTTTCGATAGAGCTTGCTCACCGAAGGCCTTCTGCAATATTTTCAACGTTTCGGCAGCAGAAATTTCATTACACACACAAAATTTAATGGAACTGCGTTGTTGAATACTTTTAAACATTATAAAAAACGAAAAATTCACTTTTAGCTACTTACTAAAGGACGCGTATCTCAAACACTAATGAATATTTTGACGTGTAATTTGGAACAGATGTCAGCTACAGTAGTGCCAACTTAAAGATAAAAAGATTTGTCCCGGTATTTTTTGTCCACGGTAGAACGTATAAGTGGCGTCCGTGGCGTAGTTGGTTAAAGTGCGTGGCCGCTATGTCAAAGAACCTGGAGACCCAGGTTCGAACCCCAGCAGCGACAGAAAATTATTTGAATTAAAATAATTTTTCTGTACGGCCGCCACCTCTCTGCAGACAATGGCAAACCTCAGAGAGTATTCAAAATGCCATGTAAAGCTTCTTGAGAATAAGAACATTTCGTTCATCGCCGTTCGGAGTCGGCGTTAAGCCTGTAGGTCCATTTCTCGGTCAATTGTGTACAAACTTAATAACACGCACAGCACAATTGATCATAAGAAGCTAGGTCAAAGTCCTTTCAAGGGCTGAAATGGCCAGTTATTTATTTTTATTTTATTTAGAACGTATAAGTAATTTGTCGTGGCCCTCGATTATACTTCCTCCAAATTTGTAAAAAGGACACATCATAAGACTCTATTGATTGAATCTTATGTGTTAGAATACCAGAAGCTATCTAATACAGAATTACTTTTAAACCACTGTTTCTTAATAGGTGGTTCACCAGCAGTCCACAAGTGGTCCGAGAAGTCGTAACTAAAAAGTTTGTAATTATTTGCTTTTTTACCTATTTATTGTAGGCATAATTAAACATGGTAATCTTTTTGATTAAAACGTTTACTGGGATATTAATGAAAACTAGTATCGCCTGTGGTCGAAATTCGACAATACCAATATCGATTTTTATCTTGTTTTTTTTTATTTTTATTGAAAGGCGCTTGGTAAAGTTAAAAAGAAGTTGGCTGTATCGTGGACACTACCAATTTGACGTGACGGTGTATCCTTTATTCTTGTCCCTATCTTTTCATTCGTTTTCAAACTTGTCTTCATTCATATTCTTATTCTTATATATGGTCTAATAATTGACCTACTTCCAGTTAGGCTTGTGCTACACAGTTCCGGGGCCGGAACGAACATGAAACGATTCTTTTGTACAACGGAACTAGTTCGCGGAAACATGTTCGCGGGACTATGTAGTACCTTTGAGCTGTAGAAGCAATTTTTCGTGCTTATTAAATATGTTGCTCTACGTTGTAAGTAACAATGTTGCCTCGAACTCGTTGAATGTTTAGCTTACAACTTCAGAGCAGCTACGCAATAGTTGTAACCAAATGTTATGGTTTTTGTATATTTATTCCATACACCTGAGCATATGACCTTTAAGAGAGTGCCGGAGAGAGCTAAATCTAAATCATGGCTAAATCGCCGGAGAGGAATATGTATGACCGACCCCCATTAGTTTTGTAAAAGGAACATTTTTGCCTTGGAGACCTATATCCTCTGACCACTCCTTACATGGGCTCCAATACAAAAACGCAATAGGGGCATATTAATTTTGTCACTCTGTTTGTAAAGCCCATAAAGAGGCGTAGGTATAGCAAAGTATATAAATTCTTGATCAGCATCACCACCCAAGTCGATTTAGCCATGTCCGTCTATCTGTCTATGAGGTTTTTTATAAAATGAACAAAATTAAATTTTTGTTATGCTATAATACATGGAAAAAATTTATTTTTTTTAGTGCTTGAATCGTTTCCGGATCGTAGGCATAAATCCGGAATTTTCTAAAAAGTTAACCCTGATCAGCAAAAGTTGATCCAAAAAATATTTAGTGTTCAAACTTAAACGATTTGTTATTCAAAAATAAGGCACTTCAGAGAAAAATTTTATGCCGCCGTGGAATTTTTTATCTCAAAAATTCAGACGTTTAGGGGGGGATGGCCGATTTTTACTTTTTTTTTTTTTTGCTTTGCATTTGGTGAATTCTGGTTACTTTAAGGAGCTCCCTGAGAGACAATATGATGCTATTAATTAAAAAAAAAAAAAATTCCCTAATAAGGTCGTAGAACCATTGTTTATCGTTGTCAATTATCGTAGCACTATCATTTTTGTTTTATCACATTTATCGTGCCTCATATACAATCCAAATCATGGTGTAATAATAATAAGGTGTTAGTGAATTTTTGACAACACCATGAATAGCTTTCTTTCTGTCAAAAAATTGTGATCGAAAAAGCGGAACTGTTGATAGTTGTCAAATTGTATTGTTTATTTGAGTTGCTATATTTTTTTTTTTTAGATTGAACCAAAGATTTCAGGTGGAATACCTATTCAGTCAAGTCTGCCTTGGTTCGAAATGGGGTGATAGATTAGTGGGAAGGAAAGGGCAATAAAGTGGAACGTGTGTAGGATGTTCTAAGCATGGTGGAAAGCCACAGCAACATGTGAATTTGAATCAGAGACAAGTGTTATGCCTTTACCTCAGTCAATTCAAGTTACAAGGCAAACTCATCCACAAACTTCTCTACCATCAACTACAACTTCAAGTCGTAAATATTGATAAATTTTCAGTTTCAGTTGATTGGAAATGAGGATAGAAAATTCAGAAAGGTTTAAAGCGTAGGACCATGGCCTGACCGGGAATCGAAGCCGGGACCTCTGGGGTAGCAGTCGAACACGCTACCTACTCGACTACCGAGGCCGCCGAATTGTGTTGTGTTGTGTTGTGTTGACAAAAAGTTATTGCAATTGTAATCGCCCATTTGCCAAGTTCGCCGTTGAATGGTTTTGTCATTTTATCAAAAACGTGCGCTGGAAGGTGCCACCGACATGAAGCTTTGGTCAGCATGTAAATTATCTTGCATTTACATCGACTGCTTCAAGAAAATATCGAATGCCATGAAAAAATGTTCAATACCTTAACTGATAATAGCCATCAAAAGAAGTGGACATGGCATTGAGCTTCGACAGACTGCACGTTAGCTGATTTATTTTCATTCCAATTCACCATCAGCTGTTTTGACACGAGCGGCGCGAAAAAAACTTATCATTTTGAGAGAGAAGTGTCAAATTCACTAAAACCTTATTATTATAACACCATGATCCAAATAATAATTCTATGCAACTCCGTTGAATGATTGATGAATTTTGGCTCTCTCCACAGTATCAGAGCGGTATATATATTTTATTTATTTTTGTCATGAGGATATCGAAGTAAGAGAAATTAAGAAAAAAGAAACAACAACATCAACAATGCTACACCAGTGTTGCCAGAGAAACTAACTGAAATTTACCACTATTTGGGAAAAAATTTACCACTTTAGGAAAAAATTTACTTTTTCCCAAAATAAAAAAAATTAAAAAAGTTTTAATTAATCATTTAACCGTTATAATTATTTTTTGTTAGTATACATATACTTAAAAAAAAACAATAAAAACATAAAAAATAACATGAGTTATAAAATTGTGGCATTTTTATATGTTTACTTAATTTTTATAATTCTTAAAAAATATGTTTTTCTATGGTTTAATACCAACAAAATGTTGGAACCTAGATTGATACGTGATAAAGAAGTAAACAAAAAAGCGCAACAACAAAATCTTTGCAGAATCAATGCAGTCAACTTTTTGAAATTTTGCGACTGGCAAAAGAGTAGAAAAACATTGCTTTGATAAAGTATAAAAAAAAAAATAAATAACTGTCCATTTCAGCCCTTTAAAGGACTTTGACCTAGCTTCTTATGATCAATTATGTTGTGCGTGTTATTAAGTTTGTTTGATAAAGTATAGCGCTTCTTTAATTCCGCTTTGGTTTTATTGCTCTCGCGCTTATTAGCTTGTCAAAGTTAGTGGACTGCTAGAACCACTGAGACTACTGATGAGTCGGAGTAGCGTCCGACGAAACCATGGTCTAGTCAGCTTGGTTTGTTCTGCAAAGAACATTGTTGTTGTAGCAACCTGTTGCTTCATGAATTATTTGGCATAAAGCTCTTAATATAATTCTTAAAAAATGTGTTTTTTAAGAATTATAAAAATTAAGTAAAAAAATAACATTTGTACAATTCACACAGCGAAAAGCAACGCTTATCCGACAACCGCTCCTATTCTGGACGAGTTCTCAGCGGATTTCTCCGAGAGAGAATCGCAAACCGACAACCGCTATTCGGGCTCTTAAACTGCTTGTGAGTATGTTTAGAGAGGTAACAGTGCTGCCAATAACTCGAAAAATTAACAAATCTAAAAAATCATTATTTTCACAAAATTTACCACTTTTGATAAAAAATTACCTTTTTTACCTCTGCCCAAAAAATGAGCAAAAATTTACCTCAATTAGGGATATTTACCTCAATCTGGCAACACTGTGCTACACAGCTATGTTAAAGTATCTGATTCAATCTTGGATTCTACTTGTTCTTATAATTTTTATGCAAAGAGAGAAAGAAAGGGAGAGAGCAACAGTTCTTGCTTTTAATTATTGAATAATGTCTTGGCGGCTAAATGAGTATGTCCGAAAAGAGAAAGGAAAAACAACAACAACCACACATCTCAACGTTCAACCACAGCAACGTTGTGAAGCAACAACAAAATTGTGTGGGGTGTAAATGAAAGTGTTAACTGGGCTACCATAAAAAGTTTGTTGACTGGGCCATTTTTTTTACATTTCGTTGTGTAAGTACGCAGTGCTTTGTTAGGTCAGCTGGTACTAGATTTTTCACAACATCCCTTAATATTTTCTTAATTTTGTCATGTCTGCTTTCTTATCGTATGTTTGTCTCTCTTGTAAAAATTAGGTTGAAAAATTAATTCAACCTTTACTTTCCAGAATTCAACGGAAACGAAATTATAGGTGCTCAGAAAATGGTACGCACACTTTTCATAGTGAGTATTACTGCAACTCCTAATGATTTGCAAGAGGTTATTGGATTGCAAAACGGCAGCGCTTACAGAGATACATACTAGTCAGGTATCAGTCTTGAAGATTTCTGGAGCCAAAAAACCGGTTCTTTTCGTAAAATTCAAGATAACGCTTTGCGGTATCTTACTGTTTTCAATAACATACCTATGCGAGCAGGGATTCTTGGAGCTATTAGTAATAAAAAACAAACACAGACATTGTTTGGATGCTAGGAATGATATGCGGGTAGCTTTGAGCAATACCGAACCAAGAATTATTCAGACAAATCCCAGCTAAAAAATCTCAGTTCTTTCCTTCCTTTTATAATAAACAGTTGTTGTTACCCATAATTTGGCTTATATTTTCTTTATTACTGATGATAACTTGGTGGTCCGCGACTAAAGGAAAAGAGGTGAAGTGGTCCGCCATCCATAAAAGGTTAGGAACCACTGTTTGAAACGATTATAAACACGCGGATTTTAATGCAATTGTTAATTAATAACAATAATTTTCTTGAATTCTACTATCGGAATGTTTGCACGCTGCCATAACTCATGAAGGAACTTTTATAACTATTGGTACATAATTACGTAATTTTTGATTTTTTGGGACACTTGAATAATAAAAAAACTGTTTTAAGAAATTTAATAAATAATAAAGAAAGTTCTATACTACAATTTAGAACTGCTATAAAATTTTTGTTTCAAGGCCAAATAAAGTATTTTTCGGGCGAAGTTTAATTTTATGATAAAAAAATTGATTTCAAGGGGGGGTAAATTGAGGTAACAGGGTTTACCAGATGAATATGACTTCAAAAGTCCAAAAGCTCTGAAAAGAGAATGTGGTGCTTTTTTAGCCCTTTTTAACGGTATATAATTTTTTTAAATCGGACACAAAATGCATAAGTTTTCCGGGGGTCCAAAAACAATTTTTTTGTTTTTGGAGTTGTCTGGAGGTCATCTTTAAAATAAGGGGTGCACTTTTCTAACTTTTTTTTTTGTATGGAGACCAACCCACTCTACTGCACAACTGCAATCAATGGCCGTTTCAAAACATTCTCATAAGAACGAAATGAATTCCAGCAACTACATTAAGGGAATGAATGGAGTGAGACTGCACAAGAAGCGCTAAGAATGGAATGGAATGTGGCACTTGTGTACATGGAATACTCTTAATTTTAAAGTATTCGTTTGAGAGTTCTCCCAAAAGGCTGAGCGGAATGAAATTGAATAAACGAAACTGAGAGTTTGATCTTGGTTTTGTTGTTGTTTTATTTATATTATAGTACTAGTACTAAGATATACATAAATATAGTACTAAGATAAATACATAAAAAGTTATTAAAAAAGTAAAAATTCTTAGTGAAATAAAATACAAGGACAGAAAATAACGATTATTTCCAAAAATTAAATCACAAAAAATCAACATGTTCCAAATGTCGGAGCACATTTTGGATAACTTTAATATGCGGCTTAATGTATGTTGTATTGAAATAAGAAATTATTTTTATTTATTGAGTTTTAGCAATAAAAATTTAATTTAATTATTATTTACTGATTTTTATTTTATTCATCAAAAAGAAGTTATTTTTTTGCTTTAATTTTTCTGTTCAAGAATAAGAGTTATTTTTGATTTTTATTATTTTGCCCAAGAATAAGAATTGTTTCTCAATTTTTTTTTTCCCTCAAGAATAAAAATTATTTCTCAATTTTTATTTTTTGCTCAAGAATAAAAAATGTTTCTCAAGTTTTTTTCGCTCAGAAATAAAAGTTATTTCTCAATATTTCTTTGTACGCTCAAAATTAAAAATCATTTGTAGTTTTTTTTTTGTAGGTATACAATCATAAAATTTGTATGGGAGCCCCCATAGGAAGTGGTCGGAGGAAATAGGTCACAAAGGGAAAAATGTACCTTTTGTGTAGGAATAAATACAAAAAAGTCATTTAAGGGAGTGCCGGAGAGGGTTAATATGTATGACCGACCCCCATTACTTTTGCAAAAGGAACATTTTTCCCCTGGGGATCTATTTCCTCCGCCCACTCCCTATGGGGCTCCCATACAAATTTTATGATTATATTTTATTTGTATATCTACAAAAAATAAAATGGGACAAATGATTTTTATTTTTGACCTTAAAAAATAAAAATTGAGAAAGAATTTTTATTCTTGAGTTAAAAATTATTGAGAAAAATAATTCTTATTCTTGAACAGAAAAATAAAAATAAAAAAATAACTTTTATTTCTGATCAAAACAATAAAAATCGCAAGATAATTTTTATTGTTGAGCAATAAAATAAAAATCTAAAACTAATAATTTAACTTTGAGTTTTTGGATATCGCTTATAATAATTACGATCCCTGCTAAAATTTAATTTTATGAATTTTGAACAATATTACCCAACTCAGTTTTTCCCATATTGTTATGAACGAACATTATTTCGTTGACAAATTAATAAAAGCGAACAAAATCACAATTTATGTCTATTTGTTTGTTAATTTGTAACTCACAATATTTAAATTCATATTGTATAAAAAATAAAATATTTGATAACATTACAAGCAAACAACACTGAAGCAAACACCAAAATTCACCGAAACTATTTGAGAGTATTCTCAATACTTCGAATACATAAAAAACAGGTACAAACGACAAGATTATCAATATTCATTATAACTCTCTCAAATAGAATGGCACATTCATTCGCTATGCGAAATTGATGTTTCGCACTCATTCGTTTCGCTTTGCAAATGACTTGAGAATATGGAATACTCGCATAGAATGCATAGAATGGTAAACAAAAGGAAAACATTCCTGCAGCTCTTTAGTGCTAACCTTGGCATGTGCAACAAACAAACAAAAAAGTATACTTCACTTATGATAAAATTGTTTGCGATGATGATCGAGAGCCAGCGAATTATCCTGTTTAATTATTAAATACGTTTACTGTTGGCGGTTTACATACACACAAAGTGATTTTGAAAGAAAATTGTTTTGTATTGCTTAATCGTTATTTAAATACAGGGAACGCGTTGGTGATTGAAACTCGAATGCTTAGGAATTCAATAGGCTGCGAAGTTCTGACTGGTGTTGCACGCAACAAGAGAATCTTAATTCAACGCATTAATTTATTCGGGTACAATTTTACCATTTCCGTTCAACGTACACAGTCTGCAGTCATTCCTGCATGTTCATTGACTATAAATAAATCACAAGGACAATGTTACGGCAATTTGTATTTACTCATGGACAATTGTATGTTGCTGCGAGTAGAGTGCGATCTTTTGATGGATTGGGATTCTATATTTCGAATACTTCTGACCAAGGGCATTTATCCAAGGACAAAAATAGGGTCTCTACGAAGAACATTATTTATAGAAAAATTATTCGCCCTTAATTCCAAGAACAGTCTACTTTTCAACAATATATTATATTATCACGTCCCCGCAATAGAATATTATGCACCTCCGAGTCGTTGTTTTTTCTACTATCGGAATGTTTGCACGCTGCCATAACTCATGAAGAACTTTTATAACTATTGGTATATAATTACATAGTATATAATTTTTTGGGACACTTGAATCACCGTTAGGTTTTAAAAACAAATTAAAAAAACAATAATAAAAAAAACGAGCGAGCCTTACAGTAATCGCATATATGTAACATCGAACACCTCACCTTGGTAATAAAAAAAAAGTGTGCGTGTCAGCTCCGACGCGCGACTGGAGTTTACTGCTTAAGATCGGTTACCTTGAAAATATAAATATGCTTAATAGACAAAGGGGGTGACTGAAGGCATCTAGTATATTACTGAAAGAAATATATACATTTATTCTTGTATTCAAATATAGTAAAAAAAACAAATAAATAACTGGCCATTTCAGCCCTTGAAAGGACTTTGACCTAGCTTCTTATGATCAATTGTGTTGTGCGTGTTATTAAGTTTGTACACAATTGACCGAGAAAGGGACCTACAGGTTTAACGCCGACTCCGAACGGCGATGAACGGAATGTTCTTATTCTCAAGAAGCTTTACATGGCATTTTTATTACTCTCTGAGGTTTGCCATTGTCTGCAGAGAGGTGGCTGCCGTACAGAAAAATTATTTTAATTCAAATAATTTTCTGTCGCTGCTGGGGTTCGAACCTGGGTCTCCACAGGTTCTTTGACATAGCGGCCACGCACTTTAACCAAATACGCCACGATAAACATTAAACATAACATAAAAACAACTCATTTTAAATAAAATAACAAAAAAGGCAAAAAAATTTTAAAATAAAAAAAATTATGCGTAATTATAATTAATATACGTAATCTATTTATAAATAGGCGTAGGCAGAACAGTTAAGAACTATTTTCTCACGTGTTTCTCAACCGATTTTGACAATTTTTTTTTTTAAATCAATAAGAGTGGGGAGAAGGAGTGCACCGAATAAATATAGTGGGCGTGGCATATCCCATACAACCCAAATTTGCGATATCGAATAGCTTTAGAGTTATAGGTCACACAGCTTCCGAAATCGGTATTCGACCACAAATCACACGAACCACTTCACTGGTTACATTTTATGGGAGTTAAAAAAGGGGCGTGGAACTTTTCAGCAGCCCAAATTTTTGTTATAACTTTCAAACTATAAGTCACAAATCAATGAAACTAGGTATGAATTTCCTATTTGGTCGTGTTGTTTGACTGGAAAAATTGAACGAGCATTAGACAAGGGGGCGTGGCACCACCCATACAATTTAAAGTTTTTATCTCGAATAGCTTTGGAAGTAAATGCCATATAACAATGAAACTCAATATGTGTTGGAAGTTGGTGATATCCATCTACTAGCAAATCGTGGCGTGCATTGGAAAAGGGGGTGTGGCTCTGCCCAAATTTTTGATATCGAATAGCTTTGGAAGTAAAAGTCATAGAACATGGAAACACAGAATGGAGTTTCTATTTTGTGATTTCCTGCCGGTGGTACATATGTTGCGATATGAGTTCGGTTATATTTCCACATGAGTGAAGGAGGAAAAAAATGTTTTCACTAA
This sequence comes from Pherbina coryleti, assembly GCA_943735915.1. Classification (NCBI taxonomy): domain Eukaryota; kingdom Metazoa; phylum Arthropoda; class Insecta; order Diptera; family Sciomyzidae; genus Pherbina; species Pherbina coryleti. The sequence goes on from OX030948.1 coordinate 78,826,880, forward strand.
AAATACAAAAAAAAAAATCAATTTTTAAATGGTCGAATTGCGACCAAAGGCGACACTAGTATAATAAAATAAATAAAACTAGAATCGATATTATAACATATTATTATTATATAGATCCCGGGGTATTAAAGATATTTTCGGGTCTCATTTTAAAAATAAATCCCTATCTTCATTTTTCCAATGAGAGGTTTTGCGACGAGTAAGTTGCGTCAGTATGTCATTATATATCGCTCGTTTTCTTCAATAACGTTACAATCCAAAAAACATAAGAATTGAGTTAATTACACAGCAATATTCGTGTTACCATGATCTATGCTGTGTACAATTTTGGTAACGATATCTTCTTTAATTTTTGCAGAAAAATAGAATTTGTGATTCATTCACCTCAACATATTTCCGATTAGATCGTATTATATGTATATCGATAATATCCAGTTTTTTTTTGTCACTTTGTATGGATTAAACAATGTTCATTACAGTACTACTTGTATATTTGATGTTTTGTCCATATTTTGAAAATGGTGAATTAATTTCCTTCGTCTGTTCAAAACTTAAAATGCTTCTCCTGAAAAATCTAATTTTTTGAGTTGTAACGTTATTGAAGAAAACGAGTGATAGAATGTACTCACAGGGACGCTTTTTTTGTAAAGAGTTGATTAATTTTGCTTGTAACCAATCTTCGACACTCTGTTTTTTGGCTTTTGGCGATCTGAAAATGTGCCGTGGAATGCGTGAGTTTTGAACAAAGTTATTGGGATGTTTAGGAGAACAAAAAATTAGTTTCGCCATTTTTATTTTTTTTTTAATTTTTTCGTATAGATTCTCAGCCCGGGTCGTCATAAAAGGGCTCATAAGTCTCTTCTTCTAAAGATATAGCCTTTAAATGAGGTGGTACATAATGAATTATGCTTGATCGAGCAATCGTTGATGTTTGAATTAAAATACGGGTTGAACTGGTACGGGTAGTACATGAACTTAACCCTTAAATTCCTAGCGTATCTTTTTTGATACAACCGAGAAAATAAGCTATTTCTTTTAAAATATTGCAAAAATTAAATGCTGGATATGTTGTTTCACTCAGAAAATTGGAAGTATAAAATAAAAATTTAATTATTGGCATAACTTCGTTGGTTTGGGAACTATTGACCGTCAAATTCCAAAAATAGTTTTTTTTTAATTTTTACGGAAAGTTCGCTTTTGGACATGAAATATCTCTTAAACTATTAACAATTTTTGAGTAAAAAAAATTACAAGTTAGTCTAGTTATCATAAAGGAATCGTTTTCCACGTTTTTGCCTTGAACTCCTACAACCAAGCTGATTGATGGTATACGTCGGAATACCCACTGTATCTTTTTGGATACAACCATGTTTTCTTTAATAACTTGTAAACAAAAATTTCTCCAAAAAATAAAAACGGGGTCGTGTTCAGGGGATCATTTAGCACAACATAATTTTTTTTTTAATAAAATCGGTGTTGTTGGGCATTTGAGGGTTAAAAGCCTTTCACAACAAAGATCCAAGCTATCTTCCGTACATGGGAAAATATTTGGATACTGAGTCGGTATGGAGGTATTTAAAAGTTTTTTCATTATATCTCGTTGAACTATAGATGATGTATTTAAATCCTTTTCGCAAAATTTTATAGTTGCTTTTCCATATTGAGCCAAATTTTTTAATTCTTCATTGTCTGAATGCTTGACCCAAAGCATTCGTCTTTGATCAGTTGGTAAATGAAAAATGACAACGAACCACATGGTGTAGAAACATTATAGCAATTTTTATGTACGCATTTTGATGGCATTTTTTCTCTGAAAATTTAATAGAAATATAATGAGTCGCACATTCAAACTCTTAACGGGATCGTACCGCACACACAAATAATGCGACAGCTCAACCAACAAAACAACACTGTGTGTGTGTTTGTGCATTGCTGTCTGTCTGTTCATTTGTATGTTTGATCAATGTCGATATTAAAAAAAAAATATATACAAACCAGCGTAGAAATCTGAAAGTGGTGTATGTGGCGCCATCTAATGCGAGAGTGACACAACTCAAAGAAATTTCTCTATATGTATATACTCAAAGATACAACTTATTTTTTCAGTCATCGACTAAACCTCGTTCTTGTCAGACGTTGTTACCGATCGCTCTCTCTCAACTCTCAGTGGTTACTTTCTTCAGTATTTCCATTTTCCGTTAACGTGCTTATTATTACATAAATTTGTTTTCTTTTCTTAAAAAAAAAAAAACATATTATTAAGTTAGTTTATAGTGATGTTTGGTGAGTCGCCGATCCCTTCGGGGAATCGGTTTAGTGGGCTTTTAGAAGCTAGCCCGAAAACGAAGAGAAAAAAAACAATCAAAAAAATGAAATATTTCCCCTACTTCCTGAGTCAAGTGTTATTAACAACAATCAAAACCCAAAGTTTATTATCATTAAATCAACTGATGAAGGAAAACCTTTGTCCTCTTTCAGTGTTTTTGCTAAAAAAAAGCAATTGATTGCATCAGCACCCAGTATGAATCAATCAGCATGCTTCGTGACGGTAGTCTGCTAATTTTAACCAAAAATCAAAAAATTGCGGAAAAATTTACAAAAACAAAAACCTTTGGCGGCCTCTGCCCGGTCTCGATTACTCTTCATGACACGCTCAATACATGTAAAGGCACAATCTTTGATCGCAATCTTACTCAAACTAGCGAAGAAGAAATTTTGGACGATCTCAAAGACCAGGGAGTAGTTAGTGTTTATAAATTTACCAGAGAAATTGAAAATAAGAGACAGCCCACTGGTCTGATTCTTCTAACATTTAACCTTTACCAAGTCCCAAAGAAAATTAATATTGCTTGGTATCCAGTTTTTGTACGGGAATATTTCCCGAATCCCATGAGGTGCAAAAATTGCCAAACTTTAGGGCACACTCTTAAATTCTGCAAAAGCTCTTCATTATGCGTAAACTGCAACTTCCCCCCACACCAAGATGTTTGCTCGCAAATTATGTGTGCAAATTGCCTCGGTACTCATCCCTCTTCTTCTAATAACTGCCCCAAATACATTCAACAAAAAGAAATTTTAAAAATAAAAACCCAACAAAAAATTAGCATGGGTGAAGCGAGACGGCTTCATAACCAGTTAAATATGGGAAAAAATTGTAATACACTCGACTACGCTGCTGCAGCGAAAAGAACTACAACAACTTCAAATCAAAATCTTCAAAACTCTAATCACTCAGTCGCACACTCTCAAGTCCACCTCAAAAAATCAACTCTCCCGCCATTACCCTCAAAACAATATTATGATTATAATACTCAATTAAACAATAGCTCTTCCTCAAACCAAAATTTGCACTTCGACTCAAAAAAAGATAACCATTCCGACTCAAAACAAAATTCTCTCCCTCACACACATATATCTAAAGATCACTCCATTAACAAGAACTTAAGCATAAATAGCACAAATTCGACCTCCATAATCAAAGACCATTCCCCTCACACTCTCGATTCATACCCCAATTCCAATCACTATAAAAATGAAACCAAACCTCTCAAAACCACAGAAAATTTAACTCCATTGCCTCACACTTCTCTACCACAAAACCCATTCTCTTCTATGGACATAACAACAGATTTTATAGACATTTCAGATAACTCAGATAATTTAGAAGAAGAATTATAGATACACTTGATTATTGTTGATAACAATTACACTCTAAGTGAATTCAAAATTATTATTTAGTTTTCTCATGATCCTCAATTTTCTTCAATGGAATATGAAAGGATATCATAATAACTACTCTGAAATGGAAATACTAATTAAAGCACACCAGCCACATATTTTTTGTCTTCAAGAAACTCATCTCCCCTATAACCACCACCCCATCACCCCAAAACAATATGCGGGATATTTCTATAATATTCCTCAAAATTCCACATCAAAACAAGGTGCAGCCATACTCATACATAAAAGTATTCCTCATAAGTTTATTCAATGTCAATCTAGTCTCACCGCTTTGGCCCTCGAGATTAATGTTAAAACTCCGATTACAATTTTCTCTATTTATATTCCACCGGGACAGATAATTACTCCCGCAGATCTAGCCAACTTAATTTATAACATAAATACACCTGTTATAATTCTAGGTGACTTTAATAGCTGGAGCCCAACCTGGGGATCAGCAAATTATAATAGAAGAGGGTATATTCTTGAAGATTTTATACTAAATAATAACTTAAAAAAATAATAACTTAGTTACGCTTAATAATGGATCTCCAACGCATTTTTCATCCCATAGAACATTCACTAACATTGACCTTACTTTATGCTCACCGCAATTTTTACCAATAGCTACTTGGTCTATAATTAACGATTTGCACAATAGTGACCACTTTCCAATTTTAAGCTCCTTTAAGCTCTCCAATCCTTCAGAATGTTTCAAATCCTTACCCACAAAATTCAACTGTAAGCGCGCTGATTGGGGAAAATATTACGAACAAACTTTTTCTCTAGAAAAAATTAGAAACGTTTCTACTAACATAAACTAAGAAGCGGCATTAATACACAAAATAATACGATCTGCAGCAAACAATTCCATACCCCACTCTTCATATAAAAAAACAACACGGCATGTACCTTGGTGGAACCCAGAATTAAATGAGCTTAGAAAAGATAAACAAAATGCTTGGAAAAATTTTTGTAGGGGAAAAAACAATTACTTGTCTAATTGATTATTAAAAAAAAAATGCACTTTTTAACAAAGAAAAGAAAAAAGCAAAAGCAAAAAGCTTTGAATCTTTCACTGCAACAATGAATCCAACAACACCAACAGCTAGTATTTGGCGGAGTATAAAACTTCTAACTGGGAAATATACCCCATTCAGCATAAAAATTATCAAAGTCAACAGTTCCATAATTGACAATCCCCATAATATATCACAAGAATTTGTACAATACTTCTCAAACCAATCCAAGTCTTGTAACTTTCCAACTCAATTTAGAGATGATAAAGATACCGTGCTTTCAAGGCAAATCTCTTATGTTCCCTCTAGCAAAGCCCAATATTTGGAATACGACTTTAATTTTAACGAACTTCAACACTGCTTGAAAAAATTAACTGGCTCCACCCCTGGCTATGATAAAATAACTTATGACATGATAAAAAATAGCTCACTATCACTAAAAAAGAGAATTCTTGGTTTGTTTAACTCCATTTTCCAGACTGGAATAATCCCACAAGCCTTCAAGATAGCTACAATTATCCCGATACAGAAACCCAATAAAAATATTGACGAAATACCCAGCTACAGACCAATATCATTACTACCCTGTCTGGGAAAAGTTCTAGAAAAATTAGTTTCGATTAGGCTAATGTGGTTTCTTACATCTTCAAACCTTATATCCCCAAACCAAGTGGGATTTAAACCAAATTCGGGCACAATAAATTCCCTAATTTTTATAGATCATCTTATTTGCAAGGCTCTGTCGACTAAAAATCACATGTCAATATTGTCCATTGACTTTGAAAAAGCCTTTGACAAAGTCGGCATTCATGTCGTTTTGAAAAAACTCCAAGAATGGAAAATTGGAAAAAACATGTTAAATTATATAAAATCGTTTCTTACAAATAGAAAAATTCGTTGCAGAGTGAATAATGTTTATTCAGAAACATATTCTCTTTTCAACGGAATTCCTCAAGGTTCACCCTTATCGGTAACTTTATTTCTTATAGCTTTTGAAGACTTAAACAAAATATTGTCTACTCAAAAACAAATAAAATATTGTTTATATGCTGATGATTTGTACATTTTATGTAACAAAAAAGACACAAATGAAATACTTACAACTTTTACTAACATATTAAATTTAATAAATACTTGGTCGTTAACCTCAGGTGCAAAAATATCTATCAACAAATGTAAACATATTCACATATGTCGTAAATTAAAATGTAGCGCAATAAATATTACCTGTAACAATCACAATATTGAAAATGTAAAAAACTTAAAAATACTAGGTTTAATTTTTGATAATAAAAATAGCTTTAAGGAACATTGTAACTATATAAGAAAAGAGCTAGCTGCCAGAGTAAACATAATAAAATACCTTGCATCTAAAAAAAGTAATGTTCACACCAACACTCTTATAAATATATCTAAGTTAACAATTTTATCAAAAATTGACTATGGCTTGCAAATTTACGGCAAATGTGCACAATCCTCGCTAGATAGAATTAAAGGTCACTATCACACATCCGTTCGATTCAGTCTGAGAGCATTCAAGTCTACACCAATTAAGAACCTACTGGCTGAAGGGGGTTTCATCTCCATAGAAGAAAGAACAAAATATCTCAGATCCCGTTCAATACACCTCTTAGCTTGTGACTCTTCATCCATCCTGTATAAGGAGATACAACTGTACTCTGCAAGAAAAACGCCATTATCAATGAAATCTGGACTAACAGAATTGTTTGATTTAAAAAATAATATGAATCTATCAAACTTTACAACAAAGCCTACCGAACTGAGTGTTCCACAATGGCTTCTCTGCAAAACATCTTTCATCGATCGGCTTACATTTTTTAAGAAGAACTGCACATGTAATTCAACATACAAAAATCTCTTCGCAGAAACTGTCGAGCCATTTAAGAAATTGGGGTTTCTTTCGCAGTTGTAACTGAAAATGGATTCACACTTAAGCACGGAATACTATTAGAATATGCATTCTCTTTCGATGCTGAACTTTAAGCAGTTTTGGCATCTTTCCAAATAGTTCAAGAGAACAAAGGAAAATTTATAATATGTACCGACAGTAAGGCCATTTTCAATGCTGCAAGGAATCTCAACAACAAATCTGAAACCATAACAGTAATACAACAAACCCTCATTAAGTTAAAAAATAAAACCAAAATTATGTGGATTCCTGGACACACTGGCATAATTGGTAATGAGTTTGCAGACTTGGCAGCAAAGGCGGCTGCAGAGTCTCCACTACATACATTCATGCCGTTTACAAGAAAAGCAATGATCAATACCGCTACAAACTTCATTCTCAAAGAAATAAGCAACGACTGGGACAACTACAACCACATTTACAAATCTATAAACCCAAACAGAACTTCTCCAATTCTGCCAACTAGTACCACCACTGCTATGAACAAATGCTACACGAGACTTCGATTAACACACACCTACATAACTCACGTTTACCTTATGAAGCAGGAACAACAGCCGATATGTCATTTTTGCAATTCACAACCACTTACTATAACCCACATTCTCCAAAGTTGCCCACCACTCATTCCACTATACACTTCCATTTTCCAATCTCAAGACCCTTTTAACCTTCTTTCAACTCCTAACAAAACAAATATACAAACCATTTATAATTTTCTAAAAAAGATAAATTTACATAATTTGTTATAACTAAAATAGCTTTTATATAATACAATATTTCCACTTTCATATACCAGACTATATTAAGCCGATAGCCCTGGCAGCTAGTGCTAATATTAATTATAATTTTAATTATAAATAATAAAAATTAATAATAATAATACAACTTATTTTATAAACTAAAATTGTAGTTCTTATTTTAATATAAGAAGTTCTGCAGATTGCGCGCCAAGGATTTAATCTTCAATACAACTTAGAGGCGATTTTTCAATTTTGAAAGAAACAATAACTAAAATTGATTGAGCTGTAGAATTGAAATTGTAGAATTAAAATTGAGCTGTAGATGTCAACAATAACAGAAGACCTATTTTCACTTCATAAAAGTTTGGATAAGTATGAGAATGAGTCTGTTGCCACAGATCTAATTATAAATGGATTGCCAAAATCGGTTGAAGGAGTGCATGAGGTATTTATAAAAATAAGTAATGCTACCCAGCTTAAACGCCAAAAACAATTAACCGCGGTATTCTCAATTCGTGGGCAAGTGTTTGTCAGAGTAAGATATAATGAAGAGGCCAAGCGCGTATTTGATAAAGAGAGCGTTGATGATGTTGAAAATATAGCAACAAATTATCGAAATTAAAGAAAACTTTTTTTTTCAGTAGTGCGAGATATTAAATCTTATAAGTTTTTAAATTATATTTAAATATTTTCATTTTTGAAGTTGATTTAAAACTTCAGTTATTTTTATTTTTAATTTTATAGAACTTTTTCAAATTTCTACAATGATTGCATTAATTTTCTGTTTTTTTTTTTGTAAACTGTCAATTTAGTTTCAGTGCTGGCAAAGAAAGCTTACGACGTTTATTAAATATAATTAGTAATTACCATTCTGGCTTCCAAGTTTGCTACTTTAATGCACGCAGTTTAAATAAAGCAAAATTAGATTATCTAGCATACATATATCATACTAATATTGATATTTTTTGTTTAGTTGAGTCTTGTTTTAAGGATGACTTCGATGGTAATTCTTATAATTTTTGACGAAGAATACGTCATTCTCGGAGGTAAGTAGGGTGGTTGATAGTGATCAGGTGTCGGTATTTATATAACTTTTTGAGCCTTTGGTGGGCCTAAAGTACTGATCGTACAATGTTGATGTTAGCACTTGTTGGTCTGCTTGATCCTCAATGCGACAAAAATTCATGTTAGAACTCTCTAACTTATATAAATTTTACACAATTATATGAAATATAAAGCCAACATTTGATGTTTTTGTTTGCTTAAACTTGCTACCTATTTATCGACAGTTTCCGGTTTTATCGACAAAACCATAAAATTTGTATGGGAGCCCCCCTAAGGAGTGGTGGGAGGGAATAGGTGTCAAAGGCAAAAATGTTCCTTTTGCAAAAGTAATGGGGGTCGGTCATACATATTAACCCTCTCCGGCACTCTCTTAAAGGTCATATGCTCAGGTGTATGGAATAAATAAACAAAAACCATACAATTTGTATGGGAGCCCCCCTAAGGAGTGGTCGGAGGGAATAGGTGTCAAAGGCAAAAATGTTCCTTTTGTAAAAGTAATGGGGGTCGGTCATATATATTAACCCTCTCCGGCACTCTTTTAAAGTTCATATGCTCAGGTGTATGGAATAAATATTTTGCTAAATAGTTTTTAAAAAAGATGTCATCAAAAGCGAATTGACTTATTCTACGTCTTGTGTTACGATATAGTCGAAACTACTGTATCTTTTTTTTACTACAAACTAATAAGAAATGATCGACACACGGGTGCCAGGGGTGGTGGCATTGCTGTTTACTGCAAAACCTCACTTCAATCCACAATTATAAACAGGTTTAATAACACCGATCCAGTAGAGTATGTGATGATTGAAATTGGAGATAGCCGAAAGAAATGCTTGATTGTATGCGTTTATAATCCATCCAAATCATTTGATTTGGGTAATTTCTTTGCAAAGTTTTCGGAATTAGGACCACAATATGAACATAAACTATTATGTGGCGATTTCAATATTAGGTGTGTTTTTTGGCATCGCTATATACGCTTGTCCAAAAAAACGCTCATCGGCGCTTAATATTTCGCTTAACTTTTTTCTTAAAAACTTGGCAGCATTGCGTGTTACTGTCAAATATTGGGTGATACAATAATGGGTGATCCCAGTAGAGAGACTTTTTTCAATAGTCTAAAGTTAATGCGGACAATCCCGCTTCCATCTGAGACGTAGCCGCGGCCAACATTTGATAAACATTGTCTTGAAAAAATAAATGCCAAAAAATGTTCTTTCAAATGATAATACATATTCCTCATTAAAATTGAATTTTCCGTGTTTTTTTCTTAAAAAGGTAGGGAGCTTCGAAACGGATCACCCTTTATTTTATTTTTTTTGTTTAAAAAAATAAATGCACAAATTTCTACTGTTTAATACTTTTCGATACCAAACGTATTTACAGTTTCTTTGTAATCTCGATCAGCAACCAGACCAATTTCAGCGAAGATTGGCACTTCGGCATCCTTTAGCCGCTCCACACAATAGTTTTGGAGTCTTTCATACCAGCCAGATGTTGAATAGCGCCAGAGATTCCGACAGCAAAGTATAGGTCCGAAGCTACAATTTAGCCCGTCTGTCATAAAGGTCACGAAACCAGCATCGGCAGCAGCACGTGAAGCACCGACAGCAGCGAAAAAACTTGTCTGCCAAATCGTACAGCATCTTGAAGTTGTCGTCCGATTTGAGGCCACGACCACCCGATATAATCACCTTGGCACTAGCTAGCTCAGGGTGATCAGACTTTGTGAGCTCGGACGAAACGTACTCGCTTAGACTTGACTTGAAATCACCAGTGGGCGCCTGTTCGATGGCACCGCTACCGCCGTCCGCAGAGACAGCTTCAAAATTCGTGCCACGAGAACTTTTGCAACACCAGACACCTTAGAAACAGCTTCGGAAACGTGTCCGCATTTGGTGCCTGCTACCAGCAGTTACGTCGCCTCCGATTTTCTTTGCTGCCGAGATTGTATTCAGCGTTACAGGATTCAAAACCTCATTGTTGTGTTCAGCCACGACGAGGGTGCTTTTGCAACGATGCAAAACACTGCTGCGCAAAAGGTTTCGGGTGCTGGCGCTAAGCATATTTTTTATGCTTTATTTCTTTTTGTGATTTTAGATAGACTTTTTTTCTATCACCGGTCTGACGTAAACATGGTTGTTTTCCAAAAAGTGCTGCCAATAAATTATGTAAAATACCACTTTCTTGATCTGGCAATAGTGTTTCTATCGGCGACTATGAGCTAAGCGGCTATAATTATCCTGTCTTAGCTAAGCAATTTTTTGTATAAAAAATGTTGTTAAGCGTATATAGCGATGCCAAAAAAACGCACCTATTGATATATTAGTCAATGATTCTCGTTCCAGTAATCGAATTAATAATATCAATAGTGTTGTATGATGATTTTAAATTATGTACCTACCAAATTTTTTCCACATACAAAGCTTAACTTAAGGGGGGAAATATAACCAGAGGCCGAAAAAAAGGTCATGTTTATTTTTTTAAGGAAACCTAAGGGATATTTTTGGCGTCTGTGGCGTAGTTGGTTAAAGTGCGTGGCCGCTACAGAACCGGGAAGCCCAGGTTCGAACCCCAGCAGCGACAGAAAATTATTTGAATTAAAATAATTTTTCTGTACGGCCGCCACCTCTCTGCAGACAATGGCAAACCTCAGAGAGTAATCAAAATGCCATGTAAAGCTTCTTGAGAACGAGAACATTCATTCCGTTCATCGGAGTTCGGAGTCGGCGTTTAACATGTAGGTCCGGTTCTCGGTCAATTGTGTACAAACCTTATAACACGCACAACACAATTGATCATAAGAAGCTAGGTCAAAGTCCTTTCAAGAGCTGAAATGGCCAGTTATTTATTTTTTTTTTTTTAAGGGATATTTTTAAATGAGGGTTTTTATACTGTAACGAAGTTCCGTTCTCCGGATTTAGAGCTGGGATATACTCGCCGGTGTCCAGCGTTCGTTGCAGAAAATTTATATGATAAAGAAACCCTTTCGCTTGTAAGATGATAATTATTTATTGACAATTCAAGATACGGCTTAATCCTAGTGTCTTATATACATTCCTATGGGTATACGTACGATGGCCTTGACTGATGGTAATAAAAGATGTCTTGGAGGCACTTTGGCGAGGTTGAAGCGTAGATTTCGGTCGCTTTTGAGGTTAATGCGTATACGCACGATGACCTTGACGTGCGGTAGTAGGTGATGTCTTGGAGTCTCTGTGGCGAAGTTGAAGCGTATACGCACGATGACCTTGACGTGCGGCAGTAAATGATGTCTTGGAGTCTCTGTGGCGAAGTTGAAGCGTAGATTATGCCCACTTTCAAGGTTAATGCACGATGACCTTGACGTGCGGTAGCAGGTGATGTCTTGGAGTCTCTGTGGCGAAGTTGAAGCGTATATTCACGATGACCTTGACGTGTGGCAGTAGGTGATGTCTTGGAGTCTCTGTGGCGAAGTTGAAGCGTAGATTATGATCTTGACGTGCGGTAGCAGGTGATGTCTTGGAGTCTCTGTGGCGAAGTTGAAGCGTAGATTATGGCCGCTTTTAAGGTTAATGCACGATGACCTTGACGAGCGATAGTAGGTGATGTATTGGAGTCTCTGTGGCGAAGTTGAAGCTACACACGATGACCTTGACGTGTGGCAGTAGGTGATGTCTTGGAGTCTCTGTGGCGAAGTTGAAGCGTAGATTACGGCCGATTTTGTACTTCAATGGGTATACGGCGGAGGCTGCTTTGATTGGCTCGAACGGTGCTTACGCTTGTCGGGAGTGCTTTTCTGGGTTTTGTGTGACCTTGTTTGAAACAATTAGCTATTCCTGCGACCTAAGAAGTGTGACTAAATGGCTATCACTGCGGCAGAAGAAGTTTGATTACGATATTGGGGAAGGAAACTTAACCACCAATACCTAATCGCGGCACCCTGTAAGTGGAAACTAAATATAACCGGGGAAGGAAACTTAACCACCGGAAATATGCCTACATAAATCGAGGAAAACTTTTCTAAATCCTGCCAAAGAAGTTTGATTACGATATTGGGGAAGGAAACTTAACCACCAATACGTAATCGCGACCCTGTGAGTGAAAACTAAATATAACCGGGGAAGGAAACTTGACCGCCGGAAATATGTCTACATAAATAATCGAAAAGAACTCTGACTCCACAAGGTTACACTCACCACTTTTGCGCTTCCGAACGTCCGATCACTTTGACTGTATTATGAACAAGAGACCGCTTCAATGCTGTGACTGGCCTTTTGTGCCTTCGCTTGTAGCTGCATGCTGTACTTTGATGTTCAAACCGGTTTTATAAGCTGACTTCTTTATGTTGCTTGGTATGCTTTCTCTTAATCTGTCTTACTTTATGATATGGAGTATGTTGCGTATGCGTGTGTGTATTAAAGTTATCTCTCGCAAATTGTTGTTTCTCGTTTCTCGCTCTCTATCACTCTTATTGCTATGTTGCATGTATCTTACTTTTAAAAATACAGGGTGTATAAATAAATTTTATACCAATAAAAATTTAGTTGTTACACTCCCCTCCTACTTTACCGTGCGAACATGAACGCTGATGGTTCCACATCTTGAGATATCCGCTTGATATTTTGTGCCATTGATTACCCGGGCAAAACGGACCTTGGCACCACATCTTTTAGCGCGGTGGCGCCCTTCTATTTCTAGGTGAAGTGCTTCCGGGACATATGTGGCTTCCTGCTTTCCTGGCTCGTCAATTGGCTTGTTTGCCACCAGTTCCCGGATGTTGATAGGACTACTGGCTGTGCGATCGATCGGATCCCAAGGCGACGAAAGTACTCCCAAATCTAAGTAATTTTCGTCTTCAGATGTGGGAAATATATCTACCATATCCACCGTGGCGATGTTACTGTTGATGGTACTTTCGTGGTGGTTGGTGATGAGGTCTGGTTGTCTTCGTTGTAAGTGTTGTGAATTTTGCTCTTCGTAGTCGAGGTGATGGAATAGGTGTGGTTTCTGGTGCTCAACGTAAATGCTCCAGCTGAGGTGTTGTTGTCGTTGTTGTTGATCATAGCTGTTGTTCTGGAGAAAGTATTGTTGCTGCCCGGTGTCAATGTTGTGGATGAGGTGCTGTTTTCGTTGCTCACTGCTGTTGTTCTGGAGGAAGTATTGTTGCTGCTCGCTGTCAATGTTTTGGATGAGGTCCTGTTGTTGTTGTTCTCTGCTAGTATTCTGAAGGATCCCGTTGACCCTGTTGCTGTTGTCATTGTGGGTGACCATGCTGACCTTGTTGCTGTTGATTTTGTGGGGGACCACGCTTATCTTGTTGCTCATCTTGTTTTTCTTTTGCTTGGCTACTTGGCAGGTTACTAATTTGGCCTGGACCTGCTGACTGTGTCGGCGCTGGTGGTTGACCTTGTTCTCCTGCAGTTGGTGGCGTTGGTTGTACTCCAGCCTAAGGAATAAATCAATATCTTCTGAGGTTATCGTTTGTTCTTCTGGAGTGATCATTCCTATTTGTGATTCCATGTTCTTTTGCTGCAATTTGTTCTTGTTGAGGTGGAGTGTCTGCCCTCCACACGTGATGGTTGTCCCTACGGCTGATAATAAGTCCATTCCCAGGAGTACTTCTTCTGTTACCTCTGGAAAGACAAGGAAATTCACCTCACTTTGCTCGGTGTCCAACTGCACTTTCAGGGTCAGTGTCTCGTTGACCATTCTCCGTGAGCCATCAGCCAAAATAACGTTCTCGCTGATATCTTTAGAGTTTCGTGAAGTTCTTAATTTATGTGCTAGTTTCGTACTTATAAAACTACGAGCTGCTCCCGTATCAATTACTGCTAAGGCACAAGTTGTATCCAAAGTCACGGTAGCGACAACTTGATTGTGTTCCTGTCTTAATAATTGAGTAGAAGAGGTGTTTTGCGGTGTGGCTGCGTTCCTCCTCGTTATTGGTGCAACCATGTGGCGTTTCCCTGAATATGGGAGTCTACAGCACTCAATAGTTCGTGTTCCACGGTTTCCACACTCCCAGCAAAACATAAAACTTGGATTTCTGCATGCTGCATGGTAGTGGCCATCTTGTCCGCATCGTCTGCATGCGGTTCTTGGATTTATTCTCGCTGTTGTTTCCTGTTTGATTTGCCTGTGCCGCTCCTCTAATGGACGCGGGCTTACTGCGTGAGCCTGTTCGTTGTTACTTCGTATGCTTTCGTAATCGTCTGCTAGGGAAATTAGTTCTCCTAGGTGTCGGAAGTCCTTACGTCTTATATAGAGCTGATACTCACTTCGACAGTTTCTAAATATCCTCTCCATCTGCTGTGTTGGCGTGTAGTTTGCACGACGCATCATGTTTTGCATGGCTAGCATATAGTCCTTAAAACTTTCCCGTGGTCTTTGATGACGTCCCCGGATCTCGTCTTCTAGTTTCTCGAAGTAGCGAGTAGGTAGAAAGAATGTCAGAAAATCATTCCTGAACTGCGACCAATTCTGCCAAAGCGCGTTGTTATTCCTCAGCCAGATAAGTGCTCGGTCCGTTAACAATTCGGGCAATGTTCGTGGGAGAAAATCAGCATTTATCGCATACATTTTTGTCAATTCCTCGACTCTATCTATGAAACTAAGTGGGTCCCGACTTCCGTCAAACTTTAGAGACCACTTACGAACTTTCTCGATGACAGCTGCATAGTTATCTTCACTTTGGGCTGAAGCTTTTTCCATGTTGTTTTTCGGTTGGATCTCTGGCAGTTGTGAGATTGTGTCACCCGTTGAAATCTGCATCGGTACCACTAATGGCTTTGGAGACGTTGCCTTCGTGTGTCTTCTTTCCAGCTCCTCAAGTCGTAACTCTAAGGTAGGTTCTTCAAGTTCGGAGGCGAAGTTAGCGAATCTCTTACGTAGGTCTTCTACTGTTCCTGTGTCATCGAAACCAAATCGCGTGCGTACATCGTGAGATCTTCCTTGCGCAAAGAATAGATCCAAGTTGTCTTTACCATTGTAAATTTTTTTCCTTTTTCACTTGTAAGGCTTTGGATTAATTTGTTTGATCTTTGTTTTGTCTGGATGTTTTATATTTCTGCGTCAGGTCCCTGCTCGGGCGCCACTGTAACGAAGTTCCGTTCTCCGGATTTAGAGCTGGGATATACTCGCCGGTGTCCAGCGTTCGTTGCAGAAAATTTATATGATAAAGAAACCCTTTCGCTTGTAAGATGATAATTATTTATTGACAATTCAAGATACGGCTTAATCCTAGTGTCTTATATACATTCCTATGGGTATACGTACGATGGCCTTGACTCATGGTAATAAAAGATGTCTTGGAGGCACTTTGGCGAGGTTGAAGCGTAGATTTCGGTCGCTTTTGAGGTTAATGCGTATACGCACGATGACCTTGACGTGCGGTAGTAGGTGATGTCTTGGAGTCTCTGTGGCGAAGTTGAAGCGTATACGCACGATGACCTTGACGTGCGGCAGTAAATGATGTCTTGGAGTCTCTGTGGCGAAGTTGAAGCGTAGATTATGCCCACTTTCAAGGTTAATGCACGATGACCTTGACGTGCGGTAGCAGGTGATGTCTTGGAGTCTCTGTGGCGAAGTTGAAGCGTATATTCACGATGACCTTGACGTGTGGCAGTAGGTGATGTCTTGGAGTCTCTGTGGCGAAGTTGAAGCGTAGATTATGATCTTGACGTGCGGTAGCAGGTGATGTCTTGGAGTCTCTGTGGCGAAGTTGAAGCGTAGATTATGGCCGCTTTTAAGGTTAATGCACGATGACCTTGACGAGCGATAGTAGGTGATGTATTGGAGTCTCTGTGGCGAAGTTGAAGCTACACACGATGACCTTGACGTGTGGCAGTAGGTGATGTCTTGGAGTCTCTGTGGCGAAGTTGAAGCGTAGATTACGGCCGATTTTGTACTTCAATGGGTATACGGCGGAGGCTGCTTTGATTGGCTCGAACGGTGCTTACGCTTGTCGGGAGTGCTTTTCTGGGTTTTGTGTGACCTTGTTTGAAACAATTAGCTATTCCTGCGACCTAAGAAGTGTGACTAAATGGCTATCACTGCGGCAGAAGAAGTTTGATTACGATATTGGGGAAGGAAACTTAACCACCAATACCTAATCGCGGCACCCTGTAAGTGGAAACTAAATATAACCGGGGAAGGAAACTTAACCACCGGAAATATGCCTACATAAATCGAGGAAAACTTTTCTAAATCCTGCCAAAGAAGTTTGATTACGATATTGGGGAAGGAAACTTAACCACCAATACGTAATCGCGACCCTGTGAGTGAAAACTAAATATAACCGGGGAAGGAAACTTGACCGCCGGAAATATGTCTACATAAATAATCGAAAAGAACTCTGACTCCACAAGGTTACACTCACCACTTTTGCGCTTCCGAACGTCCGATCACTTTGACTGTATTATGAACAAGAGACCGCTTCAATGCTGTGACTGGCCTTTTGTGCCTTCGCTTGTAGCTGCATGCTGTACTTTGATGTTCAAACCGGTTTTATAAGCTGACTTCTTTATGTTGCTTGGTATGCTTTCTCTTAATCTGTCTTACTTTATGATATGGAGTATGTTGCGTATGCGTGTGTGTATTAAAGTTATCTCTCGCAAATTGTTGTTTCTCGTTTCTCGCTCTCTATCACTCTTATTGCTATGTTGCATGTATCTTACTTTTAAAAATACAGGGTGTATAAATAAATTTTATACCAATAAAAATTTAGTTGTTACACTCCCCTCCTACTTTACCGTGCGAACATGAACGCTGATGGTTCCACATCTTGAGATATCCGCTTGATATTTTGTGCCATTGATTACCCGGGCAAAACGGACCTTGGCACCACATCTTTTAGCGCGGTGGCGCCCTTCTATTTCTAGGTGAAGTGCTTCCGGGACATATGTGGCTTCCTGCTTTCCTGGCTCGTCAATTGGCTTGTTTGCCACCAGTTCCCGGATGTTGATAGGACTACTGGCTGTGCGATCGATCGGATCCCAAGGCGACGAAAGTACTCCCAAATCTAAGTAATTTTCGTCTTCAGATGTGGGAAATATATCTACCATATCCACCGTGGCGATGTTACTGTTGATGGTACTTTCGTGGTGGTTGGTGATGAGGTCTGGTTGTCTTCGTTGTAAGTGTTGTGAATTTTGCTCTTCGTAGTCGAGGTGATGGAATAGGTGTGGTTTCTGGTGCTCAACGTAAATGCTCCAGCTGAGGTGTTGTTGTCGTTGTTGTTGATCATAGCTGTTGTTCTGGAGAAAGTATTGTTGCTGCCCGGTGTCAATGTTGTGGATGAGGTGCTGTTTTCGTTGCTCACTGCTGTTGTTCTGGAGGAAGTATTGTTGCTGCTCGCTGTCAATGTTTTGGATGAGGTCCTGTTGTTGTTGTTCTCTGCTAGTATTCTGAAGGATCCCGTTGACCCTGTTGCTGTTGTCATTGTGGGTGACCATGCTGACCTTGTTGCTGTTGATTTTGTGGGGGACCACGCTTATCTTGTTGCTCATCTTGTTTTTCTTTTGCTTGGCTACTTGGCAGGTTACTAATTTGGCCTGGACCTGCTGACTGTGTCGGCGCTGGTGGTTGACCTTGTTCTCCTGCAGTTGGTGGCGTTGGTTGTACTCCAGCCTAAGGAATAAATCAATATCTTCTGAGGTTATCGTTTGTTCTTCTGGAGTGATCATTCCTATTTGTGATTCCATGTTCTTTTGCTGCAATTTGTTCTTGTTGAGGTGGAGTGTCTGCCCTCCACACGTGATGGTTGTCCCTACGGCTGATAATAAGTCCATTCCCAGGAGTACTTCTTCTGTTACCTCTGGAAAGACAAGGAAATTCACCTCACTTTGCTCGGTGTCCAACTGCACTTTCAGGGTCAGTGTCTCGTTGACCATTCTCCGTGAGCCATCAGCCAAAATAACGTTCTCGCTGATATCTTTAGAGTTTCGTGAAGTTCTTAATTTATGTGCTAGTTTCGTACTTATAAAACTACGAGCTGCTCCCGTATCAATTACTGCTAAGGCACAAGTTGTATCCAAAGTCACGGTAGCGACAACTTGATTGTGTTCCTGTCTTAATAATTGAGTAGAAGAGGTGTTTTGCGGTGTGGCTGCGTTCCTCCTCGTTATTGGTGCAACCATGTGGCGTTTCCCTGAATATGGGAGTCTACAGCACTCAATAGTTCGTGTTCCACGGTTTCCACACTCCCAGCAAAACATAAAACTTGGATTTCTGCATGCTGCATGGTAGTGGCCATCTTGTCCGCATCGTCTGCATGCGGTTCTTGGATTTATTCTCGCTGTTGTTTCCTGTTTGATTTGCCTGTGCCGCTCCTCTAATGGACGCGGGCTTACTGCGTGAGCCTGTTCGTTGTTACTTCGTATGCTTTCGTAATCGTCTGCTAGGGAAATTAGTTCTCCTAGGTGTCGGAAGTCCTTACGTCTTATATAGAGCTGATACTCACTTCGACAGTTTCTAAATATCCTCTCCATCTGCTGTGTTGGCGTGTAGTTTGCACGACGCATCATGTTTTGCATGGCTAGCATATAGTCCTTAAAACTTTCCCGTGGTCTTTGATGACGTCCCCGGATCTCGTCTTCTAGTTTCTCGAAGTAGCGAGTAGGTAGAAAGAATGTCAGAAAATCATTCCTGAACTGCGACCAATTCTGCCAAAGCGCGTTGTTATTCCTCAGCCAGATAAGTGCTCGGTCCGTTAACAATTCGGGCAATGTTCGTGGGAGAAAATCAGCATTTATCGCATACATTTTTGTCAATTCCTCGACTCTATCTATGAAACTAAGTGGGTCCCGACTTCCGTCAAACTTTAGAGACCACTTACGAACTTTCTCGATGACAGCTGCATAGTTATCTTCACTTTGGGCTGAAGCTTTTTCCATGTTGTTTTTCGGTTGGATCTCTGGCAGTTGTGAGATTGTGTCACCCGTTGAAATCTGCATCGGTACCACTAATGGCTTTGGAGACGTTGCCTTCGTGTGTCTTCTTTCCAGCTCCTCAAGTCGTAACTCTAAGGTAGGTTCTTCAAGTTCGGAGGCGAAGTTAGCGAATCTCTTACGTAGGTCTTCTACTGTTCCTGTGTCATCGAAACCAAATCGCGTGCGTACATCGTGAGATCTTCCTTGCGCAAAGAATAGATCCAAGTTGTCTTTACCATTGTAAATTTTTTTCCTTTTTCACTTGTAAGGCTTTGGATTAATTTGTTTGATCTTTGTTTTGTCTGGATGTTTTATATTTCTGCGTCAGGTCCCTGCTCGGGCGCCACTGTAACGAAGTTCCGTTCTCCGGATTTAGAGCTGGGATATACTCGCCGGTGTCCAGCGTTCGTTGCAGAAAATTTATATGATAAAGAAACCCTTTCGCTTGTAAGATGATAATTATTTATTGACAATTCAAGATACGGCTTAATCCTAGTGTCTTATATACATTCCTATGGGTATACGTACGATGGCCTTGACTCATGGTAATAAAAGATGTCTTGGAGGCACTTTGGCGAGGTTGAAGCGTAGATTTCGGTCGCTTTTGAGGTTAATGCGTATACGCACGATGACCTTGACGTGCGGTAGTAGGTGATGTCTTGGAGTCTCTGTGGCGAAGTTGAAGCGTATACGCACGATGACCTTGACGTGCGGCAGTAAATGATGTCTTGGAGTCTCTGTGGCGAAGTTGAAGCGTAGATTATGCCCACTTTCAAGGTTAATGCACGATGACCTTGACGTGCGGTAGCAGGTGATGTCTTGGAGTCTCTGTGGCGAAGTTGAAGCGTATACACACGATGACCTTGACGTGTGGCAGTAGGTGATGTCTTGGAGTCTCTGTGGCGAAGTTGAAGCGTAGATTATGATCTTGACGTGCGGTAGCAGGTGATGTCTTGGAGTCTCTGTGGCGAAGTTGAAGCGTAGATTATGGCCGCTTTTAAGGTTAATGCACGATGACCTTGACGAGCGATAGTAGGTGATGTATTGGAGTCTCTGTGGCGAAGTTGAAGCTACACACGATGACCTTGACGTGTGGCAGTAGGTGATGTCTTGGAGTCTCTGTGGCGAAGTTGAAGCGTAGATTACGGCCGATTTTGTACTTCAATGGGTATACGGCGGAGGCTGCTTTGATTGGCTCGAACGGTGCTTACGCTTGTCGGGAGTGCTTTTCTGGGTTTTGTGTGACCTTGTTTGAAACAATTAGCTATTCCTGCGACCTAAGAAGTGTGACTAAATGGCTATCACTGCGGCAGAAGAAGTTTGATTACGATATTGGGGAAGGAAACTTAACCACCAATACGTAATCACGGCACCCTGTGAGTGGAAACAAAATATTAACCGGGGAAGGAAACTTAACCACCGGAAATATGTCTACATAAATCGAGCAAGAAACTATTCTAAATCCTGACTAAGAATTTTGATTACGATATTGGGGAAGGAAACTTAACCACCAATACCTAATCGCGGCACCCTGTAAGTGGAAACTAAATATAACCGGGGAAGGAAACTTAACCACCGGAAATATGCCTACATAAATCGAGGAAAACTTTTCTAAATCCTGCCAAAGAAGTTTGATTACGATATTGGGGAAGGAAACTTAACCACCAATACGTAATCGCGACCCTGTGAGTGAAAACTAAATATAACCGGGGAAGGAAACTTGACCGCCGGAAATATGTCTACATAAATAATCGAAAAGAACTCTGACTCCACAAGGTTACACTCACCACTTTTGCGCTTCCGAACGTCCGATCACTTTGACTGTATTATGAACAAGAGACCGCTTCAATGCTGTGACTGGCCTTTTGTGCCTTCGCTTGTAGCTGCATGCTGTACTTTGATGTTCAAACCGGTTTTATAAGCTGACTTCTTTATGTTGCTTGGTATGCTTTCTCTTAATCTGTCTTACTTTATGATATGGAGTATGTTGCGTATGCGTGTGTGTATTAAAGTTATCTCTCGCAAATTGTTGTTTCTCGTTTCTCGCTCTCTATCACTCTTATTGCTATGTTGCATGTATCTTACTTTTAAAAATACAGGGTGTATAACTAAATTTTATACCAATAAAAATTTAGTTGTTACAATACCTTAAAATATACACATTCTAGAGTATCTTTAGTTTCTTTTTTTTATTAACAAAAAATTAATATTAAGGTAAATACAGCATTTTTTGTAGAGCAAATGCGGTGACCAAGATTGCTCCTCCTAAATTCAACTGAAACAAAAAAATGAAATATATTATTAAACTAGATACTTAAAACTCGTACTTGTCATAGCCGATTTTGAAAATATTGATTTTTCACAAAATGGCGGACTTCCGAATATAAATTAACGATTTTCGACCAAAAATTCGTTATTATTTTGCCTATAAAAAATGAACGAAGTTACGAAAAAAAACTTCCTATGACAAGTACGAGATTATTATGAATAAAATAAGACTGCAAAAAAATCAAAACGATCGGTAAACTGAGCTTCGAGAAATCTTGGTCACCGACTTTGAAAACATGGTTTCGAGAATAACGCGTTTGAAAAGAAGGGCCAGCACTGCGCGCTCTAGAAGGCGGTTCACTCACTAGGCTATAACTTTGTTATGTTTTGAGATATCCAATTGAAATTCTCACCACACATTCTTGAGACTTAAAGCTTTAAGGAAATGCAAAAGAAAAAGTTCTGGGTATATTTCCCCCTTTAATATGTATTGCGGATAGAAGTAATGTTATTCGTCACGAGCAGTTGTCCCTAGCTGGAATTCCTGATCCTATGCTTTTTATAGCATATAATATTGAATTTAATCAGTCTACTAGTAATTCAAATTTATTTTTCCAGGATTTTAAAAATATAAATATTGAATGCTTAAACTGTAAAGAAAATAAAATAGTGGTCTTAAGCTGGTATTTTAAATTAAAATTTTAGACAGGGTGTTGCTAAGGAATATTTGAAGAATCCAAATTGAGAAAAATACCATCGGTACCAATTCTGATACTCGAGATAGAAAATCTTATATTCATTTTTTGAAAAAGTTAAAAAATTGCATTCAAGTATACATTTCTCAAAAATAGGAAAATGCATATGCAAAAATTATGCTAGTTATTAATTCGGCAACTTTAAGAAATACGTTAACAGTATAATCAATAACACCAAAATTTAGACTATTGGATAACAATCAAAAGTTCTGTGCTATCTCGATTACAACTTTTGCTTCGAATATCCTTCACACAGGACAGGTGTTTAGCAATATATTGTTTGTTAAAGCCTATACTTACTTTTGCTTTAAGACATTCGTAGATTTTTTATTAAAGTCCTTAAATTTTTTTTGGGTGATCTTGACAACCCAATGCAACTTTTAAGACTTTTGCAACTCTTAGAATACAATCTAAATTTTTCGATACGCTCTAATGGTCAGTAATGAATAGTTTAAACCTTAACACTTTGAAAACAAAAGCTATAACTATCTCCAACTTCAAGTACAATCTTGAAAGCTTATCACCTTTAATATTATCAGGGTCCACAATTAAGTTCAATGATTGTATATCTAACATAGGATTCGAATTGAATTCAAATTTAAATTATAAACATCATATAAATCGAGTTATTGTAAAAATATATCCTAATATATTAGGACAATATATGTCCTAAGGAAACTTAGGCATTCTTTAGCATATATTACACAGAAAACAAAAATTAAATTGGTAAGGACTCTTATATTACCGCAGATCTGTTTAAGTGAATTAGTTTTTGGAAATATGGATGTCGCGTCGAAGCAAAAGCTGCAATTAGCATTGAATAATGCAGCTCGTTACATATTCTCTGTCAGAAAATATGTTCACATGTCAACATACGCAATACAGATACGTGATTGTAACATGACTACGTTGCTTAACTACAGAAACCTTTTATTTCTACATAAATAAATTTATACGCGTTCTCCATATTAACACATGGTACAATAAGTCCCTAGACTAACTACTAGGTGGCACCTCTTACGAAATATCGATATAATATTTCGATAGTTCCAACCTTCAAACAATACGTGTAAAAATTGCATGACGATCTAACGTTTAGTTCAGAAGTTGCAGTGATTTAAGTGACACTACTGTTGATATTTTCAAAATAATGGATTCAAAGCAATTCCGTGCTTTTTTAGCACTTTATCACAAGTTTATCAGCAATTTATCACTGTTTTTTTATGGAACCCATCCGGTGTTTGTTTACACAGCTGCAGATCAATTCATTGCAGATTTTGTCTTCACTTCCAGAAGTATGTCACAACTACTGGAAGCTTTTCGTAAGATAGATTAGTGCTGATCTTGCACTAATCTGTCTTCCAGTTCGAAAACCTTCTGAGTTCTTAGATATTTGAGTATATGCATTCAGAATTGTAAAACTAGTTATAAGATATACTTATGCTCGGAAACATGAAGAATAAGAACTGAATTAAAATAAAATCAATATTATTTATTTAAAAAACTTGCAAGAATATTGCTGGCGACGAGGATGGGATGCAAACTAAAAAACTGTCATCCTTACTATTAAATCAAATAAGAATATTAAAGTGAAGTCTAATAATTTAAAAGAAAATGTGCATTAAAAGAACATAAGAATATTTAAGTGAAATATAATAAATAACTTAAAAAAAAAGATACAGTAGTTTCGACTATGGCGTAACACAAGACGTAGAATTATTCAATTCGCTTTTGATGACATCTTTTTTAAAAAATATTTATTCCATACACCTGAGCATATGACCTTTAAAAGAGTGCCGGAGAGGGTTAATATGTATGACCGACCCCCATTACTTTTGAAAAAGGGACATTTTTTCCTTCGACACCTGTTCCCTCCGACCACTCCTTAGGGGGGCTCCCATACAAATATTATGGTTTTTGTATATTTATTCCATACACCTGAGCATATGACCTTTAAGAGAGTGCCGGAGAGGGTTAATATGTATGACCGATCCCATTACTTTTGCAAAAGGAACATTTTTGCCTTTGACACCTATTCCCTCCCACCACTCCTTAGGGGGGCTCCCATACAAATTTTATGGTTTTGTCGATAAAACCGGAAACTGTCGATAAATAGGTAGCAAGTTTAAGCTAACAAAAACATGAAATGTTGCCTTTATATTTCATATAATTGTGTTAAATTTATATAAGTTAGAGAGTTCTAACATGAATTTTTGTCGCATTGAGGATCAAGCAGACCAACAAGTGCTAACATCAACATTGTACGATCAGTACTTTAGGGCCACCAAAGGCTCAAAAAGTGATAAAAATACCGACACCTGATCACTATCAACCACCCTACTTACCTCCGAGAATGACGTATTCTACGTCAAAAATCTTGCACGAAAAACAAAATAATAATATTAAAGTGAAGTTTAACAAATTAAACGAAAACTTGCACGAAAAGAAAGATAAGCATATTCACGCGAAGTTTATACAAATTAAATGAAGAACATTTGTATAGTGACTAATTAAGTTATTGGTAAAACAAAAAAATGAAATAACAAAAACTTTGAAGAACAAAGATGGCTCTGACATTAGCGGAAAGCTTGAATGAAGCGAGAAGGTTGCCATTCTTCAATGGAACAGACGAATACTGAGGCAACCATCTGAGGAACGTAAGGACTATCGTTGACTATCGTTGACACCTGCTGATCACCAGATAACTCTGCAAAATGTGTTGAGCAATTGTCTTCAGGGCAAGGCGTTAAAAATAATTGAATCATTAATTAAACCTACATGGGAACAAATAGTAGTTAGACTTAAGGAATAATTTGGAATAAAAAGATCTTTTTTAATTTAAGAAATGATGCATTAAACGTTGATGCAAGAAATTTTGAAGAATTGCATCACAAACTTAGGAAAATTCTAAGCGACATTAACAGGAAGTATTGCTTACAGCCAAATTTTCTAATAATATTCGAAATATATGTAAATTTCCTGCCAATTCACATTAAGTCATTATTATTACAAAATTAAATATGTTCAATAAATAAAGCCTATTCATACTTTTTAGAAAATAATATAATTAAAGATATTGCTTTGAAAAAATTGAATAAAAAGAAAATTTACGATTTAGCGCAAAACAAAATTCCCCACAATAACTATTACTTCAATAGTAATCAAAAACCGAATTTTAGAAACCAAACGCCAACTTACAAGAACAGACCACAACCTATCAAAACAAACTACAAAATTTCGGAAGGCAGAATTTTAGGAATCAAAATCCAACCTATCAAAACAAACCACCAAATTTTGGAAAGCAGAATTTTAGAAATCAAACACAGGGATATCAAAACAATTACCCAAATATACCAACCAGAATCTATGGAGGTGGACACAGTTCAAATCCAAAATTTTGGGTAACCGTGGCCGAATGTAGATTACCAATAATATTACTAACAATTGGAAAAATTAAGGTCAGGTGCTTAATTGACACCGGATCTGCCATTAGTTTAGGAGAATATAGAGTCTTTAATCAGTTCAAAACAGTTCGTGCTTTAAGGAAATTAATTAAAATAAATACTATGGCTGGTTATGCTTCAATTTCGCATGAATCTATTGTACCAATTTTGAGCGAGTTCAATGACAATAAAAAACCATGTCAATTAAATTAACCGATTTTCGTAATAAACCGTTCGATTGTATATTAGGGAATAGCATTTTGACACCAATAGGGGCAATAATTGACTTATTAAATAACAAACTGATTGTAAATGGCAATGAAATAACAATCTGTAAGGAAAATGAGGCTCCTTATAGATATGAAGAAATAAATTACTTAGAGAGAGACGAATTCGATATAAATAAGGTAATAAATAAGGACCTAAACAACGAGGACAAAGTATAACTTGTAAAATTTTTAAATAAGAATAGAAAGACATTTTTTGAAGGGGGTCAAGATTTGACTGCAATCGATTGTATACGCCACAAAATAGTAACTACTCCGGATCAACCGATATATTCAAAGAACTACCGTTATCCTCAAGTTCACGAAAAAGAAATTGAGCGGCAAACAGGGAATATGTCTCAACAAGGAATTATCAGACCAAATCAATCTCCATATAGTTCACCCTTGCGGGTAGTACCGAAAAAATCAGATGGTTTCGAAAAGAAATGGCGGATTGTAATAGATTATCGGAATTTAAATAAAGTCGCAATAGATGACAAATTTGCTATGCTTAATATTAAGTTCTTATTTGATAAACTAGGTCGTGCCAATTACTTCTCTACCTTAGATTTAGCTAAGGGTTTTCATCAAATCCTAATAGATGAGAACGACATAGAAAAAACAGCATTTTCGACTCCGATGGGTAACTTTGAGTACATTCGAATGCCTTTCGGTCTTAAAAATGCTCCCGCTACTTTTTAGCGGATGATCAATCATGTTTTGCGAGATTTTGTAAATAAATATTGCATAATATACAGTTCCGTGCACACAATTAAGAACGATTGCTTTGTTTCTTTTTTTATTAACTTTTTGTATAATACAAGTAAAAAATTCAAGCAAATCCTTACCCATTCGAATGCTGAAGAATCCCTTATTATTTGCTTTGTAAAATCTTTATCGGTAGCTTACCTGTTAAAAAGTAGGGCATTTTTTTACGATATCAGAAAGGAATTAAACGTGCACATAATTAAGAACGATATACAAGAACTTGATTTTTTGTTATACAATATTTTATTTAGTTAATATATGGTCGGATATCCATTACTTTTAAGAACCGCTGCACATCGCCGAGGCATTGAGCCCACTAGATCTTCACATACTCGCTTGGGAATGCTTGTCCAGGCCTTTTGTACTTCAGTATAAAGTTGTGTGAAATTTGATATTTTTAGAGCACCAACTCTGTCCTTCAACACTTGCCAGAGGTTCTCAATCGGAGTGAGATCCGGACTACACGATGGCCAATCCAATACTGTTACCTTATTGTCTGTAAACCACTTCTTCGTATGACCAGCAGTATGTTTTGGGTCATTATCTTGTTGTAGTATCCAACACGAGGGTAAGTTTTCATCTGCATATGGTATCAAATTGTTCTGCAAGATGTCTGTGTATTGGAACTTGTACATACGACCCACAATTTTTGCTAGTGGACCAACGCCGCGCCATGACATACCGCCCCATACCATTATGTTACCTCCGCCGTGCTTAAGTGTTGGGAGTGTGTACCTTGGGCTAAACTCAGTTTGTACCGGGCGTCTAACATATGATCTGCTATCTGACCAGACTCAATTAATCTTCGTTTCATCAGAAAATAATACTTTTTTCCACTCTTGAACAGTCCAGTGCCCATATTTTTTAGCAAAATTAATTCCTTTTTTACGATTCTGCTTGGACATTAAAGGAGTCTTCCTGCAAACACGGAAAGTCCAGACGCATTTTCACCAAAAACAGCTACTAAAAATCTGTTTAGCTGATTTGTGCGGAAAGTTTTTTGACTCACGAACAATCAGTTTATCCTCCATTTTAGTCGTTTTACGTTGTTTACGCTTTCGGAGCACATTTGGAGTTGAATATGTTTGAAAATGTCGAATAGCATTAAAAACCATCGTTTTTGAACATTTTATAATATTGGCGATTTCACTATACAACTTTTTTTTCATTAAACAGTTTTACAATCAACTCGCGAGTCACAGGGTCACATGACTTCTTTTTTCCCAAATTTGTTATCTTATTTTTAACTTTTATTGAAATCAATTGAATGTTTACAATATTTTAATAGCCGTGCAGTAACTGAATCAACTGAAATGACCTTATCAACTGAATATACTGATCGTTCTTAATTATGTGCACGCTTCAAATTAGCAATATGTCAGCAAAAAAATCTCTTGAGAATTTGTTTGTGCATTAGACAACAACAAAATAATATTTCCTCAAACTTCGTCTCTTGGATACATTGTGGTAAGAGTAAGAGTTAGGTTTAGTTTAAATTAAATTGCAATTCAGGTCAAAAATGAATACGATGAAATCGTTCTTAATTATGTGCACGGAACTGTAAAGGGTGTTTTTTTTAGAGGTATAGAACTTCGAATTGAAATAAAACACAAGAAAATCGTTTTAATGTCCATCAATTTGGCTTTATTGGAAGTATAATTTTATGACATTAATGTTTAAATATGATTTCGGGCATGTGGCCGCCGCGGCTGGCTCGAATAAAGCCAATTCTACAGGTCCAATTTTCAACCACTTTTTCGAGCATATGGGGCCGTATGTCGGCAATAACGCCACGAATGTTGGCCTCCAAGTCCCCTAACGTTTCTGGTTTGTTGGCGTAGACGAGCGACTTCACATATCCCCAAAGAAAATAATCCAATGGTGTCAAATCACACCATCTTGGTGGCCAATTGACAGGTTCATTCCGCGAAATTATGCGCTCATCGAATGTTTCCTTCAATAAATCGATTGTGACGTGCGCTGTGTGGCATGTAGCGCCGTCTTGTTGGAACCACAACTCATCCACATTCATCCCATCCAATTCGGGAACAAAATAGTCGGTTATCATGGCTCTATACCGGTCTCCATTAACGGTAACTGACTCTCCAGCATTATTTCGGAAGAAGTATGACCCAATGACTCCACCAGCCCATAGAGCATACCAAACAGTCAGTTTTGGTGGATGTAATGGCGTCTCAAGGATCTCATGTGGATTCTCTTCACTCCAAATGCGGCAATTTTGCTTGTTGACGTAGCCATTCAACCAAAAATGAGCCTCATCACTGAACAAAATTTTGCGATGAAAATCAGCATCGAGATCAATCTCATTTTCGGCCCATACACCAAAATCACGACGCATTGCATGATCTCGCGGCTTTAATTCTTGCACAAGCTGGATCTTGTAAGGTCGCAAGCCAAGATCTTTGCGCAAAATCGTCCATAAAGTTGATGGACAAAGCTCCAATTGCTGTGCACGGTGGCGAATCGATTCATTCGGGTCCTCTTCAACATTTTGCTCTACAGCGGCAATTGTTTCTTCGGTGCGCACTGTTTGACGTCCCTGCGGATGCGTATTATCACATAGAGTAAACGTAGTGCGAAAACGACCCATGGTTAACCGAATTAATTGCTCTGATGGACGATTATGTCGACCATAAAATGGATGGAGCTTGCGGTAAACTTCGCGAACTGAACCATTATTTTCGAAATAAATTTGCACGATTTGCAAGCGTTGTTCTTGTGTCAACCTGTTCATGATGAAATGGAAAACCAAACTGAACATAAATGACATTAGAGTTGCCAGATTTGACCACAAAATGCCAGTTTTATCTCTATTCGAAAAACAAACCCCTAAAAAAAACACCCTTTATATGGATGACATATTAGTTTTTTCCACGTCCATAAGCGAACACTTTGAAATATTAACTAAAATATTTCAAAAACTTAATGAATTTAATTTGAAAATTCAGATGACTAAATGCCAGTTTTTATCAGAACAAACAGAGTTTTTGGGTCACATAGTGACTTGCGACGGCATAAAGCCCAATCTATCCAAAATAACGGCCATAAGATCACGTAGGACTGTAAAAGAAATTAAATCTTTTCTAGGTCTAACCGTATATTACCGAAAATTTATTAAAAACTATTCCATGATTGCATCTCCAATTATTAAATACTAGCGATACCCGGCGCGCGTTGCTGCACCCGGTAAGTATATTGGAAATAATAAGTAAATTCAAAACTTTTGTTAGTCCCTTAGTCTGACACCACGCTCATGTTCCACTGCCCGTTACAGTTTCCCAGTAGCTGAACATCACTCCCAGGTGACAACTCCATTATGAGTTTCAATATCCTGTGATCTTAGCTTCCATAGCTATTCTGTATAGAGAATCGGGCCACACTCCCTTTTCCAATGCACATACCAGTTTTCCAGTAAAAAGACTTTGGCAATTAGTAACTCCATGCTGAGTTTTATTGTCATGCGACGTTTAGTTCCAAAGCTATTCAATATCAAAATTTGACTTGTGTGGTCGAAGCCATAACCCCTTTTCCTATACCCGTTCTGGTTATCTTGTTTATTTATAAAAAACTTATTGAATCACACAATGTCAATTCTATAAAGTAAAAATTCAACCGTTCCTTTTGTTCATTTAAAAATTACTGGAAAACCACCGTCAAAGCATGTGTAGAAAAGTTGCATGCAGCGAAACAAATAAACATACGTACATACAAACATATGTACTTACAAACATACATACATACATACATACATACATCAACTCGGATTGAATCTCATTCTCATCAAAAAAATCCTCAACATGCTAAAGGTGGTCAGTGAATCCCCTTTTAACAAAACTGTGTTAGATTAATTCTCCACATCAAAACTACTTTGAACATATTAGAATGTGCTTCGATCCAATTAGCTTTAAGCGCAGCAAAGTATGTATGTATATGTATTTGTTTGTTTGTTTTGTTGTTTTGTGCTTGCTGAGAACAAAAAGAGTATAGTAGAGAGAAACATGCAGTTTATTGAGGCTCTCGCAGCACAAACGCATGAAAAGCTAACGATCAAGCAATGCATGGCACTGTGGATGATTTTTTTAAAAAACATAACACTTTAATTAAAGATACTTATTATTGAAATTTCGAAAAGAAAATAACCAATGAACCTTTTGCAGCACAAATGTGATATTTTAAAACTTATTTCAAAAAAATCGGACCAGAACTTTTGGAATTTTGCGGACACAAAAAATGTTCACTTTCATTTTATATAATAGTATAGAAGTATAGATATAGATATAGATGAGGGGTGCCCAAAACTTTCTTATGGAAGTGCAAAAACTAATACATATAAAATCCTACAAACTTACGTACACGAAAGCATACTACGTTAGACAACAACAAAATATACGTAGAAGAATGTACCAACAAAGCATGTACCAACAAAGTGTTGTTGCTTGCACTTCGGTATAAGCAACGAAAAAAGATCAAAAACAAAAAAGGAAAATTTGTTTGTGTATTTTGTATTGCTTAGTGCGGAGTGCGGAAAGCTGTGTGTGTATATTAGAATACACAGCCTATGCCTAAGTGCTTTTACAAAAACAAATGTGCACCAAGTGCATAGGGCTTGGGCACCTCTGATATAGATATAGATATAGATATAGATATAGATATAGATAGATATATATATAGAAGTATAGATATAGATTTAAAGAAAGACGCTAACTTGAAACAAATTGGAACAGACAACGAATTTGCAAAAGCATTTGAAAAATTGAAATTACTTACAACAACATATCCAATTTTAGCCTTTCCAAAGTTTGATAAAACATTTGTTCTCACTACCGATGCAAGCAATATAGCAATAGGAGCCGTCCTAAGTCACGAAGGCAAATCGGTATGTTAAGCGAGCCGGACTTTGTACGATAACGAAAAAAAGTACTCCAATAGAGAAGGAGTTGCTGGCTATTGTATGGGCAGTGAAGTATTTTAGAGTGTATCTATACGGTCGAAAGTTTTTGGTCCGAACGGATCACCAACCTCTCAAGTGGCTTTACACGTTAAAAGAACCAAATCAACGAGTTCGAGGTTGATTATGTCAGAGGCAAGGATAATAAAGATGCCGATCTCTTGAATAGAATTAAATATCCGAGGGTCATATAACCGAAGCAGATTTTGATTTAAAATCTATTTTTCATCTTTCAAGTGAAGAAGTCAATACCGATACCGAGAGCGGAGTTGACGACGTAGTTTCCTCAACTGGAGCGACCATTCACTCATGTCAAGAAAATTGTAATGATCATTTCCCTATAAGTGAGGGAATCGTAAATAAATACAGAACACAAATTAGAATTTTCAAGTCGAAAAACCTGGATATAGAGTTTTATTTCCGCAAGTATAAGGTAATTTACATAGAAGAAGCTGATCTAAATAGAGAAAATTACTTAAATTATTTCTTTAAGATTCACCTGAGAAAAGGAAAAATTGGTATTTACTCGAATCTAGAAGATCATAAATATATCGTTATTCAACAAAAATTAAATTTATTCAGTAATGACTCAAAAATTAAATTTATAAAATGTTCAAAATTAGCTGTCGACAAACGAAGAACAAGTGAAAGAAAGAATATACCGAAAGAAAAAAAAATTCATAACGATAATAACCATCGAGGAGTCATAGAAAATTTCGAGGAACTTAAAAATTACTATTTCTGTCCAAATCTGATTAAATTTATTAATAAATGCATCAAAAGTTGTACCACCTGTGCCGAAAATAAATATGACAGGAAACCACTAAAAAAATGATTCAATATAACAGAAACCCCAAAGAAACCAAATATGATCGTTCACCTAGACATATTTCAAGTTCAAACAACTTAATTTTTAACCACGATAGATCGATTTACAAAATTATCTAGCGTTCACAAATTGACGATAAAAATATCGTTACCATAAAACAAAAACTTGAAGAAAGAATATATTATTTAGGGAAACCAAATATTAATATTGTGGCGTCCGTGGCGTAGTTGGTTAAAGTGCGTTATGTCAACGCCGCTATGTCAACGAACTTTGTAGACCCAGGTTCGAACCCCAGCAGCGACAGAAAATTATTTGAATTAAAATAATTTTTCTGTACGGCCGCCACCTCTCTGCAGACAATGGCAAACTTCAGAGAGTAATCAAAATGTAATGTTAAGCTTCTTGAGAACGAGAACATTCCGTTCATCACCGTTCGGAGTCGGCGTTAAGCATGTAGGTCCCTTTCTCGGTCAATTGTGTACAAACTTAATAACACGCACAACACAATTGATTATAAGAAGCTAGGTCAAAGTCCTTTCAAGGGCTGAAATGGCCAGTTATTTATTTTTTTTTTTTTTTTAGAAATATTAATCATGGACAACGAACTCAATAATATCTTAATAAAACTCTTTTGCAGAGAAAAAGGCATTGCGCCACATTTTACCACTCCTAATTCCCA
Organism: Pherbina coryleti; assembly: GCA_943735915.1. Taxonomy (NCBI): domain Eukaryota; kingdom Metazoa; phylum Arthropoda; class Insecta; order Diptera; family Sciomyzidae; genus Pherbina; species Pherbina coryleti. Next base: position 78,860,244 of record OX030948.1, read on the forward strand.
CACGGGAAACTCCGATGTCGAAAGATTTCATTCGACCTTATTGGAACGCCTAAGGATTTTAAAGCATGGTGATGAAAGTATGAACATTATCGAAATAGTTATAAAAGCTGTAGGTTATTATAATAACTCCATTCATTCTACTATAGGAATCAAGCCTATGGATTTTATTAACCACGAAGGTATAAATCTAAATAAAATAGCTGAAAATACGCGAATTAAGAAAAATAAGGTAATCAATAGGATAAATTCAAAACGGGAAGCCGTCCCAGATTTTAATAAGATTTTAATAACCGTGATATCTATATTAAAAATCCGAAAGCCATAAGGCAGAAAACTGCAAAAACATACAATAAATTAAGTCATAGCTACCCAAACAAAATCGACATAACACAAATAAAGAGAGCACTTACACATATTTTATCAGTTAACAATATTTAAAATGCTTATAATAGAAATGCCAGCACTGGTGCAAGGAGTCTTACGGGTCCAACAAATACAAGACAATAGTGGATTTGTAGGAATAAAAATAGCAGAACAACAATTAATAACTGAAACGAATTTAATATTACATATTATTGACACAAAAGATATAATCAACCTTTTAAACGATATGGTGCAGGACTTTCAACCTTTACATTCCGATCACAAAGTATTACTCCTTTCACAAATCAATTTATTAAAAAGTAAAACAAAACTATTATGCCTAAACGTAGGGAAAAGCGTGGCCTTGTTAATGTCATAAGTCAAGCATGTAATTTTCTATTTGGTACCATGGACGACAAAGATAGAACTCATATTGAAACTCATTTAAATACGGTTGATTCTAATTTACATAATTCTACTAGCTGACCCGGCAAACGTTGTTTTGCCCAAACTTAATATTCGATGTTTCTACTTTGCAATAGATGACGGTGTAGTTTTGAAAGACAAACACAATCACTAAATTTTAGTCTATTATGACCAAAACCGATTGAAATATAGCATTTTCATATATTTGTGGGTGGTAAAACATATTTTTAGTACAGTTTCCGACAGCAAGCAAACAAAATAAAGTATTGATTTCCTATATAAGATTGACTTATATAGAGTTTTTATTGATTTCTAGGGGGTAAAGGGGGGGTGCGGTAACCCAGTTTTAGTACAGTTGCCGACAGTGAGCATAAAAACTAAACTCCAAAATTGTAGCCTAATACGTCGAAACCATCGGAAATATAGCATTTTTATTGATTTGTGGGCGGTAAAATGAGGTGTGGCAACCCATTTTTAGTACAGTTGCCGACAGTGAGCATACAAACTAAATTACCAAATTTTAGTCTAGTATCACCAAAACCTTCCGATATATAGAATTTTTATTAATTTGTGGGAGGTGAAAGGGGGTGTGGCAAAATATTTTTAGTACAGTTTCCGACAGCAATCAAACAAAATTAATTACCAAATTTAAGTATAATACCCCCAAAATCTTCCGATATATAGAATATTTATTGATTTGTGGGCGGTAAATGGGAGGTGTGGCAACCCAGTTTTAGTAAAGTTTCCGACAGTGAGCATACAAACTAAATTACCAAATTGTAGTCTAATACGACCAAAACCGTCGGAAATATAGCATTTTTATTGATTTGTGGGCGGTAAAAGAGGGTGTGGCGAATTTTTTCTACATAGTGTCCTTCCTTGGGCCAATACGAATTCATCAAGCTTAAAATTGTAAAAATTGAACGACCCCTTCTTGAGTTATGCGCGTACACACGGACGTCAGTCATTTTTATATAATTCTATAACCGCGTTTAATCAACAAATTAAAATTAACAAACATTTTAATCAAACCTTTATGAACCTTAGAGATACCTTATATAAGGACCGTTATCAAATGTTAAATCATTAAAATCAGACAGATTGGACAATTTGAAATCTGATTTTACAAAATTCATATCATGAACAGTTATTTAAAATAAGTATTTTGACAAATTAAATCGAACCAATTCAAGATAGTGTCACTACTGCACAAAACGGAATTATAATGGGTGTTTTTTTTAGGGGTTTGTTTTTCGAATAGAGATAAAACTGGCATTTTGTGGTCAAATCTGGCAACTCTAATGTCATTTATGTTCAGTTTGGTTTTCCATTTCATCATGAACAGGTTGACAAAAGAACAACGCTTGCAAATCGTGCAAATTTATTTCGAAAATAATGGTTCAGTTCGCGAAGTTTACCGCAAGCTCCGTCCATTTTATGGTCGACATAATCGTCCATCAGAGCAATTAATTCGGTTAACCATGGGTCGTTTTCGCACTACGTTTACTCTATGTGATAATACGCATCCGCAGAGACGTCAAACAGTGCGCACCGAAGAAACAATTGCCGCTGTAGAGCAAAATGTTGAAAAGGACCCGAATTAATCGATTCGCCACCGTGCACAGCAATTGGAGCTTTGTCCATCAACTTTATGGAAGATTTTGCGCAAAGATCTTGGCTTGCGACCTTACAAGATCCAGCTTGTGCAAGAATTAAAGCCGCGAGATCATGCACTGCGTCGTGATTTTGGTGTATGGGCCGAAAATGAGATTGATCTCGATGCTGATTTTCATCGCAAAATTTTGTTCAGTGATGAGGCTCATTTTTGGTTGAATGGCTACGTCAACAAGCAAAATTGCCGCATTTGGAGTGAAGAGAATCCACATGAGATCCTTGAGACGCCATTACATCCACAAAAACTGACTGTTTGGTGTGCTCTATGGGCTGGTGGAGTCATTGGGCCATACTTCTTCCGAAATAATGCTGGAGAGTCAGTTACCGTTAATGGAGACCGGTATAGACCCATGATAACCGACTATTTGGTTCCCGAATTGGATGGCATGAATGTGGATGAGTTGTGGTTCCAACAAGACGGCGCTACATGCCACACAGCGCACGTCACAATCGATTTATTGAAGGAAACATTCGATGAGCGCATAATTTCGCGGAATGAACCTGTCAATTGGCCACCAAGATGGTGTGATTTGACACCATTGGATTATTTTCTTTGGGGATATGTGAAGTCGCTCGTCTACGGCAACAAACCAGAAACGTTAAGGGACTTGGAGGCCAACATTCGTGGCGTTATTGCCGACATACGGCCCCATATGCTCGAAAAAGTGGTTGAAAATTGGACCTGTAGAATTGGCTTTATTCGAGCCAGCCGCGGCGGCCATATGCCCGAAATCATATTTAAACATTAATGGCATAAAATTATCCTTCCAATAAAGCCAAATTGATGGACATTAAAACGATTTTCTTGTGTTTTATTTCAATTCGAAGTTCTATACCTCTAAAAAAAACACCCTGTACATCCGGGTATACTAACCAAAGACGAAATTGACAGTTACCAAATAGATCTAAATAAAGTAAAATTATAAGAGTAGGTGTAATTGAATATAAAAACAACCTGCTAGTTTTTGTAATTAAGGTTCCAAAAACGTTTAAAACGATTCCGTTAAAAGCGCTCATACCACTTCCAAACCATGAATTCAAAGAAATTGACACAACTAACAACTATTGAAAAAATATTTGAATTTGAAAATCAAATGTATTCTTTCAAAGAAAATAAAGTATTAAATGAATTAAAATTATCAAAACATTGAAGTATCACATATTCTGAAACATCATATACTCTGAAACATCGGAATCTGCAAATGTGGTTGAAGCTTTAATTCAAGCTTCACCCGTGGCAATATCGATGACAATGTAACATTTTGTTAACATCAAGCTGAAACTCTTCAAGTCTCAGCTTGATAGTATTTTAAATAAACACACACCCATCCGATGTTTGTTTACACAGCTGCAGATCAGAGATCGGCAATGAATGTTTCGCATTTACTTTATCATGTTGTGCAGTGGTAGCTATTGCTTGCTGCATTATTGTGCAGTGCCTTTGAAAATACATTGCCTTTTTAACGACACTGGTGCTTCGTGAAATGTCTCACTGCTTCGTGTTTATTTCGTTGAGTTCAATGCCAATTCGAGCTCACTGCTGTTTAAGCCTTTGTGTGTTTTTCATCAATTCAGTACGTAATACCAAAGAATATACAATATATAGAATGCGCATCTTGGAACAAAACGCAAACATTTTTCTTTCTTACTCATTGGTGCGGGGGGTAGGAACAAGACGATGATACGATGTGAGCAGCATCAAGCAACATCGAACATTTTGAGCGAACCAACCAACGGTTGCAACAGGAATGGTGTTGTTTGACAAACCACACAATATTTTTGTGAGCTCGATCATGTTGTTAGTGTGATCGGCATTCGAAGCTTTGCTGTCCTTTTTGGAATTTTTTTATTATATGAATTGCAAATGCGACAAGTCTTTATGATGTCAAGAAATATAATAAAGAAAAACAATCTGAACTCTGGTATTAAATGCTGTGTGCAGACTTGCAAAAAATCAAAAAGAAATTTCCCTAATATTAAGTAATTCAAATTTCCTTCCCATGATTTAGCAATAGGTCAAATATGGCGAGAAAAATGCAATATCTCAGATTTGGACAACAGTTCAAATTTGTACTTTGCGACAGCCATTTTTTTAGCTCATATATATGAAATAAAAACAAATCTGGTGCTATTCCAACACTTAATTTAAATGAAGTGATAGAAGAGAACTCGGAAGAAGTTTTTTCTTACTTCGAATCTCCATCTAAAAGGCGAAAGTTTAGCGACGCTATTGAAGGATACTGCAGTTATTGCGAAAGAAGTTAAATTAACTGATTTTTATAAGAAACTAGCTTTCCCCGGCGCGCGTTGCTGCACCCTGCAACTATATGGGAACATAATAGGTGTATTCAAAACTTTTCGTAGACTCATAGTTTGACACCACTGTTATTTTCCACTGCCCGTTACAGTTTCCCAGTAGCAGGAGATCACCAAATAGTAACTCCATTTTGAGTTTGTATGTAAGTATTGCTACTTTTACTTTCAAAGCTATTCGATAATACAAATTTTAACTGTATGGGCGGAGTCACACCCACTTATATAATGCTCATCCCAGTTTTCTAGTAGATGGACATTACCCTGTTTTAGTACAGTTGCCGAAAGTAAGCATACAGACTAAATTTCCAAAATGTAGCCCAATCGATGAAAACCGTAGGAAATATAGCATTTTTATTGATTTGTGGACGGTTAAAGGGGGTGTGACAGAAATTTAAGCCATCTCGTACTTGAAAAAAATGTCCTGCCAAAATTTCAGCTCTATCGGCTAAGTAATTTTGAAGTTTCCAGCCATCACACAGACAGCGTTTTGCTTTTTGTATATATATTTTGGATAAACATTATTGGCTATAACTTTTGATTGGCAAGAGATACTTGGATAATTTTTTCTAATAAATTAATTTTTCAGCTTATAAATTTTTTCAAAATTATAAAAACACAATATTGAAAAAAAAAAATTTTGTTCGAAAAAATCTAGGGGCAGGCTTTGCTTTTTGATTCACAAAAATGGTTTTTACTTTTTGCGTAAAATTGAAATAACTTTTGCTTATAAAAGTTATAACTTTTAAATAGAGTTGAAAATTTGCGAATTTGAATTTAAATTATTTTTACAACAAAAACAAATTTTGAGCCTTTTTGTGAGGAAAACTCCAAAATTTCAGACCTTTTTTGAAAAAAAATATTTAAAATATATATACTCAACTAACGGTATTTTTGCAATAAGGTTTTCATAGTACTTTGATGAAGCTTTAAGACAAAAAAAAAATTTAACAAAATTTATACAAAAGCAGCGGAGATATTTGAATCGAAAGTCACAAAATTAAATTTCTGATTGTGTTTTTCTCAATTTTGAGCACGATGTTGCATTAAATATATCGTTGTAGTAAAATTTTTCATAGTTTTCAATATATGTTCACCGCCAATTTTTTTGCATTTTTTTAAAATCAAATAACGTAAAAAACCGCTTCAAAAATTCTGAATTTTTGTTTTTGTATTCTTTAAATGTTAATTCTTATTCTTATTCTTATTCTTATTCTCATTCTCATTCTTATTCTTATTATTATTCTTGTTCTTATTCTTATTCTTATTCTAATTCCTATTCTTATTCTTATTCTTATTCTTATTCTAATTCTTATTCTTATTCGTATTCTTATTCTTATTCTTATTCTTATTCTTATTCTTATTCTTATTCTTATTCTTATTCTTATTCTTTTTATTCTTATTCTTATTCTTATTCTTATTCTTATTCTTATTCTTATTCTTATTCTTATTCTTATTCTTATTCTTATTCTTATTCTTATTCTTATTCTTAATCTTAATCTTAATCTTAATCTTAATCTTAATCTTAATCTTAATCTTAATCTTAATCTTAATCTTAATCTTAATCTTAATCTTAATCTTAATCTTAATCTTAATCTTAATCTTAATCTTAATCTTAATCTTAATCTTAATCTTAATCTTAATCTTAATCTTAATCTTAATCTTAATCTTAATCTTAATCTTAATCTTAATCTTAATCTTAATCTTAATCTTAATCTTAATCTTAATCTTAATCTTAATCTTAATCTTAATCTTAATCTTAATCTTAATCTTAATCTTAATCTTAATCTTAATCTTAATCTTAATCTTAATCTTAATCTTAATCTTAATCTTAATCTTAATCTTAATCTTAATCTTAATCTTAATCTTAATCTTAATCTTAATCTTAATCTTAATCTTAATCTTAATCTTAATCTTAATCTTAATCTTAATCTTAATCTTAATCTTAATCTTAATCTTAATCTTAATCTTAATCTTAATCTTAATCTTAATCTTAATCTTAATCTTAATCTTAATCTTATTCTTATTCTTATTCTTATTCTTATTCTTATTCTTATTCTTATTCTTATTCTTATTCTTATTCTTATTCTTATTCTTATTCTTATTCTTATTCTTATTCTTATTCTTATTCTTATTCTTATTCTTATTCTTATTATGAAGCATTTTTCACCAACGAATACTTACTAAAAGTCAATTCTCACCTCTGTCCCTTAACCCTTGCTCTTCTTTTCATCTATAGCTATTTCTTCTTTAATTTTAAATTTATATTGAATGTATCAACGTTAATTTTGTATGATTATCTTTATTTTACTGTATAATGTCTCGAACTTAAATTTATTTAACTATGATTTGTAATTAAATTAAGTTTTAACTGTAAGTCATACTTTGAAATTTTACTGTTTTGTATTTCGTTCTATTAAACTAGTCTATAAGCTTTGTACTAAAAAAGAACCTAGTTCTTATTGTACTGATGAACTACTTAATAAACATTAAACATTATTCTTATTCTTATTCTTATTCTTATTCTTAATCTCAATCTTAATCTTAATCTTAATCTTAATCTTAATCTTAATTTTATTCTTATTCTTAATCTTAATCTTAATCTCAATCTCAATCTCAATCTCAATCTCAATCTCAATCTCAATCTTAATCTTAATCTTATTCTTAATCTCAATCTCAATCTCAATCTCAATCTCAATCTCAATCTCAATCTCAATCTCAATCTCAATCTCAATCTCAATCTCAATCTCAATCTCAATCTCAATCTCAATCTTAATCTTAATCTTAATCTTAATCTTAATCTTAATCTTAATCTTAATCTTAATCTTAATCTTAATCTTAATCTTAATCTTAATCTTAATCTTAATCTTAATCTTAATCTTAATCTCAATCTCAATCTTAATCTCAATCTCAATCTCAATCTCAATCTCAATCTCAATCTTAATCTTAATCTTAATCTTATTCTTAATCTCAATCTCAATCTCAATCTCAATCTCAATCTCAATCTCAATCTCAATCTCAATCTCAATCTCAATCTCAATCTCAATCTCAATCTCAATCTCAATCTCAATCTCAATCTCAATCTCAATCTCAATCTCAATCTCAATCTCAATCTCAATCTCAATCTCAATCTCAATCTCAATCTCAATCTCAATCTCAATCTCAATCTCAATCTCAATCTCAATCTCAATCTCAATCTCAATCTCAATCTCAATCTCAATCTCAATCTCAATCTCAATCTCAATCTCAATCTCAATCTCAATCTCAATCTCAATCTCAATCTCAATCTCAATCTCAATCTCAATCTCAATCTCAATCTCAATCTCAATCTCAATCTCAATCTCAATCTCAATCTCAATCTCAATCTCAATCTCAATCTCAATCTCAATCTTAATCTTAATCTTAATCTTAATCTTAATCTTAATCTTAATCTTAATCTTAATCTTAATCTTAATCTTAATCTTAATCTTAATCTTAATCTTAATCTTAATCTTAATCTTAATCTTAATCTTAATCTTAATCTTAATCTTAATCTTAATCTTAATCTTAATCTTAATCTTAATCTTAATCTTAATCTTAATCTTAATCTTAATCTTAATCTTAATCTTAATCTTAATCTTAATCTTAATCTTAATCTTAATCTTAATCTTAATCTTAATCTTAATCTTAATCTTAATCTTAATCTTAATCTTAATCTTAATCTTAATCTTAATCTTAATCTTAATCTTAATCTTAATCTTAATCTTAATCTTAATCTTAATCTTAATCTTAATCTTAATCTTAATCTTAATCTTAATCTTAATCTTTATCTTTATCTTTATCTTTATCTTTATCTTTATCTTTATCTTTATCTTTATCTTTATCTTTATCTTTATCTTTATCTTTATCTTTATCTTTATCTTTATCTTAATCTTAATCTTAATCTTAATCTTAATCTTAATCTTAATCTTAATCTTAATCGTAATCGTAATCGTAATCGTAATCGTAATCGTAATCGTAATCGTAATCGTAATCGTAATCGTAATCGTAATCGTAATCGTAATCGTAATCGTAATCGTAATCGTAATCGTAATCGTAATCTTAATCTTAATCTTAATCTTAATCTTAATCTTAATCTTAATCTTAATCTTAATCTTAATCTTAATCTTAATCTTAATCTTAATCTTAATCTTAATCTTAATCTTAATCTTAATCTTAATCTTAATCTTAATCTTAATCTTAATCTTAATCTTAATCTTAATCTTAATCTTAATCTTAATCTTAATCTTAATCTTAATCTTAATCTTATTCTTATTCTTATTCTTATTCTTATTCTTATTCTTATTCTTATTCTTATTCTTATTCTTATTCTTATTCTTATTCTTATTCTTATTCTTATTCTTATTCTTATTCTTATTCTTATTCTTATTCTTATTCTTATTCTTATTCTTATTCTTATTCTTATTCTTATTCTTATTCTTATTCTTATTCTTATTCTTATTCTTATTCTTATTCTTATTCTTATTCTTATTCTTATTCTTATTCTTATTCTTATTCTTATTCTTATTCTTATTCTTATTCTTATTCTTATTCTTATTCTTATTCTTATTCTTATTCTTATTCTTATTCTTATTATTCTTATTATCTCTCGATAGAATGTTTCTTATATCGTTTTTTTTTTTATTTATTAATTTTTTTATTTGCTTATAAAGAATTTTTATAGTACATATTTTGCAGTTCTTTATGGGAACGTGATAATTTTTTTATTACTAAAAAAGCATATTGCAATTAATTTGATCGAAAACAGAAATATCAGGAAATTGTTTGATAGAAATTGCTGCGCCCTAGAAGTTGCAAAAGTATGCAAATTCCGATTCCCTTTTCTCATACCATCACTTTAGCAAGCGAACACATCAGGCAGGTTTAATAACAAAAACAGTGCAACATCAATGGTGCAACATGAGACTATGGACTATGGACTATGAGAGCGGGTTGTCATGTTTGGTTTGATAGGGTTGCGATGTTGGAGAGCGGGTCGTAATATTACGAACCGCAAACATTACGGATTTTACGGACAATGAATAATTTAGAGATATACGAAAAAATTAACAGCGGAATTTTCCGTTTAACAAAAAAAAGTTTAAGTAAGATTTGGGACATTTTTGCTCAAATTGAAAAAGCCGACGGAAATTTGATTGACAGTGAAAGCAACGTCAAAGCTTATTCGTCATAAGTGTTACGTTAGTAACAACAGCACAATTGATCTCATTAAATTAAACGACGAAGAGAAGGAGGTTATAAAAGATGCATGCTCACAGTGGGTGGTGCAGGATTGTCGGCCATTTTCGGCTGTGAATGGAAGTGGTTTTAAAAACCTTACACAAGTTTTATAAATATTGGCGCTAGATACCAATATTTTTATATTATATAGATATTGGTATCGCGTCGCACAAGCTGAATAGCGAATCAAAAGAGGCAAGAAATAAAAAGAGAATTAAAAAAAGCCGTTGCCAACAAAACTGCTTCTATCACTTGCGATCTTTGGACGGACAACTTTATTAAAAGAAACTTTTTGTGCGCTACATTTCATTTTTGAAAGATAACAAACTAAAGGAAATAGTTTTGGGTACAAAATCAATGGATTTCGAAAGGAGCACAGGAGACAACGTCTTAAATAATGATATGGAAAGTATTGTTACAGATAGATAGTCGAATATATCAGGTTGGCAACTAAGTAATTGCGGATTTCACTCATAGATGGCTTTAGTTGAATTTTTAGGTTTGCTGACGTAATCGAATTGTCAAACACATTTTGTTATTTGATAGTTGGTACTTCAACTGTCAATCAGTAAAAAAATTTTTTTGATCGGTTGTGTAGTTTTTGTTTGGCGTCTGTTGAAAAATATAAAATCAAAACGAAAATGTTCGTCCTATTTTGCTTTTTTATTTCCGGAAAGAAAAAAACACATCGCAAGCTCACAAAAAGTTATGTGCTGTTTATGGTGACGAAGCTTAAAAAGAACGGCAGTGTCAAAATTGGTTTGCCAAATTTCGTTCTGGTGATTTTTCACTCAAAGATGAAAAACGCTCTGGTCGTCCAGTTGACGACCAAATCAAAGCAATAATCGATTCGGATCGTCACAGTACAACACGTGAGTTTGCAGAGAAGCTTCATGTATCACAAAAAAATTATGTGATTTCAATTATGTAAAAATTTCAATTATGATGATGATGTCAAATCGTACCTTGTTCAGTTTTTTGCTGATAAAAACCAAACATTTTATGAACGTGGAATTATGATGCTGCCTGAAAGATGGCAAAAGGTCATTGCTCAAAATGGGCAATACACTTCAGAATAAAGTTATTTCGTTCCATGAAAATCTTTTATTTTCTAAGAAAAATCTGCAATTACTTAGTTGCTAACCCAATAGTTAAAGCACTCAAAGATTACAACTCAAAGCTTTTAATTGTTTTTAAAAGCTTTTTTTGTGAATGACACAAAACTGTTAATTAATGCAATCATGCCGTTCTCTGCTGCAGATCAATTGATTGCAGATGTTGTCTTCGCTTCCAGAAGTATTTCACAACTACTGGAAGCTTTTTGTAAGATAGATTAGTGCTGATCTTGCACAAATCTTCTAATGATCAGCTGTTTTCCCCCTGTCTTTCTCAAGCAATCGGCATGGCATTCGCTGCTGCAGTCTGTTCAATAAGTATAGTGAATATAAAATATATATTTACATAAAATTTAATATACTTTGCAAATTTTTTGAATCTTGGGTTCGATTCTTGATTCGCGCCAAGATTTAAATTAAATTATTTTATTATATTGATCGCCAGTAAAAAAACAGTTAAATTTAAAATATAACGGTTAGAACGATTTTGATGAAATAAAGAATGACAATTCTCCTGACCAAGGAATAGTAGATATTTTGTTTTTAGCATTGAAAATATTTTGTTTGCTTATGTGTGAGGTTGTGTGTGTTAACGCCACTGGCGGTTTCCCGGTGCTGGCACGGTAGTATACGTCTCGCATGCGTTCTCAATATGTATTTCTTATTTTATTTATAAGGGCGCTTTTCGCTGCCCTTATAAAAACTTTGTTAGTTTTTAAGTTTTACTAATAAAATCGACCTCGGTCAGTAAAGTTGAAAAGCGCCGCGTTTTCTTTGTGTTTTTTTGAAGTTTCCTATTTTTCAAACAAGTGCTTTCTCCACTCGATTCGAATTTATACATGGTCCATCGCGAAGCGGATATTTGTTTCAAATAAACCGCGATTTTATAAAACAAAAACAACATTTAAAAAATAAATGAACAAAAGTGTTGTGCAAAACAAAAAAAAAATTTTTTATTAATAATTGAACAGAGTGCGAGTTAAAAAAAAAATTTTTTTTATTAAGTGCCAAAAAAAAACTTGAAAAAAAAAACAAAATTGTGTGGAACATCAGCATCACCAAACACCAGCAGCATAAACAACAACTGCAGCAACAGCATCGCAAACACCAGCGGCATCAACAACAACAACTAATCCATCAAATTTTTTAAAAAAGAAAAGGGAAAAATTAGGTGAGTTTTTTATTCTGATTATATTTTTTGGATTATATTTATGTATATATTGTTCGCATTGATTTTAAAGTTATTACACTAATAAAAGAGAAATATTGATGTTTTTTCTTATAAAAAATTCGCCTAATTCGCCAAATTCACGCGGTTCTGTTAATCCTTAAAGTGCAGGTTTTAGTTTGGAAAATTGTATATAGGTATATATATATATATTTGTTTTGCCAAACACAATTGGCGGTAAAACTAATTGTATATATATTATATTATATACAAAGTTTCTTGAACTTGGTACTTGCGGAGAATTATTTTTCGTTCGATATTATTTTCTTAGAAAAAAAAGTTTTTTGTGCTCACGCTTGACTTTCAAAAAAGTCTACTTTGCGTTTTTTTTTTTTTTTTGTACAAATTACAAAAACAAAAATATCAGTACACCGAGTTGTATTGAATTTTTGGTGCAGAAAATAACTAAAAATTGCACTGAGCAAGAGTCTCAGCAGCCTTTCTGCACTCTGGCTCATTGAAAAACTAGCCAACTTAATATATTATTCAATCTACCCCATGTGCCGAAAGAATCTGGCACAGAACTCAAAAACTCTAGAGAGGTATTTTTGCCCTAAAAATTCACAACATTGATATCAGCAACTAGGACGCAATCTTCGTCTACCAATGCTCGACAAGATTGCCAGAGATGACGCTCTTCTTATGGGAGCAATCCATTTCGAATAAAAATTATATTCCGAAATGGACAGATCTCGACGCTTTCCTCACAAATCGGTTTCAAACTCTTGAAACCGTGTCTGATATTCGCAGCTTTTGTGACGCAATACCCAGACAAAACTTAATACCCTCCTCTAACTCAAAACCAAACCAGAGCAATTCATCTGGTAAAAAATTAAAAACCTATCAAGTTAAAATTACTTCTGCGAATTGTAAGCTGTGCTCTACAGAACAGCATGCACTCCGCTTCTGTCCTCGTTTTCTTAGAATGGATATAAGCAATCGCTTATCAATAGTTCGAAAACACAATTTTGCATCAATTGTTTATCTCATCCTCATGAGGTGAAAGCGTGCAAGAGTCAATATTCTTGTGTGATGTGCAAACAACGTCACAATACTCTCTTGCATCGATACTCGACTCCAACTCAATCACCTGCTTCGAGTGTTGACTCAAGTAGGTCGAGCTCTCGACCCAATCCCCCGGGCTCTAACACACTAACTCATTCTACACAAATACAGTCCACTAGCAATGACGTTCAATCATGCTTCGCTAACACTACCAGGCACGTATTGCTTGGTACAGCAATGGTGACCGTATGTCACCTAGGATCAGCGTACACAACTAGAGCTCTTATGAATCTTGGTCTGAAGGTATGTTCGTATCTGAAAGATTGCAGAAGCTATTGAAGTTACCCACAAGAGCCATAAGCGCTCAAGTTTCGGGGCTTAATAACGCAGTTTCAGCGCAAGTGACAAAAGCTTGCGAAATAATTCTCAGTTCGCCTAGAAATAGGCAATTCCAAATAGAAGCTATAGCTTTTGTGCTGTCACGCTTAACTGGGAATCTGCCGTCATGCTCCATTGATCCTTCTTTGTGTAAGAGTTGTCCTGACTTACAACTGGCAGATCCGCACTTTTTCAGAAGCGATCAAGTTGATGTACTTATCGGTGGCGATTTGTACTCTGCCATAAAACTCAGTTCTGGCTCAAGAAACAGTTTTCGGCTGGATATTCATAGGCCCTATGCATTGTACCAAAATATCCAGTTTTACAACTTGTTTGAGCCATTATAGTGAAGTTGCGATCGATCAACAGATCGCACGTTTTTGGGAGTTGGAGGAACTACCTACAAAACATTTTTTATCCCAGTCTGATAAGTTTTGTGAAGAAAACTATCAGAAAACTACAAAACGCGATAGCAAAGGTCGTACCTTACCATTCAAAAGTGGATTCCCAGATGATGTTAATCTTGGATTTTCTCGAGGTATTGCCTCAAGTAGTGGGCTAGAAGTGAAGCTCGATCGAGCAAAAATCCAGATTTAAAGACGCAGTTTGAAGAAGTGGTGAATGATTACCTCAAATTGGGTCTCATGAGAAAAGTCTCTCCACCAACATTTGAGAGGTCGCCATCTCATTATTATTAACCGCATCATGCGGTAATAAGGCCAGAGAGTACTACAACGAAAGTTCGGGTAGTATTCAATGCATCAAGTCCCATTTCGAATGGTTTCGTAAATGATTTAACGCTTATGGTATTGAAATGGCGGTTTTTCAAATATGTTTTTAATGGCGACATTCAGCAGTTGTATCGCCAGATTCTGGTTGACCCATAACATTCTGTTTTCCAACGACTTCTGTTTAGAAGTTCACCTGATGATATGATTCAGGATTATGATCTTAAAACAGTTACCTTTGAACTACACTGTGCTCCATATTTAGCCATTAGAACCATGCTGCAATTAGCACATGATGTTCAGCAGCAATTTCCTCTTGCTACATTCCACTTATGTCGATGATGCCCTAGCTGGAGCTTATGATGTTGAAAGCGCAATTAAAGCTAGAAATGAGCTTATCTCGGTTTTAGAATCTGCAGGTTTTACGATGCGAAATTGGACTGCGAATGCTTCCAGCATTTTAGCAGACTTGCCTACAGAGCATCTTTTGCATGAAGACTTCTTGAAGTTAGAAGGTACAAGCTATGCCAAAGCATAAGGAATTCGTTGGAATGCCACTTCGGATTTATTCTATTTTACTGCCAAGCGTCTCGAAATTAAATCATCTTATACAAAACGTGAAGTCCTGTCAATGATAGCGCAACTATTTGATCCTGCAGGTTGTCTGGCACCTATAGTGGTGACAGCGAAAATTCTAATGCAGCGCATCTGGTTGGATGAAAATCTCCCATTGCACAGTTTTCAATCTTGGCAAACATTTTTGTTAGATTATGAGAACATAAACAATATTCGCATACGACGTGTTGTTGGGTTTTCACCTGAATCCGACGAAGAGTTTCACGCCTTTTGCGATGCTTCCGAAAAAGCACCCGCAGCGTCTATTTACATTCGTGTGAAGAAAAATGATGGCATAGTCAGTCATCTGCTTTATTCAAAAAGTAAAGTTGCTCCAGTCAAGACGATCTCACTACCCCGTCTTGAATTATGTGGTGCAGCCCTTCTCGCGGATATGGTAGATTCATTACTATCGCACCTTGATATAGAACGGCACCATTTGTATTGTTGGACTGATTCAACAATAGTGCTTGCCTGGCTTTGTAAGCCTCCATGCTCCTGTACAACCTTCGTAGCCAATAGAGTATCAAAAATGGCAGAGAAGTTAGGAATCCACTATTGGTTTCATGTAGATACACATGAAAACCCTGCAGATTTGGCAACGCGTGGAGTTACGCCACAAGAGTTAGTTAAGAACACTCTCTGGTAGCATGGACCTTTTTGGCTCTCGCTCGAACGATCGGCTTGGCCAAGAATGACTCCACCTCCAGCTCTAGAAACTTCGCTTGAGCGCAAAGCTGTAAAAGTACACTTTGCATATTTTTAGGAATATGAAGATATTCTAGAGCGTTTCTCTTCGCTATCGCGCGGATTGAGAGTGTTAGCTTACCTGTTTCGCTTTCTGCAACGCACGCATCTAAAGTCTCGTGCTTAACAGGGTCAGTCCGCCGAGATTGATCACAAAATAGCAAATTCGGTCGCTCGACTATTTTAAAAAAATTTTATTTTTTTACCATAAATTTCGTAATTTTTCGGCATCTTAGAACTGCTTTCAAAAAAAAAGTTTTTGTTGTATTTGCAAAATGGCGGCCATATTTGTCATGCAACCACGAGCGATTTTCGTATCTCAGCTCGTATTAAACATACAGTAATAAATGAAAAAACATAATATTAATTATACCTTAGGCTATTATCTTACATATCAGAAAAATTAATTGGGATGTAACTTCATTTTAAAAAAAGTTTAAGTTTCCAAAAAAAATCGTAATTTTTGGTAACTTTGAAAAAAAAATTTTAATAGAAAGAAGCTAGTGGCAGACCTTTTTTTTAGTATTTGGTACGTCTAAGTAAGAACTTAAAATATAAATTTTTAAAGTGACTAGACCATAAACTTTTTGGGTTACATCGCTTTGAAAAAGAAGAAATCTCAAATTTGTCCCAACTTTGGGGTTAAGTATATCCAATGGGCACGGGTGAAAAAATTTGAAATTAATGTTAAATAAACTACGTAATAAGAGGATTCTGATGATATAAGAATGAAAGTGGTTTTTATGGTTTATTTAAAAGACATAGCATTTTAAAATTTGTCCATTTTATTACATGAGGTATGAGTATTAGATGGGTTTTTTTTTCAAAAGTATTTCAGAACCTCTCTGCAAGGCCAGATTCTGAATCCTGGATGTAATATAAGCATGTGACGCGAAAACAAATCCAGAATATTCGCAAACTGGATTGGCGCCGCTAAAAAACGTGAATTTGAAGAAGTATAAAATGGATGTTTCAAATCGAATTCTCTATTTAAATTAAAGTCCTACAAAAACTTTTGACTATAACATATCCTAATGTAAAATCGTCTGCTGAACTCAAACATGCCATCAAATTCTTAAAAAAATTAGTCCTTGACCCAAAATTGGGCTACTTTATTAAGAATTTCCTAATTTTTTCTTTCGATTTTGAAAAAGAAGCTTTACCTGCTTCGAGGTCGCAGCAACTTTCTCAAATTAAAATGCTGCATTATTGTTGGCCTTCTTATGAAGTTAAGGAATATCAAAAAAATTATTCAAATCGGGCCATTTTAATGGCATAAAAACGATTTTTTTGTTGAGCTGACTTTTGGGAAAATTTTATTTTTTTATAAAATGTTCTTCCCTTTGTTTTCTGCATATTTACAATAACTTTAAAAACATAAATTTGTTCATGGTCATCAGACATCATTCCAAATATGCAGAAAACACAGTGGCGGATCTACATACGGGCTGAAAGGGCTTTATCCACCCCTTGGAGAATTTTTTATGGGAAAAAAGTCCAAAAAGACGTTTCAGCCCCCCTTGGCATACAAAACTGTAGTTTCAGCCCCCCTCTGGCGAATCCTAGATCCGCCACTGAGAAAACATAGGGAAGTTAATCTGAAGTAGAGGGATATACTTTTTATATCTGTTATGTTATATGGTTTAAGTTCTTGGTGTTCCTCTACCATATAACATAACAAAGAATGACATCATTTCAAATTTGCAAAAAAAGAAGTGAGTTAAATCTATTCAAAAATAATTATTTGAAAATTATATCCATCTACTTATAATTAATTATAATTTAACCCTCCAGGGGGCATACATTTTTGGTTTTTGATATTTTTTATTTATAAAAAAAAACTATGATTTCGGTTGAAAAGCCGCAATAAGACTGCTTGTAGGTATTAGCTTGTTGCGCGCCCGCCGCAGGGTAAAATACTAGTTTTTTGATTTATTGTTAATTTTTGTAAGTACATAATGTGAATTTAATGAAATGTAAAAATACTTTTTTACATTTTTATATTTATTTATTGTTGATTTTAATACCTAAATTGCACTAATTTCATTAAAAATTGGGAAAAGGCTGAGGGAGAAATTTCGACGCAACAGGGGCGGTAACCACGCCCACCATAAAAAACTTTGTAGATATCATATTTATTATGTATGTGTTCCAAAAAATGCAAAACATTTATAAAAAGCAGAGAAAAGATTTTTTTTAATTTGTGCAAATATGGTCTAATATGGACATTTTTTCGAAACTTTCGTGCCCGATTGGCACGGGTAAACGTTGTCGTAAAAAAATTTTTTTAGTTTCGTTCTTAGAATATAAAAACTCATAAAAAAACCTTTCAGCCTCTTGACATTTCCAAAAATCGCAAAATAAGGGACACTCTAATGGACCCGTTAAGAAGATTATAGATAATTTGATAAGAATATTTTCAAATTTTTAAAAAAGTAAAAATATAACTTTTAAAGCGGAAACATTAGAACAGAGATTAGCTGAGGCGAATGAAATTAAAATAAAATTTAGGCAATTAGTGGAAGAAACAGATTTAGATCAAAAAGAAATTATAGAATTAAAATTAAAATTTAAAGAAGTCTATTTTAAAATTTCAGAATTAATTTCGAATAAAATATTAGAATTAAAAGAAATGGCAGAATTTAATTTAGAAACTGCTGTAAAAGCAATTCCGTGCTTCAATGGAAACACAAAAGAATTAGAACCATTTTTAAAAATCGTAGAAATTTTGAATAACAATTTATTACCAGATGGTACCACAAAATTTTATTGAATTTAAAAGAAAATTAAAAGATAGATTTAAAAGTAATATATCAATTCCACAAATTCAAATGTCACTGTCGTCTTGCGCACAAAGAAATCAAAGCGTAGGCAACTATAAAGATAAAATATTAAATCTAATAGGCGATTTAAATAAATTGCAAATAGAAGCGCTAGGAACTGAGGCGACTGAAGGAGAACGTTCAGTCATAACAAAAATTAATAGTAACTAAAGTCTGACAGTATTCAAGAACGGACTTAACGAACAATATAAACAGATCCTGTTTGCCGCTGTACCAAAAATTTTTGACGACGCTGTAGACCTTGCGAGTAATGTATGTAAATACAGAACTAAGAAGAAATCAATACAATTATAGAGGGAACAACCGACCAAACCAGTTTAGAAGTAACAATAACAATAGGGCGTACAATCAAAATAATTCAGTACGAGGTAGGAACAATTATAGCGTGAATAACAATAGAATTAACTATAACAGCCAAAGAAGTAGATATAATAACCAAAATCACAGCCAAAATAATAACAATAATAGGTACGAACAACGCAATGGTTATGGGAATAGTAATCAAAATAATAATTTTAACAATCGAAACACACAAAGAGGCGGACAAAATAGCTATAGAGACAACAGAAACAACTCTAGGCGAATAAACTTAATGTACGATCAAGGAAACGGGCAAGACCCGGGAGACAACGAATCACTTCCGGGGAACGAGAATTCAAAATTTTTAGAATATCGGATAAATTGACAAATTATGTAACAATAATTTGCAAAAACGGGAAAAATAAATAAACATTTTCAATAGACACAGGTGCAGATATATCGCTCTGCAAAAAGAGTAGCATACCGATTAATCAAGATATTTTATATGAAAAAAAATGCAATTTATTGGGCATTACAACTGAGGAAACAAATTCACTAGGAACTATAGTTTTAAATTTCAGCTTAGACGAAATAAATACATTTCACAATTTTCATGTTGTCAACACAGATTTTCGAATTGAGACAGATGGAATTTTAGGAAGGGATTTTCTTTCTAAATACCTTTGCAAAATGGATTATGAAACTTATACGTTAACACTTTTAATACGAAATGTAGACATAATTTTACCAATAGACACTAAGCTATTAAAAATATCAAAAATAGTTATAACGGTTAGAACAGAAATCGTACATCCAATTGAATTAAGCCCAGAAGAGGACAGCTTAATATTAAGTGAAGAAATTTTAAAAGGAGTTTTTGTAGGGAATACTATAATTCCTAATAAAGGAATATGCCATATAAAAATTTTAAACACAACAGGCACAGAAATAATTTTGAAAAAATTATAACTTGACATAAAACCTTTGAACTTCTATAAAATAATAAAAATTAGTCATTCAAAAGAGCATAACCCAGAAAGATTTCAAAAATTGCTTAAGTCTTTAAAAATTGACATTAAAGACAAAAATGCTCATGATTCAATAATTGAAATTTTCAAAGAATATCAAAACGTTTTTCATTTAGAAAATGAACCACTTTCAGTAAATAATTTCTTTCACAAAATTTAAAAACAACAGACAATACACCAATTTACATAAAAAATTACCATTTACCGCATTCACAGACAGAAGAAATTGACAAACAAGTACAAAAATTATTAAATGAGGACATTATTGAACCATCAATCAGTATACAATTCACCTTTATTAGTAGTGCCTAAGAAAGCCAAAAATGATGAAAAGAAATGGCGTTTAGTAGTAGATTTTAGACAGTTAAACAAAAAAATTGTAAACGATAAATTTCCATTAAGATAAGACTCGAAGATGTTTTAGATAAATTAGGTAGAGCAAAATATTTTTCTACACTGGACATGACAAGTTCATTCCACCAAATAAATTTAAACAATAATTCTAGACCACTAACAGCTTTTTCAACGTCAAACGGCCATTTTCAATTTAAAAGACTACCTTTCGGTTTAAAAATATCTTCAAACAGATTTCAGAGAATGCTTACGATAGCATTAAGCTGGTTTAATGCAAGTGCATTCCTATACGTAGACGATATTATTGTATTTGGTTGCAGTCTAAAACATCATAATGAAAATTTAATAGATATTTTTGAACGTTTAAGAAAATATAACATTATATTAAATGCTAGTAAATGTAACTTTTTAAAAACTGAAGTAGTTTACTTAAAAAAAAAAAAAAAAATAAATAACTGGTCATTTCAGCCCTTGAAAGGACTTTGACCTAGCTTCTTATGATCAATTGTGTTGTGCGTGTTATTAAGTTTGTACACAATTGACCGAGAAATGGACCTACAGGCTTAACGCCGACTCCGAACGGCGATGAACGGAATGTTATTGTTCTCAAGAAGCTTTACATGGCATTTTTATTACTCTCTGAGGTTTGCCATTGTCTGCAGAGAGGTGGCGGCCGTACAGAAAAATCATTTTAATTCAATTAATTTTCTGTCGCTGCTGGGGTTCGAACCTGGGTCTCCAGGTTCTTTGACATAGCGGCCACGCACTTTAACCAACTACGGTACGGACGCCTAAGTAGAAGTAGTTTACTTAGGACATTTAATAACGCGTGAAGGCATAACAGCTGACCCAGCAAAATATAAAACAATAGAGCGATACCCTATTTCTAAAAACGCAGATGAACTAGAAGATTC
The DNA here is from genome assembly GCA_943735915.1 of Pherbina coryleti. Taxonomy (NCBI): domain Eukaryota; kingdom Metazoa; phylum Arthropoda; class Insecta; order Diptera; family Sciomyzidae; genus Pherbina; species Pherbina coryleti. The sequence goes on from OX030948.1 coordinate 78,881,534, forward strand.
GTAGCTTTTTGTAATTATTACAGACGATTTATAGCAGATTTCGCAGATATAGCAAAATGTTTAAATACACTTTTAAAGAAAAATCAACCTTTTATTTGGACAAATGAATGTCAAAAAGCATTCATGACATTGAAAGAAAAATTAATAAATCCACCGATACTACAGTATCCTGATTTTGAAAAAACATTTGTACTAATAACAGATGCATCTAATTATGCTTTAGGAGCTGTTGTATCACAGGGTGAGATAGGTGAAGATTTACCAATTTCATATGCAAGTAAATCATTACAAAAACACGATATACGGGGCTGTCATAGAAACCAAGACGGTTTTGCTTTTTGTCGGAATAGCAAACCAATTCTGATTTCATTTGGTGTCACAAAATCGTCTTGGTTTAGATCTTTTCGAACATAAACAAAACCGATGTTCGAATCAGCTGTTTCTCACATTTTGTCTGTGTATGTGGAAATTTTATTAATTTCATTAGTTCACAATTTTATTAAATTTAAGTGTTTTTTCTGATTATGTTAAATAAGAAGCAATAAATAAGCATACAATGGCTTCAGCTGTTGTAGCCTCTTTATTAATAGGAGAAAGGAGCTCAGAAAAGGTGAAAAAAAGAGTTTTGATATATTGCAGCAATCTACTTGAGCTGCCTGCGTCGGCGTTAGCATATTTTTCTTTTACTGTGGAGTTATCTATATCTATAAATATAGCTATAAATATATTTTCTTTTATGTAGATTTATTTATTTATTTTTATAAAAGAACAAGAATTCACTTACATTTCAACGAAATATCAACTACACTAAGGGAAATAATGCATATTAACATTATCCACGCCTGAGTATCAATTTTATTTAAATATTTACGTGGATAAATCAAATATTTTCCCTACAACTCGTTTTTTTCCCGTATTTGAATTTTACTTATACCACACACGTACACACATATTCCATACAAGCAAGCAGCAACAGCATCGCACACGTACACACATATTCCGACAAGCAGCAACAGCATCACACTCTGTTCTCTTGCAGTTGCAACCTTAGTTCTTATAATTCTCATTTCGTTTTTGTTGCAAGGGTAGTATAACAGGGATATTTGGCCGCACGTATGAGCGATTGCGTGCTGAAATAATGCAATTATATGTAGGGTGGAGTGACAACTCGACATTTTCCCACGAATGTGTCGCACCGATTGTCATTTGGCTGCATATTTTGCTTTATTAGTTTGCTTTATTGTTGCCATTAGCATGTTTACTTTATTTTCTTTTTTCGTTCTTTAGTTTTATACTATTTTTGACATATGGTGTCATAATATTGCACCGACTGTCAAAAATAATATAATATTAAGGAACGAAAAAAGAAAATAAAGTAACCATGCTAATGGCATTAATGGACGCAGCTTGTGAGAAATATTTGAATATATTGTTTTTTAATTTCAATATTTTTTATATAAATTTCCTTTAGATGTGATAGTTTTATTTTCAAATAGTAAATTTTTAAAAGATATATTTAAAAAATTCGTGCATAATTTTAATATATTTTTTTATTATTTCTGTTTAAATATTTTAATATTTTATTTAATTAAAAAGTTTTTAAATGAATTTTAAATATTTACGTAGTCGATTTATGCAAATGCGTTATTGGTGCAAAAATGACTCGCTTTTTGGATAAATTAAAAAAGTTTTTGGATAAATTTAATATTTTTTTCCCTTAGTGTAGCAAGAGAAAAAAACTCGAGCAAATTAAATCTGTCAACGGTTAGATGCTTGGTTTGATTCCGATAAGCAAATCGATAATATTGTTTTCTATGACACCAAAAACCGATATTAATTCCGATTCGATTCACATGTTTCTTTGGCTTTCCACCACCTTTAGAACATCCTACACGTGTTTCACTTGATTGCCCTTTCCTTCCCACTAATCTATCACCCCATTTCGAACCAAGGCAGACTTGACTGAATAGAAAAAAAAAAAAAAAATTGTTTGTCGTTTTTAAAACCAATTCCGACAGCTATTGGATTCTATGACAGCCCCGATAGATAAACCAATAATAGAAAAGGAACTTTTGGCAATTCATTGGGGTATAAATTTTTTCAGACCATTAGTACAAAGAAAAGAGCATTAATAGTAACAAGGGGAATGTCTACGGAAAACAGGGAAAAAAATAAAAATAGTATAGGCGATAAGGTATCCAAGAAACCTGATCAACTTCATATTTGGAACTGTTCATCCTTGAGTGACGTCACAAAAACAAAGAAATTTAACTATTTTGTTTAAATTTGGGCTGTTTTGGTCGTGATATTTTTTTAAATGCAAATAAATAATCTATATTTCATTTTTTTCCTCCGACGTTTCGCTGGGTATTTTTCAGCATCTTCAGGGATACATTTTTATTGAATCTTCAAAAAAATACAAATTAGTTTTACAATTTAACATGAACTTTTCTTTTTCTTACTATTTTAGTTTCACATTTAAAAATTTATGACGGTACTTTTTACGGCACAAACACAAACTTATTAATTAAATATAGAAATATCACAGAAAAGAATTAAATTTGTCAAAATCGTTAAAAATATTGCACATTTGAATTTCAGATTGCTACTGTGTAGATTAGATTTATGTTATCTTTGTCTTTTTTTGTGTTCATTGTTGTCTTAAGCTTTTGTTGTATTCTCAAGCTCTCTAATGTGTACCTTTTGTTTGTTCTCTTCTTTTTACCCAGAATTTTTATGTTGTCAAAGTCAGCTGTGTGGCCCGTTTCCAGTATATGTTGAGCCAGTCCCGTCGATGCTTTTTCTCTTCTGATGTCCGCTTTGTGTTCTCCCATTCTAATTCCAAGTGTTCTCTTTGTTGTTCCTATGTAGACCAGATTGCAGTTATCATCTACTCTCCCTTTGCAGCTGATCTCATATACAATGTTGTTTTTTTCTAATTTGTTTATTTTGTCTTTGGTGTTAGTGAATAACTTTTCAAGTGTTTCATTTGATTTGTGTGCGAATGTTGTATTTTCTCTCTTTATTGTTGTGTGCATGGTATAATAATACAAGGTAGCATTGACAGTTGCTTGGGAAATCATATACTGTCAAAAAATATACTCAAAAAGAGAGCGCTCACAATCCGCCATTGAAAACACAAGCAATGTTGAAAACGTTGAAGTGAAAAAAAACAACAACCACAGCAGCTGCTGATGTATTTCCACAAAAAGCTGTTTTTGACAATTTATGTTTTCCTGTTGAAGAGAAAATAAGCAGTTGTCAATGCTACCATGTATTATTATACCATGGTTGTGTGTAGGTGTGTGCTTTCTGTTAGTTTGGGAATGTAGTTTATGCTAAAGAATTGTTTAGGGTGGCCAGATTGCTCTTCTGTGGGTTGTATGTTTTTTTATTTCTTAAACTGTGTATTTTATTGTTTATTAGGTTGTTAATTAGGTAGTTTGGGTAGTTATTCATTTTTAATGTGGATCTCACTTTCAACATGTTTTCTGCCTTAAATTTATTGTGACTTATTTCTAACACCTTATTAATGAGATTGTTAGCTGCATTGATTTTTTGTTTTAGTGGTTGTGTGGAGTTGAAATTTATCATTCGTCCTGATGATAATGGTTTTGTGTACCAATTTAAGATGATTTTGTCTTCAATTCTATGTAATTCTGTGTCTAGGTATGGTAGTTTCTTTTTGGTCTCTAATTCTATCGTAAATTTTAATTTGTCGTGGAACTTATTTAATTTTTCTAATATAATGTCTTTATCAACTTCTTTTATTACTGCGAAGATGTCGTCTACATATTTGACTAAGCATTTAATTTCGATATTTAGTTTTTTTAAATCGTCTAGTGTGTTGTCTAAAAGTTTGTCAAGTATAATGTCTGCTATGGTCGGTGATAGTGGGTTGCCCATTGGCATTCCAAAAATTTGTTTATATATTTTGTCGTTAAACATAAAATAGTTATTTTCTGTTAGACAGAAATTCAGTATTCTTGTGAATTGTTGTTTGGGAATTTTTGTGTGTTGTTCTATCTTTGTCCATGAGTTTAATATTTGTTTGATTGCGTGATAAATTGGTATATTTGTAAATAAAGACACTACGTCAAAAGACACTAATATGTCTCCTTTCACCAATTTTATGTCTTTTATTCTTTCTTTTAGTTCAAACGCGTTCTTAATGTTGTATTTGTCTGATATAATGTTTTTTAAAATTCCACCTATGTGTTTGGATAGTTCGTAGCATGGAACGTTAATCGATGATGAGATTGGTCTTAGTGGTGTATTGACTTTGTGTATTTTTGGGAGTCCGTAAAGTATTGGTGCTGTTGCTGCAGAGCACATAAGTTTTCTTTTTTGTCCTATTTCTATATATCCGTTTTTTTGTAGTTGGTTAATGATCGTGTTGTTAGTTTTTTGTAATTTTGCTGTTGGATCCATCCTTATTGTTTTATATGTATTCTTATCTTCTAATAGTTGTTGCATTTTTTCTTTTTATTCTTCTCTGTACATTATAACAGTTTTGTTACCCTTGTCTGCATTTGTAATTATGATCTCGTCTTTATGTTGTCTTATAAACTTTTGGGTATTTTTGTATATTTTAAGTATGTATTTTTCTTTTGTTGTGTTTTTAATTTTCCTTTTATATGTTGCTATTTGGTTTGTAAATAGTCACAATAAATTTAAGGCAGAAAACATGGTGAAAGTGAGATCCACATTAAAAATGAATAACTACCCAAACTACCTAATTAACAACCTAATAAACAATAAAATACACAGTTTAAGAAATAAAAAAAACATACAACCCACAGAAGAGCAATCTGGCCACCCTAAACAATTCTTTAGCATAAACTACATTCCCAAACTAACAGAAAGCAAACACCTACACACAACAATAAAGAGAGAAAATACAACATTCGCACACAAATCAAATGAAACACTTGAAAAGTTATTCACTAACACCAAAGACAAAATAAACAAATTAGAAAAAAACAACATTGTATATGAGATCAGCTGCAAAGGGAGAGTAGATGATAACTGCAATCTGGTCTACATAGGCATGATACAATTATACAAGGTAGGAGTGACAGTTTTTTCGTCTTGCGCTAACTGTCAAAAATAGTATAAATTGGAGAACGAAAAAAGAAGAAAAGAAAATAGAAAAAAAAATATACAGGCAAATGACAGTCGCTGCAAGGTACTGGTGAGAAAAAAGCAAGTTGTCACTCCTACCTTGTATAATTGTATCATGTACATAGGAACAACAAAGAGAACACTTGGAATTAGAATGGGAGAACACAAAGCGGACATCAGAAGAGAAAAAGCATCGACGGGACTGGCTCAACATATAATGGAAACGGGCCACACAGCTGACTTTGACAACATAAAAATTCTGGATAAAGAGAAGAGAACAAACAAAAGGTACACATTAGAGAGCTTGAGAATACAACAAAAGCTTAAGACAACAATGAACACAAAAGAAGACAAAGATAACATAAATCTAATCTACACAGTAGCAATCTGAAATTCAAATGTGCAATATTTTTAACGATTTTGACAAATTTAATTCTTTTCTGTGATATTTTTATATTTAATTAATAAGTTTGTGTTTGTGCCGTAAAAAGTACCGTCATAAATTTTTAAATGTGAAACTAAAATAGTAAGAAAAAGAAAAGTTCATGTTAAATTGTAAAACTAATTTGTATTTTTTTGAAGATTCAATAAAAATGTATCCCTGAAGATGCTGAAAAATACCCAGCGAAACTTCGGAGGAAAAAAATGAAATATAGATTATTTATTTGCATTTAAAAAAATATCACGACCAAAACAGCCCAAATTTAAACAAAATAGTAAAAAACTAAATTGGTCAAATTACATATTGTCAAAGAAGTTCTTCGGAGGGCCTGCCGAAATCACTTATTAATTATTTATTGAATTCAGAAAAACATAAATACGATGAAAAACTTTTTCAATCACGTTAAAATTAAATACAACATTGAAACATGCATCATACTGAAAAACTACTGCAGACAAAGGAAAAGACTGGCTAAACAAACTGAACGACTAAAGTTCTTGCTAACATGCAGGGAATATGGAATCATTCCCAAACATTTAACAAACACAACAACAAACATACGTTGTATGTTTACTGCGGATACTATTAAACACGACTTTGAAAAAACACAACACAAATTTCTGTCGAAAATTCTAAACTTGGAAATAACACAAACAAATATCCAATTAAAATGTTTAAGAAAAAATATTTATCATGCTGAACTGAACATGAAAGCTACACTCAACGACGAAGAATATACAACCTTTACAAAAAAAACAAACGATGTCATACAAACACATATCATCACAAACACAACAGACACATTCTACTAAGATGCAAAATCTAAGAGAAGAATACCTACACAACTTAGGATTCACATTCAACGACAGCTGGTTTATCAACAAGACTAATATACAGTTCCCTGAGGAGAGCAAATGGCTGCTCTCTCTGGGAAAAAAGTTTGCTCTCCCAATTAACAAAGATAATTTCTCCCCAATACACATAATTGCAGACATAGAACAATGCATTCAAACAATTGAAGAAGATAGGGAAAAAGAGGTGACCAGATCAAAAATTACAAACCAAATAGCAACATATAAAAGGAAAATTAAAAACACAACAAAAGAAAAATTCATACTTAAAATATACAAAAATACCCAAAAGTTTATAAGACAACACAAAGACGAGATCATAATTACAAATGCAGACAAGGGTAACAAAACTGTTATAATGTACAGAGAAGAATATAAAGAAAAAATGCAACAACTATTAGAAGATAAGAATACATATAAAACAATAAGGATGGATCCAACAGCAAAATTACAAAAAACTAACAACACGATCATTAACCAACTACAAAAAAACGGATATATAGAAATAGGACAAAAAAGAAAACTTATGTGCTCTGCAGCAACAGCACCAAGACTTTACGGACTCCCAAAAATACACAAAGTCAATACACCACTAAGACCAATCTCATCATCGATTAACGTTCCATGCTACGAACTATCCAAACACATAGGTGGAATTTTAAAAAACATTATATCAGACAAATACAACATTAAGAACGCGTTTGAACTAAAAGAAAGAATAAAAGACATAAAATTGGTGAAAGGAGACATATTAGTGTCTTTTGACGTAGTGTCTTTATTTACAAATATACCAATTTATCACGCAATCAAACAAATATTAAACTCATGGACAAAGATAGAACAACACACAAAAATTCCCAAACAACAATTCACAAGAATACTGAATTTCTGTCTAACAGAAAATAACTATTTTATGTTTAACGACAAAATATATAAACAAATTTTTGGAATGCCAATGGGCAACCCACTATCACCGACCATAGCAGACATTATACTTGACAAACTTTTAGACAACACACTAGACGATTTAAAAAAACTAAATATCGAAATTAAATGCTTAGTCAAATATGTAGACGACATCTTCGCAGTAATAAAAGAAGTTGATAAAGACATTATATTAGAAAAATTAAATAAGTTCCACGACAAATTAAAATTTACGATAGAATTAGAGACCAAAAAGAAACTACCATACCTAGACACAGAATTACATAGAATTGAAGACAAAATCATCTTAAATTGGTACACAAAACCATTATCATCAGGACGAATGATAAATTTCAACTCCACACAACCACTAAAACAAAAAATCAATGCAGCTAACAATCTCATTAATAAGGTGTTAGAAATAAGTCACAATAAATTTAAGGCAGAAAACATGTTGAAAGTGAGATCCACATTAAAAATGAATAACTACCCAAACTACCTAATTAACAACCTAATAAACAATAAAATACACAGTTTAAGAAATAAAAAAACATACAACCCACAGAAGAGCAATCTGGCCACCCTAAACAATTCTTTAGCATAAACTACATTCCCAAACTAACAGAAAGCACACAACCATGGTATAATAATACATGGTAGCATTGACAACTGCTTATTTTCTCTTCAACAGGAAAACATAAATTGTCAAAAACAGCTTTTTGTGGAAATACATCAGCAGCTGCTGTGGTTGTTGTTTTTTTTCACTTCAACGTTTTCAACATTGCTTGTGTTTTCAATGGCGGATTGTGAGCGCTCTCTTTTTGAGTATATTTTTTGACAGTATATGATTTCCCAAGCAACTGTCAATGCTACCTTGTATTATTATACCATGCACACAACAATAAAGAGAGAAAATACAACATTCGCACACAAATCAAATGAAACACTTGAAAAGTTATTCACTAACACCAAAGACAAAATAAACAAATTAGAAAAAAACAACATTGTATATGAGATCAGCTGCAAAGGGAGAGTAGATGATAACTGCAATCTGGTCTACATAGGAACAACAAAGAGAACACTTGGAATTAGAATGGGAGAACACAAAGCGGATATCAGAAGAGAAAAAGCATCGACGGGACTGGCTCAACATATACTGGAAACGGGCCACACAGCTGACTTTGACAACATAAAAATTCTGGATAAAGAGAAGAGAACAAACAAAAGGTACACATTAGAGAGCTTGAGAATACAACAAAAGCTTAAGACAACAATGAACACAAAAGAAGACAAAGATAACATAAATCTAATCTACACAGTAGCAATCTGAAATTCAAATGTGCAATATTTTTAACGATTTTGACAAATTTAATTCTTTTCTGTGATATTTTTATATTTAATTAATAAGTTTGTGTTTGTGCCGTAAAAAGTACCGTCATAAATTTTTAAATGTGAAACTGAAATAGTAAGAAAAAGAAAAGTTCATGTTAAATTGTAAAACTAATTTCTATTTTTTTGAAGATTCAATAAAAATGTATCCCTGAAGATGCTGAAAAATACCCAGCGAAACGTCGGAGGAAAAAAATGAAATATAGATTATTTATTTGCATTTAAAAAAATATCACGACCAAAACAGCCCAAATTTAAACAAAATAGTAAAAAACTAAATTGGTCAAATTACATATTGTCAAAGAAATTTAAATTTATAGTAGACAAAGTATATAAAAATAATGGTGAAGTAAAATATGATAAAAGAAGAGGTAACAGTAAGATGTAACGATAATCTTTCGAATCCAGGTTCGCTATTAGAGAAATTAGCATCAGAAATGAAAAATTTAAAGATATATGAATTAGCGCTAAAGAACAATGATGAAATTTTTAAACATTCACCAAAATTTAAAGAAATATTTAACAAGCTGCAACAAGAAAAAGTTAAAAATAAGGGAAAGCCTCTAAAAATAATTATTTATGAACCCCCAAAACAAATTTACGATAATATTATAAAATATAAGCTCATTGATGGCGTCCGTGGCGTAGTTGGTTAAAGTGCGTGGCCGCTATGTCAACGAACCTGGAGACCCAGGTTCGAATCCCAGCAACGACAGAAAATTATTTGAATTAAAATAATTTTTCTGTACGGCCGCCACCTCTCTGCAGACAATGGCAAACCTAAGAGAGTAATCAAAATGCCATGTAAAGCTTCTTGAGAACAATAACATTCCGTTCGGAGTCGGCGTTAAACCTGTAGGTCCGGTTCTCGGTCAATTGTGTCCAAACTTAATAACACGCACAACACAATTGATCATAAGAAGCTACACTCTAAACTATTTGTTAAAATTTATTTATTTTATTTAATTTCATTCATCTACTGGGTTTAACCCTTACAGATATAACTTAACCTAAATTAACTAATAACAGTTTAACTATGTATGATAAATATACAATTTATGATTTCATTGAATCAATCATTAAGAATAATATAAAGATCGTACTATCAAAATGACCGTAAATTTTTGTTGAATTTTCTGTTGTTACCTGAAATTATTATCTTTTGGTGTCATTTAATGAAAATAACCAGAAAATGTTTATTTTTAATTAATGTTTTTAATTTTTAATTATTTTTAATTATTTTTATTAGAAATCAACGTGATTTAAAATAACAAGTTCGAGGCAAAAAAAAAAAAAACATCAATAGTATAAAAAAAAATCAATACAATTATTAGTAAGCTGGAAAGTTTAACTTAAAAGTTTTCTATTTCTATTTTTATTTTATTATTTATTATAAATTATTATTATACAATTATTTTTTTATAAATTAATTATAAATAAATTATCATTTTCTTAAATGAATTAAAGCTAAAAGTGATAATAAGCTACCTGACTTAACATATGTTTTCACATAACTACAATTTGAATTTAATACTACTGAATACAAAAATATATTATAAAACAAAAAAACATTCTATATCTTACTTATTACTTACTTTTATTTATTCTTATTCTTACACATTTTTTGTTGAAAAATAAACACGAAGAGTTTCAACTTTTACACACAAGTTGCGTAAATCGTTAAACATTTTCTGTGTAATATCCAACAAAAAATGTTTAAAAATTTGCATGTGCATATTTAGACACTATTAGTCAGAAAAGCGTTGCCGACGATTATCGTCGTAAAATTCAACAGAAATCGTTTAGAGTGTAGGTCAAAGTCCTTTCAAGGGCTGAAATGGCCAGTTGCTTATTTTTTTTTTTTTTTACTAAGCTCATTGATGAATTTCACAATTCAGTTCACGGAGGACACCTCGGTATCAGAAAAACTATTTTAAAGCTCAAACAAAGATATGTTTGAAAAAATATGAGTCAAATGGTTAAACAATTTATTAGGAACTGCAAACTATGTGCAATAAGTAAACAAACAATGCACACAAAAGAAAAAATGACCATAACGGACACACCAAGCACAAGTTTCGAAACAATAACAATTGACACGGTTGGCCCATTAAGAATTTGAAACGATTACAGATACATTCTCACTATGCAATGTGAACTGACAAAATTCATAGTAGCGTATCCAATGACATCAAAAGACGCGACAACAACAGCAACCACACTAGTAGAACAATTTATTTTAAAGTACGGCAAGTTTAAAGTGTTAAAATCAGACAAGGGTACTGAATTCACAAACGAACTTATGAAAAACATATGTGAAATGCTTAAAATTAAACAAATTTTTTCCACCCCCTACCATCACGAGACATTAGGTACCGTAGAAAGAAACCACAGAGTGCTAAATGAATTTATGCTGACATTGGCAGACAAAAATGAATGGGATAAGTGGATACCATATTTTTCATTTGCTTATAATACGACACCGCATGTTGCCACACAGTACACACCATATGAACTAATTTTCGGCGAGTTGCCATACTTACCAAGTGACATACTTCACAACAAAACACCTATTTATAATTTAGATGATTATTCTAACAAACTTAGGATTAGGTTACAAGATTTAATAAACAAAGCCGCAGAACTAGTAAACATAGCAAAAACAAATAAAAAATTATTAGTGATAAGATTTGTTGACCAAATAATATAGAGTTAGGAGACTTAGTTCTTGTAAGAGTAGGTAATAGGAAAAAATTAGACAACCCATATAGCGGTCCGTACAAAGTAATAAAAAGAAATGGAGTAAACTCTATATTAGATGTAAATGGTAAACAAAAAGAATACCAAAACAATTTATTAAAAAAATGGAATGTAGAATTTAAAAAGAAAAACATACATATACATATATATTTTAAGCAATTGTTATATATGGAAACAAAACAAAAACAAAAAAAAAATTGAAATAATATTTGTTTAAGAAAATATATTATAATATTCTATAAAAAAAAAACGAAAATTTTATAAATGTTTCTCCATAATCATTTATAAAAATTTTTCATCTTACAAATCCAATAGCATGCAAAGCAGTTGTGACACATACATTGTGACGCAATTATGCTTGTACGCAAGAAATTCGATGAACCAAAAGAAATTGGGTCATCAATGACTATGACAGTATTTTTGAGTGAAACTAAGAATACAATTAAGAAACTTTGTAATTTTACAGGAATAAGTAAAATAATAAATTTAATTTGCAATGTTAGAACTATGACAATTTTTTATTATAAAAGAACAGAATTTTCAATAAAGAAAACAGAATTGATCTGACCTTGAAAACGAGCATAACAGTCTTTTCTCTTACAATATACGTTCCAACTTATGGCGACACTGCTTGAACGTATGTGGTAATATAGGGAATCACTAAACTTTAGAAAGGAGTTTTATCCTCCATAGATAGAAAGGAGTTGTATCCTCCAGATTAAATACCATACAAATTCATTACAATTTCATTACACTGGAGTAAAACGCATTTCAAGAAGATGGCCGGAAGTATGAAATATACTTTAGAAGAATTTTCCACTCTATTGAATCGAATCGAATCGAAGCGTGTCTGAATTCGAGGCCACTTTCCACCATGTCAGAAAATCCTTCTGATTTTCTATCTCTCACTCCAGGTCATTTCGTGGTCGGCGGCCCACTGCTATTGCCAGTGAAGCCAGAAATAGCTGAACAGCCTCTGACTCTTATCAATCGTTGGCAAAAAATCAAGGCGATGCATCAGCACTTTTGCCGCCGATGGAAAAACGAATACCTAAAAGAGATGCATCGACGTCCGAAGTGGAAAACCCCTCAATTAGATTTCAAGGTCAACGACTTAGTCGTTGTCAAAGAAGATAATCTTCCCGCGAATGAATGACGATTAAAAAAAAATAAATAACTGGTCATTTCAGCCCTTGAAAGGACTTTGACCTAGCTTCTTATGATCAATTGTGTTGTGCGTGTTATTAAGTTTATACACAATTGACCGAGAACCGGACCTTAACGCCGACTCCGAACGGCGATGAACGATGAATGTTCTCGTTCTCAAGAAGCTCTACATGGCATTTTGATTGCTCTCTGAGGTTTGCCATTGTCTGCAGAGAGGTGGCGACCGTACAGAAAAATTATTTTAATTCAAATAATTTTCTGTCGCTGCTGGGGTTCGAACCTGGGTTTCCAAAGTTCGTTGACATAGAGGCCACGCACTTTAACCAACTACGCCACGGACGCCACAATGGCGATTATATCGAATCGATCGATTGGCGATCGATATATATATCGATATGAATGGCGATTAGGTCGAATATTAAAGATATACATACACCTGTAGCGACAAAAGAGTGCGTGTAGCGGACGTACGCACCGAAAGAGGTTGCGTTACCCGGCCTATAGTGAAGCTGGTCACAATACCGTCGACCTAGCTCCGTCACCATTTATTTGTCTCTTAATTGTTTCTATCTCTTCTTTTCTTTTTGTTTCTGTCTTATTTCAGGATGTCTACCACCAACATTGTACTCGACTTGATCGAAGATATGCTGCTGCAGACGGAATCTGAGATGCCCATGAGTGAGCCTGATACGGTGCGCGAGAAGACGCCAGTTCCGGCAGTCAACGTACTCCAGCCACAATCCCCGGTGCGGAGCGTGCTGTCCCGCGTGGTCACCGTCGTGATGTGCTGGAAGAGCAGTTGAGAGCAGTACTCCTTTATTTTTACTGCTTCAACTGCCTTTCAGCTGTTCATATGCGAAAGGACTTTCGGAGCGATGTGAGGTGCCGTCACTGCGGTGAAGATCACCACAGCATGCTGCATTCCCGCACTCGGTTCCGATCAAGTCGAGCCCACTCACGAATACCACGTGGAAGATGTACCCGTGCGAAGCACCCAAAGCTGCAGCCTGCATCCGCAGTTGCCCGAGAAGCGACGAGGTCTGGGGCGGAACAGAAGAGTTCGTCTTGGAAGGGTTCGAAGTCGACGTTCCAATTTGTGTCGTCGTCGAGGGACGCCGCACATTGGTTGAAGTTCATAGAACGAGCGGCTAAAAATAGAAGAAGTTGTCGAAGGACAATGAAACTTGGTACATAAGCATTTTTTGTTTGAATCAAGAAAAAAATGGAAAAATCAAAATGTTCCGCCCACTTTTACGCCCACCTCCCATACAAAGAGAAAACTAAATTTTGACCTACGGCATTGTTTTTTGGCACATATCATTTTTAACACTCAGAATCATTTGTGTGAAATTTGAAAAATATCCGTCCACTTTTACGCCCACTTCCCATACAACTTGTATTGAAAAAGTGGCATAACTCCCTTGATTTTTACTGCATCAACTCAATTTTCACAAAAAATATATATTATAATTGTAGAATGGGCTCCTAAAAATATATACCTGATCCGCCCACTTTTACGCCCACCTCCCATAGAAAAAAACAAATAGAACAAACATGAATAAGTAATTTAAGCATAGTCTTTTAATAATTTTTTAACATCATTATCGTACTCCAATTTTTTGATTTCTCTAATCTATATAATAGGCTCTATAGTATTTATTCCTCGCTTCCTGAGCTTCCTCGGACAGCATACCTGATACAAATAGCAAGTAGTAGCAGCTGAATTTTTTTTACTTTTAGCTGAGATTTCAAGCTGTAACTTGACATCTTTCGTTAAACAGGGCTCCACAGGGCTAAAAAGATGCTGTACACTGAAGTTGATGAACATAGAAATTGTGATGTTGTTTATATTTCGTTCTACGAAATTTTTTATATGGCACTTTTCCCAACTTTTTTTAATGCAAATGTCATCTATGACAATTGTCACTTACGAAAATATACAACAAAGTCAAATGATAAGATTACTGTGACTGTACCAAAAGATTGAATATACAGTAAATTTGCATGCCATTTTAAACAAGCGAACATATATGAACTTCGAGCATGTCTGTCCAAACAAATAATGAATATATCAGCCTAATATTAAGGAATCATAATATTCAGATATCTGACAACAAAATACTAAAAAATTATCCAAATCGGCGAACACGAAAAAAATTAATTTCGGCCACTCTTCAACCAATGTGCGCCGTCCCGAAGCGGTCCCTTTCCAAGAAGAGACCGCAGTCGATGCTACCGTCAGCGTTATCGTCGAGGGACAAATTCCCGAAGCGGTCTCTCCCCACAGTGGTGGTAAGTACTAGGGCCAACGGAAGAATGGTCCAAGAGCGAGCTCTGCTTGACTGCTGCCTTCCGCAAACGCGAGTGGCCAGAGAACTGACAGAGACTTCCAACTTCTATAATCGATGGAAGGGAAGTCTGCACACTTTCGCTTCGTGGCAGATATGGCTCGTCGGTCAATATAGAGACGACAGCATAGATCGATCGGCGCTCATAACGCCGTCCAAAGACATCGATGAGAGGATCAGTCAGAGCTATCCTAACATAAATCTGGCTGATCCTCATTTCTACAAAAGGTCGCCGGTCCGGATCCTGCTGGGTATAGACGTGTGCTCCCGGGTCATACAGCCGGGTATTCTACGAGCTGGTTTTAGCATGCCGTTGGCCCAAAATTCGATCTTCGGTTGGGTCTTATCCTGACAGGGTGACTGGTAACGTCTTGCATTCTTGCGCAACTGGCGGTTTCTCGGTGTTGGCACGGTAGTATGCGTCTCGCATGCGTTCTCAATATGTATTTCTATTTTTATTTTGGGCAGCGCTTCTCGCTGCCCTTATAAAAACTTTGTTAGTTTTTAAGTTTTACTAATAAAATCGACCTTTGTGTTTTTTGGAAGTTTTCTATTTTTCAAACAAGTGCTTTCTCCACTCGATTCGAAATTAAACAGTGTGGTTTATCTTTAGTTGCTGCTTTGCTTGTTGATTTGTTTTTTTCTGCAATAATAAATTGCAAACTAAACGGCCGAAGCAATTTTGTTGACATTAAGTATAAAGATTCTCCAGACTCAAGATTAAAAGATAGGCTATCAGAAGTTTAAAAAACGTTCGATAGAGGGCGCTTTAAGTAATAAAATATACATGACTCGATAATGCCTGATCGACTGGACCGATTTTAAAGAAATTTTGTATAAAAAACGAAACCAAACGAAGCTGAACCTAATTGCTTCATTATGTATTTCTAACGAAGACTTCAACGAACGATGACTATGCGAACGATGTTGGATTGAAGTTGAGATATGTATTTCGAACACAGCTTATCGTTAGCTCATTTGACAAGTTATGTTTGCTACTTACACTCAAACTGTTATACACAAGCAGTATCAAACGTGGCACTGCCATATCAAACATTAGGGAAGTTTTCTGTATTTTCTTTTAAGATTTCATGCATTTTTTGTACTTTTCGTGTTGTTGGCAATGCTTTGGTTCTTGTCTGTGTTGTAGGTAAATTGTAGGTTGTGGTATAAACTGTGTTTGCAGGTTGCTCTATTGGCTACAATTGTGCTGCCTTCGACATAAGCAGAATGATATCGTGGCCTGCTTCTTTATATATTACTTGTAGTTAACCGAAAAAAAATCATCGCCTTTTGCTTGGATGTTGTTCTTCATTTCTGCAATTTTCTTTTTTCTGTTTAGATCTGCCCAAATTTGAATTGGAAGAAAAATAAAAAAAAAGTTTGAATTGGCCTCTAGCTGCCTCACAAGCCCTGAAAAATATTGCTTGTTTTTTAATGTTGCAATTTAAGTAATAACTATTGTATTCACTTTTGAATTAATTAGTTTTTAGTACTTAAATTGCACTTATATGTTATTTATATGTTATTATTATACGTATTTTTTTGTTAAAATATCGATTTTAAAATAAAATTTTCTCAACGAATACATCACAACGATAACATGAAAGCATTCGTTTGATTTTGACGTTTGAATTCGGTGTTTCAGTGATCGTTAGAAATACATATTGCAAATATGTAACTGTACTACGGCATCGTTCGCTAGCTGATCAGCTGTTTTCGTTGTTTGCTTATGTTCGATTTACAAATTCCAAAACATGAACGAACACTGTTGTGAACGAAACGATTGATCGGATAGAAATACAAAATGAAGCCATAAGACTAACGATCAAACACGGAGATGAACGAAGGCAAACGAAGATGAACCGAAAGCTAAATACTAAAAACGAAGCCAAACTTGACCGAAAATTAAATTCGCTTTAACCTTTTTTCCCATGAATGAAATCAAGAAGTTTATTCACAAAAGTTTAATGATTTTTTACGGAATTTTTATTTTCTTAAAAGAAAAAACCAAAGTTTGGGGTTACTGAGGAAATAAGACGAAAAGTTCAAATATCTAGTCAAAAATGGAATCGGAGGTAAAAATGTTGTTAAAACGAATTGTTGTCCTTATTAAGATCTATCCAACGACATACTTTTTTTTACGATCGGTTAAAAACCAATGAAAAAAAAACCAATGAACTTATACAAAAAAGACCATTTAGGGAAGATTTTGGGTCCACCTAAAAAAAATTTGTATGCTACAAAACCCCCTTAACATAAGCTTTAAAATGAGGGGCGATATTTTGAAATATTTTTTTCCATGTGGGGTGACCTACCTTATTATCCATATATTTGACATATCCATGATACAATTACAAGGTAGGCTCATTTTAAAATGGCTGCTCAATTGTGAAATTTTGCAACAACAAAGCTGTAGGAGCTACAAACGTCAAACGACAAAAGCAAGAAAAACTCAAAATTACCAGCTGATTTTGTCAACTAGCGCACCCTGCTCTCCAATATGAGCCTACCTTGTAATTGTATCATGGACATACCCATGGTGTAATAATAATGCGTAAAATGCCAGTTCTCTCTCAAAATGATAAATTTATGCCGCCCCAATCCTGTCAAAAACAGCTGATAGTGAATTAGAATGAAAATAAATCAGCTAACGTGCAGTCGATCGAAACTCAATGTCATGTCTACTTCTTTTGATGGCTATTATCAGTTGAGGCATTGAACATTCTTTCATGGCATTCGATATGTTCTTCAAACAGACGATGTGAATGGAAGACAATTTGCATGCTGGTCAAATCTTCATGCGGTGGCACCTTCCACAGCGTAAATTTTTGATAAAATGGCAAATTATTCAATGGCGAACTTGACAAATGGGCGAAAACACCTGCAATAACTTTTTTTCCACACAACGCCGCACAATTAATTGCATTGAATCTTTATTTATACTTAATTCGCACAATAACTTATAAAAACTATAACACATCATCATCTAGCAACTCAAATAAACAATACAATCTGACAACTATCAACAGTTCCGCTCTTTCGATCACAATTTTTGACAGAAAGAAAGCTATTCATGGTGTTGTCAAAAATTCACTAACACATTATTATTAAACCATGATGAAGGCATGATTTCGCTACACAACTTTTTCACGAAACTGTTTCAGGTACACAAAAAAAAGGTTTAACGATCAATGGGAATTCGATTATTTTTTCATAGAATGCTTAATCTACGAACGCATTACTTGTTCTGCAAATATCTATTTGCAAAGCCACTATTCCGTTTGTCATGCAAATTATAATTATTTTTCAAGTGAAGAAAGAAAACTTAAGCTTTTAGAATTACAAGTTGAATATTTTTTTAAAATATATGGTTAATGAAGTTAGATATAAATCAGAATTTACATAAGCGTCGCACATTGGGTTGAATAGTACCAAAACAGAGGATTAATTCAAAAATTTAAGTTACTTTGTGATAAAAATTATTGATACCATATTAAAGAAGACAAAACTCAACATCAATAACTGTCAATAAAACAAGCGTAATTAATTTTCTTCTTCCGGTATATTCTCTCAAAGTTCAAAAATTTGTGTGAATTTAAAGTTTGATTGTAAAAAGTGGAGCCCTCGAAATTGCAAGTGTCTTTTTTCGATTTGTTTTTCAGGAAAAAGTGTCTTTAAAAATTTATCCATTAACTTCAGGCACTAAGAAAAATATATTATATAACTTTATTTAGATAAGAGTTACACAAATATTTTTAATTTTTTTTTTTTAAAGGTCCTAAAAAAGGAAATTTTTGATAAAAATGTTGGATTTTAAAGTATTTCAGGATGACATTGGGTAAAATCGCTTATGTTGTCTGAAAGCACGTGGTTTCTGCTTTCTATTTCAAAAAATACATCTTGCAGGTTTTTGCATGAACTCAAAATAATTCATTTTTTGTTTAAAAAATCAGTAGCTTAAAAATATATTTGAAATGTACAACTTTGAGTTTTCTTATTAAAAAAATGTAGGGTTAAAATATGACCCGAGCATAACATGTGTATTTTTTTGTAACATAGTAGCAGGGTTAAAGTAGGCAAAATTAAACGTCAATAACTGTCAACAACACATGTATTCTTTATTTTCTTGTAATTTGTAGTAATAACGAAAATTATGTTCTATATACTATGTAACTCGGTAAGAGGTACATAGCTAATGATTACATTTTGAAGCCGCCATTTAGAATTTTAAATTTTCGACTTCGGATTCATGATCAGCGACCCCACAAATCCCAGAATACAAATTTTTACCTCCATTAAACGTTTTCTGCAGAACATAGCTTGTTCATGGCCGCCATTTTGAAGCCGCCATTTTTAATTTAAAATTTTTGACTTCATATTCTTAATCAGCGACCCCAAAAAACCCTGTATACAACATTTTACCTCCTTTAAACGTTTTTTGTAGAAGTTAGCTTGTTCATGGCCGCCATTTTGAAGCCGCCATTTAGAATTTTAAATTTTTTACTTCAGATGCGTAATCAGCGACCCCACAAACCCCTGTATACAAAATTTTACTTCCATTAAACGGTTTTTATAGAAGTTAGCTTGTTCATGGCCGCCATTTTGAAGCCGCCATTTTGAATTTCAGATTTTTTACTTCAGATTCGTGATCAGCGATCCCAAAAACCCCTAAAGTACAATTTTTGTTTCGATAAGTGGCCCCTGTCAATTAATCGTCACCTTTGGCATAAAATACCCCACTGTGCGTCGTATGCTGTTTCATTGGCCTATTATACGTATTGAAAAGTATGAGTTCGAAGTAAATATAAATGATATCATCGAATTCGAAAAAACATGCCATAATATTTGCACTGCAAATTCTTTCCGTTACACACGCTTGCCATTATTTTTAAAATTTTTCTTTTAAGTTCCCATCCTGAGATATCATAAAAAAAAAATTCAGTAAAAAAAAATTACTCTTTACTGAATCCTTTTTATGGGATCCGACGTTTGGAACGTAGGGAAAGGAAAAAAAATATTAAAAATAATGAAAACAAAGGCGGTATGTGGTGGTTCTGGTAGTACAACTACACTATATTGTTTTCAACGATTTTTTTCTTCACAGTGTAAATTAAAACAGAACTGCCGCGCTCTCTCGGGCACACACACAAGTATGCATGTTTATGTGTTAGTTTGCCCATCACTGGTATTCTTTTTCTTGTGAGAAAACGTCAAATATCTGAACAACCTCAAGACTTATCGATAAATAAATTACGCATTGCGCAGGTCCGTTATGTTGTTTACTTTTCAATTTGACATTTCTAGCTACTAACAAAATATTTTGTGCGATCATGACGTCAGGCTAGACCAAGTTTGCGTCTTGAATCTTTTGCCAGTACCAGGTCTCCTCAAGAATGATAGAATGACTTTGGTTAGAATATTGCAATTTTTCACTCATGATCATGACGTCAGGCTAGACCAAGTTTGCGTCTTGAATCTTTTGCCAGTACCAAGTCACCTCATGGTGTAATAATAATAAGGTGTTAGTGAATTTTTGACAACACCAAGAATAGCTTTCTTTCTGTCAAAAAATTGAGAGCGAAAGAGAGGAGCCGTTGATAGTTGTTAAATTGTGTTATTTTTTTGAGTTGCTAGATGATGATGTGTTATAGTTTTTATAGGTTATTGTGCGAATAAAGTTTAAATAAATATTTAATTCAATTAATTATGCCGTGTTGTGTTGACAAAAAGTTATTGCAGTTGTCTTCGCTCATGTGCCAAGTTCGCCATTGAATGGTTTTGTCATTTTATCAAAAACGTGCGCTGGAAGGTGCCACCGACATAAAGCTTTGGCTAGCATGCAAATTATCTTGCATTCACATCGACTGCTTCAAGAATATCGAATGCCATGAAAGAATGTTCAATCGGGGCTGTCATGTAATCCAATAGCTGTCGGAATTGGTTTTAAAAACGACAAAAAATTTACTTTGGTGTCACGAATTCCGACATTATTGGTTTTATGTTCGTATCGGAATCAATGTCGGTTTTAGATGTCACAAATATATTTAATTTGCGCGCGTTTTTTTTCTTGGTAGCTGATATTTTATTGAAATGTAAGTAAATTCTTGGTCTTTTTTAAAAATATACATATGTTAATTTATATTTTTTTTTTTATAACAAGGGGAAAACATAAAAATGCTACCCAAAATATCATTATCCTGGACTTTATGGATAAATATCCTGACATTGCCAAGGGCTTTACCAAGCGGGATAAACCAGCTGTGGATTCTCTTTGGCAAACATTAGCTGAGTCCCTTAATAGTGCAGGACCACCACAGAAGGATGGAAATGGATGGAAAAAGGTAAAATTAAATTTGTGCCACAAAATTATAAATTAGAACTTCTACTGGTTTTTGTACTTATGCATAGACATGGACTGAGTGGAAAAGCGAAATAAAAAAGAAGCTTGCACACAACCAAACCGAATCCCGAGCAACTGGTGGAGGTCCCTTTTCCAAACATCAACTGACTCGTAATGAAGAAGCGATTGTCCGCGTATGTAGCATAGCGCAGCCGGTGGAAGGTGTGCCGGGCACTGCAATTGGCCTCAGCGAAAATGCAAAATATGGAAGTGAGGACGAAATGCCATCAACTTCTTCAAAGCGGCCAATATCACCACTTTCAATTACCAACACTCCAAAAAAGCCAAAAATAGAAAGCACTGGGGAGCGCTTAAAAAAATTTTTGGATGAGGACAACAAAAGAAAGCTCGAAATAAATGAGAAATTGGACCAGCTCATAAAAGTTGAAAAAGAAAACGCAAGCAGTCTCAGGCGCATTTATAGAGCGATGGAAAAGAATAATGAATCTGTCGCAAGTGCAGTATATGACCTCAAAAACGAATTTGTATGTGTTAGTACATCAATATTACAAGCAATGCAAAACAAAAACGAACTAAAAAAAAGCAATTGGATTTAGAGCTGCTTAAGTTTAACCATAAAAAAAACCAGTGAAAAGTGATATTTTATACCAAGATGTATAAGAAGCAATTTTTTTAAATCATATATATTTTTTGTTCCTAGTATTACTAAAAGTACAAATATTTTAATGTTACCTTCTGTAGGACTGTTTAATGAATTTTTATTTTTGTTTTTAAGTAATAAATTATTATTTTACATATATAAAAATATCATTTATAATAGAGTGTCAGCTATTTCGTACCTTATCCTCTGACCTTCAGTTCGTAAAGTCGCGTTCGGTTTCGTTTCTACACTGTCCTCAATAGTGTTTGTTGCAGAAATATTATTATCCTCGTTATAGGCTATGTTGTACTTTCTGCATATATTGTGCAGCGCGCTGCAAACGTTTATAATTTGAACCACTTTTTTTGGACTATAGTGCAATGTGCTTAGTAAACAGCGAAACCGGCTTTTTAGTACGCCTATAGTTCGCTCCACAATATTACGAGCTGAAGAATAGGCCATATTAAATCTGTATTCCTTAGAGTTGTAGTGCGGATCTCTATAAGGTGTTAACAAAAAAGGCTCAATGCCATATCCACAATATCCTAATAATTTAGTTGTCCGGTCGCCTGACTCGTACTTCCTAAGAAAATGTTGTCTAGCAGTACTTATGTTCCAAACAAATGCGTCATGGCTAGAGCCGGGATACCGTCCGTATTTGCATGTCGCCGTCACAAATCTGAACAAAATACATACGAAACTTTTGGAAAATATTTTTTAATATTAAAAATATATTTTTTACTTACAATCATGGCATTCATACTAAAATATCCTTTTCGATTAAAGTATAAATGCTCGTCAATACTAGGTTTAATGATTTTTATCTGTGTTCCATCGATGCATCCAACAATAGAAGGAATTTTGTAATTACTATAAAAATATTCTCTTGATTTGCGTTTTTCGTTATGTCAAGTTGCACCCATTGAGAACAAATTAATCGCTCCATAACTTTTAGAACATCACCCAAAATTGTTGACACGGTACTTCTACCAAGACTTATGCTAGAGTCATTTCCGACAGATCTTTGATAGGATCCTTCCTCTAAAAATCGCATTGTGGCTGCTAGCTGGAGTACAGGTGGAATTTGCGAAAGTGACAATTGCGATTGAATGGTGAGCAGTACCATACGGAAAGCCTCTTTGTTTAAACGATAATGGACTATAAATCTACAAAATAGCTTAAAACACAACTGCACAGTAAAAAAAACAATATACTTACACCGACTCTGGCAGCTTAAGTGGATTGCTGCAATCTCTCAAAATTATTCTCTTAACTTTTTCAGAGCTCCCTTCTTCCATTAACAAAAATGCTACAACAGCTAAGCCATTTTATGTTTATTTAATGATTTTTATTAAATTTATACAAAAAACACTTCAATTTAACAAAATTGCTAAATCAAATTTGAACCAATGCGATTTTGTGACACCAAATGAAATCGGAATTGGTTTGTAATTCCGACAAAAAGCCAAACCGTCTTGGTTTCTATGACAGCCCCGAAAACCTCAACTCATAATAGCCACCAAAAGAAATGGACATGGCATTGAGCTTCGACCGACTGCACGTTAGCTGATTTAATTTCATTCCAATTCAACATCAGCTGTTTTTGACAGGAGCGGGGCGAAAAAATGTATCATTTTGAAAGAGAAGTGTCAAATTCACTAACACCTTATTATTATTACACCATGGGTCACCTCAAGAATGATAGAATGACTTTGGTTAGAATATTGCAATTTTTAACTTAAAAGCAACTAGCACGAAACTTGAATGCTCAATAGGGCGTATCGAAAAATGTAGATTGTATTCTAAGAGGTCTCAAAGTTGCATGGGGTTGTCAAGATCACCCAAAAAAAATTTTACGAATCCAAAATCCTTCAAACAGAATTCTGTGGATAAAAATCGTGAATGGCATCATGTTTGGCAAGATATTGTTAGTTTATGTCTATACTTACTTTTGCTTTAAGACATATGACGCGTTGAGAGCAAAAGGGGGACATATTTTAAGCGCAAGCAAAAGAGGATTATAAAATAAATTCAAGCAAAAATGTAACAAGATAAGTTGCAAGAACATTGTTTGAAGCGACGGAAGGTTGTAAGCCAACATCAAGGTTGTAAGCCAACATTTAAATTGCATGGTTTTTGTTTTTGCTTTTCTTTCCTTTTCTGTTGGTTTTTTTGCACTAGGATTTTTATTACTTTTTTAGTTGAGCATTTCGTTGATCGTCAGAAAAGTTATATTTTTCCGATTTTGTCTATTTCAATGCAGTTATAGAAAAAACGATGTAACTTTTCAATTTCTGATTGGATTGAAATGCACCCAAAGACAAAATTATAAAAAATTTTATCATCTTTAAAATGCCAAATTATTCTTTTATTAAATTTATTCAATTTTGAAATTGTCAAAACTATTATATTATGTCTATATACTTATATCCACCCTTATTTACCTATATAATAAATATATTTAATTTTATAATGAATCATATTGGCTAGTTGGAACGCAGGACAATCGCCAGCTAGACACTAGGTTGTATTGTTTATTCTGTATTTAGTTACTTTGTTGCCATTAAAATTTGCAATCAAAATATTTAATTAAAATAAATACGCATGGTCCTTATTGTAAATAAAATATAAATCAATAACACTATAACGTGCAAAATAACATTTATTAAATATAATAAAATAATATTAAATATAAGAGTATAAGTAAAAAATTAAGTAATTTATAAAATTAAAAATAAGTTTAAAATGAAACTCAATAACGAAAAATTTGTTGAGAGATAGAACAGTTCAAATATAACATTAATAAAAATTAAATGAAATAAATAAATTGAATGAAAATAAAATTGCTCACATAAATAAATTAAAATAAAATCTAAAAATTAAAAACGAAAAAAAATAAAAAAATAGAAATTATATATAAAATAATATATATAAATATATATAAGTAAAAGAGCAAAAATATTAATATAAGTCAAAAAATAGATTTATTTTATTCGATTTGATTGATTTGTATTGAGGCGTTTACACGCTGCAAAAACCATTATTTTTTTTACAGTGCATCTTATTTTTCGAAAATGTATTTCTACCACTGACAAATACGCACAAAAGTTAATTTAGTTAGCATTTGATGATCCTAAATTCGTTACGATCTTTTTTGTAATAGAAACAACAAAATCTGACGAAATTCAAATTTTTATTTATTTAAAAAAGCAAAAGGCTGAAAACAATTAAAAATTTTGAACAATATTTTTATTTTATGTTCGCACTTTTTCTTATATCTTTAAAAAAATATAAAGAATATTATTTCATTTTTTTTATTTGATTAATTTATTTAGCAATTTTTTGTTAAATTCTTTTTTCTTTCAAGGTTTTTAAAATTTGTCATAATTTTTTTATTTTTTCCTATCTGCACTGAGCAATGTTTCCCTCACGCTGTTATAATTAATTTTATTTTATATATATATATATGTACATAAAATGTAAATTTTAATACAAAAAAAGCGAATTTTTCATGCTTGAAAAATATTACAGATTTGCTTTATAAAGCATTCTTAAAATATATTGTTCTGATCTGAACAAAAATATTTATATATCGATATATCGAAAATATATCAATCTGCCCTATTCTGAATTCCGAGTCGGAATTGCGTAAAAATCGGAATTCAATTCCGATCGGATTTAAAACGGTGCTCTGCATTCCGAACGGAAATGGGATGTTCGAACAAAATGAAATCGGATTCGAACATAACAAAATCAGCTGCTTTGTGAGGCTGTAAAAAACAATTTTTTGCGCGTTTTGATAAAATTATGATATTTTAACAATTTTCGGTAGTTAAATTTAATTTAATTAGTTAAAATGAGTTTAATAAGTTTGGCTGCAGTTTTATTTGAGTGTGAGAACCACGCACACGGAAAAATTAAACGAAGGGTTCTGCACGACCACAGCAATTCTTTGGATTTATCAGATTCAGCGTAAATAGCGACTGTAAGGTTTATTTAAAACCATTTGATAATGATTCTTTAAAATTTATAGCACAATATTGGTTAAATAAGGCGGCATTTCATTTAGTTTTAAATGAAGTCAAACAATATGCCCTGCGTTCTACGATTCCCGCAATTATTCAACTGGCCACATTTTTACGGTTCCTGGCCGAAGCAGGCTATCAGCGTTCAGTGGGAAACGATTCAAACATAGCTTTAGGAAGAAGCACAGTGTCAAAAGTGGTCACAAATATGTTAAACCATATGGAACGTCGTCTATGCCCAAAATGGATTAAACTTAATATGTCTAGTGACTATCAACAAAAATCAAAAAGACACTTCTATGAAACTTTTGGAATTCCGGGCGTTATTGGGTGCATAGACGGCACCCATGTTAAGTTGACAAAACCCTTTGAGGACGGATTTCTTTTTTTCAATCGAGAAGGCTATTACAGCATTAATGATATGAGTGTACGTATTTATGGTAGTTCCGCGATTTGTTAAAGATTTTTTAAACTTCTAGATTTGCGATTACAATTTTATGATTCAAGCGGTCGATGCATGTTACCCTGGATCGAACCACGACTCCTTAGTTTGGAAGAGGGGGAACGCAGGTCTTGGCTTTTAGGTGATACGGTTTAGAGCCATTTCTATTAACCCCTTACAGAACTCCAGAGCCTGGTTCAAATCAACATAAATTTAACCCTGCGCATTCCTCAGCTCGCAATGTTGTGGAACGAACAGTTGGAGTGTTAAAAAATCGGTTCCGTTGTTTACTAGCAACTTTGCAATACAGTCCACAAAAAGTCGCAAAAATCTTTAACGTTTGTTGTACCCTCCATAACATTTGTCGACACTACAATGTTCTATGTGAAGTTGACGAATATTTTTCAGAAGCTAATGAACATGAACCTGATGAAGACAACCCATCATCTTCTCAAAATTTATCTTTACTAAATCGAGGACAAATAATAAGGAATGAAATTGCAAACTATTTATAAAAAAAACTGAAAATATAATGATATAAAAAAAGTTAATTTAGTTTAATGATATTTATTATGCTTGCAAAACTTTCGAATTTTGCTCTTTAAAATCGTCCCTTAGTGCTGCTAGAGTATCGGAAATTTTTTCCATAGACCGATATACTCTTTTTAGGCTGCTTCGATTTTCCTTCTCGATGTCGACTAGTCTTGCTACTTTTTCAGCCAAGGTGCTATGGTATTTGGATTCTGCTGCCATAAATGTTTTAACAGATCCCTGAAATTGCAAAAAAAAAAAACACTTATTAGACCATAACCGAGCTGAGCTGAAAAAAACTTACAGCTCGGCTCGACTTAGCTGTAACCGCGCACTATAATCGCAACCTTAGACACTAATCATAACATTATATTCACTTGCCTGCAGTGAAAATTCTTTCCTTCGTTTTTTAGGGCTCGGAGAAGTACTGCGCCTTAAACGGAAATTTCCTGACGTGCTTGGCACATCGTCGCCGATTTCGGCTGCATCCATACTGCAGTCTTCTGCCGGCCCAAAGGAGAGTGCGTTCGATATGCCATCAACTGTAATGTATAAGCCGGAAACCCTGGCAAGGGACTCGTCAGCTTCGGACAAGGTAAACTTTGAAAAAGGCCCGCCGCCCGTCGCTCTGGCTTCTCTTTTATTGTGTGCCAACTTTTTTCGCACATCGCATTTCCAGTCGGTCCAAGTCTATTGAAATAAAAACTTTAAAATTTAAATAAAAACTTTAAAATAACAGAATTTTTACCTTCTTCCATCCATTTGTATCCTTGTTGGGTGGATTCAGCGACTCCGCCAGCTGCCTCCACTTTGCCTCGATTTCCACTCGGTCTCCCTTTGTGTGACCTCTGGATGCTGCTCCATGAACACACACCTACGATAAATTTTAATCAATCATTAAAACAAATAAGCAATTAGTCTATTTACTTACATGTTTAAACAAACCAGAATTAAATCGAAATGAAAATGTTTGCCAAACAGCTGATTGGATTGAAACCGGTTGCAAATTCGATTTATCGGAATGCAGAACAGGTCAATTCCGACATTTCTAGCAATTCCGATTCGAAGTTAAATATCGGATTGCAGAACACTTATCGGATTTCAGAACAGGGCAGAATATATCAGAAATAAAACCCATGTCAAAAACTGAAAACATATTGTATAATTTTTTTTATATTGAAATTTTCTAATTTATTTATTTTTTCTATTTCTTAGTTTGATATTTTATTATTTTTTAATGTTTTGAATTTATTTTATTTTATTTTATAAAATTTTTTCCGTTTGTATTTTCATTATTTTTAAGATATTTAAAGATAAAGAATAAAATAGTCATTTTTTCCATAAAAAATAAAACGAAAATATTTTAAAAAAAAGCGGAAAGAATAAAAAAAGCTGATTACAAATTTCCAACACTTTCATCAATTTGTTTAATATTTTCAACAACTTTCAAAATCCTAAAATTATGAAAACAAAATTTAACAAAAAAAAAAAAATTAAATATTATTAAAAAATTTCAAAACGAAAATAAATGTTATTTAAAAAATAAATAAAATTCTTTACATATTTTTTAAAAAATAAGGTAAAGTATAACATCAAAATAAAAAAGCATAGTTGTTGCAGCGTCCGTGGCGTAGTTTGTTAAAGTGTGTGGCCGCTATGTCAAAGAACTTTGGAGACCCAGGTTCGAACCCCAGCAGCTACAGAAAATTATTTGAATTAAAATAATTTTTCTGTACGGCCACCACCTCTCTGCAGACAATGGCAAACCTCAGAGAGTAATCAAAATGCCATGTAAAGCTTCTTGAGAATAAGAACATTCCGTTCATCGCCGTTCGGAGTCGGCGTAAAGCATGTAGGTCCGGTTCTCGGTCAATTGTGTACAAACTTAATAACACGCACAACACAATTGATCATAAGAAGCTAGGTCAAAGTCCTTTCAAGGGCTGAAATGGCCAGTTATTTATTTTTTTTTTTTTAGTTGTTGCAGCGTGTAAACGCCTCTATTAAGGTGGTAGGCGTGGTTTTCACTCGATTTCATTGAATAATATACTCAGAGTGTATATTTAAGCTTATTTGCAAAATAATTTCAAGTCCATGTATTAATTTTTGTGGAATTAAAAGATATTTTAAATTTTGATAAAGTCGCATTGTATGGGAGGTAGGCGTTTCCATTGACTTATCCGTGTAATTTTCTTAATAAGATGCTTTTAATCAAGCATGTTAAAATTCATTATCATAGGCCCACTTCTTCTTTTTTTTCCTAGAAATGTATAAAGCGGTCCCTCTGTCCTGCGTGGCAACTAGACCAATATGTAGGTACAGAAGGGGTGGATTTTGGTAGATATACATACATATATAATATTAAGTTAAGCAAAAAAAAAAAATTAATAAATTTATTAAAAAATTTTTTGACATCATTTTAAAGACAGTAAAATTTTCCTGTAATTTTGTACTTGTGTGCATTTCAATCCAATCAGAAAAAGTTACATCGTTTTTTCGATGACATGAATGATGACATGATGACGACCAACAAAATGTTCAGCCAAAAAAGTAATGAAAATCCTAGTGCAACAAAAACCTACAGAAAAAGAAAGAAGAGCAAAAACAAAAACCATGCAAAAAAAATGTTAACAAACAATGCTTAGAATTACAATAAACAAAAAAAAAACTAGTAAGAAATGATCTTCGACTGGGCCGAAGTTAACATACCCCCACGGTCGAACCAAAGCATATTCAAAGTCTTAAGCAGTCAATAAAATGTTTATTTTTAAAAAAATGTTCTTCATAGTTTTCTGCTTGTTAATAATCTTTTTAAAATTTATCTGTTATCTTATATGCACAGCCAAGAATATAGTTTATTAGGAGCTTTCCAAAAATATTGTATAATAGGTTACTACTATTTTAACGCAGGTATCTGCCCCATCTTTTTCAAACATATTATTGCAAAAACCACTTTAATAACAAGCACGCATTGGAGCAAAAATGTATCTCATCACACACATGTCGAATTTGTTGACTAACGATCGTGTTCGTTAAAAAGACAGCGCATTTAATTTAGTTAGAATACTGTGTAAGCAGAGGGCGGGACTTAACATATGCCACCTGAATGCGCAAAGTGTTGTCAATAAGTTGGATGAATTAAGATATATTTTCGAGAGTTCAGGCGTTGATATCCTTTGCATTTCAGAAACTTGGATTAACGATCATATGCACGATAATTTGTACAATATGAGTGGTTTTAAAAATTTTCGCGCAGACAGATCGGGTCATGCAGGTGGTGCAGCTATCTATGTGCGTTATCCCGTTTATTTGTAAATCAGATCCTCTCAATTCAATTGAATATTTGTTTATTGCTATATCCAATGCAAAAGAAAAGATAATAATTGGTAATATCTACCGTCCCAATCGAACTACTGATATTACAAATCTCATTCAACTTATTGAAAACATCTCTCTTGGCTACTCACAAATTCTTATTGCGGGCGATTTTAATAGTAATCTTTTAAAGGGGAGTCATTTAACTGTTGAAATGCAGGCTCTAAGGCTTTTTCCAGTCAACACTACTATGCCAACGCACTATACCAAAACTATCAACACACTGCTTGATATATTTCTTGTTAACGATGAAAAAAAAATTTTACTTTACGGTCAGCTATCCTATCCTTCAGTATCGAAAGTTCTAGAACTAATAACACGGTGTAACAGTGAAAATAAACTCGGCTCGAGACAAAGTAGAGGTTGTAGGGCTAGTTGAACATAAGATAACTGCACACTTAGTTTTTTTAATATACCCTCAAAATCGGGATTTGTGGTCAAAAAACCGATTTTAGGTAGGTGCATGTATAGTTTGTTATGTAACTCCGTTATATCTAGCTCAATTTTAAAAATTTAAACATTGATAAAAAGAAAAAAAATATACCCTTAATATAATATATAGACCGTTTTTTTACAAAAAGAATTGACAAAGTTAC
Organism: Pherbina coryleti; assembly: GCA_943735915.1. NCBI lineage: Eukaryota > Metazoa > Arthropoda > Insecta > Diptera > Sciomyzidae > Pherbina > Pherbina coryleti. The sequence continues at coordinate 78,912,512 of OX030948.1, forward strand.
AGGTAAAATCATTTGAAAATTTGTCATTTCTTTTTAATTTTTCCAACTTTAACAACGTTTTGTTAACAAATTTTGTTTTTTGGCACTACTAGTTTTAGTAGGATTCTGAAAGCCTGTTAAATTTTGCGTTCAATAAGCTATCGGCGTCCGTGGCGTAGTTGGTTAAAGTGCGTGGCCGCTATGTCAAAGAACTCGGAGACCCAGGTTCGAACCCCAGCAGCGACAGAAAATTATTTGAATTAAAATAATTTTTCTGTACGGCCGCCACCTCTCTGCAGACAATGGCAAACCTCAGAGAGTAATAAAAATGCCATGTAAAGCTTCTTGAGAATAAGAACATTCCGTTTATCGCCGTTCGGAGTCGGCGTTAAGCCTGTAGGTCCATTTCTCGGTCAATTGTGTACAAACTTAATAACACGCACAACACAATTGATCATAAGAAGCTAGGTCAAAGTCCTTTCAAGGGCTGAAATGGCCAGTTATTTATTTTTTTTTTTTTTAAGCTATCATTTACTTTAATTGGCTGAAATACAAATGCACTATCGAATTTTTAGTATTCGTAATCAAATACAAAAAATTTTATTTTTTTTTTTTCTAAAAATGTTTATTTTACCTTTTTCGTTTATATATATTATAATCGATTTCACGTTTTAGGGACCAGCAGTAGTCTGCCAGTATGTTTATGGAATTTTTTCCCTGAAAGCCGGTTTCTATAGCTTCCATCTCCTGGTGGAACCTTTCTCCTTGTTCATCACTAAACTGCCCAAGGCTATTCGGGAAAAAGTTTATATGGGAATGCAAAAAATGTATTTTGATTGACATATTGCAGCCCAGTTTTTCGTAAGCACTTAAAAATTCATTTACAACATCTAAGTACTTTCGACTCTTCTGCTTGCCGAGGAAATAAATGCATAACGAAATAAAACTATTCCAAGCTCTTTTTTTCAACTGGATTTAATTTAGAAACGAAATCAGTGTCCAAGAAAATTTTCCAAATTTGTGGGCCCACAAATAAACCTTAGAATAACCGAAATGAATAAATAACTTTTATAAAAGATATGAACGTGCAGGATACTTTCTTTGATTTTGGCCTCACTTAACCTAGGAAACGCTGCAATCAAAAAAAAATTTTTTTTTTTAGCTTTGAACCAAGGATTTCAGGTGGAATACCTATTCAGTCAAGTCTGCCTTGGTTCGAGGTGGAATACCTATTCAGTCAAGTCTGCCTTGGTTCGAAAATGGGATAATGGATTAGTGGGAAGAAAAGGGCAATCAAGTGAAACACGTGTAGGATGTTCTAAGCATGGTGGAAAGCCAAAGAAACATATGAATTTGAATCAGACGCAAGTGTTATGCCTTTACCTCAGTCAATTCAAGTTATAAGTCAATCTCATCCACAAACTTCTCTACCATCAACTACAACTTCATGTCGTAAATATTGATGAATTTTTAATTTCAGTAAATTAGAAATAAGGATAGAAAATTAAGAAGGTTAAAAGCGAAGGACCATGGCCTGGCCAGGAATCGAACCCGGGACCTCTGGGGTGGCAGTCGAGCACGCTACCAACTCGACTACCGAGGCCGCGGTAGGATTACATTTTCAGGTCGCACCAGTGGAGTATTCAAAACATATTTTTTGCCAACTTAAAATGAAGCACGCAGTGGCTACTCCTTTTGCTTATATTTATTAGTCGCACGACTATCCCATTCGCAAATAATGCAAGGATACTTGGTATATCCACCTTGCATTCCAAACAGTATTGTTAGAGCCTTTAAGTCGGCGACATACATATATCAGAATTTAACATATCAAGAATCACACAAAAAGTTTTTAAATAAATCATACTCTTGCAAGATCCCTCAATAAACAAACGCCATTCATTCGGAGCGTGTTTGTGATTGAAAACTGCAAACAGTTCCGTCACATTCGGGCAATACACCAGATTTATGATAATATATTATTATTATTGATGATATATTTAATAAATATAAATTTAATAAATATATGTAGAAATATACGCAGGGTAGCTAGACCATATTGCGTGAAAAGTATAACTAATTAGATTTATGAATAATTATATGTTTGTAATGCTATGTTTGTTCAGAGATTGATTAATTTTTGTAAGTGTAGATATTTTTGTGCAGTCAAGAATTGTTTCTAAAGGTTCAGGTAGCTTGGATTTTGGACATTCTTTAAGAATATGATAAACATTCATTATTTTATTGCAATTATTGCATTGAAGTGGATTAGAGTGATTGTAAAAATGTTGAGTGTTGAATAAAGCTTTACCAACTCTGAGGCGAGCAAGTGAAATGCATTGATATCTAGTAAATTTATGATGGTATCTTGGTCTATTTAAGTTAGGATTATGTTGTTTTAGAAAGCAATTTTAATTATCCCGTTCTAATTTTAATTTTATAAAATTCATTGTTTTGAAAATGTGTTGTATGGTGCATTGGAAACATGGCATTTCAATTATTAGTGGCATTTTGAGTGCTTGTTTTGCTGCATTATCTGCATATTCATTTCCTATGATTCCAATATGTGATGGTATCCATAGAATAATAATAGTTTGTTGGATTTTGGGATTTTTAATTATATTGTCATAAATTCCATTTTTATTGTTTGAAATTGCTTTGATAGAGCTTAGACAATCAGTGCATATTATGGTTTTGGTATTTTTTTGTATTGCATAGTTTATTGCTGCATTTATAGCAGAAAGTTCAGCTGAAAAGATTCCAGAAAATGTAGGGAGTTGACTTTGTTTGGTTATTGACCAATTTGTGTCAGGTATGTGTTCAATAACAGCATATGAAGCTAAGTTATTTTGACATGACCCATCAGTATAAAGTTCAGTTATTGCTGAAAAGTTATTAAGTTTTTCTGTAACCAATGTTTTATAAACCTCAGGGTTTGTATTTGATTTAGAATAAGAAGCTAAGCTGACGTCAAAAGTGATTTTTGTATTAGTATTAAGATTAAAATTTTCATTACTTTTTTTTGGTATTGGTATATTGTTAGTTTTTAGAAGAGTAATTATTTTATTGATAGCATTGAGATTTTTTTTTGGTTTGGTGTCGATGTTAAGCCAAAATGTGTTGTGAAGACTGTTTTTGACGTCTGTGATGGCTTTGGATGCTAAATTAATCGATCTTTTGTTTCGTATTGTGATAAAATCTGAAGATTTAGATTCAATCCTTAGAGATAAGATAGGAGTTGTTTTTAATAATCCAGTAGCAGTTCGAAAGCAATTGTTTAAAGCGGTATTTATTTTGAAAATATTTTTGTTAGATGTCCAGCCATAAATAGTTATACAGTGTTGAATTAATCCATGTGTTAAAGATTTACATATGTCAATAGCAGTTTCGATATGTGGACCTTTCTTTTTTGAGCAAATTAGTTTTAAAAGATTATTAATTTTGCTTAGTTTTTCAATAATATATTTTACATGTTCGTTCCAAAGTAGATTTTTACTAAAAATCATTCCTAGAATTCTTATATTTGTTTTAAGAGAAATATTGGTGTTTTCTATTTTAAGTGTTGATTCATGGCATTTTCTTTTTTTGCAAATATGTAATGCTTCTGATTTGAAGACAGGAATAATAGCACCTCTAGAAATAGCCCAATTTTGGATTTTGTTGTTAAGGTGGTTTAAATTTCAAAGAACTGGTTGTGGGTTACCGGATGATACAGCAAATATATTGTCAGCATATATTCCAACATAGTCTACTATGTTTTTTTTTGGATAGGTTATATTTAAGAGTTTGTTCTAATTGATGACATAATGTATGAACTCCATGTTTAGGTATAAAACCGTGTTGGTTGTTTGCTATTTTAGTTTTGTAATGTTTCCAGAAGCGAAGGGTTAATATTTTTTCAAAGATTTTAGAAAGAACAGGTATTAGTGAAATGGGTCGATAACCTTCTATTTTATTTGGATTTTTTCCTGCTTTTGGTATTGGTGTTAATATTGAAGTTTTCCAATCATGTGGATATATGCCGCTTATTAAAATATTGTTGTAGAGTGTTAGTAATCTTATTTTAAATTCTAGTGGACATTTTTTTATCATAGTATATGTAATTCTATCTATTGAAGGTGTTGTTCCTTTAACATTTTGTAATATATTATTAAGTTCATTTAGATTGATTTTATTATAGAAAGGATTATTTATTTGAATATTGGTATTAGTGAATTTGGTGATATAAGTTTGTTTTTTTGATATTATGCTTGAATCGAAAGCATTATCTGAACCTATGGCGCACCAGGTTTCTGCAAATTTGTTGGCAATTTCGATAGGGTTGGTTATAATGTTATTGTGTTCGATAATTGAAGGAAAATTCGATTTTTTAATACATTTTAGATTGTTAATTCGCATCCAAAGTGTTTTAATATCTAGTGATGGGTTGAGTGAATTTAGAAAATTGTTCTAAGTTGTACGCTTAGCTATTTTGGATTCTCTTTTTACTTTTGCACAAGCTTTTCTGTAATTAACAGCATTTAATAAGTTTCTATGTCTGATGAAAGTGTTCCAGGTTTGATATTTGATTCTAATAAGTTTAGCAATGGTTGAGTTAAACCATGCAGGAGATTGTTTTTTATTGCATTCTTTTGTTTGTGGGATTGTTTCATTCGCAGATTTTCTTATTATTCTCTTTAAAATTGCTGCTTCTTTGTTTATATTTGTTGATATTGGGTAATTTTGTATAACTCTTGATACTTTATTAGCAAAGATATTCCAATCACATTTATTTTCCAAAAATTTTGGATAAAATCGTTTTTTTATATTAGGAATGTTATTTGTTATTATAATTGGAAAATGATCACCAATATCAGGAATATTAAGTGTCGTCCATTTAAGAGATGGAATAAGATCTGCGCTTGCCATTGAAACATCTACAGCTGTTAATGTGTGTCTAGTATTAAGTAAAGTTGGTGATCCATCATTAAGAATTACAAGTCCTTGATCATTTGCAAAGTTTTCCCAAATAGTTCCGTTAGGTGATAGAGATTGAGACCCCAAAGAGGATTTTGACTATTAAAATCGCAAATTACTTACTTACTTACTTATCTGGCGCTTACAACCGTAAGTCGGTTTTGGCCTCGTATAAGAAATTGCGCCAGCCACTTCTGTTCTGCGCTTGCTGGCGCCAGTTGGAAACACCAAGTGTAGTCAGGTTATCCAACACCTGATCCTTCCAACGAAGATGTGGGCGTCCTCTTCTGCGTTGACCACCACCGGGCACCGAATCGAATATTTTTTTCGCTGGAGCGTCGTTTTCCATTCGCTCAACATGACCTAGCCAGCGGAGCCGCTCGATTTTGATACGCTTAACTATGTCGATGTCAGCGTACAGCTCATACAGCTCGTGGTTCCATCGAATTCGGTACTCGCCATTGACGCAGATTGGACCGAAGATCTTACGAAGGATCTTTCTCTCGAAGGCTCCCAAAGTCTTTTCATCAGAACTGCTCAACGTCCAGGTTTGTGCTGCATATAATAGGACGGGCATGATTAGTGACTTATAGAGCGTGAGTTTTGTTCGTCGAGAGAGGGCTCTGCTTCTCAATTGCCTACTCAGCCCAAAGTAACACCTGTTGGCAAGAGTTATCCTTCGCTTTATCTCAATACTGACATCGTTGAAAGAGTTTACGCTGGATCCCAGGTAGACGAAGTCCTTAACAACCTCGAAGGAGATGTTGTCAACAGTGACGTGGTTTCCAAGACGCTGGGACTGTTTATTTGTTGACACTAGGTATTTCGTCTTATCTGCGTTCACTACAAGACCCATTCGACTCGACTCTTTCGCTAACCTGGAGAATGCTGCGCTGACTTCGCGCGTATTATGGCCAATGATATCGATATCATCAGCATACGCCAGCAGCATAATACTTTTGTAGAATATCGTGCCGCTGCGTCTCAAATCAGCAGCTCGGATGATCTTCTCCATCATCAGGTTGAAAAAGTCGCACGATAAGGAATCACCTTGTCTGAAACCTCGTTTGGTATCGAATGGAGGAGTGAGGTCCTTTCCAATTTTAACTGTGCTGCTGGTGTTGCTCAGTGTCATTCTGCAAAGGCGGATGAGCTTTGCAGGAATACCAAATTCAGACATGGTGGAATATAGATGATTCCTTATTGGACTGTCGAAGGCGGCTTTGTAATCGACAAAAAGATGGTGTGTGTCGATTTGTTTTTCTAGGGTCTTCTCCAAGATTTGTCGTAGCGTAAATATCTGGTCTATGGTGGATTTGCCAGGTCTGAAGCCACACTGATAAGGTCCAATCAGCTGGTTTACGATGGGCTTCAGTCTTTCACATAGTACGCTCGACAGGACCTTATATGCGATATTCAGAAGGCTTATCCCACGGTAGTTGGCGCAAATTGTGGGATCGCCTTTCTTGTGGATTGGGCAGAGCACACTGAGGTTCCAATCGTTTGGAATGCATTCTTCCGACCATATTCTGCATAGAAGCTCATGAATGCATTTAAATAGAGCTTCGCCTCCATTCTTGAAGAGCTCAGCAGGTAAGCCATCGGCTCCTGCGGCTTTGTTGTTTTTAAGCCGAGCTATAGCTTTCAAGACTTCACTATGGTCGGGCAGCGGAACTTCAACGCTGTCGTCCAAAATTGGGGATTCCGGAATATCATCTCTATTGGCGGGATTGTTGTCGTCGTCGCCATTCAGAAGCCTAGAGAAGTGTTCCCTCCACATCATCAGTGTACTCTGGATATCTGTCACTAGATTCCCATTTTTATCCTTGCAGGAAGAGGCCCCGGTCTTGAAACCATCGGCCAGGCGTCTTATTTTTTCGAAAAATTTTCGGACCTCATTCCTGTCACCATGCATCTCAATTTTCTCGCACTCACGCATTTCCGCTTCCCTTTTCTTTCGCCTGAAAATGCGTCTCTCTTCCCTCCTCTTCTCTTTGTATCGCTCCTTAGCAGCACGCGTTACAACCGACTGCAGGGTGGCTTTGTAGGCGGCATCTTTTTCTGCAGTGGCGTCGCGACACTCTTGGTCGTGCCACTGGTTTCGGCGAGGGCGGTGATAGCCAATCACCTCTTCGGCAGCCGTACGCATAGAGTGGGAAATGTGATTCCACTGCGCGCATATATCGTCGATCGGAGGAGTGCTTTCTTGAAGCAGGAGTGAGAGTCGAGTAGCGAAGTCTTCGGCTGTTTGCTTTGATTGCAGCTTTTCGACGTCTAGCTTTCTTTGTGCTGGATTGCGCGCATTCTTGGTTGCGCACAGGCGTGTACGGATCTTGGCTGCGACAAGATAATGATCCGAGTCTATATTGGCACCACGGATCGTGCGTACATCTAAAACACTAGAAGAGTGCCTTCCGTCAATCAAAACGTGATCAATTTGGTTGCGCGTCTTTTGATCAGGAGACAGCCAAGTTGCTTTATGAATATTGAGATGCTTGAATCTAGTGCTACTAACGACCATGTTTCGCGCTGCGGCAAAGTCAATCAGCCTCATTCCGTTATCGGAGGTATTGTCGTGGAGGCTGAACTTTCCGACTGTTGGACCAAAGATATTTTCTTTTCCCACCTTGGCGTTGAAGTCACCAAGCACGATTTTTATGTCGTGGCGGGGGCTGCGCTCATAGGCCTCTTCAAGGCGCTCGTAGAAGCTGTCTTTGGTCTCATCGTCCTTATCTTCTGTCGGAGCGTGCGCACAAATCAGGCTTATGTTGAAAAATCTTGCCTTGACACGGATTATGGCAAGTCGTTCGTTCACAGGTGTGAATCGCAGAACATGATGTCGTAGTCGCTTGCCAACCACGAATCCGCATCCAAATTCGTGCTTCTCCGCATGGCCGCTGTAGTAGATATCACAGGATGCTTGCCGTGAGCAACCCTGTCCCTTCCATCGCATTTCTTGGATTGCAGTGATATCAGCTTTGTATCTTTCTAAGATATCTATCAGTTGGATAGAGGCACCATCCCAATTAAGGGTTCGGACGTTCCAGGTGCATATCCGTAAATCGTTGTCAGTTTTTCGTTTGCGGTAGTCGTCATCAGATTTGGGGATCATTTTTATCTTATTTCTTTGTCGTTTCATTGAAATTTGTTTTTACGTGGTGGGCATCAAACCCAACGCACAACCCTTTAAAGGCAGGGCGAGCCCGCCGCTCAGATTAGCCGTCAAACTAACGGTTGCCAGTTTGCCGTTTCTAGAGGACACCACGCAGAGGTTTGAGTCGACTTGAGACGAGTTCGACATGGATAATGCTGGCCTCACCAGGTTGAGGCAGTCAGACACGTTGCCATGTGAAGATCGCCCCCCTTGACCCTCACGCGTTGCCTTGTGAGGATCGTCCTCCAAAAAAAAATCGCCAATTACTATATGTAATTCATTGTTATAATTTTGTATGTTATTTAACATGGTTGGTGTGAGTATAATGTCACATTCTTTGTAGATATTAGTTATATGTATAATTTTGTTTCCATAAATAGAGATTGTTTGAAAAAGTAAATTATCAGTAGAAGTAATGTGTTGAATAACATGTAAACTATTATGAATAAGAAAAGCAATTCCAGATTTGCAATAATTATAGTTTTTGTTATTGTGGAAAATTTGGTATCCAGGAAGATGTAAAAGATGTTTGTTTTTATTTATAATATGTGTTTCTTGTAGTGCGATTATAGTGAGTTTATGTTTGGCAACCAATAGTTCAAGTGCATATTTATGGGCAATAAAGCCTTGTATATTCCATTGTAGTATTGTAATGTTTAAACCAATATTCATTTGATGGGTATCAATAATAATAACTAAATTAATAATGAAATAGATGATTATATTGAGTTGTCAGTTTGGTTTTCTTGAAATGAATCTTTTTTGTTTTTATCAACTATTTTCATTGTTCTAGGAGATATAATGACGTTTAATTCTGGGAATTTTTTATAAAGCATGCTGCGTGGGGATAGAGATGATGAATTTGAAGTTGGTTTTTGTAATGTGTGTGTGAATTCAATTGTTAAATGTTCTTTTAATTTTGTTGTTTCTGTTAGTGGATAATTATTTTCTGTATTTAAGATAGTGTTGTAAGAATTATTAATTTCAATATCCATTTTATTGTTTAAATTTTGTGAATCAGATTTATTTGTTGTTATATGATGGCTTGTAGAGGGAGAGTTGTCGAAAGTGCTGGAAAATTTGTTAGATGGTTTTTTGTTAATGTTTGCTGTTGTATTTTCGATGGTTTTTTGTGGAGATTTTAAATTGTTGTTAGTTGTATTTTTTTCTTGATTGTTGTTAGTGTTGGTTGTATTTAATTTGATTAAAGAATCAGTGCTACTTTTTAAAATTTCTGAAAAAGTAGGTAATTTTTTAAATGGTTGTATTGTGTGTAGAGTAGGATTTTCATTAAAAATTTTCCAAGCTTCTCGTATCGTGCATCTTTTATTTGTTTTAATTTTATTTATAGATTTATGTTTTAAAAATGTTGGACATTCAGGGTCGAAGGATGTATGTGTATTATTATTGCAATTCATACAATATTTTTGAGTACATATTTCATGTGGAGTATTAGGTCTGTTTCCGTACGCACACTGTGTAACTTGTGGGACGCTATTTTCTGTTTCCGTACTTTCTGTGCTTAAAATGGGAGAAGAAGAACAAGCATAAAATCGCTCTCTCGAGCACACAAAGTGCACAGAGAGTGCTAGAACTCGAGACTTCGAGTAAAGTAAGAACAAGCATCAAGAAGAATAAGCATCAATAAGAAGAAGCAAATGTCGAATTACATTTCATAATTGTTTATGTTTTGCGATAAATAAATGCACAAATTGTGTGCCTAAAAAGAAATTTACGTACAATAAATAAATAATAATAAATAAAAATTAAGTAATTGTTCAGTTTTGCATTAAAAATGGGTTTTAATAATTTGAGTGAAAGTGTTTTAAATTTTGTGCTGCCGTCTGCAGTCAAAATCAGCTGTTTTGTGCTCGAAACTTACTCGAAGATGTTTCCGTACTTTTGCAACTATGCTCACATTTCGTTTTTACTCTCTAGCACACGTTTTACACAAATCTTACACAGTGTAAAGTACGAAAACAGACCTATTATGTCCACATTTTCTGCAAGTTGTTATGTTTGTGCATCTATTTTTAGTGTGTCCAAGTTTTTGACAGTTAATACATCGCATTGGGTTAGCAATGTATTCAAATATTTTTAATCTTTCCCATCCAAGTTTAAGGTAGTCAGGGAGATGGATGAGATCGAATGTTAATATTGCTGCACCAGTTGGTATTTGATTCTCTCCTTCTTTGCGTATTATCTTACGTACTTTAATAACTTTTTGATCTGCTAAAGAAGTTGTGAGTTCTTCTTCTGGTATGTTGATTAATTTTTTTGAAAATATTCTGCCTTGTACTGAATTTAAATTTTTGTGCATGGTAATACTTACAGGAATTGTGTCAATAAATTGTGCTTTTAAAAATTTGTTTGTTGATTTAAGGTTGCATGTTTTAATTAAAAGGTCTCCGTTGCTCATTTCTGTTATGTCAAGGTATTCTTTTGAAATATAATTAATTCCTTTTTCGATTTGAAATACGTTGTAGGATGCCAATGGTTTTGTTTCGGTGTTTTTATTTTGAGGTTTGCTGGAAGCAACTAAAAATCTTGGTATGTGTTCATCGTTGTTTGAATTTGATAATGGTATGAAATCTTCAATATGTATTCGTTTTCTGGTTGATTGGTTGTGTTTTTCGTTGGATGGATCCAGATCCTTGTAGCGGTTGTGGTGAGGGGGTTAAACCCCTTTCATATTGATTGTTGTTATTCTCTCTGGTTTTATGATGGTTTAAGTCAAAGGTTTTGATATTTATTTATATGTAAAAAAGAAAAATTTAAAAATTTAAAAATTTTCACAAGATATTGAAAAATTAAAAATTTCTGAGCAGCAAAAAATTCGATGTTTCCTTTGGAGAAATATTTTTGGAACATTGAGATAATATATATAAACGAAAAAAGTCAAAAAAACATTTTTAGAAAAAAAAATTTTTTTTGTAAATTATTACGAATACTAAAAATTCGATTGTGCTTTTATATTTCAGCCAATTGAAGTAAATGATAGCTTGTTGAACGCAAAATTTAACAGGCTTTCAGAATCCTGCTAAAACTAATAGTGCCACAAAACAAAATTTGTTAACAAAACGTTGTTGAAGTTGAAAAAATTAAAAAAAAATGAGAAATTTTCAAATGATTTTACCTGTAACTTTGTCAATTCTTTTTGTAAAAAAACGGTCTATATATTTATAGAAAAATTTTAAATATAAATTTTTAAAATTGAGCTAGATATAACGGAGTTACATAACAAACTATACATGCACCTACCTAAAATCGGTTTTTTGACCACAAATCCCGATTTTGAGGGTATATTCAAAAAACTAAGTATGCAGTTATCTTATGTTCAACCAGGCATACTACCTCTTCTATGTCTCGAGGCAAGTTTTTTGATTTGTTTTCATTTTGTAACACCGTGTAATTTATAGACAAATGTGTAAGTTCATTTATAGGAACCATTTAATTACCGAATGCCAATCTGGATTTCGAGTTAAGCGGAGCTGTGTAACAGCACTAGTTGATGTTGTCGAAACACCTTAGAATAAGTTTGATGAGAGCAAAATTAACTTTCTAGTGCTTTTAGCCCAATCAAAAGATTTTGATATGGTGGATCATTTTGTGGATCATGTGGTGGATCATGTGGTGGATCAACGATAGATATTTTAGAAAGATACAAAGCTGATATCACTGCAATCCAAGAAATGCGATGGAAGGGACAGGGTTGCTTACGGCAAGCATCCTGTGATATCTACTAGCACGAATTTGGAGAAGCACGAATTTGAATGCGGATTCGTGGTTGGCAAGCGACTACGACATCATGTTCTGCGATTCACACCTGTGAACGAACGACTTGCCATAATCCGTGTCAAGGCAAGATTCTTCAATATAAGCCTGATTTGTGCGCACGCTCCGACAGAAGAGAAGGACGATGAGACCAAAGACAGCTTCCACGAGAGCCTTGAAGAGGCCTATGAGCGCAGTCCCCGCCACGACATAAAAATCGTGCTTGGTGACTTCAACGCCAAGGTGGGAAAAGAAAATATCTTTGGTCCAACAGTCGGAAAGTTCAGCCTCCACGACAATACCTCCGATAACGGAATGAGACTGATTGACTTTGCCGCAGCGCGAAACATGGTCGTTAGTAGCACTAGATTCAAGCATCTCGATATTCATAAAGCAACTTGGCTGTCTCCTGCTCAAAAGACGCGTAACCAAATTGATCACGTGTTGATTGACGGAAGGCACTCTTCCAGTGTTTTAGATGTACGCACGATCCGTGGTGCCAATATAGACTCGGATCATTATCTTGTCGCAGCCAAGATCCGTACACGCCTGTGCGCAACGAAAAATGCGCGCAATCCAGCACAGAGAAAGCTAGACGTCGAAAAGCTGCAATCAAAACAAACAGCCGAAGACTTCGCTACTCGACTCTCACTCCTGCTTCAAGAAAGCACTCCTCCGATCGACGATATATGCGCGCAGTGGAATCACATTTCCCACTCTATGCGTACGGCTGCCGAAGAGGTGATAGGTTATCACCGCCCTCGCCGAAACCAGTGGCACGACCAGGAGTGTCGCGACGCCACTGCAGAAAAAGATGCCGCCTACAAAGCCACCCTGCAGTCGGTTGTAACGCGTGCTGCTAAGGAGCGATACAAAGAGAAGAGGAGGGAAGAGAGACGCATTTTCAGGCGAAAGAAAAGGGAAGCGGAAATGCGTGAGTGCGAGAAAATTGAGATGCATGGTGACAGGAATGAGGTCCGAAAATTTTTCGAAAAAATAAGACGCCTGGCCGATAGGTTCAAGACCGGGGCCTCTTCCTGCAAGGATGAAAATGGGAATCTAGTGACAGATATCCAGAGTACACTGATGATGTGGAGGGAACACTTCTCTAGGCTTCTGAATGGTGACGACGACAACAATCCCGCCAATAGAGATGATATCCCGGAAACCCCAATTGTGGACGACAGAGTTGAAGTTCCGCTGCCCTACCATAGTGAAGTCTTGAAAGCTATAGCTCAGTTTAAAAACAACAAAGCCGCAGGAGCCGATGGCTTACCGGCTGAGCTCTTCAAGAATGGAGGCGAAGCTTTATTTAAATGCATTCATGAGCTTCTATGCAGAATATGGTCGGAAGAATGCATTCCAAACGATTGGAACCTCAGTGTGCTCTGCCCAATCCACAAGAAAGGCGATCCCACAATTTGCGCCAACTACCGTGGGATAAGCTTTCTTAATATCGCATATAAGGTCCTGTCGAGCGTACTATGTGAAAGACTAAAGCCCATCGTAAGCCAGCTGATTGGACCTTATCTGTGTGGCTTCAGACCTGGCAAATCCACCATAGACCAGATATTTACGCTACGACAAATCTTGGAGAAGACCCTAGAAAAACAGATCGACACACACCATCTTTTTGTCGATTATAAAGCCGCCTTCGACAGTACTATAAGGAATTATCTATACTCCACCATGTCTGAATTTGGTATTCATGCAAAGCTCATCCGTCTTTGCAGAATGACACTGGGCAGCACCAGCAGCACAGTTAAGATCGGGAAGGATCTCACTTCTCCGTTCGATACCAAACGAGGTTTCAGACAAGGTGATTCCTTATCGTGCGACTTTTTTAACCTAATGATGGAGAAGATCATCCGAGCTGTTGATTTGAGACGCAGTGGCACGATATTCTACAAAAGTATTATGCTGCTGGCGTATGCTGATGATATGGATATCATTGGCCATAATACGCGCGAAGTCAGCGCAGCATGCTCCAGGTTAGCGAAAGAGTCGAGTCGAATGGGTCTTGTAGTGAACGCAGATAAGACGAAATACCTAGTGTCAACAAATAAACAGTCCCAGCGTCTTGGAAACCACGTCACTGTTGACAACATCTCCTTCGAGGTTGTTAAGGACTTCGTCTACCTGGGATCCAGCGTAAACTCTTTCAACGATGTCGGTATTGAGATAAAGCGAAGGATAACTCTTGCCAACAGGTGTTACTTTGGGCTAAGAAGGCAATTGAAAAGCAGAGCCCTCTCTCGACGAACAAAACTCACGCTCTATAAGTTACTAATCATGCCCGACCTATTATATGCAGCACAAACCTGGACGTTGAGCAGTTCTGATGAAAAGACTCTGGGAGCCTTCGAGAGAAAGATCCTTTGTAAAATCTTCGGTCCAATCTGCGTCAATGGCGAGTACCGAATTCGATGGAACCACGAGCTGTATGAGCTGTACGCTGACATCAACATAGTTAAGCGCATTAAAATCGAGCGGCTCCGCTGGCTAGGTCATGTTGAGCGAATGGAAAACGACGCTCTAGCGAAAAAAATATTCGATTCGGTGCCCGGTGGTGGTCAACGCAGAAGAGGACGCCCACATCTTCGTTGGAAGGATCAGGTGTTGGATAACCTGACCACGCTTGGTGTTTCCAACTGGCGCCAGCAAGCGCAGAACAGAAATGGCTGGCGCAATTTCTTATACGAGGCCAAAACCGACTTACGGTTGTAAGCGCCAGATAAGTAAGTAAGTAAGTAAGGATCATTTTGTGTTGCTTAATAAGCTTGTGAATCTGTTTCGTTTCTCTCCCACTGCTGCTAATTTGATATCATCTTATGTATCTAACAGAACACAAGCAGTTTGTTCGAATGGCATAGTATCAAAATTTCTAACAAATGAGAACTGCGTGAAGTTAAATTCGTAAATTCGTAAATCCGACGCTAACTTAGCAAAGACATAAACCAATATTACTTCTCTGTACCATGGTATAATAATACAAGGTAGCATTGACAACTGCTTATTTTCTCTTCTAAAAGAAAGCATCTCCTGTCAATAACAACTGTTTGTGCAAATGCATATAAAGCTGCTGAAGTTGTTTTTTTTTCACTTCTACGTTCTCAACATTGTTTGTGTTTTCAATGGCCGATTAAGTGCGCTCTCTTTTTGAGTATATTTTTTGACAGGAGATGTTTTCCCAAGCGACTGTCAATGCTACCTTGTATTATTATACCATGCTCTGTACAAAGTAAATTCGTACTTTTTGCAAAGTACGAATTTAACTTTTGGTACGAATTTAACTAACAACAACACGAAGTTAAATTTGTACTTCTATGCAAAGTACGAATTTAACTTTGAGTTCGAATTTAACTTTGAGTACGAATTTAACTTTAAGTACGAATTTAACTAACGACACTACGAATTTAACTTAATTTGTAAGGTAATCACTTTGACATCGACTTGGAAAGTTGAAAAGATAATGAAACATTTAAAAAAATATTATGAAATTACAAAAAATATGCACAGAAATTATTTAAAAAGAAAATTTCGAAAATTCATCAACAGAACTTCTTGAAATGTAGTGAAGGGTTGTAGAAACATTTTAGCCATTTTGAATGAAAAAATCCTAATATCCGAAATACAAAACCAGAATGTGATTAATATCACTGGACAGGTAATTGATGCACCTTTCTAACGATATATCATTCATATGTGCACACTCAAGATTTTGGCCAAAGGAATTTTTTAAAAAGTATTGAAGTGTAGGCAAAAGTACTAACTTTGAATGAAAAAATTCTTATATCAGAAATATAAACCTAGAGTGTGATTCATACCACTGGACAGGTAATTGATGAATCTTTCCAACGATATATCATTCATATGTGCACACTCAAGATTTTGGCCAAAGGAAATTTTTGAAAAAATATTGAAGTGTAGGCAAAAGGTACTAACTTTGAATGAAAAAATTCTTATATCAGAAATATAAACCTTCAATGATATGTATACCACTGGACAGGTAATTGATACACCTTTCCAACGATATATCATTCATATGTGCACACTCAAGATTTTGGCCAAAGGAAATTTTTGGATTTCCGATGTTAATATTTTTTCATTGAAAGTGGCTTAAATGTTTCTACAACACTTCACTACATTTCAAGAATTTTTGTTGATGAATTTTCGAAATTTTCTCTTTAAATAATTTCTATGCATATTTTTTAATTTAATAATATCTTTTAAAATGTTTCATAAGCTTTTCTGTAATTCCAAGTCGATTTCAAAGTTATTTCCTTACAAATGAAGTTAAATTCCTAGTGTCGTTAGTTAAATTCGTAGTCAAAGTTAAATTCGTACTCAAAGTTAAATTCGTACTTGGCATAGAAGTACAAATTGAACTTCGTGTTGTCGTTAGTTAAATTCGTACCAAAAGAAATTTTGTACAGAGAAGAAATATTGGTTTGTGTCTTTGCTAAGTTAGCGTCGGATTTACGAATTTAACTTCACGCAGTTAAAAATGACAGGGGTGTTCCTCAGGGCTCTGTGTTGGGTCCTCTTCTCTTTTCTGTATATATAAATTGCCTACCAAAAGTGTTGAAAAATTGTAAAGTTCATATGTATGCCGATGATGTCCAATTGTATGTCAGTTGTTCCCGTGAGTCTATCGTCCCTTGTGTTTCAAACCTAAATAATAATCTTCGACGCATTAACGACTGGGTCACCTCAAATGGTATATGTCTTAATCCCAGAAAAACGAAATGCATTATCATCTCAAAAAAACCAGTCGCCTATTCACTTTTCCCAAAAATTGAACTGAACAGTTATAATATTGAATTTGTTGAGTGTAAAAAACCTAGGTATAATATTTAATAGACCATTGTCGTGGAACACTCATATAGGTGGCACTATCGGTAAAGTTTATGTTATGTTACGCGTTTTGTGGACAACTCAATTTTTTACGCCCCTTAGAACTCGTATATTATTGGCTAAATCGTACCTCATACCTACCCTACTCTACGGGTGCGAAATATTTGCAAACTGTGAGTTTATTCAAACACAAACTCAATGGTGTCTTTAACAACATTGCTCGTTATGTTTATGGCTTAAAACGCAGAGACCATGTCTCCCTGCACGCAAAGCGTCTATAACATATGACCTTCGACAATTTACTGAAATTTGGTTCACTTATGTTACTGCACAAGGTGGTTTATAAAGGGTGTTTTTTTTAGGGGTTTGTTTTTCGAATAGAGATAAAACTGGCATTTTGTGGTCAAATCTGGCAACTCTAATGTCATTTATGTTCAGTTTGGTTTGCCATTTCATCATGAACAGGTTGACAAAAGAACAACGCTTGCAAATGGGCCGAAAATGAGATTGATCTCGATGCTGATTTTCATCGCAAAATTTTGTTCAGTGATGAGGCTCATTTTTGGTTGAATGGCTACGGCAACAAGCAAAATTGCCGCATTTGGAGTGAAGAGAATCCACATGAGATCCTTGAGACGCCATTACATTTACAAAAACTGACTGTTTGGTGTGCTCTATGGGCTGGTGGAGTCATTGGGCCATACTTCTTCCGAAATAATGGTGGAGAGTCAGTTACCGTTAATGGAGACCAGTATAGAGCCATGATAACCGATTTTTTTGTTCCCGAATTGGATGGCATGAATGTGGATGAGTTTTGGTTCCAACAAGACGGCGCTACATGCCACACAGCGCACGTCACAATCGATTTATTGAAGGAAATATTCGATGAGCGCATAATTTCGCGGAATGGACCTGTCAATTGGCCACCAAGATCGTGTGATTTGACACCATTTGATTATTTTCTTTGGGGATATGTGAAGTCGCTCGTCTACGCCAACAAACCAGAAACGTTAGGGGACTTGGAGGCAAACATTCGTGGCGTTATTGCCGACATACGGCCCCATATGCTCGAAAAAGTGGTTGAAAATTGGACCTGTAGAATTGGCTTTATTCGAGCCAGCCGCGGCGGCCACATGCCAGAAATCATATTTAAACATTAATGGCATAAAATTATCCTTCCAATAAAGCCAAATTGATGGACATTAAAACGGTTTTCTTGTATTTTATCTCTATTCGAAAAACAAACCCCTAAAAAAAACACCCTATACTAAGGAACCAGTTTACCTGTACAACAGACTCGGGTTTGCAAGATCACGAAGATCAAACGCAATTATACAAAAGCGTCATTCTTGTCTGGCTTCGGAAAGACAATTTTTTGTTTTTACAATCCGTCTTTGGAACGCTCTACCAACCGATCTAAGAGCAATTACCAATGCCGTGCAATTTAAATTTCGATTGAGCACTTTTTTTCTCCTCATTGCAACAATATTATATTAATCTTGTAATTTATTCGTTCTTTACCTCAAATAGTTGTAAATCTTCATTTGCAATTTAATCGTTTGCCTTTGTTCATGTCTAATATATGTAATTGGAGTAATTTATATAATAATGATAAATTTTAAGCATTATATACTTTCAAACAATATTTTTTATACTTACTTATATTCATTTTTTATACTTATACCTTTAAACTATACTTCATTCTAATTAATTTGTTAACATTATTCTCATTATATTAGTATTTATTAGTTAACTGTTCAACACTATTGTCATACGAAATGATGTAAATAAAGCCTAATGCTTTAATTATAAGACCTCGGTCTTGTTGCATTAGCATGTCAATAAAATAAATAAATAAATAAATATAAATAACAGAAAATATTCACTTTTGTTTTTTGATAAAGTAACTTTGTATGGGATGTAGGCGTGGTTTTCATCCGATTTGGTTGAATTTCATACTCAAAGTGTATATTAAATAGCAAAGCTTATATCCATTTCAATTTCAAGTCCATATATTAATTTTTGTGGTATTTTAAGAGATCAAATTTCGTGATGATAGCTTGATAATTACGGCTGTAATCGTGAACACAGACAGACAGACAGACATGATGGTGGTGATGATGATCAAGAATATATACTTTTCTATACCTGCCACGCCTCTTTATCGGCGTTACAAACGGAGTGACAAAATTAATATACCCCTTTTACGTTTTTTAAACGTGGGGGTATAAAAAGATTTTGGGGGTCTATCAACAAATTCTAGCAACTTACTCGCCTTTGATGTTGGCTTGCAACCGTCGCTTGGAACAATTTTCTTGCAACTTGTCCTGTTACATTTTTGCTTGAATTTATTTTATAATCCTCTTTTGCTTGCACTAAAAATATGTTCCTCTTTTGCTTTCAACACGTCATATGTACTTGTTTTACAAAAATCAAAGCATTTTAAGATCGTTATTTTTTTACTGTTTTTTACTCAAAAACAACGTCCTTGCGGGAGAGGAAGACATCTTTATATTTTCGTAAAATTTATTTTTGGTGATCTTGACAACCCCATGAAACTTTTGAGACCTCTTAGAATGTTAAATTCGAAAAAAATTTGTAATTCGATACACCCTAATGCACAACACTCGTACATAATTCTTTGTTTTTATTTTAATATAAAACGGAGAAAAAACTTGTTTAATCTATTATCTATTGCTTACAGGCTTGTTTCAAATTTGTTTACATTCTGAATAAAACTTAACAGCTAGCCATAGCGTAAGCTCATATCGTCGCTCATGGCGTAGATGCGCAGATCGTTGAAAATTATTTTGACGATCTGCACAATCTATTTTTCTATAATTTTTGGACAACCTTATAATAATTGAATCATGTACTGATGTAGACCAGTGTTTGGCACCTCGCGGCAGCGCTTTCTCTGCCGCCACACGTATTTAAGTACATGTACGCTGCAAGAGCTTTTAGTGTGGTTTGAGAAGTCATGTGGGCATGCGCACTTTCTCCACTTATTGAAAAACAAGTACGCTGCTAGAGCTTTCAGATGCGCATTTTCGCTTCTAGCTTTGTGTGCACTAAAAAAAAAACATCTTAAACATCACCTCATAAACATCTTATATATTCTTTTATATCATATCCATGTATTTATTAAAGCATACTATTTAATAAACTACTATTTATTTATTTTTTTATTATATACTATTTTAATAAAAACTTAATTGTTTACAACTGTATTATAGCATGAAATTTTTATATAAAAGCTTTACGCTGCGCAATACTTTTTTTAACAGTGCAAAGCTTTTGAATGCACAAATTTATTTATTTATTGGCCAAGCAACGCAATTAACGTATTCTAACAGGTTTTATTTTTATATTTTTTTATATTTTTTTTCTCCCCTTTCCTTGTTTTGGGGTTCGAAGATATGCAATTCGATGTGGGCGTTATCCGCCCACCTAAATGACATGCTTTTACGAACACGTCAAAAAGAAAAGGCAAGAAGAAAAGAACAAATAAAAGTAAAAGCTACTTACTTAAATACTAGTATATTTTATACATATTTAGTAGTAGAAAAGGAAAGAGGAGAAGGAAAGAGGAGAAGGAAAGTAAAAAGAAAGCTCAAAGATTGGGTTGATTAGGAAGAGAAAGAGACTTGGATAGAGATTGCTTGAATGAGGACTTAGACATGGAAGGTGAGTAGTGGTCGGATAAACTATTAAATTCTCTACAGCAACGGCTGATGGGTTCATTCACCCTTATTCTGATTGTCGTCGTCAAGACAAAACAACGACATCTGGCGACGACTGTTGATTCTTGGTATTCGCGTAGTCGTTTTTCGATAACTATTGACAACTATTGACAAAATTCGGTATACACAAAATGATATTGACGTTGTTATTGAATTGATACGACTCTGTTTTTGTCGTTTCATTTTTTGGTAACGACTCAAAGTGTTTGCAGTTAAAATAGAAATAGAAAAGAAAAGTAAAAGTAAACAACCGGCTGTGACAGTCCGAGATTAAAATCGTTTCCAACACTTAGCTGATAGGATCCTTGTCCCAAAAATAATAAGGTGGCAGCTAACTTTATTCTGTTGGATACACAATTTGACCTGGCTCCAATTTTCATCTCAGGAGCAATTTTCTCCAACACATAATTGAACGCATTTTTGTTTAAACGAAAGTAATTCTGGAATCTTGAATGAAAGAAAAATTTGTGATTCCCAATGTATAGGGTGTTTTTTTAGGGGTTTGTTTTTCGAATAGAGATAAAACTGGCATTTTGTGGTCAAATCTGGCAACTCTAATGTCATTTATGTTCAGTTTGGTTTGCCATTTCATCATGAACAGGTTGACAAAAGAACAACGCTTGCAAATGGGCCGAAAATGAGATTGATCTCGATGCTGATTTTCATCGCAAAATTTTGTTCAGTGATGAGGCTCATTTTTGGTTGAATGGCTACGTCAACAAGCAAAATTGCCGCATTTGGAGTGAAGAGAATAAACATGAGATCCTTGAGACGCCATTACATCCACAAAAACTGACTGTTTGGTGTGCTCTATGGGCTGGTGGAGTCATTGGACCATACTTCTTCCGAAATAATGCTGGAGAGTCAGTTACCGTTAATGGATACCGGTATAGAGCCATGATAACCGACTATTTTGTTCCCGAATTGGATGGCATGACTGTGGATGAGTTGTGGTTCCAACAAGACGGCGCTACATGCCACACAGCGCACGTCACAATCGATTTATTGAAGGAAACATTCGATGAGCGCATAATTTCGCGGAATGGACCTGTCAATTGGCCACCAAGATCGTGTGATGTTCATCATTGGATTATTTTCTTTGGGGATATGTGAAGTCGCTCGTCTACGTCAACAAACCAGAAACGTTAGGGGACTTGGAGGCCAACATTCGTGGCGTTATTGCCGACATACGGCCCCATATGCTCGAAAAAGTGGTTGAAAATTAGACCTGTAGAATTGGCTTTATTCGAGCCAGCCGCGGCGGCCACATGCCCAAAATAATATTTAAACATTAATGGCATAAAATTATCCTTCCAATAAAGCCAAATTGATGGACATTAAAACGATTTTCTTGTGTTTTATTTCAATTCGAAAAACAAACCCCTAAAAAAAACACCCTATAAATTCATTCAACCTTAAACTTACTTGTTGTCTGGTAGTTTCATGACATCAGACCTATATCGCAGTGTCCTTCTTTGTAAAATAAGTTTTTTTTTATTTTCTTCATCACTTGAATCAGAGTTTGAATCAGAAACAAAAAACATTTTTCAACAATTGTATGTGAACATAAAAAATCTGATGCAAAAATGTTAGGTATGTGATATTTATTATTTGAGTTATCGATAAACAGTCAACGTCAAGACAATAATGACAATGAATACCAAAAATGCATTGATTTGACATTATATTGAAACGAAATGATATTGGTATTAAATTGGCGACGACGTTGACGACGACAATCAGAATAAGGGTGATTATTTGGATATGCAATATGATGCTGATATTCAGTTAACAGCCGAGTAGTTCTTGTACGTCTTATAGGGTCATTGAGGGTAATCTTGTTAGAGATGTATTCGCAATTAGTTACACCGTTCAGAACATCGAAAGTAAAGCATGAATCCAATACCGTTCTTCTTATTGATAGCGGCATCAAATTTAATAGGCTGAGTCTGTGTTCATACAATATTCGTGGGGGTTATAAGTCTCTCTCAGAGCGAATAGGACAAATTGCTTTTGTATGGATTCGATTCTATCACAATGGGATTCAAAAGCTGGGTTCCAAATAATGCAGCCATATTCGAGTTTTGGGCGCACTAGTGCACAGTACAGGGATGTAGTGACCCATACATTCTTGAATTCATGTGCTCGTCTTTTAATAAACCCGAGCTGTTTACTGGATACAATCTTTTCGTAGTGTAGATTTAAACGCAGTTTGTTGTCCAAGACCACTCCAAGATCAACTATATAATTGACCCTGTTAAGTTCGATATTATTGAGGCGATAGTTGTAATTCGTAACTTGGTTTCTACGGGAAAAACTTATCTTACTTACTTACTTATCTGGCGCTTACAACCGAAGGTCGGTTTTGGCCTCGTATAAGAAATTGCGCCAGCCATTTTTTTAAGAGTTTACGCTGGATCCCTGGTAGACGAAGTCCTTAACAACCTCGAAGGAGATGTTGTCAACAGTGACGTGGTTTCCAAGACGCTGGGACTGTTTATTTGTTGACACTAGGTATTTCGTCTTATCTGCGTTCACTACAAGACCCATTCGACTCGACTCTTTCGCTAACCTGGAGCATGCTGCGCTGACTTCGCGCGTATTATGGCCAATGATATCAATATCATCAGCATACGCCAGCAGCATAATACTTTTGTAGAATATCGTGCCACTTCGTCTCAAATCAGCAGCTCGGATGATCTTCTCCTTCATTAGGTTGAAACAGTCGCACGATAAGGAATCACCTTGTCTGAAACCTCGTTTGGTATCGAATGGAGGAGTGAGGTCCTTCCCGATTTTAACTGAGCTGCTGGTGTTGCTCAGTGTCATTCTTCAAAGGCGGATGAGCTTTGCAGGAATACCAAATTCAGACATGGTTGAATATAGATGATTCCTTATTGGACTGTCGAAGGCGGCTTTGTAATCGACAAAAAGATGGTGTGTCGATTTGTTTTTCTAGGGTCTTCTCCAAGATTTGTCGTAGCGTAAATATCTGGTCTATGGTGGATTTGCCAGGTCTGAAGCCACACTGATAAGGTCCAATCAGCTGGTTTACGATGGGCTTCAGTCTTTCACATAGTACGCTCAACAGGACCTTATATGCGATATTCAGAAGGCTTATCGCACGGTAGTTGGCGCAAATTGTGGGATCGCCTTTCTTGTGCATTGGGCAGAGCACACTGAGGTTCCAATCGTTTGGAATGCATTCTTCCGACCATATTCTGCATAGGAGCTCATGAATGCATTTAAATAGAGCTTCGCCTCCATTCTTGAAGAGCTCAGCAGGTAAGCCATCGGCTCCTGCGGCTTTGTTGTTTTTAAGCCGAGCTATAGCTTTCAAGACTTCACTATGGTCGGGCATCGGAACTTCAACGCTGTCGTCCAAAATTAGGGATTCCGGGATATCATCTCTATTGGCGGGATTGTTGTCGTCGTCACCATTCAGAAGCCTAGAGAAGTGTTCCCTCCACATCATCAGTGTACTCTGGATATCTGTCACTAGATTCCCATTTTCATCCTTGCAGGAAAAGGCCCCGGTCTTGAAACCATCGGCCAGGCGTCTTATTTTTTCGAAAAATTTTCGGACCTCATTCCTATCACCATGCATCTCAATTTTCTCGCAATCACGCATTTCCGCTTCCCTTTTCTTTCGATGCGTCTCTCTTCCCTCCTCTTCTCTTTGTATCGCTCCTTAGCAGCACGCGTTACAACCGACTGCAGGGTGGCTTTGTAGGCGGCATCTTTTTCTGCAGTGGCGTCGCGACACTCTTGGTCGTGCCACTGGTTTCGGCGAGGGCGGTGATAGCCAATCACCTCTTCGGCAGGCGTACGCATACAGTGGGAAATATGATTCCAGGATATGAAGCAGGAGTGAGAGTCGAGTAGCGAAGTCTTCGGCTGTTTGCTTTGATTGCAGCTTTTCGACGTCTAGCTTTCTCTGTGCTGGATTGCGCGCATTCTTGGTTGCGCACAGGCGTGTACGGATCTTGGCTGCGACAAGATAATGATCCGATTCTATATTGGCACCATGGATCGTTCGTACATCTAAAACACTGGAAGAGTGCCTTCCGTCAATCAAAACGTGATCAATTTGGTTGCGCGTCTTTTGATCAGGAGACAGCCAAGTTGCTTTATGAATATTGAGATGCTTGAATCTAGTGCTACTAACGACCATGTTTCGCGCTGCGGCAAAGTCAATCAGCCTCATTCCGTTATCGGAGGTATTGTCGTGGAGGCTGAACTTTCCGACTGTTGGACCAAAGATATTTTCTTTTCCCACCTTGGCGTTGAAGTCACCAAGCACGATTTTTATGTCGTGGCGGGGGCTGCGCTCATAGGCCTCTTCAAGGCGCTCGTAGAAGCTCTCTTTGGTCTCATCGTCCTTATCTTCTGTCGGAGCGTGCGCACAAATCAGGCTTGTGTTGAAAAATCTTGCCTTGACACGGATTATGGCAAGTCGTTCGTTCACAGGTGTGAATCGCAGAACATGATGTCGTAGTCGCTTGCCAACCACGAATCCGCATCCAAATTCGTTCCGCATGGCCGCTGTAGTAGATATCATAGAATGCTTGCCGTGAGCAACCCTGTCCCTTCCATCGCATTTCTTGGATTGCAGTGATATCAGCTTTGTATCTTTCTAAGATATCTATCAGTTGGATAGAGGCACCATCCCAATTAAGGGTTCGGACGTTCCAGGTGCATATCCGTAAATCATTGTCAGTTTTTCGTTTGCGGTAGTCGTCATCAGATTTTGGGATAAATTTTATCTTTTTTCTTGTCGTTTTCATTTTGTTTTTACGTGGTGGGCTTCAAACCCAACGCACAACCCTTTAAAGGCAGAGGGAGCCCGCCGCTCAGATTAGCCGTCAAACTAACGGTTGCCAGTGTGCCGTTTCTAGAGGACACCACGCAGAGGTTTGACAGAGGTCGACTTGAGACGAGTTCGACATGGATAATGCTGGCCTCACCAGGTTGAGGCAGTCAGACACGTTGCCATGTGAAGATCGCCCCCTTGACCCTCACGCGTTGCCTTGTGAGGATCGTCCTCCGGAAAATCTTATCACGTTAAACTTATTTACATTGAGGTAAAGTCTGTTTTGGGTACACCAGGTCGCAAGAGTTAGGAGGTTTAACTGTAAGAAGTTGAAATCTTTCTGCGATTTAATTACGTGGTACATTTTTAGGTCGTCCGCATACATAAGATGTGGAATATCCTTCAACACTATGGACAAGTCGGATATGAAGATATTGAAGAGAAGAGGACCAAGGTGGCTACCTTGCGGTACTCCAGAGGAGACTTCGATTTTCTTCGACAAGATTCCTTGGAATTTAACATATCTACCATGGAGATAAGTTGATAGCCAACTAAGTAAAGATGCAGAGAAACCGAATTTTTCTAATTTATTTATTAAGATGCCATGATCAACACGAAGGCTTTACTGAAATCAGTATAAATAGCATCTATTTGGTCTCTTTTCTCCATCTCTGGGATGCCTGACAAAATTGCTATGCCTCTATAATTTTCAACAGAACTTATTTCACCATTTTTGTATATTGGTATTAGGTGGGAAGTTTTCCAATAAGACGGAAACACTCCAATAGAGAGTGATTTGTTAAATATTATATATAAGGGCAAAAGTAGTTGGTCCAAGCCACGCATCAATAACGAGGGGGGAATTAGGTCTGGTCCAGATCCTTTGGTTGCATCTAAACCCTTTATTACACTTGATATATCTTCTTTCGTCAAACTGAAGTTTTCAACCCTGTGTTGTGAATACGGAGTGGGGGGAAAAAACATCAGACTGAGTAGATGGAGGACAAAATACCTCCTTAAAATTATCTGAAAAGAGGTTACATATTTCCTGAGAGTTGGAAGAGGTAACATTATACTTGTGAAACGCCAAATTTTCGGTTGTGTAAGAATGCCGACCACTGATGTAAACTCAGTGATGATCAGGAAATAAATCAAGATATTTTTAATGAGTGCGAAGAACCTATTGAATTTTAAAGCGTACTTTTTTTTAGATTAACCCAATGTTCGCTGCTATATTTTCAAAGTAAAACGAGGTGTGGACAAATCCTCAAATTCCTCATCGACATTAGCTCGAATAACAATTATATGAATCCGAACTTGTTCCAAATCCTAAACGAAATAATAAACAATTTTATGCAAATTCAGTTGAAGGTTTAGATCGCTGTACAGAATTCTTAGTACAAACACAGCTTCTATAAATTCTCTACCAGATATTTTTTCTGCATAGCAACTTAAAAAGTAAAAATCAATTCCATGAACGACCGGCGTTTATGAAAACAAACCCCTGACTTAATTTAAGTGCATTCACTCAAATTACCAAAATAAAACCAAAACCAACGCTTTGTTTTGAAGTGTCAAGTGTTTGGGTGCATCGGAATTTGCTTGCACGGTCAGCTTAATTCCGTCATTAATCTATCCTAGTTGCTACGCTGCTTACATAGTAAATTGCCTGCAACAATTGCAATTTTCAAGATTGCTAAACTAGGTTTAGTAAAACTATGTTAATATAAGTGGTTTCACACATTTCTGTCTGTTCAACTTCTATCAACACATTTTTACAGAGAAGCCATATTCAAGTTCTATCTTCATAAGTGCATGTTAATTTATTTTTAGCCTCGAATCCTTAGTTCATATAAGAAATTATTTAAAAAAAAGTTCATATAAGAAATTATTTAAAAAAAAAGTTCATATAGGTAATTATGTTTTAGTGTTAATAAATTGAGCTTATATCAAAATATCGGGAAAGGGTCTATATAAAAAAGAGATAACAGAAATATGTTGCATTTTACCTCA
Organism: Pherbina coryleti; assembly: GCA_943735915.1. Lineage (NCBI taxonomy): Eukaryota > Metazoa > Arthropoda > Insecta > Diptera > Sciomyzidae > Pherbina > Pherbina coryleti. The sequence goes on from OX030948.1 coordinate 78,939,801, forward strand.
TCACCAGGATCATAATATTGTTCCAAATATGGATGAGCCAAAGCCTCTTCAACTGGAATTCTACTGTGTGGATTAAATGTTAACATTTTACCCAAAAGATCGAGTGCAAGTGGGTCAGCATTGGGAAAGAGCCTTGACCACGGAACCTTCGGCTTGTATGGTAATGATTCTAAATAATTGCGTGCCTAAAAGAATAAGTTTTATTTAAAACAGATTATGTAATTTTATATATTACTTTTATTTTGTACCTTGTCATTTATTATACATTCCAAGTCTTCCTTGGATGGTGATCCTAAAACGCCTAATATATGGTTCAGCTGATCAAGGTAATGCTTTCCTGGAAATATAGGTCTGTTGCTCAACATTTCCGCTAAAATACACCCAACGGACCATATGTCTATTGACTTTGTATAACCCTTGGAGTTGAGCATTATTTCTGGAGCTCGGTACCACCGAGTTGCAACATATTCGGTTAAAAATCCTGTATGATCATGCTCCGGATCAGCAACACGAGCAAGCCCAAAGTCACAAATCTACAAAACAAACATTTACGACAGTGTTATGTAATTCGCAAAACAAACTTCACTTAATACTAACCTTTAAGTCGCATGTTGTATTGAGTAAAAGGTTGCTTGGCTTTAAGTCCCTATGCAAAACATTCGCAGAGTGAATATATTTGAGACCCCTTAGTATTTGATACAGGAAATAGCATATGTGATCATTACTAAGCCTCTGAAAATAAATATATTTACATCAGCTAGTAATTTCCAATTGAGTCTTATATCATTAATATCAATCGGGAAAAAATATCGATGAATACGTTGCGTATATCGGTATCGGTGTAATTTATCATATCATATTTATCTTGGATTCATATTATCAAAAAAAGTTTTTTTTTTACCAAATCTAAGTGCTGTCTGATTCGGCAAATTAAATGCCATTGATTCTAGGATTCTATGTTTTTTAACTAAGAATTAGTAACTTTCGGAACAATTGCAAAAAATTTTTCTCTACAATGCATTCATCCAGTGGCGTTCCTAGGCTTGGTGACACCCGGGGCGGATACTCATGGTGTCACCCTTATAAAAAATTACTAAATACAAAAAGAAACCAATTCGATGAGATTATGTGTTTTTATTAGACATTTTTTTAATTTTAATTTAATTTTAACGATAACCGAAATTTTTATTTTGTTTCGTTGAAGCAAAATCGAAAAACTCAAAAAAATAACGTTATCTCAAAAAACGAAAAAATTTATTTCGTTTCGAAGTTAACAAAATTAAATTTTTCGCTTTTTTGATCAAACGTTACAAATAACGTTAATTTCAACAAAAAAACTTCGTTTTCATTGAATGGAATTATTTTTATCTTATATTTTTTCATTTTATTTTTACTATATTACCAACTATGCCTGACCAAGCGTTGCTGTGTCTCGCAAAAGTAAAAATTTACAATACTCACGAATTTAACTAGGAATAAATCATTGTATGTAATTTTCTACTTATAAATTCGAACAAACAACTCCAAAGAGTTAAATTTAATAATATATTGAACTGAATAATAGGAAAAAACCTTCTGAAATTCAGCCTTTTTATTGATGTGTGGGCGTTAAAAAAGGTGTGGCAACGAACGAAATTCACTGCCAAAATATTAGATCAATTTAACCACACGCAAAGAAAAACAACGTATTTCGCCAGTTTGCCGCAAACAAACTTCGTTTGTCGTGCATGAAATCGTTATTTGCAAACGTTTCAAAAGTTGTCATAACAATAGTCCGTTGTGAGAAACGCGTTATTTAGTTGCAGAATTGCAGCAATTGAAAAATTTGTTTTTCCCGACTGAAAACTTCGTTGATTTTTCCCTATGTTGTATTAACACAACGATTATAGTTCAGTGTTACTTTTTGGACAAATTGTTTCTATAAAAGTAACAATACGCGGAAGGAGATAGCAAAAGAAATGCGATGAGTGCAATCCATAAGAAGACGGACGGACATAGGCAGAAAAATAATTAATTTAATAAATAAAAATAATCGAAAAGCTTGCAGTTTATATTATATTATATAAGACATATTTTGAAGTTGTTGACAGCTGAATATTCGTTTGCGAAAATACAACTCGCAAACGAAGTGTAGTTGGGGAATTATTCACTTGCGGTAAACGAAAAATTTCATTGCGTGCAGTAGTTTTGGAGGTTATTGTCATCAGACACACGTTGCTTTACTTTTTATATGTATAGTTGGGCGGTAACAGCGGGCGTTGCGACATTTATATATGTATATAGCAACTGCCATACCATAGTTTTATACGTCCAGAGCCTCTGAAATATACCATTTCCATTGTTTTATGGGCGGGAAAAGAGGCAGTGACAAAATTTGTTTCTAATAAAAACATGATCCTTGTTTGGAGCCTCAAACATATAATCCACCGTCATAATATTAATCAATAATTTTTAGTATGCTACCCACTGTAGTATTTAATTAACATATGTACTCATCAGCTTATTTAAATGTACTCACTCTTCTTGCTTTGCTTCTCATTCGTTTCTTTTTTGAGTCAATGTAAACCTTAATCTAAACCAGTTTTGCTGATTCTTATAAATCTAAAATATAAAGGCAGTAGCTTTTCTGCTCTCAAAGAATTTACAACAATTCGTTTTTAACTTAACTTTATTGAAAAGTATACCAATAAAAAAGCTTATTGGTTCAACATTTGGTGACCCCGACGTGATTTATTTTTAATCACTGTCAATATTAAATTGTTAATTAATTTCAGAAACGTTTTCGTGAAATATATTAATAATAAAAAACATTTAATTTCGGTACAATATTAACTCAAAGCAATAAAATATTAACTCAAAGCAATAAAATATTAACTCAAAGCAATAAAATATTGCTAGCACATAAGCATAAACCGTTTACTTAACTGCTTTGAGTTATACCTATATACTTCGTATTATCGAATGATAAAGTGTTGCGGTACTTCATCTTCGCTTAACTTAAAGTACAGTCTTGAATAACTTTATTGAAGAATATGCCGCGAGATCAAGTTAAACTTGGAAAGGTTCAGCCTGAAAATCGTGTTGAGTTTCTTAAACGCATAGCCGACGCACTTTTTTCCCAGTTAATAAAGCTTGAACATAATTCATCTGCTCAAAGGCTACAAGAATTTAATGAAATCGAGCTAAATCTACGCATAGAACAAATTGAACGCCTACTAAACTCATTTGATGCAGTTCATAGCAGTCTTGAAGAGCTCGATTTTGATGAAATTGACAGCGAGCTGCGTGAAAATTTTGATTCACATTTTATGGCTGTTAAGGCATCTATTCAACTTGAGCTCAAAAAACAACTTGCTGCTGCACCACCTTGTAGTTCTACGATGAAGCCAAGTCCACAGGAGGAGCCATCCATAGTAGTTATGTCTCGTCCAAGGTCGCGTTTACCGGATTTGCAGCTACCAACATTTTCTGGAACCTATACCGAGTGGACAGATTTTTTTTCTATGTTCACAACAATCGTCGACAAGGAGGCTGAGCTGACCAACATTGAAAAGTTTCAACATCTGCGGTCATGCTTAAAAAGTGCTGCACTGGATACAATTCGATCGCTAGAGATTAATGAACAAAATTATAATATTGCTTTAGAAATGTTGAAAAAAAGATTTGACAATAAGCGTTTTATTTTTCAGGCACACATCAGGAAGTTGTTTGGGTTGTTGAAGGTGGATTCTAATTCGGCTAACAAATTGCGAGAATTGAGAGATGAGGTTAATTCGCACATGCGCGCATTGCAAACAATGGGTTCAAAGGAACAGATAGCTGACTCAATTATAATTCAAATTGTACTGCAAAAGCTCGACACTGCATCGCAAACAAGGTGGGAGGAAATTACTCCATTGCACTCAATACCATCGTGGGATTCACTCTCGTAATTTATGGAAGCTCGCTGCCAAACTTTGGAAAATGTAGAATATGCTCTGGTAAATAAAATACCAAGCACTCAGGTGAGCAAAAACAACAAAAATAGTAATTTTAGCAGAAAATCATTCGTGGCCTACAACTCTCATACATCCCTCTGTGTATTTTGCGATAGTAATAAACATCAGATTTACAGTTGTCCTCGGTTTGCACATCTTTCCCCAACGTTGCGTCTTAAGGAAGCTAAAAAGCTTAATATTTGTATAAATTGCTTAAAAAGGGGACATCTGTCACATGCTTGCAAATCGGGAGGCTGCAAAAATTGTAATGCTAAGCACCACACTTTACTGCATTTTACCAACACACCTTCCCTACCTTTTGAGTCACCGCCTGATCAGGGTTTATCAGTTGATCACACTGATGAAACAGCAAATCCATCGACTTCTGTACAACAGCACACCTTGGTTGCAATGTCAAATACCAATTTGATACCTTCAACAAATAATGCCCAATCTCTTCCAAATGAAGTGATTCTAGCAACGGCAGTAATATTTGTGAAAAATCGAGCTGGCTCTCTAGTACCTTGTCGCGCGCTTTTAGATTCTGGTTCACAGCTTCATTTTATAACATCTCGTTTTACCAATCAGCTTCAATTAAAAAAAATTAAATGTCCAACTGCTGTATCGGGAATAGGGGAAAGTGATTTTGCTACTGAGGATCATGTCGTCCATATTTATTTGCAATCCCAATTATCAGATTACTCTGTAAGCGTTACTGCTGCAATTGCCTCCTCTATAACTAGCCATCAACCAAGCTCTACAATTGACATTGCGAACTGGAATATACCATCAAATATTAAACTTGCCGATCCACTGTTTTTCAAATCGCAAAGAATTGACTTGCTCATAGGTGCAAGCTTATTTTTTGATTTACTTTGCGTGGGTCAAATTCGACTCAATTCTGGTTTGCCTTTGCTCCAAAAATCTCGTTTTGGATGGATCGTATCCGGCGGTGGGCACAAAGCACAAAGATCTTCGGCTTTAGTCGTCAAGAGCCAATTACAAGGTACAAATGAATCCCTTTGTCGCCTAGACAAATTAGTGCGGAAATTCTGGGAAGTTGAAAACTGTTTTGATCCTATTATTAAGTCAAGTAAAGAGGAGCTCAATTGTGAAGCCCATTTTAAGGAAAATGTTAGACGTTTGAGCACAGGCGAATACTCTGTTAGATTGCCGATGAAGCTAGGTCCTGATTTACTAGGTGATTCATACCAACAAGCTCTTCGTCGGTTTAAAAATTTGGAACGCAAGCTTATTCGTAATCAAGATCTCAAATCTCAATACACTGCGTTTATTAAAGAGTACGCCACCCTTAGTCATATGTCACCAGTATACCATGAAGCAACAAATGATTGTAAATATTTTTTGCCACACCACTGTGTTCTGAAGGAAGAAAGTTCAACAACAAAACTCAGAGTGGTGTTTGATGGATCTGCAGCTTCTTCATCTGGTTTTTCGCTGAATGATTTGCTTATGGCAGGACCTACGATTCAGCCTAAACTTTTTAACATATTGCTTCGTTTTCGATCGTTTCCTGTAGCTCTTACCGGTGACATATGCAAAATGTACCGCTGCGTGCGCATAACTCCTCCCGACAACTTTTTGCAGTGTATTTTGTGGCGGGATTCGCCTGATGAAGAAATTCAGATTTTTAAATTGGATACCGTTACTTATGGTACCAAGTCAGCATCCTTTTTAGCTATACGCGTCATGCATCAGTTGGCTTTAGATGATGCTCATTCATACCCTCTTGGTTCTAAGATCTTGTTGAGAGATTTTTATGTAGATGACATGATAACAGGTGCTGAGTCTGAGCGAGAGGCTTTAGAAATCATGAATCAAACAACATAACTTCTTGGCAAGGCGCATTTCAAGTTGAGGAAATGGTGTTCGAACAACATGGCTGTCCTTAGCAAAATTCCATCTGATGATAGAGAGAAATTTATAAAATTTGATGATGGTAGCGACATTACAAAGGCTCTTGGCCTTTCGTGGGATCCTGCAACTGATAATTTCTTATTTTCATTTGTTCCGCAGTATCATTCCAAAAATTGTTCTAAACGCTCAGTTTTGTCAACAATTGCTAAATTTTATGATCCGCTAGGACTAATTGGTCCAGTGATAGCAAAGGCTAAGATCTTTTTGCAGCACTTATGGAGAGAAAAAAACTGGATTGGGATGAAAGTTTGCCTTTTCCGCTACAATCAACCTGGACCGATTTGTGCAATGACTTCCACGCCGTGGAAGTTTTTTCCTCGCTTCGTTTTATTTTCGCATGAATTGTTGGAAATACATGCCTTTTGTGATGCTAGTCTTGACGCATATGGAGCTTGTGTTTATGTTCGTGCTTACAAGGATAACAAGGTGCAAGTCAACTTACTTTGCTCTAAGTCTCGTGTTTCGCCACTTAAGTCACTAACGGTACCAAAGCTTGAATTGTGCGCTGCTACGTTGTTAGCTCAGCTTGTCAGTTCGATTGTAGCAATCGATGTATTTAACTGTAGAGTTCATTGTTGGTCAGACTCATCAGTGGTGTTATCATGGATAAGAGAAGAACCGTCTAAATTCAACATTTTTGTAGCAAATCGTGTAAGCAACATTCAACAGCTGACAGCGCAAATGGATTGGCACTATGTTCCTACAGCTATGAATCCTGCAGATATTTTATCAAAAGGAGCTTTACCAAGTGAGCTACTTCAATCATCACTTTGGCTGCATGGCCCGACATTCCTACGGGGCGATCGATACAATTGGCCTAAATCATGTTTGCCGACAATTCCTATACCGGAGATTCGAAAAAGAGCACTCATCGCAAATATACAATACATTGATCCAACCATTCAATGCAAATATATTAATTCATTTCCAAAGATGCAACGTATTTTTAGTTACGTTTACAAATTTATATCAAGAAAAAGATCAGATACTATCACAATTACAGATTTACTACATGGAACTTATTTGCTAATTCGCGTCGTTCAAATTTCAAGTATGTCCACAGAGTACAAGGCGCTCAAATCAAACCAAAATATCTGCTCTTCCAGCATTTCTTCACTGTCGCCGTTTCTCGACAAATTTGGACTAATTAGAGTTGGTGGTCGATTAGGAAACTCGTCCTTAGATTTTGAATCACGTCACCCATTAATTCTTCCTAGACAACATCCATTAACTGACGCCATAATAACACATTTTCATCAAAAATATTTTCATGCAGGCCCACAGTCACTGTTAGCAAACATACGGCTCCAGTATTGGCCGAAAAAGTGTTGCCCGTGTAATCAACAAATGCATCAGATGTTTCCGCGCCCGGCCAAAACTACTCGAGCATATTATGGGCGATTTACCGAAGCAGAGAGTTCAGGCCACTCGCACCTTCGCAGTCACTGGTATTGACTATTGTGGTCCATTTTATTATCAGCCTGTAGTTCGCAACAAACAGCCCGTAAAATGTTATGTCAGCTTATTTATTTGTTTTTCAACTAAGGCTGTACACTTGGAGCTAGTAAAGGATTTATCGACGAAGGCCTTTCTCACAGCGTTAAAGCGCTTTATTTCAATACGTGGCAAGCCGAGCACCATTTGGTCTGATAATGCCACTAATTTTGTTGGCGCTCGGAACGAGCTGGCGGATTTGAAGCGTCTTTTTCTGAGTGATGATCATCAAAGGGCCGTTCAACAACAATGCCTCAATGATGGCATAAACTGGCAGTTCATACCGCCAAGATCACCGCATTTTGGGGGCCTCTGGGAGGCCGCTGTTAAAACAGCAAAATTTCATTTCTATCGTTCGATTGGTTGTTCCCTATTAAATTTCGATGAGCTGCGCACATTAATATATCTGATCTCGGCGATCATAAATTCAAGACCTCTATTTCCTCTTTCAGAAAATCCTGACGACCTTGACGTTTTGACTCCGGCTCATTTTCTAATTGGGGCTCCATTCACTGCTGTCATTGAACCAGATGTTCTACCACTAAACATTAATCGTCTTGATCGTTGGCAACGAGTCACTTACATTCAGCAACTCTTCTGGAAGAGATGGAAAGAAGAATATCTAACACTCCTACAGCAACGGTTCAAATGGCGTTCACCAGCAGCAAATTTAACAGTCGGTGCAATGGTCTTAATTAAGGATGAGAATCTTCCACCTCTCAAATGGCCATTGGCAAGAGTAACCGATGTAATACCCGGCAATGATGGTTATGTACGAGTTGCAGTTTTGCGGACAAGCAGTGGCACAACTAAGCGAGCTGTCAGCTGCTTTGCTTGCTGCCTTTAAAAGATCCTGTTGAAAGCTGTACTCTTCCAACGGGGGGAGAATGTTTGGAGCCTCAAACATATAATCCACCGTCATAATATTAATCAATAATTTTTAGTATGCTACCCACTGTAGTATTTAATTATGTACTCATCAGCTTATTTAAATGTACTCACTCTTCTTGCTTTGCTTCTCATTTGTTTCTTTTTTGAGTCAATGTAAACCTTAATCTAAACCAGTTTTGCTGATTCTGTATAAATCTAAAATATAAAGGCAGTAGCTTTTTTGCTCTCAAAGAATTTACAACAATTCGTTTTTAACTTAACTTTATTGAAAAGTATACCAATAAAAAAGCTTATTGGTTCAACAATCCTATTCAAATGTACTGTTGTGGCAAAATTCCAAGCCAATCGGAGAAGAACATTCAGACATTTGAGATTTTGTACAAACATAGATTGATGAAAATATACTTCGAAACGATAAGTTTTTTTTATAAGCTTGAAACGAAATTTAGTTTGATATTTTTTATCGTTTTTAGAGAAACGAAATAATAAAAAAAAATAAATAACTGGCCATTTCAGCCCTTGAAAGGACTTTGACCTAGCTTCTTATGATCAATTGCGTTATGCGTGTTATTAAGTTTGTACACAATTGACCGAGAAATGGACCTACATGTTTAACGCCGACTCCGAACGGCGATGAACGGAATGTTCTTATTCTCAAGAAGCTTTACATGGCATTTTGATTACTCTCTGAGGTTTGCCATTGTCTGCAGAGAGGTGGCGGCCGTACAGAAAAATTATTTTAATTCAAATAATTTTCTGTCGCTGCTGGGGTTCGAAATAATACTGATAATGTATTTTTCGTTTTTAACGAAACAAAAAAATTTTGTTGATTTCGTTGTGCAATGCATGTCTGCTTTTTATTATTTATCCTTATCATCGTTATCGTCAGTCGTTTACGACGACTGTCGTTTTTTCCGTCGTCTCGAAAATTTATTTGGATCACCGTGTTTTTTCGACCGACAGTATTTTAAGCGACTAGTGAACAAAAAAAATCTTTTACAAAAAGATATCATTTAAATAGTTACCAAAAAAAATTTTCGTTTGTGATTTTGTTATTTTCTGTGAAGTGAAGAATTAAATTTAATTGCAAATTTTAAAATGAACAGCGTGGCACATATTTTTTGCAGCTCTGACGAGGATGAAGAAGTAAAAAACGCGAGCTAGTGAAATTAAGGCGGAGCATAAGGGAACGCTCAAATTCTTTTGAATTACCAATCGCACAGCAAGTTGCCAAAAAACAAATTTCTTGCATTTAACTTATGAATATGAGACATAGTCGGATTTGTGCGAAACTTTAGATTGAACAAGGATGCATTTAGATACTTGCTTGCAGTACTACGAAGCCGAATTACAAATTCAGTGCGTTCATCGCCAGCGGCTGTTTAAAATTTCTGCAACGGTTCCCCACTCTTTTCTAAAATCAACTTTAAAAATGTTTTTGGAGAAAGCCTTGGTCAAGTCAACTCTTTCCTCCATTAGCGAAACCAGCTTTTCAAACTGATATTCGTTTGTTATTTTCATCTTTAAAGTTAAAAAAATTTTACTTTAATATTAATGTATTAAAATAAAAGAGAAACAAACTTACTTTTTAAGCTGTCGTTCGTAAAATTTGAAGCGACAGAAATCAAACTTATTTTTACAGATAACGCATCGTTTTAATTTACGATGATTTGAAAAAACTATAACGAGTGCAGAAATGTAAAAGATTTGCCGTTTTTCGACAGTCGACGTCGTAAAACGACTTACCATGATCCAATTTGAGTCGCATCGTGTTTTTTTAGTCGTTTTCGACGACGATGATAAGGGTAATTATCTTTGTTTTCCAAAAAAAAAAAAAAACAAACAACATATCGCTCGTTTTCTTCAATAACGTTACAATTCAAAAGACATAAAAATTGAGTTAATTACACAGCAACATTGTGTTACTATGATCTATGCTGTGTACAATTTTGGTAACGATATCTTCTTTAATTTCTGCAGGAGAGTAGAATTTGTGATTCATTAACCTCAATATATTTCCGATTAGATCGTATTATATATTGATAATCTCTAGTTTTTTTGTCACTTTGTATGGATTAAACCATGTACATCACAGTAGAACTTGTATATTTGATGTTTTATCCATATTTTGAAAATGGTGATTTAATTTCCTTTGTCTGTTCAAAACTTAAAATGCTTCCCCAGAAAAACCTAGTTTTTTGAGTTGTAACGTTATTGTAGAAAACGAGCGATATGACAAACAATAAGAATTGAACAAAACACAAAATATTACATTTTCAGGTGTCTACATATTTAGATATATAGGCATAAGGTAAAAAAGAAAATTTTCTAACTTCGAAGTCTTAAGAACTGACGGAACAAACACATTACATTTTCAGGTACATATTTATATAAAAAAAGAAATCTTATTAATGGCGTTGTCTTGAAAACTAACTTTTCTTACTTTAAGAGCTGCAAAATTTGAAATATCCGCATAGAAATCAATATTTGCTCGTTTTGAATGGATAAAATAGCAAGATCGGAAAGCCTTGCCTGTCCCATGGAAGACCTTAAATAAGTCTTAATTAATTTTACTTACTTACTTATCTGGCGCTTACAACCGAAAGTCCGTTTTGGCCTCGTATAAGAAATTGCGCCAGCCATTTCTGTTTTGCGCTTGCTGGCGCCAGTTGGAAACACCAAGTGTAGTCAGGTTAACCAAAACCTGATCCTTCCAACGAAGATGTGGGCGTCCTCTTCTGCGTTGACCACCACCGGGCACCGAATCGAATATTTTTTTCGCTGGAGCGTCGTTTTCCATTCGCTCAACATGACCTAGCCAGCGGAGCCGCTCGATTTTAATATGCTTAACTATGTCGATGTCAGCGCACAGCTCATACAGCTCGTGGTTCCATCGAATTCGGTACTCGCCATTGACGCAGATTGGACCGAAGATCTTACGAAGGATCTTTTTCTCGAAGGCTCCCAAAGTCTTTTCATCAGAACTGCTCAACGTCCAGGTTTGTGCTGCATATAATAGGACGGGCATGATTAGTGACTTATAGAGCGTGAGTTTTGTTCGTCGAGAGAGGGCTCTGCTTCTCAATTGCCTACTCAGCCCAAAGTAACACCTGTTGGCAAGAGTTATCCTTCATTTTATCTCAATACTGACATCGTTGAAAGAGTTTACGCTGGATCCCAGGTAGACGAAGTCCTTAACAACCTCGAAGGAGATGTTGTCAACAGTGACGTGGTTTCCAAGACGCTGGGACTGTTTATTTGTTGACACTAGGTATTTCGTCTTCACTGCGTTCACTACAAGACCCATTCGACTCGACTCTTTCGCTAACCTGGAGCATGCTGCGCTGACTTCACGCGTATTATGGCCAATGATATCAATATCATCAGCATACGCCAGCAGCATAATACTTTTGTAGAATATCGTGCCACTGCGTCTCAAATCAGCAGCTCGGATGATCTTCTCCATCATTAGGTTGAAACAGTCGCACGATAAGGAATCACCTTGTCTGAAACCTCGTTTGGTATCGAATGGAGGAGTGAGGTCCTTCCCGATTTTAACTGTGCTGCTGGTGTTGCTCAGTGTCATTCTGCAAAGGCGGATGAGCTTTGCAGGAATACCAAATTCAGACATGGTGGAATATAGATGATTCCTTATTGGACTGTCGAAGGCGGCTTTGTAATCGACAAAAAGATGGGGTGTGTCGATTTGTTTTTCTAGGGTCTTCTCCAAGATTTGTCGTAGCGTAAATATCTGGTCTATGGTGGATTTGCCAGGTCTGAAGCCACACTGATAAGGTCCAATCAGCTGGTTTACGATGGGCTTCAGTCTTTCACATAGTACGCTCAACAGGACCTTATATGCGATATTCAGAAGGCTTATCCCACGGTAGTTGGCGCAAATTGTGGGATCGCCTTTCTTGTGCATTGGGCAGAGCATACTGAGGTTCCAATCGTTTGGAATGCATTCTTCCGACCATATTCTGCATAGAAGCTCATGAATGCATTTAAATAGAGCTTCGCCTCCATTCTTGAAGAGCTCAGCAGGTAAGCCATCGGCTCCTGCGGCTTTGTTGTTTTTAAGCCAAGCTATAGCTTGCAAGACTTCACTATGGTCGGGCATCGGAACTTCAACGCTGTCGTCCAAAATTGGGGATTCCGGGATATAATCTCTATTGGCGGGATTGTTGTCGTCGTCGCCATTCAGAAGCCTAGAGAAGTGTTCCCTCCACATCATCAGTGTACTCTGGATATCTGTCACTAGATTCCCATTTTCATCCTTGCAGGAAGAGGCCCCGGCCTTGAAACCATCGGCCAGGCGTCTTATTTTTTTGAAAAATTTTCGGACCTCATTCCTATCACCATGCATCTCAATTTTCTCGCACTCACGCATTTCCGCTTCCCTTTTCTTTCGCCTGAAAATGCGTCTCTCTTCTCTTTGTATCGCTCCTTAGCAGCACGCGCTACAACCGACTGCAGGGTGGCTTTGTAGGCGGCATCTTTTTCTGCAGTGGCGTCACGACACTCTTGGTCGTGCCACTGGTTTCGGCGAGGGCGGTGATAGCCAATCACCTCTTCGGCAGGCGTACGCATACAGTGGGAAATATGATTCCAGGATATGAAGCAGGAGTGAGAGTCGAGTAGCGAAGTCTTCGGCTGTTTGCTTTGATTGCAGCTTTTCGACGTCTAGCTTTCTCTGTTGGATTGCGCGCATTCTTGGTTGCGCACAGGCGTGTACGGATCTTGGCTGCGACAAGACAACGATCCGAGTCTATATTGGCACCATGGATCGTGCGTACATCTAAAACACTGGAAGAGTGCCTTCCGTCAATCAAAACGTGATCAATTTGGTTGCGCGTCTTTTGATCAGGAGACAGCCAAGTTGCTTTATGAATATTGAGATGCTTGAATCTAGTGCTACTAACGACCATGTTTCGCGCTGCGGCAAAGTCAATCAGCCTCATTCCGTTATCGGAGGTATTGTCGTGGAGGCTGAACTTTCCGACTGTTGGACCAAAGATATTTTCTTTTCCCACCTTGGCGTTGAAGTCACCAAGCACGATTTTTATGTCGTGGCGGGGGCTGCGCTCATAGGCCTCTTCAAGGCGCTCGTAGAAGCTCTCTTTGGTCTCATCGTCCTTATCTTCTGTCGGAGCGTGCGCACAAATCAGGCTTATGTTGAAAAATCTTGCCTTGACACGGATTATGGCAAGTCGTTCGTTCACAGGTGTGAATCGCAGATCATGATGTCGTAGTCGCTTGCCAACCACGAATCCGCATCCAAATTCGTTCCGCATGGCCGCTGTAGTAGATATCATAGGATGCTTGCCGTGAGCAACCCTGTCCCTTCCATCGCATTTCTTGGATTGCAGTGATATCAGCTTTGTATCTTTCTAAGATATCTATCAGTTGGATAGAGGCACCATCCCAATTAAGGGTTCGGACGTTCCAGGTGCATATCCGTAAATCATTGTCAGTTTTTCGTTTGCGGTAGTCGTCATCAGATTTTGGGATAAATTTTATCTTTTTTCTTGTCGTTTTCATTTTGTTTTTACGTGGTGGGCTTCAAACCCAACGCACAACCCTTTAAAGGCAGAGGGAGCCCGCCGCTCAGATTAGCCGTCAAACTAACGGTTGCCAGTGTGCCGTTTCTAGAGGACACCACGCAGAGGTTTGAGTCGACTTGAGACGAGTTCGACATGGATAATGCTGGCCTCACCAGGTTGAGGCAGTCAGACACGTTGCCATGTGAAGATCGCCCCCTTGACCCTCACGCGTTGCCTTGTGAGGATCGTCCTTCAATTGTTAGAAATAATTTTAATGCGAAAAAATGGGACACACATTTTTTAACGTAATGTATTTGTACCTTTTTCTTTCTGTTTGAGAAATTAAAAAAAATATCGAAATGGTGTCACCCCTAAAATGGTGGTACCCGGGGCGGACCAGGCTGAAGTTTTATTAAAAGTAGAAGAAGAAGAAGCACATGCTTAGTTTTATTAAAATAATGCTTTGCTCTAAAAATTGTCTTTCCGAGTCGCATTCTTGCTAAAGTAATGCATTGCTCTCGGGTTAAATTAATGTTGTAAAGAGTGATTTTTTAAGTGCCTGATAACTTTTTTTTAAAAAAAAACGCATAAAATTTGCAAAATCTCATCGGTTCTTTATTTGAAACGTTAGATTGGTCCATGACATTTACTTTTTGAAGATAATTTCATTTAAATGTTGACCGCGGCTGCGTCTTAGGTGGTCCATTCGGAAAGTCCAATTTTGGGCAACTTTTTCGAGCATTTCGGCCGGAATAGCCCGAATTTCTTCGGAAATGTTGTCTTCCAAAGCTGGAATAGTTGCTGGCTTATTTCTGTAGACTTTAGACTTGACGTAGCCCCACAAAAAATAGTCTAAAGGCGTCAAATCGCATGATCTTGGTGGCCAACTTACCGGTCCATTTCTTGAGATTAATTGTTCTCCGAAGTTTTCCCTCAAAATGGCCATAGAATCGCGAGATGTGTGGCATGTAGCGCCATCTTGTTGAAACCACATGTCAACCAAGTTCAGTTCTTCCATTTTTGGCAACAAAAAGTTTGTTAGCATCGAACGATAGCGATCACCATTCACCGTAACGTTGCGTCCAACAGCATCTTTGAAAAAATACGGTCCAATGATTCCACCAGCGTACAAACCACACCAAACAGTGCATTTTTCGGGATGCATGGCCAGTTCTTGAACGGCTTCTGGTTGCTCTTCACTCCAAATGCGGCAATTTTGCTTATTTACGTAGCCATTCAACCAGAAATGAGCCTCATCGCTGAACAAAATTTGTCGATAAAACACATTTCGAACCGAACACTGATTTTGGTAATAAAATTCAATGATTTGCAAGCGTTGCTCGTTAGTAAGTCTATTCATGATGAAATGTCAAAGCATACTGAGCATCTTTCTCTTTGACACCATGTCTGAAATCCCACGTGATCTGTCAAATACTAATGCATGAAAATCATAACCTCAAAAAAATCACCCTTTAGTTTCGCCTGATCGGATACGGATTATGGGTTCTCAAAAAGGAACCTGAGGACTGCTGTAAGAATTTTGATGATAATATGTATATTCCCTTATATTTCCTACTATTATCTTTCATCTATTCCATATTTTGAGCTTATTTTACTTCTACATACAACTCTTCCTTCGTTCTTGCTATTTGCTTGTAGTTACGTGTTTGTCCCTCAAATATAAGTACATATAGTGTTGAATTTGTGTAAAAATATTCATAAATATGGTACTTGTGAAAACAAAAAAGTAATGGTTGATATACTATGCAAGCAGTATCAGGGATTAAAAGTTGCCCATTTCAACGCCAGAAGCCTCAACGGTTCAAAGCTTGACTACGTGAGGCATGTTTTTGAAAACTCGCTTGTAGATGTTTTATGCGTATCTGAAACATGGTTTAACATAGATGTTGATGATTGCCATTATAAATTAAATAATTATGAGCTGCTAAGAAATGACAGGAAAAACAATAAGGGTGGGGGAGTTGCAATATATCATAAGTCGTCTTCGAATTGTAAGGTTATTAGTAAATCTGTTGATGTTGGTGTTGAGTTCCTAAATGTACAATTTTGTGATCGTAATAATACGAAAGTCTTTATGTCTTGTGTCTATAATCCTAATCGCAGTAATAATATGCAGCCTTACTTTGACTCGTTATCGGATTGCTTAATAAATAATTACTTCTTTGTTGTATGTGGGGATTTCAATGTTAATTTGCTTGTTAATGACAATTTTACTAAGAAATTCTATGACGGCTTAACTCAATCCGGTTTAATGACTATTAATAGTAGTATGCCTACTAGGTTTGCTAATAATGCTAACCCTAGCTTACTTGATGTTTTCATAACTTCTGATGTTTCCTTACTTCTATTTTTTTATCAAATATCATTTGTTAGTGACCATGATATTTTTTACCTATTTTTTGTCTAAGTGCCAGATTGATCTATAAGTTCTGAATAACTTTTTTGTCCCTGATTCATTGCCCTATGTAAGCTGCAATCAAAGCAGAACGAATTCAGTCAACAATATTAGTAACTTGAAGTTTTCCTGCGTATCGGAATATGAGGTTGCCAGGTCTGTAATAAAAATTAAATCCACTGCTCTTGGAAGATGGGGTAAACATAAAGTTCGTCAAAATAATTTTGCCTTACGTTTTGAGTCCGTTAACGCACATCATCAACTATTGCTTTATTAGCTCATGCTATCCCAAAATGTGGAAAATAGTAACAATTATTCCCATTGCGAAAAAAGCTAGAGCATCAGAACGGTCTGATTTTCGACCAATTAGCTTGTTATCATTGCTATCCAAAGTCTGCGAATCATTAATGGCAGATCAGATCTCGCATTACATTTAATCACTAATAAGCTCCTGTCTCCCTTGCAGTCTGGTTTTCGCCAGACTGGACATAGTTGCTCAACTGCAGTAGTGCAAATCCTAGACGACATTCGTAAGTCTTTCGATAAAGAACACCTTACTTTACTGTGCTTTTTAGATTTTTTTAAAGCATTCGATACTGTAGATCATTCTCTGTTATGTTCAAAGCTTGAAACCTGCTTTAGTTTTTCCTCAACTCTCTTTGCAATTTTTATTAATGACATCTTTTCCATTCCGAAAAATGTAATAATGCATGCATATGCGGATGATCTCCAGTTTTATATATCTCGTCCCATTGGCCTCAGCGAAGACCTTTGCTTCAGAGTTAATGAGGACCTAGAATCCATTATTAAGTGGGCGATGTGTAACAAGCTTAAACTAAATCCAATGAAATCTTTTGTGTTCCCAATTTCAAAAACTCGTTACTCAGTTAATGATATTGCTGCCCTATATATAAGTAATACACCACTGAAGTTTGTTGAAAAAATAACCAACCTTGGGTATAGAATAAACAACTCGCTCTTATGTGTAGACCATATTAACTATGTTGTAAGCAAAATCTACTATATCTTAAGAAATCTACGAATGACTGCTCAGATCACACCAACAGAAACACGTTGCAAACTAGTAATACAGTTGATTATGCCTTTTATAAATTTTTTTTTGAAGTGGTGTTTAGTAAACTAGATTCCCATTCGTTACATAAACTGCAAGTGGCGTTCAATTATGCGGACCATTACGTTTACGGACTTAGAAGATTTAACCAGGTTACTGGTCTAAGCAATCGGATTCTTGGATGCAATTTAGAAAATGACTTAAAAGCAAGAAATTGTATATTCCTGCATAAGGTGATATACTCAAAAATCCCCAACTATCTATTTTCTAAAATTCAGTTTTATCATCTAGAAGCTTAAATCTTACAATTCCCCGCTTTAAATATCTAAACTCCTTAAGACTTTTGACGTAGAAAACGTCATTCTCGGAGGTAAGTAGGGTGGTTGATAGTGATCAGGTGTCACTATTTATATAACTTTTTGAGCCTTTGGTGGGCCTAAAGTACTGACCGTACAATGTTGATGTTAGCACTTGTTGGTCTGCTTGATCCTCAATGCGACAAAAATTCATGTTAGAACTCTCTAACTTATATAAATTTTACACAATTACATGAAATATAAAGCCAACATTTGATGTTTTTGTTAGCTTAAACTTGCTTCCTATTTATCGACAGTTTCCGGTTTTATCGACAAAACCATAAAATTTGTATGGGAGCCCCCGTAAGGAGTGGTCGGAGGGAATAGGTGTCAAAGGCAAGAATGCTCCTTTTGCAAAAGGATTGGGGGTCGGTGATACATATTAACCCTTTCCGGCACAAAAACTATAAAATTTGTATGGGAGCTCTCCTAAGGAGTGGTCGGAGGGAAAAGGTGTCAAAGGCAAAAATGTTCCTTTTACAAAAGTAATGGGGGTCGGTCTTGTATATTAACCCTCTCCGGCACTCTCTTAAAGGTCATATGCTCAGGTGTATGGAATAAATAAACAAAAACCATAAAATTTGTATGGGAGCCCCCCTAAGGAGTGGTCGGAGGGAATAGGTGTCAAAGGTAAAAATACTCCTTTTGTAAAAGTAATGGGGGTTGGTGATACATATTTACCCTTTCCGGCACTCTCTTAAAGGTCATATGCTCAGGTGTATGGAATAAATATTTTGCTAAATATTTTTTAAAAAAGATGTCATCAAAAGCGAATTGAATAATTCTACGTCTTGTGTAACGACATAGTCGAAACTACTGTATCTTTTTTTTATTAGCACCATTAGATTGTGGAACTCTTTGCCTAGGTTTATCAAATCTATATGAAACGCACGAAACTTGAAGCAATTAATATCTGTACATTTTTCTTAAGTTCTCGTTTTTACTCTTCTATCTTTCTATTTCACTCCTTCTATAATACTTCACTTATGAAATGCAACCTCTTGCTGGTATTATTATTTTAATAAATTTAGTTTAAGTAAATAACTTTTAATATTTGAGCTATTTGTTTAACTACTGTTTTCCTTTTTTTTCATTTAATTGATTGTTCAAGATATATTGAATACTACTTTATTGTACGCAAAAGAATAACTATATCTTTTGTACTTATAAATAAATAAATAAAAAATCAGCAAAGTATTTTTGTTGACTGGCTTCAGGTCATGGAAAACAAAATACAAATTTTTTTATTTTTGTTATTTTTATTTTCGATATTTCGAATTGACAATGCAATTCATCATCAGGAAATCTGAAGAAACAAAAACACAATTAAAATATTTAACAACAATTTTTACATAAATTTACACAATTTAAAAATCACAATAAACAATTCTTACATTTTTAAAAAATTTTAACGTATTTAATCTAACACGGAGTATTTAAAACTAAATCCTAAAATGTCCTCTATTGCATATTGTCCCCCTTGTTGCTTATTATGTGTCTGTAGCTGTGAGCACAGTTCTCTGTGTCCATCTTGTAGTTCATACGTATGTTGCTTGAAGTGTGTGATATGTGGAGCATCTCTAGAGTGAGTCTTTTTGAGAAATGGTTTTCTCGTTGCAAGATTTCCAGTTTGTCGAAGTTGGGAGTATGGCCCTCTTTTAAACAGTGCAAAGCAAGTGCTGTTTTTTGGCTATTGTTGTGCCCTGCTTTAATATCCGATTTGTGGGATGAAATCCGTGTCCTTAATATTGATTTAGTTGTACCAATGTATACCTTGTTGCATACATTGGTGCCGTCAGAATTGCAAGGAATTTTGTAAATAAGATTGGATTGGTCAAGTTTGTCGATCGGATCTTTGGTTTTGCTAAACAGGTTCTTTAAAATATTGCACGGTTTCAAAGCTAATCTAAATTTGTTCTTGTCAAAAATGTCAGATGTCAGATACAGACACATTATAAGCAACAAGGGGGACAATATGCAATAGAGGACATTTTAGGATTTAGTTTTAAATACTCCGTGTTAGATTAAATACGTTAAAATTTTTTAAAAATGTAAGAATTGTTTATTGTGATTTTTAAATTGTGTAAATTTATGTAAAAATTGTTGTTAAATATTTTAATTGTGTTTTTGTTTCTTCAGATTTCCTGATGATGAATTGCATTGTCAATTCGAAATATCGAAAATAAAAATAACAAAAATAAAAAAAATTGTATTTTGTTTTCCATGACCTGAAGGCAGTCAACAAAAATACTTTGCTCATTTTTAAGGTCGCTAAAACTATCAACAGCGATAGTGTGGCGTAGTTGGTTAAAGTGCGTGGCCGCTATGTCAACGAACTCGGAGACCCGGGTTCGAACCCCAGCAGCGACAGAAAATTATTTGAATTAAAATAATTTTTCTGTACGGCCGCCAACTCTCTGCAGACAATGGCAAACCTCAGAGAGTAATCAAAATGCCATGTAAAGCTTCTTGAGAACGAGAACATTCCGTTCATCGCCGTTCGGAGTCGGCGTTAAACATGTAGGTCCGGTTCTCGGTCAATTGTGTACAAACTTAATAACACGCACAACACAATTGATCATAAGAAGCTAGGTCAAAGTCCTTTCAAGGTCTGAAATGGCCAGTTATTTATTTTATTTTAAAACTATCAACATAAATAAAAAATAAAATAATATCTCCAACTTTCCAATGTCACGTTTCTCTGATACGCAGTAAAACACCTGATAATAATTGTGTCTATGCACGGCATTTCAGCAACCAGGGGCAATCGTAAAGCTTCTTTTGCAGCAACATCCGCTAGTTCATTGCCAAGTATCCCAATGTGACCAGGAGTCCAGATGAATTTTATGGGGTTATCAGCATAAGCGTTTTTAAAGATGTAGTTATATGCACTACCAGCTCTACTGGTCAAAGCCTTTAAGACGATTAGACTGTCTGAACATATTAAAGTCTTCTTTTTGTGAATGGTTGCATATTTAACCACAAAGTGTATTGCAGCCACCTCAGCATGAAACACGCCAGAGTCAAAAGGCAGCAAGTTTTGTTGCAGAGTATTAAAAGATGTTGAGTACTGCCGCACGACAGCATAAGAGGTTGCACCTTCAAAATATGACCCGTCCGTGTAAAGTGTCATTTCTGGTGAAAAATTGGAGACAGCTTCAGAAAAATTTTCTGAAAACAACAGGATTTGTTTCCTTTTTTACGTGTTGACTTAAACGCTCGTCTATCACAATATTCGAAACTGGAAAGGTGCCAGTAGTGTGTATTGGTTTTTGAGGAATTGGGCTATTACATCGACACAAAAAGGAAATAGTTTTCCTTAGCTCGCATAGGTTTCTGTTATAAATAAAATTACTCTCAGCTTCTTGTAACTTTTCCCAAAACGCAGTGTGTAGTCCATGAGATGGGATGGTCAGTGATTTTGCTCCAAGCCTAACTGTTCTATTTTCTAACAACCAGATAAAATCTTGAGAACGGGCTTCAACTTGAAGTGCTGCTTCTGGAGTTGCCGTAAGAATTCCAGTCGATGTTCTAAAGTATTTTATTAAATTTTTCAACGTTAGTTGCTGTCGTCCAACCATACATTGTGATGCAATGTTGAAGTGTTCCATAAGTCAATGCCTTGCAAATTCCAATGGCTGTATCACAATGTGGTGTCTTTTTTCTGGAGCAAATACTTTTAAAACATTATTGATTTTGTTTAACTTGCTAACAAAACAATTAGTTTGCTCATTCCACAATAGACTTTTCTTAAAAATAACTCCAAGAATACGTAACTGGTTTTTAATTTGAATATTTTCATCTCTTATGTTTAGATAAGTGTCGCAGCAGTTGTGTTTTCTGCAAACATGCAGAGACTCTGATTTGTTGATAGGAATGATCGCTCCCCTACTAATTGCCCACTGTTTGATTATGATGTCAAAGCTGCGTAGGTTATTTAAAACTTCAACTGTAGTGCCATATGAAACAGCGAGAATGTTGTCAGCGTAAATGCCAAAAAATTCGATGCCTTCAGAATTTCTTAACGCATGCACCAGGGAATTTGCATATACGTTGTAGAGGACAACTGGTAAAGGTGAGTCCTGAGGCACACCGTTGTTAAGTGAGTATTTTTGTGATAGATAGCCATCGACTCTTATAGTAATTTGCCTGTTGGTTAGGAAAGACAAAATAACTTTGAGTAATTTTTTAGGTATACCCCATTCGTGAAGCTCCTTTAAAACAAAAGTAGTTACAACTCTGTCAAACGCTTTTTCCAGATCATCGGATAAAACAACGACAAAGACTATCTTTTAGGTGTGTTTCCAGCTGGTGGCATAAAGTGTGTACTCCATGATATGGCAGAAACGCATGTTGTTCTAGTAAACACTTTTCTTTTGAAGCATTCCATAATCGTTTCGATATAATCTTTTCCAATATTTTAGAAAGGACAGGTAGCAATGATATAGGGCGGTAGCCTTTGAGATGATTTAGGTTCTTTCCAGGTTTAGGAATAGTTGACAAAATTGCTTTCTTCCAATCATGAGGATAAACACCTGTTGCCAGTATTTTGTTGTATAGCTTGCAAAGTCTAGTCTTAAGTTCGTTCGACGAATTTTTTACCATCGCATACGTGATTTTATCAGCAGAGGGACTGGTTTCTTTAATATTACGAAGTATGGAGTTCAATTTGAGTACGGTGATATCATTGGCAACACACGAAATTTCCGGTGATACATCAGACCATGTTCCTATGTCAATTCCAAGTTTTTCTGATATTATCTCTTGACTTAATGATTCGTCAGATGCAATAAGACTCCAGAATTTCCTTAATTCATTTGCAATGTTCTTGGGATGAGTGATTACGTTAAAAAAAATAAAAACTAGCAAGAAATTATCTTCGACTGGGCCGAAGTTAAAATACCCTCACGGCCGAACCAAAGTATATTCAAAGCCTTAAGCAATCAATAAAGTGTTTATTTGTAAAAAAATGTTCGTTATAGTTTTAACAGAAAATATTCGCGTTTGTTTTTTGATAAAGTCACTTTGTATGGGAGGTAGGCGTGGTTTTCATTTGATTTGGTTGAATTTCATACTCAGAGTGTATACTTAATATCAAAACTCAAATTCAAAATTTCAAGTCCATACATTAATGTTTGTGGAATTCTAAGAGATTTTACCGTTTTGATAAAGTCACTTTGTATGGGAGGTAGGCGTGGTTTTCATCCGATTTGGCTCATTTTCGAAATTGACCTTAGTTTTTTAGATAAAAGCTTAAATATAGAATTTTGTGAAGATAGCTTCAACATGACGGCTGCAATCGTGATCACAGACAGACGGACAGACGGACATGGCTAAATCGACTCGGGTGGTGATGCTGATCAATATATATATTTTTCCATACCTACCACGCCTCCTTATGGGCGTTAAAAACGGAGTGACAAAATTAATATACCCCCATTTACGTTTTTTAAACGTGGGGATATAAAAATAAATAACTGGCCATTTCAGACCTTGAAAGGACTTTGACCTAGCTTCTTATGATCAATTGTGTTGTGCGTGTTATTAAGTTTGTACACAATCGACCGAGAACCGGACCTACATGTTTAACGCCGACTCCGAACAGCAAGAACAGAATGTTCTCGTTCTCAAGAAGCTTTACATGGCATTTTGATTACTCTCTGAGGTTTGCCATTGTCTGCAGAGAGGTGGCGGCCGTACAGAAAAATTATTTTAATTCAAATAATTTTCTGTCGCTGCTGGGGTTCGAACCTAGGTCTCCAGGTTCTTTGACATAGCGGCCACGCACTTTAACCAACTACGCCACGGACGCCACGGAGTGATAACATTGCCTTCTATAAAAAGATGTGGAAAATTTGTCATCTTAGTTATTCTAATATTTTTAACTTTATTCCACAAATGCCTATTATCGATCCGCCATCATGCGATCTAAAGAATTTAAAAAAAACGATCCATGTGTTTCACTGTAGTTGACTTCTGTCTCTTCTAAATAGTGACCAAGCTTGAATTTTTCAGACGAACTAGCTTTGCAATATCAGAATCAAATCACGCTGGACTGTTTCGTTCGTTAAATTTTGTGCTTATAGGTTTAGATTCATTGGCAGATTTTCTAATTATTCTTTTTATTTGTGCTGCTTTCTTATTTACATTAGTTGATTCAATAAAATCAGTAGATCTGGTTATTGTTTTACAACAGTATAACTTCCAGTTGGCTCTTTTGTCATGGAATCTAGGAAAGAATATCTTTTCGTTTGTTGCCCTACGGTTGAAAATTAAGATTGGAATGTGGTCGCATATTTCAGATTGTGGAGAGCAACTCCACGTGAGAGTCGGTGCAAGATCAGTGGTCGCAAAAGATACATCAACTGCGGTAAGAGTATTTCTTGTGCTAAGTAGTGTTGGAGATCCGTCATTAAGAATGGCTAGATTGCGCTCGTCAGCGAAATTCTACCAAATAACCCCACTGGGTGAAGTTCTGTGAGAGCCCCGCAGTGTATTTTGTGAGTTAAGATCCCCAACTATAAGATGGTGACCTGTGTTAAAAACATGAATATCGTTTACAAGATCAGGCGTCAGTTAAACATGTCCCTCCTTGTAGATGTTAGTTAAATGATTGAAATAACAGGTTGTTTGTAGATATTTTATGTTATGTAACGTTTATGTTATTTTTGACAAATGTTAAAAATAACTATTCTCGAGTTAACATAAGTAAAATCTTTATTATGGTGAAAAATATTATAATTTGGTAGGTGTAAAAAAAGTTTGTTTTTTTTTCAATTATATGTGTTTTTTGAATGCCAGGTTTGTGCTTATAAACTAGATTTTCGAGAGCATATTTGTTGGTTGTGAAACCCTGTATGTTCCATTGCAACAGAGTAAAATCTAAATCTAGTCCGATATCCTTGCAATTTCAATAAATTGTTAAAACCTTTTATTGCAAATGTTTTTATACATACATACATAAGCCTATTGTTTTTTATTGTGGGCATCTTGCGATGGAAGGGTGTTTTTAAAAGTATTTGGAGTAATGAGGACATTTAGTTCTGGGAAGTTTGAAAATCTTTGGCTGCAAGGGGACATATCAATATCGCTATTAAGAGTGATATTTCTTGCTGGAGAAGTTAGAGCGGATTCCTGTAGGGTCATATTTGTTTTGGATTTTTCTTGAGTCTGAGTTGTTGTAATTGCTGATAATTTTTTGTTCAATTTTGGCGATGATGTTTGGTTTGCTTTTATTTTTTTTTTGTTTAGTGATGTTGTTTTAGGTTTGGGTGTTAGTGAATTGGTTGCTGGTGTTGTTTTCTTTTTTTTTCTTTGCTTGTTACTGTAGTTTTGTTGATGGATAAACATAACCCAGCTCTTTGCTGCGTCAAAATATGTGTTACTGTAGTTGTTGTTGTTGGTGTTGGGTTATTCGGATAAACTACTATTTGTGCCATTGTTGGGGTTGTTGTTTTTTTCGGAAAGGTTCCAATTTATAGGCTGCAGAGTTGTTTTTATATAATCTCCAAGCCTCTCGTGCAGTACATCGTCGTTCGGTTTTTCTTTACTGCCTTATGCTTAAGAAAGCTGGAGCATGCAGAGTCAAATTATGTATGTGTTTCATTGTCACAATTAACGCAGTAATTTCGAATGCATGTTGTATGCGGAGGTACAAAAGCATATGTTTTGCTTAACGCAATATTAGGAAACCATTTTTTTGTATAACCAAGTTTTTGACAATTGATGCATCGCATTGGGTTTGAAATATGTTCTTGGACTTTTACTCTCTCCCACCCTATTTTAAGGTGGTCAGGACGACGAATAAGGTCAAAAGTTACAACCGCAGCGCCTGTAGGCACCAAACTATCATCAAATTTTTTCTGATACCGATTACCTTTTAAGATGATCAACTAGCTCATCTTCGGGAATATCGACAATCTTCTTGGAGTAAATTCTTCGCTGTGTTGAATTCAAATTTGCGTGTGATGTTATTTTTACGGGAATATTGTTAACATAAGAAGATTTTAAGAACTTTTCTGCTGCCTTTAAGTTTAAAGTTTTTAATATCAGATCTCCAGATCTTAGTTCCGTAACATTCGTGTATTCACGTGAGATGTAGTTAAGTCCTTTTTCAATTTGGAATACGTTGTAGGAAGCGATGGGTCGAGCGTTTTGTTCTGACGAGTTGGGAATAGCAGAGATCACAAGAAACTGTGGAATGCGGTCGTCATTTTGTCGGATTTCAAGAAGCGGGAAAAAAACTTCAGCTCTGAGACGCTTGCCCTTAATAAAGAAATTATTTGGGCTCTCGTCAGGATTTAAATCCTTGTACCTGTTTTCACAAGGGGGGGTTACCCCCTTTCATTTTTGGGAATTTATTCCCCGAAAAGTTTATAAACCCTTAAGTATAGTTCTTATAAGTGTTTTTTATGTTTGTTAAGATATTTAACTCGAAATTTAAATTCAATTCACTGCTTTATGCTATGAGAGTGTTAAACACACGCAAGAGAAAATAAACAGAAAAAACTTAGCCAAGAACGAAGAACCACAGCGAGAACGGTGTTTACGCGGCGAATGTTATTCGATGACAACAAGATTTATCAAAGAAATCTTATAATTACAGCACTAGCTTCCTGTAGTAAATAATCATAAGTATAACTTAAAGAAAACATCAATTATGACTTAAAATTAAGATATTTTACGTAGAACATATCATAATGGTGAAAAAATTAAATGAGAAATTATTCGCAGTTTATATATTCGATTTTTATATTATATCCTTGCAACAATAAGAGATACACGGATAACTTTTTTGTATTGCACAGCGTTATGAGTAGATCAGAGCTCACTAGATAAAAAGTTCCAAAGACATATTGCGAAGATATAAAATTGTCTTTCCGAGGTTAAGCAAAAATGTCGTGTCTGGATCAAAGTTTTAGTTCTATTTGAACTCGAAAAAAAAACAATCTATCGCGTAAATATGAAGACTCACCAGAGTATATAATTTTATACAGTAGGGCGTAACGATAGAAACCGATTCAGTTTAATTAGCGATAATAACTTGCGAATGAATGAAAAAAAAAATGTACTTACTTTTTTTTTTGTTTTTTAACCCATATCGGCCCACCTCCGTGCCCTTTTTCAAACGCAAAAAATCGATTTTCTGCAAATTTTGCCGCATAGCATCTGTTTTGACTTAGTCCTAAGTAGAATCACTAAGACCAAATTAATATCTAAATAAGTTTAGTTCAGGTAGAATCACCTTGAACTATTTGTGTTAATTTAAGGACCTTAGTAGAAACACTAAGACCTTGTTGCAAATTAAAGAATTAACTTTGTTCTGCACAATTTATTTATTTTCCAAAATCTTTTATACCTAAAAATAGCTTAACAGAAACTACCGAAAATGCATGCAGCTCAATAATACAATTGTGTAATAACTATGTCAATAAAAGTTAACATATGCTTATAACTATGTCAGTGCAAGTTTTTTACATATAATGAATTAACTGCTTATGCTACAACTCATACTTCTGGGTTGTGTGTGGCTTGTGCTGACATATGTATAAACATTCTCCTTCGCGTTAAGCAGGTGCGAAAACATGAAACTAAAATTCCGAAAAATTTTCGGAGAGGATTTTTTGTGACATTGCAATTTATGTGAAGTATGTGTTCCCAATAGTGGATTTTTAATTTTGCCATTTATATAAAAAATTGGGGCCAATCGAAAAAAATCATTACGATATTCGGATTCTATGGAAAATTTTACTATAGAAAATGTTATCGCAATTCGTTGTGGTGAAAGCTTTCATAAATTTGTGGATTAGTATTATTGACAGCAACAGTGCGGCACCGCTTATGTATTCATGATGGACTGCGGGTCGTTGCAAGTTGTGGCAAGCCCTTGATTTCTATAAGTTGACTTTGGAGATTGGTGATTGTCCACTTGAGATTTGAAATCTTCGATGTGCTTTTTTCCAATCTTCCCTCCAGTAAAGGTAATGGCATCGGAAATGTTTCCAAATGACGCGTAAGAAAGTAATTGCTGACTTGAGTATTCCTCATGGCCTTGAAGAATGATCATGTTGTTTTTCAACACGCAGTTTGTTCGATGGTGAGGATTCCCGAACCAAGAATGTGCTCCCGTGATATGTCGTTACCGCAGACTGCAGAAAAGTTCTATAACTGACATGGTAGCAAACATCCAGTTGTTTGTATGGTGCAATGCCGTGAAGGTGGTGTTATTGTTTAATTTCGTGAATTCACAATTTATTGCAGTTTTGTTGTTGAATAGCTGGATTTCGCAAGTAAAAGCAGGGTACTCAATTCCGAATCTTCACTGTTGATTTGGACATATGTGAGTATTTTCCATTAGAATCGTACATGTAGTCAAATCTTCTTTTATCAACATTGCGTTTTGGTCACGATGATTGTTAACCGCCAAAAATTGTGTCGTCGGAATAATTGATACCATGCTTTCGTTGAGCTTAGTAGGGATTGCGGTCAGCTTAAATAATGAATATGCTTCTTGATCCACCAGAGGTAGTTCTAGTAGGAACATTATGTGTTTCTCATTCACCGCCGAACGCACGCTCATCAAATTGTAAAACTGGAGTAGGGAGATGCACCTGAATTATCTGCAACTCTTGCTTTAGTTGTTGTGGTGTTAAAATCAATGGACTAATATTTCCGTTACGCGATTGAGTCAATGCATGAATTAATTCTGATTGTGTTTATTGAATGTTTGTTGTGATCATCGAAAGCTCGGTGACTAATGCCGTTAGCTGATCTGATAGTCGTAGTATTGTTGTTTCGTTTTCGATGTGATTCATATCTTCATATATTGACCCTTTAACTTCTCGACATGAACTTCGGTTGCCTTCTCATTAACCTTTATGTTCAACGTGGAATCAATTATTGATGTTTGGTTCCTTAACAAATTAATGAAGTGTTCTTCATTGATTTTGACATTTTCGATGGTTTTTGACATATTCTCTGCGTAATTTGAGTTAGTACTCCAAATAGGGCGTGGGCCATATTACCGACTATATCTAATCTATATCTCCTCGATCTATATCTCCTCGCTTCTGGCGTATTTTTGTCAGAAGCATTTCTTCTTGTAATAGTGTACTGAACGTATGCTTGAAATGATGTATAATTGAAGCACATGATGTTTCTATTGATGGCCTTGTGCACATATCTATCAGAGTGTTTATTCCTGCGTTCAATGTTTTCATCTCTCTGGGGCTCAGGTCATAGAAAACCACATGTCACCTTGGGCTAAGGTCATAGAATACCAAGAACGTCCAGTGTGCTGATGAAAGTTTTGCTGTGCCGATGTTTTCAAAATAAATTCGTGGTTCTTCTTAAAAATTAGTTATTTTTACTGAAGAGGCAAGTGCTAATAGTAACAAGATAAGTACAATCATGACAGTAGTGAAGATTCCTTGGGAAGTGTATGACACCGACTGTCGCTTTGGGCGTGTACCTTCATTGACAGACCCTGATGAATGGGAATGTATTCTTGAGAGCTCTGTGCTGTGATTGGCTTGTCATACTCTCTGTATACCAAATTGGAGTCATTAAACAATGGGGCCAATCTGTGAATAGGTCTTTTGAATGTTCCATTTGCTGTTTTTAAATCGACTACTCGAACCAATCCGTCCCTTATAAACACGGGTAATTCTTCCTAATGGCCATCGAAGTACAGGAGTGTTATCTTCTTTTATGATCACTAGCATGCCTTCAGTTATGTTAGGTAAGGGTGTTTTCCACTTGCCTCTTTCTTGTAATTCGTGTATCAGGATCAGAGCAGACCAAAGAAATTAAAACTGTTTCTTAACATATTTCATTAAGTTAAAATAAAAGTTCGAACTAAAAAACAACTTGCTGCCAGTTGCAGCATAAATTAACGACTGACTCAATGCTTACAAAGAAATTCAAAATAATAAGAAATTCATAAGAAAATGAAAAATGGAAAACAGTGTTACCCTCTTATGAAGACTGATGACAATTCGGTCCTTCCTGATAATGACCTCTTCCCGAGTCATACTTAGTTTGGTGGATCATCTCCAAATCATTACTGGAATCATCGTCGTAGTCAGCATCGATGTCGGCATAAAGTGTACACCAGGGCTTCAACTTGTCGCTGCTTACTACGGTACTAAACTTACGCTGGTTGCGTTGGGCGCCGTCGATGTCCTCTATCAGATATTGGTCAAAACATAAAAATTTGGCAATAGAATATGGACCTCTGAATTTTGCATAAAGTTTTCTTGATTCCCCAGTACTTGGCTTAGCACTCTCTAGAAGAACAAAGTCTCCTGCTTTGTAGATCTGCGGCTTTTTATGTTTGGCATCGAACCTTGCCTTCCAAACCTTGCGGGCGATTTCAATGTTTTTAATAGCTTCCTTGCGCTTCTCGTCTATGCTTATTTGTGGTAGTGAAACGTCGTCGTTATGTAGTGCAGCTAACATTCTATTTCCGCTGATATCTCGAAGTCGAAAGTCGTAGATGAGATCCATTGGTGCAAATTTAGTAGTGGTATTAATTGATGTGTTAAGAGTCCATTGTAAACGTCGAATTTGGAGATCCCAATCTTTAGCGTCTGATGTTGATGTTTTAAGATAATCCAATACCCGTTGGAAGCGTTCGAACAGCTACTTTTATATGTTGAATGTCGTTAATACTGCAAAACTCTGTAAATGCAGCAGATGTGAATGATGTTCCACTAACTACTATCTTCGGAAGTCCAAAATACAATGTTAAATTCTGCATCGCATCGATCACTGGCTTTGTTTTTGTTGATTTTACTGAAGTGATTATTGCGTATCTTGTCAGAGCGTCCACGATGACAAGAACATGTTCATTGCCTCGACGACTCCGTATAAATGGCCCAAGGTGATCCAAATGTAACACCTCAAAAGGAACTCGAGGGGTATCCATACCGTACAGTTCGCACCCCTTTCGATGAGGTTCTCGATTATAACAACATTCAACACACGATTTTATTAGCCCTTGACAAAATTGTTACTTCTTGGAAACCAAAAATCTTGAGCGATTCTTTTGAGAGTTCCATCAACAGCAGGGTGTCCATATTCGTCATGACACAATCTTACTACACGCCATCGCACACCTCGTGGAACGACTAGAAGCAGCTTATCTTTGATTTTCCTCGATAGACGATGATTTCTTATTATAACATAATTTTTAAACGCATTTCGCTACTTTGACGGTTCGCCATTTAGAAGATTTATTATATTTAGCAACTTCG
Organism: Pherbina coryleti; assembly: GCA_943735915.1. NCBI lineage: Eukaryota > Metazoa > Arthropoda > Insecta > Diptera > Sciomyzidae > Pherbina > Pherbina coryleti. The sequence goes on from OX030948.1 coordinate 78,970,744, forward strand.
TATCTTGCTTCTGCAGTGACAGTATTCAATCATCCACCGTAATTTCGATCACCATCACTTTCGCGCTTACATCCTCAGGTATGTTTAGTGCTTCAACTGGAGCTCGACTCATTGCATCGACATGTGTCATTGTTGTTCCAGGACGATGAATAACATCGTAATCATATTCTAAAAGCCTCAAAAACCATCTTGCTACTCGTGGAATCAGCGGCTTTGATTGGAAATCGCTCGAAAATCTGTGACGATGGTGATCTTTTTACCTAGAATGAACATTCGGAACCGTTGGCAAGCCTCAACGAATGCAAGCACTTCGATCTCATACACATGGTATTTCTGTTCAGCATCGTTGCATAACCGGCTATAATACGCAATTGGCTTAAGCGCACTGTTGTCCTCCCGTTGTAGTAGGATTGCAGCAATCCCGACACTGCATGTATCTGTATGAAAAAGATGTTCTTTAGTCACATCGTATACTCTCAGGATTGGTGATTCACTCAAAACTTTAATTAATGTTCGAAACGCATTCGACAGTCCACTGAAAGGTGATGTCTTTTTTAGTTAAACGAGTTAGTGGTGCAGCAATATGTGCATAGTTTGCCACAAATTTCCGGAAAAACCCAGAGAGTCCTAGAAATCGGCGCACCTCAACAGCATTTTGCGGAATTGGAAACTCTTTAATCGCTAATGTTTTTAAATTTCCTGGCCTTATGCCATTTTCATCTAATTCGTGCCCCAAGAACGTAATATGCCTTTTCATAAATTAACATTTTGTCAGTCACAAAGTTAGACCTTCTTTTTTCAAAATACGTAGAAATTCTTTAAGATTGAGAAGCCAGTCTTCATATGTGTTCGAAGCGATGATAATTTCATCGACGTAACTCACCACTTTATCTTTAATTGGCTCTATAATGTGTGACATCATTATCTGGAACGTGCTTGGAGCATTGCGCAAACCGAAAGGCATTCGGTTAAATTCAAAATGACCGTGATGAGTAACGAACGCGGTGAAATGCTTAGATTCTTCCGAAATCTCAATTTGATAGTACCCCGACATCAAATCTAATGTGGTAAAATACTTCTTGCCTTTTAATTTTGATAATGCGCACTCCACTGTCGGCATCGACCATGGCTGTTTTTCAGTAACTGCGTTCAACTACCGATAATCGACACATAGACGATCTTTCCCGTTTTGTTTGCGAACTAAAACAATAGGTGACGCGTAAAATGAGTTCGAAGGTCGAATTATATTTAATTTTAATAGTTCTGCAATTATTTTTTCTTCCGTCTTTTGCTTCGGAATCGGAACCGGATATGGATGCTTTACTATCGGTTTTGTTGATGTCACTGTTATTTGCATTTACGTTGTTGTGCATTTGCCAATGTTTTCTAAATTTTCACCGAAACAACCACTGTATTCATTTAAACGCGATATGAACTTTGACTTTTCGTTTGAGTTCACACCTTCACCGACGTCAACCCGTGCATCGATCGCAAGCACTTGACAATGACCATTTTCAATTACTACGCGGCTCTGATATAAAATATCAGTTCCTATTATAACATAACAACATTTATCATGTATGTATCATGTCATCATTTACAACACACAAATTATTTTGATAATTTGCCATCAATCATTATTGAAACTAACAATTGCGCAGAGCATTGCCACTTGCCACCACCAAAACCTTTCAAAGTTTCTTCGCACCGACTTAACGTTCCACCACACTTATTCGCGATAGATTGTTTAATTAGCGACCTGCAACTGCCTGAATCAATAAGTGCGCGACAGTCAAAACCGTTCAGTAAAATGTTCTTCTTATTTTCAATATATTTATTTTGTTGCATGATGTCGTTTTCAATAATATTTATTCGAGCTTGATTACGCGATACCATCTTAACTTGACAATTTTGTGTCTCATGAGCAGTCGAAAAACACTTTTGGCACCTTGGCTTTCTTTGTGCAGCTGGACAATTGCATGATAAATGACCTCCTGAGCATCAATTCACCGCTTTGCAGAGCCTTTCATTTTGCTTTGTATCGCAAAAGCCACCAATTTTTCATTCCAACCGTACGCACACCGCAGTTGTTGAATTCGTTCGACGACTGACGTGACGTCACCATTACACGGATCCAATTCAGGCATTACGTCTGTCAAATCGCGAATATTGTTTAATTGTTTATTTAAATCGACATTCGAATGAGACACATTCGACATTGGTTGCAAGTTCGGCACATACACGCTCGATGGTTGTGTTGGTGTCTGCAACATAACTGAACACGATGGCACAGCAGAAACGTGCTGCATATTTGAATTTCTAATGCCGTGGTTATGCTTACCAAACATGTTTGGTGTTCATTTTCGTCAATTTCTTCTCTTCTCTAAAATGTTTGTTGGGTGGTTATGCTATGTTTGTTGAACAGTTGCATTACATGTAATAATGTGTCAAAACACAAAGTTTTGTAGTTTTATACATACTACCTATTTATTATAAAATGAATAACGAAATTAAGAATTAATTCATAGTGGAATTGTTTATGCAAGGGGCATTGTATTTTAAAAACAACCAACGTCGAATCATTTTGCAACATACAATCGAAGTTGCTGAAGCTATGTGGCAGTCGGAAAAATGTAAGACGAGCACATGTTTTGTGAAGGAATGGAGGAAAATGAGATCAGAAAGTCTTTAAAATTAGAAAGAAATAAAATTTAAATTTATTGCACACAAATTCTTCCGTCTTGCTTGCACTTTGTGGTAAGGGTTGCTTAAGCACACAATTAATTATACTTTTTAATACTTTTTTGATGCTATTATACAAAATGACTGCAGGCAACACCGGTAGTTCGGCATGTTTGGTGTTTCGATCAGCAATCAAAAATGTTCGTCTGAGAGCGAGAGAATGAATTTTAGAAAAAGTTGCAAATTTGAAGAACTGTTCCGCTGTACATTCACACTTGTCACCTGCGCATGCGTCGGCAGAATTGAACTCGTTTGTGCAACAGCAAACTGCGGCGAAAAGCTGCATGCGCTGGACATAGTGCTTGGTTGCGAAACAGCAATGTATGGCGGCAGCGTATCAGCAACACAAAAAGCCGCGTGATTGTGGTTGTGTGCAAAGTGAACATGGGATGATGCTTCTGCTAATGCCGATCCCTCTAGAACATTGGAAGCTACTCCACAAGTATGAATATCGTCGTTCAGCCGTCGGTCCATTGGCGATGGTGAATTGGTTACAGCTTGTAGCTACTTACTTACTTACTTACTTATCTGGCGCTTACAACCGAAGGTCGGTTTTGGCCTCGTATAAGAAATTGCGCCAGCCATTTCTTTTTCGCGCTTGCTGGCGCCAGTTGGACACACCAAGCGTAGTCAGGTTATCCAACACCTGATCCGCTTGTAGCTGCTGGGTCAATAACTCCACAGTACGCTGGAGGATATTCACTTCGTCCTGCAGATGCTCCAAGCTAGCACCCGAAATCGTCGTCATTCCTTGGACAGCCGTCGTTGCTTCATGCACAGCAGTCGTTGCTTCTTAGAGCTCATTACTTTCCTCTCGACCCCGATCTCCAGGAGCACTAGGAACGCTCTGCAAGCGTGCTACCAATTCACATTTGTTGCCCATCGCGCGAAGCATGTCTTTAATCGTGCAAGTCTATCTTTCACTATAGTCAACTTCTTTCCTAATTAGATCGGATGCATGAACCCATGAATTTTTTGAATTTTTAGTTTGGTCAACTTTATTAACTTCAACGTTAACACTTTTTTCTTTTTGAGTTAAATATATGTTACATTTTATCATAAAATCCCGTCCAAGAATTACCGGCATCACCATTGTGTCGTTTGGTGTAACGACAAAAGACATGGTTTTGGTTTCCATTCGAAAACGTACAGAGCAAATTATCACACCATATGAATATATTTTTCGTCCACCCAGTCCAAGGTTACTAGTTGGCAATAAATTATTTGTTAATTTGACTGATGCTGGGATCCTTGATCGTTGAATCAGACTAATCGGACTACCGGAGTCAATGAGAGAAAAAAATTTGTGAATTCAGTGCATCCACCAAACATACAAATATCAAATGCCACCCTTACCATTTGCATGACACGAATGACGTCAGCGGCCTCGTTTCCATATTAATCATGAGTTACAGCAGCGACAGTGCGTGACCTATTTTTCTTCAGCTTCAGACAATCGTTGTGTAGGTGACCCATTCGATGCCACGAAAAACATTGACCCTGGCGGTCGCAGTGGTTTCGGACAGGCGCTTTGGTAATGCCCGAACTGCGCACAATTGAAGCATCGAATTTCAGCAGCAGCGGTGACGGCAGTAGACCTCAGTTTTGAAGTGTTTGATTTGAAACGATATTGCTCATATCTATCCATGCGACGTATTAGCTCATCCAATGTATTAGCGCCAAAAAGGAAAGCAATATGGTGACTGCTATCTGGTATGCCATCAATGATGATATCAATAAGTTCCTGCTCAGCAATATCCGATTTTGAAGCAATATATTGCATAGCGACTACATAGCTTATGCACGATTCTTGTGATTTCAATTTGCGTGCACGTAACTGATGGTACACTTCTTGTCGCGTTATGGTACGACTAAACATTTTTATGATGCTAGCCTTCATTTCTGGATAGTTAATCAAGCCTAGATTGTGAGCATATTCTTTAGCTGTTCCATCCAACCGACGGCGCACTCCCAGACACTGCTCTCTTTGATTGTATCCACATAGTGGTATAAACCTCAAATTGTTAAAACCACTTGACAATATCGTAGTTGTCATCACCACTGAACTTTGGTACGGCAGTGTCCAGTTCTTCAAAAATAATATGCCTGACAGCAGGCAGTTCGTGTTCACCTTTTTCCATTTTTTGAATTTGCTTCTGCAGCTCCAATATCTCACGTTACATTCTCAGAGCGTGCAGTTGCTCGGTGAGTGAGCATATGTATTCATTTTCTGGTGCAAATTTGTTTTCCTCAGTTAGCGTTCCAGCAGTATGAGCAGCAGTGTGTTCTAAGACATCAGACCTATTTTCGGCAGATGCGTTAGCAGCAGTATCCTCAAAAGCAGTGGATTTTACAGCAGTAGAATGGGCAGCAGTGGATGTGGCTACAGTGGAGTTTGCAGTGGTTGGTTTGGCAGCAATTAGTTTGACATTTATTGTGTCGGTTTTTTCAGCGGTGGTTTTAACAGCGGTGGTGGGTGCTTCATTTGCAAAGATCGCACGTTTTTCGTCTTTAAAGACAGCAGCGGAGACCACGGGGCTTACAAGCGCCTCATTCGCAGAGGTGGCAGGCGCTTCATTCGCTAAGATGGCAGGCGCCTCATTCGCGGAGAAGGCCGGCGCCTCATTCACTGAGGTGGCACGCGTATTTTCAACGGAGAAGGCAGGTGCTCCGTTTGTGGCGATTGTAGGTACCCCATCTGCGGGGCCAGCAGTTAGTCCACTGCCGGAGGCAGCAGTAATTTGTCGAATTGGTCTTCGACTCATTGTTATTTTCAGTTAAAGTGGTTCTATGGAGAAGTGGTGATTAAACCCCACATCTGAAGATATAATACTTTCCTTGATGGTGCGAATTTAATCCGATTTTGTATCTTTTTCCTGCGAGCTTAAGTTAAACATGCGTTTTCTTTGATTGCTAAAAACAGAATGGTCGACTCTTTCACCGAGTTGTCATATCGTCGTTTTTTATTCGTTGCTACTTTGAGTTGCCAACTACAAGTTATAATAATTCTTATGGCATGTGCACACTTTCATACAATATAATAAGGGTATTCATAACAGCATGATAATATAATAACAAATTGAATATTAATATAATAAGAGTATGAATACAGCATGATAATATAATAACAAGTTGGATATTACATTTATATTAATTTTTTTTTTTTATTGATTGTACAACACAAACCCTTAACAAATTAGATTTCGCACAATCCCACTTCTGACTTTTGTCAGGATCAGAGCAGATCAAAGATATTAAAACTGTTTCTTAACATATTTTATTAAGTTAAAATAAAAGTTCGAACTGAAAAACTACTTGCTGCCAGTTGCAGCATAAATTAACGACTGACTCAATGCTTACAATGAAATTCAAAATAATAAGAAACTCATAAGAAAAGGAAAAATGGAAAACAGTTTTGCCCTCTTATAAAGACTGATGAGACGTGCAAGTACTTTTTCGACCATTCCTTCCAAAATTGATGTTTAAGTTCTGATGTAATTCTCCATCGTGTGTCTAGGGATTCCGTTATTTTTTGTGCATTTGCATCAACTTTAGTTGTCAAAGGTTCACCCACTAGAAAGTGACCTGGTTTGATGACATTGGGATCAGTGGTCGGGAGTTGAGTATAGCTTCTATTTCGACGATAACTGTTTCCAGTTCTTCGTACGTCAGCGATGCAGCTGATACGCTCCGAAGCAACAAGTGTTTTGCAGATTAACGCTGCCTCCCAAAGCCCTCCAAGGTGTGGTGCTCTTGGTGGAATAAATTTGAATTTAATTGATTGTTTACTGCATGCCCGTATAAGCCTTTCTTGAGCTGTTTGAGAATAAACAGAGTCCTTTAATTCAGCCAATTTTTTACTTGCACCAACAAAATTGGTAACATTGTCACAATACAGAGTCTTGCAATGACTCTTCTGCTAATAAATCGTCTTAGGGCTCCTATAAACGCGTCTGTTGAAAGGTTAGAAACAACCTCCATTGCTGTCGCGAAACAACAAAACACAGCAATGTAGGCCTTGTCAGGTCTTTTGCCTCTAATTTTATGATGAATGCAAACTGGTTCAAAGTAATCTACTCCCGATGTTATGAACGGACGTGCTGGTGTTACTCTTGCGGCTGGTAGGTTTCCCATAAGTTGTTTGAAGAGCCTTGGTTTTGCTCTCGTACATCGCACACACTTGTGTACGATACTGCGAGTTATGGTTTTCCCATTAGTTACCCAGAACTGTGCTCTCGAAGCTGCTAGCAAAGCTTGTGGACCGCAATGACGATTATTTTCATGAAGCATTTGCAACAGTAGTTTTACCATGATGTGATTGTGCGACAAAATTGCTGGATGCTTTTCTTCGAACAGTAATGATGATTGTTCAAGTCGTCCGTCGATTCGCATTATTTGATATTCGTCCATGAAAGGATTTAATGAAGCCAAGGAGCTAGACTTGTTGACAGGCAGTTGCTTCGATAATTTCTCTAGTTCTTCAAACGTCTCCATTATAATGTTCAAATCTTGACCGGGTTGGCTTTATCGGGCTTACACTGTTGTGTTTGTTGCCAGATGATGATGTCTGATGATATGTCCACTGTTGGGTTTCGATAACACGGATGTTCCAAATGTTCACTGTTGGGTTTGGCTCACACGGATGTGCTATTGCCTCTATTGTGTGTAGAATAAAGGGCTGCGTAAGTAGATGCACCTATTTCAACGTACACACACTGTGAGTTATTGCATTGCTCTCAGTTGACTGTCTTTCATAACACTTAAGAGTTGTTTTTGCTCAACACCAAATACAAATCGGCAACAACAAGCAATACCCACTCTCTTCTCTCGGCAATCAATGCACGACTTGCTTTTGTTCGGCAACACCACAAGCAATGCAATTTCTTCATAATGAGGGAGAGGATAATAGAAAGTAATAGATGGCAATAGATCATTTGGATCATTTTGATAATTTCAATTAGTTAGGTCGTGTAAAGTGCGATGAAACAAATTTTTAATAATATAATTGATAATTTAAATAACAAATTAGCTAACTTTAGTTTAGTTAACTAACTTTAATTTAGTTAACTAAATTTAGGACAAAGCTAACTTAAATCCATTTTAATGCAGCCATTATTTTATTTATTTTTTTTTCTATATGAATTGGAGGAGAAAATTTGCATGATAGAAAATTTATCGGATTAGCATTATAACTCATCGGATTAGCATGAAAATTTGTGTATAGAAGTTTTTTGGTACGGTGCATGTTTGTGGGCTTTCAATTTTGATCGACCTTGAACACCAGAGGACGCTGTAGTATAAATTTTTTACAAAACTGCCTAAAAACTCACAAACCGCTTATGCGATTAGAATGAAAAGTTGCATACAGTGGTTTTCATTTACGTTGAGTGTCTTGCTGCTTTCTTTTTTGACCTATCTTGAACACCAGAGGGCGCTTTAGTACAAATTCTTTGCGAAACCACCTAAAACTCCCAAACCGCTCATGTGATTAGAATGAAAATTGATATTAAGTAGTTTTCAGGTACGATGAATTTTTTGGCAGTATCTGATTTGAACCACCTTGGACACCAGATGGTGCTGTAGTACAAAGTTTTCACAAAATCGTATATTTTAAGTTGTTTTCTTAGGTTTCATATGCATATATTTACAAAATATAAAATATTTCTTAAATTTAAAAAAATTTCCGTTATTTTGACATCAAAAACATTAACATATTTTGAAATGAGAAAAACACAATCAGAAATTCATTTTTGTGACTTTCGATTCAAATATCTCCGCTGACTTTTTATACATTTTGTTAAATGTTTCTTTGTCTTAAAGCTTCATCAAAGTACTATGAAAACCTTATTGGAAAAATACTGTTAGTTGATAATATATATTCTAAATATTTTTTTCAAAAAAAGGTCTGAAATTTTGCAGTTTTCCTCAAAAAAAGGTTAAAAATTTGTTTTTGTTGTAAAAATAATTTAAATTTAAATTCACAAATTTTCAACTCTATTTAAAAATTTATAACATTTATGAACAAAAGTTATTTCAATTTTACGCAAAAATTAAAAACCATTTTTGTGATTAAAAAAACAAGGCCTACACCTACCCCTTGATTTTTTCGAACAAAAATTTTTTTTCCTATATTGTGTCTTTATATTTTACAACTAATATATTAATATAATATACTAATATATTTTACAAACTAAACAATTGATTTTTTAGGAAAAATTATCTTAGTATCTCTTACCAATCAAAAGTTAAAGCCAATAATCTATATTTACAAAAAGCAAACCGCTGTCTGTGTGATGGCTGGAAACTTCAAAATTACTGAGCCGATCTGAAATTTCGGCAGTACATTTTTTTCAAGTACGAAATGATTTCAATTTCTGTCATACCCCCTTTACCGCCCAAAAATCAATAAAAATGCTATATTTTCTACGGTTTTCGTCGATTTGGCTACATTTTGGTAGTTTAGTTTGTATGCTCTCTGTCGGCAACTGTACTAAAACTGGGTAATGTCCATCTACTAAAAAACTGTAATGGGCATTATATAAGGGGGTGTGGCTCCGCCCATACAATTAAAATTTGTATCATCGAATAGCTTTAAAAGTAAAAGTAGTAGTATTTATATACAAACTCAAAATGGAGTTACTATTTGGTGATCTTCTGCTAATGGGAAACTGTAACGGTCAGTGGAAAATGACAGTGGTGTCAAACTATGAGTTTAAGAAAAGCTTTAAATACACCTATTATGTTCCTATATAGTTGCAGGGTGCAGCAACGCGCGCCGGGAAAAAGCTAGTTAAATAAATAATTTCAAATTAAGATTATGATAACATGATACCTTTGAACTATTAATGAAACCTTTGTGTAATATAAAATTAGATGGAATCCGACTAAGTTACTTAAGAAAAAAAAAAAAATAATATTTGAATAAGTGTGTCAGATAACGAAGAAAAATCTCTCTCAAGCTAGTAGATGATCCAAATCATCTATTGCCACTCATTGTTAGTGCACATGGTTTCATTGCATTGACTGCAGTGTGCTCTCTTACAACGATGTCTTAGAACAACAATGTCTTGGATCTCTTTTCATTTGCGCTCACTTGTTTTGTTCGTCTTCGCTGACACCACACACTTGATTTGTTTGAGGAGAGCAAGACAATGATTGTGGTGTGTTATAAACAGATGTCTTGAAAGCAGTTTCAAGTGCACCTACGCAGCCCTTTAGTGTAGAAGGATCTGTCTTTGTTAGTCGGGGTCACCAAATGTTATGACTTAGTCCTTAGTAGAATCACTAAGACCTTGTTGCAAATTAAAGAATTAACTTTGCTCTGCACAATTTATTTATTTTCCAAAATCTTGTATACCTAAAAGTAGCTTAACAGAAACTACCGAAAATGCATGCAACTCAATAATACAATTGTGTAATAACTATGTCAATAAAAGTAAACATATGCTTATAACTATGCCAGTCCAATTCACTGTTGCCAGATTGGGCGATTTATCGCCAATTGGGCGCTTTTTCTTGTTTTCGCGATTAAATTTTTAAGAAATCGCCTGGCGATTTATTGGGCGATTTTTGTGAAAACCACGCTTTTTCATAGACTCATCTAATGTGTGTAGGAAAAAAATTTGTGTGGAAAAAAAAAGAACTTTATTAATATTAATAATTAAACAAACGTAGTATTGACAAATTAAATAAAACTCACAATTAACCCAAACGATTTTTTTATATGATGCAATAAGCAATTAGCTTGAGTATGCGCGCTTTGGCAGGTGTCAATACTTTTCCTTCTTCGCACACGGTGTAGTCACTATAGAACGCTAGCATTCCCTTTGCAATTTGGTAGGCATATACAGTGAAAGCAAATGTGGCTCCAGTAGTGTGCAAAATCTTCGAGTGGACCTTCTTTTAATACCACTGTTTCTGTGGCTACAAAACCACTGCGAGCATATTCTACCGCTCAGTAATATTTTGTCCAGTCGCCTCTTGCTTTGGCGTTTCAGTGGTAGACCATCCTGTCGCGAAGTCTGTTGGGAAACTTGTGGAAATTTGTTTCAACTTCTCCAGCTTTGTTGCGTCCCAAAACCATTTGCTTGGTATGATTTGAATCTTGAGTCTATTCTTGTGTCTATTCTTGTCGTAGAGCATTCAGGAGATTATTACGCATATTTTGCACCTGAAAGACAAAGATGTGATGATATTTTCTCACGCAGCGGCGCACGTCTCCAATCATTTGCTACTTCCAGGCTAGTCCTTTGCGATCGGTTTTAGTCAACGAAATCTTCTTATCCATTTTTGAACAGGGCAATTTTTGTGTATTTAATTAATAAAATTAAGAAAACGAAAAACAAAAAATTATTCAAGTTTATCAATCGAATGGCGAACAGCTGATTGAATTTAATAACGAGTACTGTCAAAGCAAACGAGTAAAAGGTATTCGAACTTCGAAACAGGGTCGCAAACTGCTAAATGCTCATTTGAAGTAGCATTTATGTGAATTTACTTTACAGAATTTTATATGGCCTAATTCGCATTTAGAGAAGCATTTAGGAAATAAATGCGAATTAAGCTCTAAATGCGCATTTAGCCTCCAGTCTGAACATAAGTAGTATAATATGGCTGAAGTATTTAATAGAATGGAACTACGTTTTTTATAAAAAGTTTTTATTTTTAAAGTTGCATATTAAAAAATTCTAAATAGTTATAGTATCTAAAAAAATGTTCTTCGTAAAAATTCTCGTATAAAATGAAGTATCTTTTTTATAATTTTTTACAGATCTCAATTTTATTTCAATAAATATGAAAATAAGAACTTTTATATATATAATACTACAAACAGCTCTCAATATTATTTGAAAAAAATTTATATAATTTTTTTTGTTTTTTCTAATATAATAAATTTCTTAGAAAAAAAATTGCGATTTTGGCAATTTTTTTTTCATTGGGCGATTTTAGACGATATTTTTTTTAAATCTCACGGTTTTCTCAAAAAAGTTCTGGCAACACTGGTGCAACTCATACTTCTGGGTCGTGTGTGGCTTGTGCTGACATACATACATATGTATGTACAACAGAATATATTACACTGTACGACAATTTAACGGTCAATTGGAATAACCTCAAATATTTCAATGGTTTGTAATAGTGCATGGTCTATATATTATGCCCTCATACTCAGTTTTATCGGATTAGGTCAAATAAGAGAGAAATTCGAGGTGAAATTTCACCTTTAAGTCACAAATTTTTTCTTATACTTTTAAACTAAATTCAAATTCTATGTAGTTACTGCATCCAAATATTTGCAATGGATGGTTCTTTACATTTTGAGACCATTTTTTGCTCAAAAAGTTAGGTAAGGTGGTTAATATTTTCTTCGAAAACAGGACTTTTTAAGAAAAAAAAACAAAATTTTTAATAGTTCAGTTACTTTAAGTAAAATTAAATAGTTTTTAATATAGTAAAATTAAATAACCCACCTCTGAAAAGATCACAACAGAAACATGTGCGCATTCAAAGATATTCGGATTCAAAGATTACCAAAGATGGTAACTTCGTTAATGTAAGCCCGGTAATCAGCGTAATAAGCGTAAAATCATTCAGATGAAACTTATAGATTCAACAATTTTCTTCAAAACTATCCTTAACATCTTTATCGAAAGAGTTACCGTTTTAAAGATATGCGTGTAAATATGTAATAAAAACATACATGAAAAATGAAAACGGTTAAAATAAAAATTATTTTTATTTCTATTTCTTCTCAAGTTCCAATTAAAACCAAAGTGTTCACCGAAAGTAAACTGCATTAGGCCATTGAACGATACAAAATTAAAATTATAGAAATTAATATTTATGTTATTGTGATAATTTGTTTGAAATTACCACTTATATATATCCAATCCTCTCGTTATGAAGGGGTGGTATATAAAATTGGTCTATTGAAAAGTAATCTCGAAGAAGAGATTTTATGGACTGTGATTGTAAGGCTTTTTCATTGTCTGATATTATGAGCTTAGTGTTCTTATACTTCGGACTTAGAGGAGGGCATTGGCTAAGTCTATGGCAGATCTAAAAGTGATCGGTACAACTACAGCAAACTTTGAAAACTTGTCGATCGTGGTAAAAAAATGTTGCTTGTCTGTTGAAAATATGTCCACATGTAAAATTTCTCCAGGAAAGGTAGGTATCGGGGTCTGTCCTATTGATACTTTTCTAGGCTTGCGCTGATATTTACTTTCGAGGCGTATCTTACAGTTGGATATAATTGATTTCAGGAGTTTTTTGATCCCAGGGAAATAGTATTCTGTTATGATTTGCTTGAAATTTTCATCAAGCGAACGGTGAGCACGATTATGTTCCATATTTGCTGTTTCTATTTGGTCATTCTCATTGGTGAGGTCAATAACGAATCTTTCTGTATGTAAAAACATTGATTGGCCTTCTTTATTCAGTGGTAAGACCGCCGCAACTTGTTTCGATATGTTAAAAGCTCAAGTAGCTCAAATTTGTTTTAAAACCTTTGTAATTCAATTTCACATGTCTAATTATGCCAACAATGAAACAATTCATAGAGCTCTCTCTTTATATAATAATTTTTCGTCTCGTGTGCTTTTTGACTTTCTGTATCTAAAGGATGTTTTAAAGAATTATTAAATAGTTTATTTGCAGTTTAAATTTGTTATTATCTTATTGTATTTTATATTTTATATTGTTATTCTAGTCTGTAAGGATTTACTTCCATCGACTCAATAAATCTAAATCTAAAACTAAAAATTTTTTTCCAGGAAGGTTTTCCACTAAGAAATTTTGGATTTCGGCCAGAGTGTGAAAATCACTGTGTATTGCATTGGTTACGCCAGGGGTAATACTATCTTTTAAAGAAAGGAAAAGAAAATTTATTTCGACAAATAAAATTGTGTGGCGGATGAATCTTTGAAAAATTATTTTTGTTGTTTTGGTATCAGAATCGGCCCTGGTAGAATGAATTGGTTTTTAAATTGATTAATAGGATATTTTACAGTTTTAATAACTTGGGTTAATGGCGCTTCACTGTGAACGGACTGGTCGGAATCAGAAATTGCATTATGAATGTATTGTCTGGAAAGCGCGTCTGCTACAACGTTTGTCTTACCGGTTTGTAGTGGAAAGTTGGGCAAACTCTTCTATGAAGGCATGCCACCTTTTTATTTTCGAGTTCGGTTTTTTATCCGAAATAGCGAACGTCAAGGGTTGATGGTCCGTGAATATGTGAACTCCTTTCGTATTGTATAAATAGTGCCTGAGTGCCTGAAGTGACCAAACGATCGCCAGGAGCTCCCGCTCGTTAGTGGCGTAATTTTCTTCTGTCTTATCAAGTAAGCGTGAAATGATGGTTATTGGTCTGACAATTTGCAATAGCACTGCCCCTAGCGCTACGGATGATGCATCTGTTGTCAACTGAAATGGTTTACTGTAATCTGGGTGTTGGAGAAGACCATCGTCCGACGCTAAAAATTGCTTTTAATTTACTAAAAGCCGCAATTGCATCGCTATCGAGCGTAATTGTGACGTTTTTTGATTGTTTGGTACTCACATGGCCATTTTCACTTCGCAAATAGAATGTAAGAGGTTTAGCTATTGCGGCATAATCTTAAATGACGCGTCTGTAATAACCTGACAAGCCGAGAAAGGATCGTAAAGATCGGAGCGATTTTGGTTCCTCGTAGTTCAATATATCCTGAACTTTCTTTTGACAAGTTCTTAAGCCATTTTGAGAAACTCTATACCCTAAGAATTCCACTTCCCTTTGGAAAAATTTCGATTTTTCTATCGAAATTCGCATTCCCGCCTGCTCTAGCTTTTTTGAGATTCTGTCCACATGTTCAAAATGAGAGTTATCGTCGAAGGAATAAACAATAATACCGTCCATATAAACCTGTAAATTTTTCCCGATCTCGTCTCTTAAAAAATCGTCGATGGTTCTTTGAAAAATCCCAGGTGCGTTTTTAAGGCCAAAGGTAGCCTACAAAATTCATACTTCCCGTTTTTGATGCTGAACGCTGTCTTTTGTCTGTCGTCTCCTTCAGAAGAATCTGGTGAAAGCCAGACTTGAGGTCAAGTGTCGTGAATAACCTTGATTTTCCTAAATTTGCTAAAATAATTTGTATGTTTGGTATGGGGTATTTGTCGGATATGGTTAGCTCGTTTATTTTCCTAAAGTCGACAACCAGTCTGAGTTTTTGGTTTCCATTCTCATCTAATCCTTTTTTGTCTACCACATGGATTGGAGAATTATACGGCGAGCGAGATTTTCTTATTATACCGTCGCGTAACACAGAAGCAATTTCCTTATTAACAAATTCTGCTGCAGAAATTGGGTAAGGATATGCTCTGCTATAAATTGGATTTTCTGTATTTATGTCAATCTCGGCTACAATATAGGTGCTGTATGGCAGTGCTCTATCCGGTTAAGCAAAGGCGTTACTATTGCTTGTTATTAACATATCGATACTGGTCTTAAATTGAGAGTCAGAAGGAAGGTATTGCTGTGAGGGATGTATAGCATTTATTTCTGGACGGTTGAAATGGCGGAGCTTTTCTGAGCCTTTGTTATAAGTAAGAATATCGTTTTCTGTATCTATTTTTCCTTTTATTAATTTTATAAAGTCATAGCCGATAATTGCATCTACGGTTTCAAACTAGGTAAAATAAAAAAGGTCGTTAACTCTCCAAGAATTCCTATTCTATAGGCTCGTTCTATCCAACTACATCCGTTTACTGTTTTAATCTGAAAAGGTTGTTTTAGAGTGAAAGTACCCTTAGGGAAATTTAGGTCTTTTATATAGTTCTTTTGCGTTCCAGTATCGATTAACATACTGACTTCCTGTCCATCCGAACCTGGTCTAACAATATAGGGCAAGAGCGATCTTATTCTAAAAAATTAACCTCATCATGTTGTCTTCCAAAATAGAGGTCGAAAATTCACTACGTTGTTCCCATTTTTCGGCGTTCATAAAATTAATTCTTTGAAGTTTCTGCTGAGTGGGAAGAGCGCTTTTCGATGAATGAACTGGATCATGGGATCTTTTTTGTATTTGAAACTGAGGACGGAATTGTGATTGAAATTGTGGCTGGTATTGCTGTTGAAACTGTGGTTGGGACCGTGGTTGGGACGGTAGCATGATCCTATAGCTTGTTTTAGAGACATTTTGTTGCCTCACTCTAGAGTTAGTAGGATCTACTTCCATTGGAGTTGGTCTTCTTCCGTTGTTGTGGAGTATAAACTGGTTGAGACTGAAAATTCATCACTTGTGGTGTCGGCTTAAGGGAGTATCCTGATGTCTTGGGCAAATTGCCAGTCGCAAAAGTATTTGTAAATTCATTACGTCTGTGGTTGGTTTCTAGTTCCTGAGCTGTGGCTAAAGCAGAAGGCAAATCTATCGGTCGAGCCGAAAAAAGGATATCACAAAGAGGGCGTCTTAATCCTGAAATAAAAAGGCGTAGAGCATTTTCCCTGACCTTTTCATTGAGGGCTTTGATAACCTCCTCTTTGCCACTATGACTCATAATGTTTTTATTAGTTATTAGAGTAAGTTGTTTCACCACAGATTCATAATATTGAGCTATGGATTGTTTTCCCTGACGCAGAATATTTAACTCATTTTCAAGTACGTGTAGTGCTCGTTTGTCCGTGTAAGTCTGATCTAGTCGAGCTATTATACACACTGCTCCTGAAGCAACTTCAAGTTGACCTAAAATGGCAACGTAAACTGAATATCTCAAGTGTTTGTAATGTTTTTCTGATAAAGTATCACTTTGAATTAAAATCCTAGCTGATCGTTTTAAAAATATCTTAATTTTTGCATTTTCACATTATTGAACCAACGTATAAAAGTATAAGTGTTTATATATGTACTAAAGGGCTGTATGAGTGCATTTGAAACCAGTTTCAAGACATTCACAATTTTTACACAACACTGCAATGTCTTGCGCTCAGCAAACAAATCAAATGAGTGACTGCAGCGAAGACAACGAAAAGAAATGGGTGCAAATCAAATGAGTACAAATACATTGTTGCTGTTGATTTACTTCTTTTAGTAAAATGAAGACTTTTCCTTTTAGCTTCTTACCAATGGTGGGGGAAGTTAAGGTCTTTATTTGACAAATCTTAAAAACTAATAAGCTAATTGCTCCTATTTATATTAAATATATTTACATAAATTAACTTAATGGATATGTATGAGTAATTTAAAAATATTTCTATACATAAGGTGAAGTTAAAATACATGTGTGAGTATATAAAAATATTTCTCACAATAAGTTTATTTTGATTTGTTTATTTGATTTTGATGAAGAAGCATATTTCATGAAATTATTTTCCTAGCGGTTGCACCTGCATTCCAATGCATTGCTTGGCCTTGCACTGAAAACGCGCATATTGATTTGAGTGCAAGCAAAATTTGAGCTTGCGCGTGTTGATGTCGGCGTTCTGCTTTTAGCTGGCCGATATATTTGTTGTTTAAACATCTTGCGCGTGTTGATGTCGGCGTTCTGCTTTTAGCTGGCTAAACAGCAGCGGCCGAAATATGTTCTGCTTGAACATCTTCCCCCCTCTTAAGGGTGTCGAGGGGCAGTTCAATAATTCTTAAGGTGAATTTATTGCGTCGATAAATGTATAGTGATATTAGGATAACGGCGGCTATGATGACATATACTGAAATGTAGTGATGAATATGGTGGTAGGTTTCATATGAAGTGTGCTGGTTCAATCCCATATTTAATAAAATTTTATTTTCCCTGATGTTTTGTATATCGAATTCTGATAAAGAGTGAGGTGAGATGTTGTGAGGCTGTATTTGTGGTTGCTTCGACATCATTGCCGTTAAATTGCTGGATATGGTGATGGTCTTGTTTGAAGAAGTTTCAAGGTTGCTTGGTGCCTTGATCGTCATTGTCCGGTGGCGGATGATACATCCTGGAGCAAGGTTGATGATGCCGCTGCCTGATAGTTCTCGTCTTTCGCGTTGTGTTTTGCACACGACGTTGATTATTGACGTCGTTTTAATGGAGAAAATCCATTGTCCAGGAGTTCCCAACTGGATCCAGTATTGAGAGGGGCTGGTTGCCATTACCTTGCATAGTGATAAATCTGGATCTTTATCGTTTAGCAGGCTTATTTCACATTGTGCTATGGAGGACTCTTTAGAATAAACGGGATGAGTCTGAGCGCATATGAAATTGTAACTTGTAAGTTTGTGGCATTTGTTTAGTGTCGCTGCCGTTAATGGAAACAATGCGTCTTGGTGAAGGTTGATGGCTAAGTATTCTGAGGACGGCTGAATGAATAAAAAATTGCTTCCCACCTGAGTTGGTAGAGGGTACAAATGCATAAGCGTAAATGTTTCTACATTGATAAACAATCTTGTCCTTGAGCACTCTTCCTTTCGCAGTCATTAATTTGTATATGGCTAGTAAGTCCTCTCCTTGAACTGGAAGATGGGAGTTGTTCTCGTATAAAATAAATCTGTTGTCTTAGTTGGTTTGGTGTGCTGGGCTTCCCTGTGTAAGATTCTGTGAGTATATTTAGGATTTCAGTTTGTGTCCTTTCATAGTTGTTCATCAATATGAGTGCGTATCCTGTTAAGGCCGTGAATATCTCAATTTGTACTGCTTCCTGAACATGTCCTTTTAGAGAATCAACTTGTGATTGAATTTGGCTGGTTGTTTTTCGAAATATATTTTGCGTTGATTCAATCATCGATTCTTGCCGTTTGGCTAGTTCAAGCAAATGATTTTCGTTGTCGGCAAATTTTTTAATTTCTACTTCAATGTAGTTAGCATATTCCTTGTCCAGCATGCCAAACAAACTATGCTGAATAGATCCAATAATTTCCAACGGAGCTCTTTTTGGTCGTGGATGATGGTGATGAATTAGATCGTTAATTCTTTCTAGTTCTTCGATTTGATGCTTGATCGCTACTATAGTTGATTGACAGTATATGACAAAATCGTTTGACTTTTTACAAATGTTTGTCATGTCGTTATGAATTGATTTGAAGCCTTCAAGTTCAGCGAAGTATGAACTAAGGTTTAAGTAAACAAGTATGTTCCAGTGGCCCGCTAATAAGGCCATTTGACCTATGTGTAACCTGTCCTCATGATATTGCTTGGCGAGTAAGGCTACGATGGCATTTGAGTGAGGAAGTAAGATTTGATGCTGTGCGTTAAATGGAAGTCTTGACATTTGCAATCTTCCTCCTACTCTTATTATTCCATCTTTGATGTACGGGGTGAATGATGCTAATGGACTAGTATTTGTAACTGCTTTGCTCTTGCTGAGATTATTCAATTCTGATGGAAAAGCTTGTCGTTGAATATGTTTGACAATTATTGCTAATGCATCTTCGAGTTCTTTGGTAGTTGGATGTTTGGATGTGATCCTATTTAGTTTTTTCTTCCGGCAATTGCTGGTGAATCTCTGCATGAAGGCGACAACTCGTTGTAAACGTCTGAATTTATTGTGAGAGTTAATCCGTTCAATGGTTGCAGGATTTTCTGTGGTTGTCAGTATTGTTTTCTGCCTTCTTCGTTCTTCAGACCAGTTTTGGACGATAGTTGGTTGAATGGGCCAATCTCTTTCCTTAGACTCAAAGAATGTGGGTCCATAAAACCATAAATGGGACTTCAAAATTTGTTCTGGAAGAAGCACTCCTCTGTTTCCATTGCCTTGTTGTTGTAGAGCGTTGAATGCTTGCTATTCTATTTGCCACGAAGGTATTCATGTTGGAGGATGGCGATGCAATCCATGATAAGACTATGGTCGAATCTGTCCAACAAACAATTTCATCGATTGTGATTGTTAATGCCAGTACCGGCGGTTTAGGGAGTAAGCAACACGGAGAGAGGCGGCCCGGGTTCAAGTAATCCTTTCGAAATAAGGTCAAAAGTTGCGAGATCCCCAGTAAAACCTCAACAAAGGCTTGGAAATGCAGACTCAAACAGTCACACCACAACACCAACTGTGGCTGAAAGCAGCAAAAGTCGGAATTCCACGTCTTTCTGTAAACTCGGAGAGCATATAAGAACGCTTGTGGAAATGTTGGAAGATGGGAAAAGGCGCTCAATCCATCAGCCAATGCGAGACACAATTGAGAGCATCAAGGCGCTCTATGAGTTAAATGCCATAGAACAGCATGACGAAGTTGCTAAAGAGGTGATCAGGCGGAATAACGCCTCACAAACTTCACCGTGGCTGCAAACAGGGGCTTCTCAGAAGAGGAAACCAGACTCTGAGATAGAAACTCCCCAGAAAAAGCGCTCATATGCAGCGATACTGACTGCAAACAGAAAGGAGATGCAAGCGCAAGAAGCTAAGGTGCCCTCCAATACTGGAGCAGCAGATTAAACCAAATCAAAGGTTAAAGTTCCCGAGGCACGAGCAAAAGGCAACAACGTAACACTTCCAGCATTGCCTAAGCAGAAACAGGAGTGGTCAAAAGTTCACCCAAAAAGAAAGGAGGCACCTGAAGAGGGTTAAAGCCAAGCCTAACGCCCTGATCATATCGGCGAATGAAAACCAGACGTTCGTTGGCATTCTGCGCAAGTTAAAGGAAGACGATGCGCTAAAGTCTCTAGGAGAGAGTATAAGTTCAATCCGACGCACCGCGAGGAATGAGCTTCTGCTGGAACTCAAGCGTGCACCGGAGCAAAAAACCGGATTGTACAAATCAGCAGTAGAGAACGTGCCAGGTGACTCTGCCAAAGTGTCGATGAAAACCCACTCCATCGTTATCCAGTTGAGGGACCTGGATGAGGTTACAACCAAAACCGAGGTATGCGACGCACTTCATACGCAGTGCGAGATACGGCGCCCGGAAGAGGGATCGATACGAAATCTCCAAAGAGAACGTCGAGGCACACAAACAGCGTATATCAGTCTACCGGTCGAAGATGCAGTTAAGGTGCTAAAAGTGCAGCGGATACGTATTGGTTGGGTATCCTGCAGAGTACGAGAAAGCACTTTGCCGAAAAGATGTTTCAGGTGTTGGAAATACAACCATGTTGCTAGGGCCTGCACGGAAGATGTAGATCGAATTGCACTTTGCAGAAAGTGCGGAGAAGGTGGACATGTGGCGGCAACGTGCACCAATAAACAAAACTGCGCACTCTGCCTAGGTGACCATGCCGCTGGCAGCACTCGTTGCCCAGAACATCAGAAGGCGGTAAAGAAAAGGCAACTATGAGAATCGTCCAACTCAACTTAAATCACTGTATCACAGCACAGGACTTGCTGATACAGACGGACTTCGAGACACTTCGATCTCGCCCTATTGAGTGAGCAGCATCATAATATGATTGGCTCCAAGTGGATGACAGACGCAACAGGCAAAGCAGCAATATGGACACCTAGTGGAAGGGCATACCAAAGCAAAGCTCCAATGGCCCATACGGGTTTCACCTGGGTGAAGTTCGAGGGAATCTTTTTCTTTTCATGCTTTGCGCCACCTCATATGGACATTGTACAACAAAACCCAACAAAAAGAAAAGGAACACAATCTGGGGAAAAAATTTTGCTGGAGATAAAAGAAATTGATGGCACGTTTCCTTTCACAAGGGGCGAAATAGGAAGATGTTTTTTGAATACAATGGTTACTTACAAACGCATCAAAGATGTACTTTCTGCCAGTTCCACAGAATTTAAAAGCATAAAATATATATATTCCATTTTTTTTTTATTTACTTTATTTATACAAACAGTTGGCGCTAAAGTACAAACATTGCATGGTGGTGTTCACAAACGCCTTCAAATGCACTGCATCATTTGACAAAGTAGTGATGTAAGGCAACATTGCTTTGCATTAGTTGCGCAATGTTTTGCAGTGTTGCATTGCAACTTGCGTTTATGAAGTCAGCCATAGTTACAATAAAATGTACACAACACTACAACTACCCTCTCCTAAATTTGCTTCTCATCAAATATATATTTTTTATAACTTTAAATTTTTTTTTTTCTTTAAAAACAAAAATCCAAGGTATGAGAGCAAAATTTACATTAATTTTCATTAATTTGAAATTTAAATTATGCTTTAGCTTTTCTTTCTCTTAAATTATATCTTACATTTTGTATTTCATTGCTTACAGTGTTTTCTGATTTATTCTGTTCTTCGTTATTGTTATCTGTTTCTTGTTCAACTTCATTGTTATTGACTGATTCTGGTAAACCATCTGTAACATTATCGTGAACACTGGACGAAAATTTTTGCCACGGATCTAGAATTGTACTAGGAATTTCTATATTAGTGGATTCGGGTTTACAAAAGGATAAAATCTGATTTGCATGCCTTTTCCATACCTTGCCGCAATCAGTTTTAACAGTGTATGTTTGTTTTCCAATTTTCCTTATTATTAAACCTTTCATCCACGAAACTTTTTCTGGCACGGAATAATTTTTTGCAATTACTTTTTCATTTGATCTATAAACCGTATTTTTACTACCCTTGTAATATTTTTTTTGTTTTTCTTGGCTGATTTTAACCGTTTCTTTAACTTTCTCAAGACTAGTGTTCGAAACTCTTCTTTTCGGGTTAACAATATTTAATCTTGTTCTAAGCTTCCTCTTATTAAACATCAAATAAGCAGGCGAAACGCCAGTACTCAAATGAGCTGTGTTTCTATAATCGAAAAGAAAACGGGATAACATGATGTTGAACTCAGATAATGGTTTATTTAGTAAATTACGTTTAAGAGCGGTTTTATTGTTTTTATTGTGACGTAACATGTTCAATACCGTTCGTTCGTAAAAATAAATCAAATTCTTTTGAGACAAAAGCCGTTCCATTGTCAGAAACCAAAATTTTTGGTAACCCAAAACGAGCAAACATCGTTCTTAGCACGGCAATTATCGCGCTGCTAGTCGTATTGGTTCCCATGTCAATGCATTCCAACCACTTACTGGAGCTGTCCACCACTACCAAACACCATAGTTTCAAAAATGGCCCAAAAAAATCAATATGAATTCTTGACCACACCTCATCTGATCGTGGCCAAGGAATCAACTGCTGCTGAACTGGATTAAAACGTGTCATGAGACAAGGTTCACATTGTTTTACAGACTCTTCCAAATCGTTGCTCTGATTTGGCCACCAACAACATTCACGGGCCATGGCTTTCATCTTAACTATGCCCATATGGGATGCATGTAAAAAATCGACCATTTTTTTCCGACAACTCGTTTCGTTTCAAAAAATATGGCATTAAATCTATATCCGAACACTTGACAGGCCAACCAAACCTTATATACTTTTTTACTTTTTGCAAGGTGGAATCTTTTTTTTGACTCACTACATATGGTCTCAAAGTTTAAAAACTCCTTGTCAATATTAAGTTCTTGTATGAAATTTACATAAACATTACACGGAAACTGATTAGAGGCGACCGACCCCTTCGGGTATCTTGAAAAATAATCCGCAATATTGCCCTTAGACTTAATATGCAAAACGTCAAACTGGTAACCCGACAATGTCAGTGCGATGCGTTGCAATCGACTAGAAGCCATTAATGGAATTCCCTTTTTTGGACCTAGGATATAGTGTAGCGGTTTGTTATCGGTTACCAAAGTAAATTTTCGACCGTACAAATACTGGTTAAATTTGGTTACTCCAAATAAAATTGCCACTGCTTCCCGATCCAACTGAGAATACCTTTTCTCCGTATCGTTAAAGGATCTGGATGCAAATTCTATCGGTCTTTCTACCCCCCTTTCGTCAATTTGCGATAACACAGCGCCTACTCCGACTGGACTTGCATCCACCGTGACCTTTGTCCTAAAATCTGCATTAAAATGCGCCAAATAATTTTCCCCCAGTAGATGCTTCTTTAAACTATCGACTGCTGCTGTACACTTATCGTTCCATTCAAATTTAGAATCAACTTTCAAAAGCAAATGTAATGGATGTAGTAAAGTCGATACTTCAGGAATAAAACGCCTGTAAAAATTTACAACTCCCAAAAAAGATTGAAGTTCCTTCACATTTTTCGGATCAGGAATACTTGAAATGTCGATAATTTTTTCTGGGTTCATCCGCAAACCATTTTGGTCAATTACGTGACCTAAATATTTAATTTCTTTAGCGAAAAAATTCACATTTTCCTGGGGACAGTTTAAACCCAGCCTCGCTCAAAATTTTCAAAACATTAAACAGCCGTTCCATATGCAGTTTTCTGTTACCAGCACTGATCAAGATGTCATCCAAAAAAAACAACAACACCTTCAAGACCTGAGAATAATGTATCCATTATTCTTTGAAAAATTGCTGGGGCCGAAGCCAAACCATATATTAACCGCGTATATTGGAACAGACCTTTAGATGTAGATATCGTCGTATATTTCCTAGACTCCTCATCTAATTGAATTTGCTGATAAGCCATACTCAAGTCTAACTTAGTAAATTCCTCTCCGCCATGCAGTTGTGCAAATATTTCCTCTATCCGAGGTAAAGGATATTTTTCCACCATTAAATGAGGATTAAGCGTAACCTTATAATCCCCGCAAATCCGAACGCTACCGTCTTTTTTTAATACGGGTACTATTGGTGTACCCCATTCACTGTATTTTACCAATGAATGGGGTACAAAACTTTTAATTTCACCAAATTACCGATTTCCGACTCAACCTTATTTTTAAGTGCAATAGGTAGTGGGCTAGGCCTGAAAAATCTTGGCACAGCATCATCTTTTACTTTTAAACCCGCTTTACTAAATTTGAATAAACCTAAACCACCATCCCATAAATTCGCAAATTCAGAAAAAATGTTCTCCCTTGCCTTCAAACACGGTGATGAATAATTTAAATCACAAGTTTTCAAATTGAACGCCTTATAAAATTTCTTCCAAGTAGTGGTGGACCGCCATTTTGGATAATCATTATTGGCATGCATTTGATTTTGTTTTTGTATTTCACTGTTACGTCACACTCACCAATAGGGATTATATGAGCACCATTATAGGCTTTCAACAACATATCTACCGTTTTAATTTCACGGTTTCTGAAAAATTGTTTGTAAGTGTCTTCTGAGATTACGCTATTCTCCGAGCTAGTATCCAATTCCATTACAAAAGGTTTGCCATCGACATAAATTTCAATTTCAATAGGACCATCATCGGGGCTAGTAATAGAAAACAAAGACAAATCATTATTATCTATACAATTAAAATTTTGTGATTTACACATTTTCTTTAAATGTCCCTTTTCTTTACTTTGGTTACACTTATAATTCTTAAATTTACATTTCTCACTCTTATTATTTTTATGCCCACATACTTTACACTGCTGCTCGCCTTTCTCATGCCTTTGCTGCTTAGCTACGTCTTTTCTACCATCAGCACTCTTTTTGTTGTTGATGTAATTTATCTGCGGTTCTTGTTTCACCTCCACTGCATCATACTGGTGTTTCACGTACTCCGCACTATTAGCAATCTTCACCACCTTGTCAAAATTGATAGACACCTCCTCCAAGAATATTTTGTCTCTGGCCGGACCCTTTTCCAACCCCATCACAAACTTGTCCCGAATAGCCGTCTCCAAATACGAACCAAAATCACAGTTCATCGCCAGCGATCGCACTCTTACCGCCCATTCATTTATTGACTCAGTTGATGTCTTTGTTGCGTTATAAAACTTGTAACGCTCCGCAAACCCCGCTGTAAGTGGTGTGAAGTGTTTTTTCATCGCCTCCACACATTGATCGAATGTCGTCGTTGTTGCTTCCAACTTTGCCGGACTCATCAAATTTTGCAACAAGATATACTACGTCTCACAAATTGCCGTCAAAAGAATAGCTTTTTTCTTTAATTCTTCTTTTACGTCGTTTGCCACTAAGAACTGTGTGAGCTGCTGTTGGAACACTGACCACACGTTTAGTGAATGGTCAAAGCAAGGAACTTTTCCTATTAATGGAGCGCTCATTTCCACTGCTTTATTAAATCACAATTATGATTTATTTCCCAACAATTTAATTTTATTTTATTTTTTATCCTCGTCGCCACTGTAGTATACTGCGGTATACTCAAAAAATGGAGAATAATGGAGTTTATTTAATTTCAATTCTTTATTTGTTCTTAAAATAAACTGGCAGCTTCCCTGTACAATTGATGAGTGATTTGCATTACTTCACAAACTTCGCTTGTAGTTAAAATCACGTACATATGTGCATACAAGTAACGGATTATACCATTGTTGGTTTTGCTTTTGATTGTACATTGAAATACTTTCACTAAGTAGGAGAGAGAGAGAGAGCAAGAGACAAATTGGAGTATCAAGTTATAAATAGCTTAACTGCCACATAGTGTGGAACCTAAATGATTACTCAAATGTAATCACTTGCATACAATAGAGTTATGTTATCGAAATGTACAGACATAGTTACAATAAAATGTACACAACACTACAGACATAAACCAGTTTGAGCTGATGTTGAATGAACTTGTTGCGGAGGCTCGGGGAAAGTCTCCCATAATGATTGCTGGTGATTTTAATGCATGGTCAACAAGATGGGGCAGTAGGAGCACAAATCGCAGGGGCACAGTGTTGATGGAATGTCTTGCAACCCTAGACGTCGAGCTTCTTAATAATGGTCACCACACATTTGAGGCAGGTACGAGGCGGTCGGCAGTAGATCTTACCTTTGCACACAATTCCCTTGCGTGTAACACAGCATGGAGCGTCGACGATCTTTATACACATAGTGATCACCGTGAAATCGTCATCGAACTGCAACACATAAGTCGTCCACCAAAAATTGGCATTGCACAAACACAGGGCTGGAAGCAAAATGCCTTCGATGCTGAAGTGTTCCGGCTTTTATGGGACGAAGGAGAAACGATGGACAACAGAGCTTCAATAATGGTGGCAAACATCAAACAGCGACTGAGCACTGCATGCAACGCAGCAATGCCAAGAAGGAGACGAGCACCATCCAGGAAGCCAGCATACTGGTGGAACGAAGGAATTGCCCAGTGTAGAAGACGCTGCATCGAAGCTCGCAGAAGAGCACATCGTGCGCGAAATCGCCCGAATTGGCAATCGCTACATGATGACCTTAAAGCGTGCCGTCTGCAGCTTAAGAAGACGATCCGAGCCAGCAAAGACTTATGTTTCAAAAAACTAAGGAACATCGCGGATTTTGACCCCT
This sequence comes from Pherbina coryleti, assembly GCA_943735915.1. Lineage (NCBI taxonomy): Eukaryota > Metazoa > Arthropoda > Insecta > Diptera > Sciomyzidae > Pherbina > Pherbina coryleti. The sequence continues at coordinate 78,997,644 of OX030948.1, forward strand.
GGGGCAAGGCATATAAGATAGTTATAGCCAGACTGCGAGGACCTAGAGCCCCACAGCCTTCGGATCCCGCTCTGATGAATAACGTGGTGTCTACACTTTTCCCTCCACAGTGAAACCAAATGCATGCATATAGCATACCAAGAGACATAGGTGACATCCCGTCAGTGACGGCTGATGAAGTACTGATGACGTTGGGAAAATTCTCCGACATCAAGACACCTGGGTTGGACGGTATCCCAAACGTGGCAATGAAAACTGCCATACGAGCAGATCCCGGCCTGTTTGCCAAAATGTACACCGCCTGTTTTCAGGAAGGAATTTTTCCGTCCTTGCTGGAAATACCAAAGGTTGGTATTGCTTCTCAAACCAGGAAAACTGCCCGATCAGCCCTCGGCATACAGACCCCTATGTATGCTCGACTCACAGGGAAAAGTATTCGAGAACATCATCGTAAGACGACTCCAAGAGACCCTGGAAGGACCAGGTGGCCTATCCGTGAAGCAATTCGGCTTTCGTCGAGGAAAATCAACCGTCGATGCTATCCAAGCAGTGATGACAATTGCCCGCGACGCGACAAATGGTGTAAGATGGAAGGGTGGCGATAAGCAGTAATGCGCAGTGGTAACTCTCGACGTCAAAAATGTTTTCAACTCAGCGAGCTGGACGCGAATACTGCAAGCTCTAGGCAGGTTCGGCACACCAGGGATCTACAGCAAATTATCGCCAATTATCTCCAAGACAGATGGCTGCTTTACGACACTGACGATGGTGTAAAATGTTACAAAGTCTCTAGAGGTGTTCCACAAGGCTCAGTGCTGGGGCCAACTTTATGGAACGTCATGTATGATGACGTTTTTGGCATTGATCTCCCTGCGAATACCATACATGCGCTTTCTCGGTGTGCTCATTGACACTCGAATGTCCTTTAAGGACCACCGACTGGCAATTAGCGAAAAAGGCGTCGAAGGTGAACGGTGCACTATCGCGCATCATGGCGAACATCGGTGGACCAAGATCCAGCAGACGGAAACTCCTAACTAGAGTCACAAGTTCCATCATTCTCTACGCAGCACCAGTGTAGGCGGATGCCACACACAAACCGTCGTACATACCGGGTATTCGGGCCACAAATCGCTTTAGTGAATTGGGGGTTGCTAGCGCATTTCGCACGGTATCAGATGAAGCAATCGGAGTGATAGCGGCAATGCCGCCGATAGACATACTGGTGTACGAACTTCAGCGCTCCTTTCAAGCTGGCGCAAACTCATCAAAGGCTGACGAGAGACGGCGCACTATCGAGTCTTGGCAACGTCGCTGGGAGCAATCACAAAACGGGAGATGGACATTTGCTCTTATCCTTGATGTGGACAAATGGGCTAGCCGCAAACATGGTGAAGTGGAATACTACTTCACACAGCTTATGAGCAGACATGGCTGCTTCAAGCAGTACCTTCACCGTATTAAACATGAAGACGACCCGTTCTGCACAAACTGTCCTGAGGAGATTGAAAATGCTGGGCATATTTTATTCAGTTGTCCGCGTTTCATCGTAGAACGAACTGAAATAGCGGAAGCTTTTAGTGCGGTACCTACCATAGGGAATATTGTGGATCACATGTGCGACAGACTGCAGAAATGGGAAGCGTTTCAAGCAGCAGCTGCAAAAATTATGATTGAGCTTCGCCGAATTGAACGGATACGACACAACGAGCGCACAAACCTACGCAACGCAGGCGCAACGGCAGTCCCCTCTTTACTGATGACGGACAACCGGAACGACGATCTGATGATCAATAACTGACGATTGAGTAAGTAATGTTGTGACGGCCTCCAGACGAAATACCTAACGGTGGTTCCTGGAGGATCCAACCGTTCGACTGAGGAGATATTTAGCGGGTTAAAGTCTCGCACTGACTAAGGCTTTCGATGCTTTTACTCCTCGTTAAAAAAAAAAATAAAAAAAACACACACACACACACACACACTTTACCAGAAGGCTTTGCGAGAGACTAAAGCACGATAAGGTTTTATCAGCTTAATCTCAACCACTGCGAAGTTGCACATGATCTCTTGAAGCAAAACGTACGGGATGTAAACGCCGATGTTGCCATCCTCAGCGAACCCTATCGTACTAGGAACTCCGGTGACCAGATCAGTGATAGATCTGGGAAAACATCCATATGGTACTGTGGCCAACGACAGCAGCAAATTAGAGACACAAAATCTATGAACTACTTCGTGAGGGCTAGACTGGGTGGACTCTATGTCTATAGCTGCTACCTACCCCCAAGCCTTACTCTACAAGAAGCCACGAATGTTCTAGAAGAAATAGCAGATGACGCTGTCGGAAGACACCCAATAGTTATCGCGGGTGACTTCAATGCATGGTCAACTGACTGGGGATGCCCAAGATCAAATTCGAGAGGTCAAGCACTTCTGGAGGCGTTTGCGATCTTAGATATCGTCACGCTGAACTCTGGACAGCAAAACACATTTGAAAGAGCTGGGATGGGTTCCATAATTGACCTTACTTTTGTGAGTAGCAGCCTATTGCCAAAAACTGCCTGGCAAGTAAGCGAACACTACACTGGAAGCGATCATCACGCAATCATATTCAGCACGGGAGACTCCGTCATAAGAAGGGTGTGCACAAACCAGAGGAGATACAAAGAGAGCACTCTGGATACTGGCATTCTAGAGGTCATGCTCGCAGGTATGTCTGCAACTGGATATGCTAGAGACAAGGCCTCGCAAGTGATGAAGACCGTAATAAGAGCATGCGACGCCGCGATGGTTAGAAAAGGTAGAGGCAACAATCACCCGGCGCCAGTCTACTGGTGGACTGATGAAATTTCAAGCCTAAGAAGGTGCTGCATAAGAGCGAGACGTACATACTATCGCTCGAGAGGCACAGATGAATTTCTACCAAACCAGTGGCGTTTCAAAGCCGCAAGAACCCAACTTAGAAAGGCAATAAAAATGAGTAAATCCCATTGTTTCAACCAAATCTGCAACGACGCTGAACAGCAGCCCTGGGGCTTTGCATATAAGCTCGTTATGAAGAAGCTCTCTTCGTTTAGGCAACCAACACCTACGTGTCCCATACTGTTGAGGAACATAGTCCACACACTATTTCCACAACAACCCGACACGCCAGCACTAATCAGAGAAGTTGAAGCAGAGTTACAAAATTTTCAAAATGTAACCAATGAGGAGCTCCTAAAAATAGCCAAAGAAGTTGAAGACAATAAAGCCCCCGGACCTGACGGAGTCCCAAATAAGGTGCTCAAGATTGCGATAGAGCAGAAAATAGAGGTTTTCGTTGACCTCTACAACACATGCCTAAAAGATGGCGTCTTCCCACCAATGTGGAAGCGACAAAGACTTGTGTTGATCCCGAAGAATACTAGTTCCATAGAGGATCCATCGGCCTATCGTCCACTTTGTATGCTCGATACTGCCGGCAAAATCCTAGAACGATTGATAAGCAATAGACTCGGTGCGTCAATAGAAGATGCCGGAGATCTTTCCAACCAACAGTATGGTTTCCGCAAAGCTCGGTCCACAATAGATGCAATTGGAGCGGTGAAAAAAATTGCACTCCAGGCAATCTCAGGAACTCGGTGGTTGTACGGTGACAAAGAGTACTGTCTAGTTACAACACTCGACATAAAAAACGCATTCAATTCTGCGAATTGGACCAGAATACTGGAAGCTCTTGCGCGCTTTAGCGTTCCCTTCTACCTACGTAGAATCATTCGAGATTACCTCGAGGATAGAATTCTCTACTACGAAACAGAAGGGGGTACTGAAAAGTATAAAGTTACTGGCGGAGTCCCACAAGGATCAGTGTTGGGTCCAGTCCTATGGAACATAATGTATGACGGAGTACTACGTCTACAGCTGCCAGAGAGGGCCCATATTATCGGGTTCGCAGATGATATTGCCCTCATAGTAGTAGCAAAGCATTTGCACGAGGTTGAAGATAAGTGCAACCAAGCGATTATAGCAGTGCGGCAGTGGCTGAATACAGCGGGTCTCAGTTTGGCTGAGCACAAAACCGAGGCAGTGCTAGTAAGCAGCAGAAAAGTCGTTGAGACCGCTAGAATATCGGTTGGTGAACATACAATTGTATCGAAACCATTCGTTAAATACCTTGGCGTTATGATAGATCATAGGCTTAACTTTAAGCAGCATCTTTTATACGCAAGTGGAAAAGCGGGAGGCGCAGCTGCAGCGCTAACAAGAATTTTGTCGAATACCAGAGGTCCTAGACAAACCCGTAGAAAGATCATAGTTACTGTCGTCAGATCAATACTTTTGTACGCAGCCCCCATATGGGTCGAGGCAACCAGATTCAGCTCCTACTTACGAAGCATGGAATCGGTGTATCGTATCTGTGCACTTAGAGTATGCTGTGCGTTTCGAACTGTCTCCTCGGATGCAGCGCTGGTTCTCCCCCTATAGACCTTCTGGTGAACGAGAACGTGACATACGATTCGCTTCCACTCGAATTGCCTAAATCCTCCAAACGTAGGATAACGCGAGACCGCAGTGTAGCAGTGTGGCAGACGCGCTGGGAGGCATCACAGAACGGACGATGGACGCACCGCCTCATTCCAAATTTGGAACCGTGGCTTAACAGGCGTCATGGTGAAGTAGATTACTACCTCACCCAAATACTTACTGGTCATGGGTGCTTTAAATCGTACCTTTATAGATTCAAGCACGACGAAAATCCGTTTTGCAGTTTTTGTGCTGGGAGTGTTATTGAAGACGCCGAACATGTTTTCTTCGTCTGTCCGAAATTTAACGCCGAAAGACAAGGGCTAAGCAATAATCTAGGGAGGTCACCAACAGTAGAAACTCTCGTGGACATTATGCTTAACTCTGAAGAAAACTGGATCGCAGTATGCAATATGGCATGCGCCATAACCAAAGAATTACGTCGTGTAGAAAGACTCCGCAGATCAACTGCAGACTCTATGCTATAGACAAAGTTGGTAGGCCGCACCGTGAAGATTTGCTGAAGATCAGAGGTTAGGGGGTGATGAAGCCCTGCGCTCATCTTGGAAGGTATTGCAGTCGATTGTACCTTGCGTCTTCGTCTAGGGATTCATATGCCCGAAGTGATGCCATTCCAAGAAAAGGCCGCTGTCGATAGCACCGTCAGCGTCTTCGTCAAGGGACCATTTCCCGAAGCGGCCTCCCCCCGAAATCCCCTCTCCAAGAAGAGACCGCAGTCGTTAGCACCGTCAGCGTCTTCGGCTAGGGACCATTTCCCGAGGCGGTCTCCACCTGATGCATCATCATCACGATGAGCCTACAACGCGTCATTGCATATTAAGCACAGCACATCATCGCTTTGGAATATAAACAAGCATGATCTGCAAAACGTTTCTTTGTTAAGAAGAAGCGTAAAATCGTAGATGAGTAAACATACTCAATCCTGCCCTACGAAGTAATGCCTCGATTGGTGGTTCCGTAGGGTCTTAAAGGAAGAGAGAAAAGTAAGGAGTGGTTTAGTCAGTATACCATATCAGGGACTCTGACACTATTTGGAAGTACGGGCTTCCATTTGTCTATAAAAGATTCCCTCCTGTCGTCTTAAACAAAAAAAAAAAAAAAAAAAAAAAAAAAAAAAACACACACACACACACACACACACACATGTCTTCTTCGTCTGTCCGAAATTTAACGCCGAAAGACTAGAGCTAAGCAATAAGCTAGGGAGGTCACCAACAGTGGAAACTCTCGTGGGCATTATGCTTAACTCTGAAGAAAACTGGATCTCAGTAGGCAATATGGCATGCGCCATAACCAAAGAACTGCGTCGTGTAGAAAGACTGCGCAGATCAACTGCAGACTCTATGCTATAGACAAAGTTGGTAGGCCGCACCGTGCAGATTTGCTGAAGATCAGAGGTTAGGGGGTGATGAAGCCCTGCGCTCATCTTGGAAGGTATTGCAGTCGATTGTACCTTGCGTCTTCGTCTAGGGATTCATATGCCCGAAGTGATGCCATTCCAAGAAAAGGCCGCTGTCGATAGCACGGTCAGCGTCTTCGTCAAGGGACCATTTCCCGAAGCGGCCTCCCCCCGAAATCCCCTCTCCAAGAAGAGACCGCAGTCGTTAGCACCGTCAGCGTCTTCGGCTAGGGACCATTTCCCGAGGCGGTCTCCACCTGATGCATCATCATCACGATGAGCCTACAACGCGTCATTGCATATTAAGCACAGCACATCATCGCTTTGGAATATAAACAAGCATGATCTGCAAAACGTTTCTTTGTTAAGAAGAAGCGTAAAATCGTAGATGAGTAAACATACTCAATCCTGCCCTACGAAGTAATGCCTCGATTGGTGGTTCCGTAGGGTCTTAAAGGAAGAGAGAAAAGTAAGGAGTGGTTTAGTCAGTATACCATATCAGGGACTCTGACACTATTTGGAAGTACGGGCTTCCATTTGTCTATAAAAGATTCCCTCCTGTCGTCTTAAACAAAAAAAAAAAAAAAAAAAACACACACACACACACACACACACACATGTCTTCTTCGTCTGTCCGAAATTTAACGCCGAAAGACTAGAGCTAAGCAATAAGCTAGGGAGGTCACCAACAGTGGAAACTCTCGTGGGCATTATGCTTAACTCTGAAGAAAACTGGATCTCAGTAGGCAATATGGCATGCGCCATAACCAAAGAACTGCGTCGTGTAGAAAGACTGCGCAGATCAACTGCAGACTCTATGCTATAGACAAAGTTGGTAGGCCGCACCGTGCAGATTTGCTGAAGATCAGAGGTTAGGGGGTGATGAAGCCCTGCGCTCATCTTGGAAGGTATTGCAGTCGATTGTACCTTGCGTCTTCGTCTAGGGATTCATATGCCCGAAGTGATGCCATTCCAAGAAAAGGCCGCTGTCGATAGCACCGTCAGCGTCTTCGTCAAGGGACCATTTCCCGAAGCGGCCTCCCCCCGAAATCCCCTCTCCAAGAAGAGACCGCAGTCGTTAGCACCGTCAGCGTCTTCGGCTAGGGACCATTTCCCGAGGCGGTCTCCATCTGATGCATCATCATCACGATGAGCCTACAACGCGTCATTGCATATTAAGCACAGCACATCATCGCTTTGGAATATAAACAAGCATGATCTGCAAAACGTTTCTTTGTTACGAAGAAGCGTAGAATCGTAGATGAGTAAACATACTCAATCCTGCCCTACGAAGTAATGCCTCGATTGGTGGTTCCGTAGGGTCTTGCAGGAGGAGAGAAAAGTAAGGAGTGGTTTAGTCAGTATACCATACCAGGGACTCTGACACTATTTGGAAGTACGGGCTTCCATTTGTCTATAAAAGATTCCCTCCTGTCGTCTTTACCAAAAAAAAAAAAAAAAAAAAAAAAAAAAAAAAAAAAAAAAAACACACACACACACACACACACACACACACACACACACACACACACACATCCTCGCTCATCACCACCAGCTCTATCAACGCCATCAGCAAACCACGAGCAAGATATGACGGCAAGTGATATCCTTACCGTCAAAATTCAGAAGTTTGTGGAAATGATGGCCCTCCCTCGACGAAGCATCCACCAGCATCTAAGAGACCTTGTGGACGAAATTGCAACATTGCATCAGAAGGCATGCAAAGAGCGGCACCAACAGGATGCTGCCAAAGCAAAACCATCAGAACCACGACTAAGGCAGAGTGTGGAGACTCAAACAGAGTCTACAGTGCTTCCCACGTCAGGAGCTAGCTCTACCAAGAGAGTAAGGGGAGAACAACGCGACCCCCAATCGCCGACACCATCCGCCAAGAAGAGGAAGCATAAAACGTCTCTTCAAGGCCAAGATACGGTTCAGATTGCTGGGGACAAAATCCGCCAGGCCCATTCGAAGGCCAGCGTGAGTGAGCCTAAAAACGAGAACGCAACACGTAAGGAAGCGGTGAAACGGGGTACAGTTGACAAAGCTAGCCAGAAGCAACTGCCGAAAGCAAATGAAAAGATTGCTACCCCACGCGAGAGCACTGTCCAGAACCGTAAGTGGGCAAAAGTTCGAAAAAAACTAAGGAAAGTGAGGAGGCCACCGTGAAAGGACGCCATCGTAATAAAAACGACAGGCGCAGCTTCCTATGCGGATATACTCAGACAAGTGAAGGCTGAACCCCAATTAAAAGAGCTAAGCCAAAATATCTGTGGCGTGAGAAAAACGGCCAAGGGAGAGCTCCTACTTCTCCTGGAGAAAACCTCGGACCCTGCCTACGGAAAGTTCCAAAACGCAGTACAAACCGTACTCGGAACCAATGCCGAAGTCAAAATCCTCACCGAGGTTATCCAAATAGAGATAAGAAATATCGATGAGGTCACAACGAAAGAGGAAGTGCTTGAAGCACTAAAACACCAATTTGCTGAAATGAAGGTGTCACCATCCAACATACTCAGCCTACGCAGAGCATATGGAGGCACCCAAACAGCAACAATCAGTTTGGCACCCGAAAGCGCCTCAAAGCTGACTAAAGCAGGCAAAATTAGAATTGGATGTATTGTTTGCCGCATAAGGTCTAAAACAAACCCCATGAGATGTTTTAAATGCATGGACTTCGGCGATGCTGCATTAAAGTGCAAGAGCGAAGAAGACTGCTCAAAGTCCTGTTTTAGGTGTGGCAGCCTGAGCCATCGAGCCAAAGCATGCGAAAACGCAGCAATATGCAGGCTATGCGTAAGACATAAGAAGTCTGACACAAAGCACGCGACAACGAGCATCAAATGTCCGTTTTACCAGAAGGCTTTGCGAGAGATTAAAGCACGATAAGGTTCTATCAGCTTAATCTCAACCATTGCGAAGTTGCACATGATCTCTTGAAGCAAAACGTGCGGGATGTAAGCGCCGATGTTGCCATCCTCAGCGAGCCCTATCGTACTAGGAACTCCGGTGACCAGATCAGTGATAGATCTGGGAAAGCATCCATATGGTACTGTGGCCAACGACAGCAGCAAATTAGAGACACAAAATCTATGAACTACTTCGTGAGGGCTAGACTGGGCGGACTCTATGTCTATAGCTGCTACCTACCCCCAAGCCTTACTCTACAAGAAGCCAATGTTCTAGAAGAAATAGCAGATGACGCTGTCGGAAGACACCCAATAGTTATCGCGGATGACTTTAATGCATGGTCAACTGACTGGGGATGCCCAAGAACAAATTCGAGAGGTCAAGCACTTCTGGAGGCGTTTGCGATCTTAGATATCGTCACGCTGAACTCTGGACAGCAAAACACCTTTGGAAGAGCTGGGATGGGTTCCATAATTGACCTAACTTTTGTTAGTAGCAGCCTATTGCCGAAAACTGCCTGGCAAGTAAGCGAACACTACACCGGAAGCGATCACCACGCAATCATATTTAGCACGGGGGACTCTGTCATAAGAAGGGCGTGCACAAACCAGAGGAGATACAAAGAAAGCACTCTGGATTCTAGAGGTCATGCTCGCAGGTATGTCTGCAACTGGCTATGCTACAGACAAGGCCTCGCAAGTGATGAAGACTGTAATAGGAGCATGCGACGCCGCGATGGTTAGAAAAGGTAGAGGGAACAATCACCGGGCGCCAGTCTACTGGTGGATTGATGTAATTTCAAGCCTGAGAAGGTGCTGCATAAGAGCGAGACGTACATACTATCGTTCGAGAGGCACAGATGAATTTCTACCAAACCAGTGGCATTTCAAAGCCGCAAGAACTCAACTTAGGAAGGCCATAAAAATGAGTATGAGTGAATGAAAATGAGATTTGGTTGAAACAATGGGATTTGTTTCAACCAAATCTGCGACGACGCTGAACAGCAGCCCTGGGGCTTTGCATATAAGCTCGTTATGAAGAAGCTCTTTTCGTTTGGGCAACCAACACCAACGTGTCACATACTGTTGAGGAACATAGTCCACACACTATTTCCACAACAACCCAACACGCCAGCACTAAACAGAGAAGTTGAAACAGAGTTACAAAATTTTCAAAATGTAACCAATGAGGAGCTCCTAAAAATAGCCAAAGAAGATGAAGACAATGAAGCCCCCGGACCTGACGGAGTCCCAAATAAGGTGCTCAAGATTGAGATAGAGCAGAAAATAGAGGTTTTCGTTGACCTCTACAACACATGCCTAAAAGATGGCGTTTTCCCACCAATGTGGAAGCGACATACTTGTGTTGATCCCGAAGAATGCTAGTTCCATAGAGGATCCATCGGCCTATCGTCCACTTTGTATGCTCGATACTGCCGGCAAAATACTAGAACGATTGATAAGCAATAGATTGGATGCGTCAATAAAAGATGCCGGAGATCTTTCCAACTAACAGTATGGTGTCCGCAAAGCTCGGTCAACAATAGAAGCAATTGGAGCGGTGAAAAAAATTGCACTCCATGCAATCTCAGGAACTCGGTGGTTGTACGGTGACAAAGAGTACTGTCTAGTTACAACACTCGACATTAAAAACGCATTCAATTCTGCGAATTGGACCAGAATACTGGAAGCTCTTGCACGCTTTAGCGTCCCCTTCTACCTTCGTAGAATCATTCGAGATTACCTCGAGGATAGGATTCTCTACTACGAAACAGAAGGGGGTACTGAAAAGTATAAAGTTACTGGCAGAGTCCCACAAGGATCAGTGTTGGGTCCAGTCCTATGGAACATAATGTATGACGGAGTACTACGTCTACAGCTGCCAGAGAGGGCCCATATTATCGGGTTTGCAGATGATATTGCCCTCATAGTAGTAGCAAAGCATTTGCACGAAGTTGAAGACAAGTGCAACTAAGCGGTTATAGCAGTGCGGCAGTGGCTGAATACAGCGGGTCTCAGTTTGGCCGAGCACAAAACCGAGGCAGTGCTAATAAGCAGCCGAAAAGTCGTTGAGACCGCTAGAATATCGGTTGGTGAACATACAATTGTATCGAAACCATTCGTTAAATACCTTGGCGTTATGATAGATCATAGGCTTAACTTTAAGCAGCATCTTGTATACGCAAGTGGAAAAGCGGGAAGCGCAGCTGCAGCGCTAACAAGAATTTTGTCGAATACCACAGGTCATAGACAAACGCGTAGATTCATCGATTAATCGACGAAAATCCGATTTGCAGTTTTTGTGCTGGGAGTGTTATTGAAGACGCCGAACATGTTTTCTTCGTCTGTCCGAAATTTAACGCCGAAAGACTAGAGCTAAGCAATAAGCTAGGGAGGTCACCAACAGTGGAAACTCTCGTGGACATCATGCTTAACTCTGAAGAAAACTGGATCTCAGTAGGCAATATGGCATGCGCCATAGCCAAAGAATTGCGTCGTGTAGAAAGACTCCGCAGATCAACTGCAGACTATATGCTATAGACAAAGTTGCTAGGCCGCATCGTGCAGATTTGCTGAAGATCAGAGGAAAGGTTAGGGGGTGATGAAGCACTGCGTTCATCTTGGAAGATATTGCAGTCGATTGTACCTTGCGTCTTTGTCTAGGGATTCATGCCCGAAGTGATGCCATTCCAAGAAAAGGCCGCTGTCGAAAGCACCGTCAGCGTCTTCGTCAAGGGACCATTTTCCGAAGCGGTCTCTCCCCCTGAAATCCCCTCTCCAAGAAGAGACCGCAGTCGTCAGCACCGTCAGCGTCTTCGGCTAGGGACCATTTCCCGAGGCGGTCTCCACCAGATGCATCATCAACAACAACGATGAGCCTCCAACGCGTCATTGCATATTAAGCACAGCACATCATCGCTTTGGAATATAAACAAGCATGATCTGCAAAACGTTCCTTTGTTAAGGAGAAGCGTAGATGAGTAAACATACTCAATCCTTCCCTAGTTCCTTAGGGTCTTGCAGGAGGAGAGAAAAGTAAGGAGTGGTTTAGTCAGTATACCATACTAGGGACTCTGACACTATTTGGAAGTACGGGCTTCTATTTGTCTATAAAAGATTCCCTCGTGTCGTCTTTAACAAAAAAAAAAAAAAAAAAACACACATGCACACACACACACACGTAGGTATAATATATATATATATATATATAAACACTTTTATACTTGAATATATTGCGCTGTCTAATGCAAACGTTTGTTCAATCATGTGAAAATGTAAAAATTGAGATATTTCCAAAACGAAATCAGCTAGGATTTTAATTCAAAGTGATATTTCATTAGAAAAACATTACAAACACTTGGAGACATTCAGTTTACGTTGCCATTTTAGGTCAACTTGAAGTTGTTTCAGGAGCAGTGTGTATAGCTTTGAAGTTAAGAATCGTGTTGAAGGAGAAAAGTGCTGCATTAGCAGCTCCAGAAATTTTGTTTCGGAAAATACCCATGGCTACGTAATAATTTTCTGAGCCCTCATTATAATAGTCAATGGCAAAATAGGCAGCCATTGACCGGATAAGCGGTTGCATCCCCCTCAAATTTGGGTAAAGATTTCATTAAGTCAAGTGTCTTGCCTCCATGGGATTCACCTTGTTTGATATCAACAGTTGAAGTCTGTTTAATTCATTTGTCAAATCGCAAATCTGTTTAGTTATGTATGTCCTCTGTTGCTACTTCCAATGACGCTCCAATAAGTCTTATTTAATTTTATAATTCTTAAAAAACATATTTTTTAAAAAACATATTTTTTAAGAATTATATTATGAGCTTTATGCCAAATAATTCATGAAGCAACAGGTTGCTACAACAACAAAAGTTCTTTACAGAACAAACCGAAGCAGACTAGACCATGGTTTCGTCGGACGCTACTCCGACTCATCATTAGTCTCTGTGGTTTTAGCAGTACACTAACTTTGACAAGCTAATAAGCGCAAAAGCAATAAAACCAAAGTGGAATAATAGAAGCGCTATTCACTTTGTCAAAGCAGTGTTTTTCTACTCTTTTGCTAGTCGCAAAATTTCAAAAAGTTGACTGTATTGATTCTGCAAAGATTTTGTTGTTGCGCTTTTTGTTTACTTCTTTATCACGTGTCCATCTAGGTTCCAACATTTTGTTGGTATTAAACCATAGAAGGCGTGAAAAAGGTTTTTTTTTTTTTGAAACCAGATGTTTATTATATGCGCAAATATATAATATTTCATCATGTTTTCGTAGGTCGTGCTCGCACCAGTTTACATAAGTTATAAAATTGTAGTATTTTAATATGTTTATTTAATTTTATAATTCTTAAAAAACATATTTTTTAAAAATTATATTATGAGCTTTATGCCAAATAATTCATGAAGCAACAGGTTGCTACTTCTTGCCTATTCATTTTAAAAGGCTTATATTTCCTTGTAATGCGAGAGAAGAAAAAAGAAGAAACTAGAGAAAACCCAACTGATCTGTACTTACACAAATTTTTATTTGTTTTTTAAAATTTAATTGGATCAAACTTAAAAAGATATTCGTTAATAGGCACAGAGTTGTAAAATTTATGAAAAAAATTATGAAACACTTTTGTGTGAAAAAACTTAGAAAAATAAACAATAATAGACAGATTGATTTATTGAAATTCGTAGTATTGATAAGGCATGAAATTATTAATAAAAATAAACAAACAAATAAACTAAAATACGTTGCAGGGCAAGGCTCTGTTTAGTTTCTTACTGTTGTTGTAGTCTTTGCTGCTTGCGGTTTCGCCAGTGGTTGTGCAATCTTCCGTGCGTTAGAAGAAGACGGCTATACGCTTAATTGAACCAACTCCTCCATCAGCGTAATGAGAACAGATCGTTTGTAAAACTACAAAGCCTTCATTTACGTTTTAATTGGATTTTATTAAGGTGTTCATATTTAAATGTTATTTTATTAATTTTCTTTTGTTTCCAATAGTTTTTCGATGTCTTTAATTTTTTGTTTTTACAATAGTCGTTGTCATAGGTTGACGACTTCACTCGATTCTATTAAGTCGACAACTCAAACACAAAAAGAAGAAAAAGCACTCAACTTTTGTCGCTTTGATTCACTGTGTTGCGTTGTTGTCGCCTTCACAACTCCACTCAAATCGACTGGCTTTTCGAAAATAATTGTGTCCGCCAACGACGACGTCGACGCTGTGCTACTGCAGCTGCTTTCGCTTGATTTTTTTTTTTTCTAATTTGGGCAGCGTAACTGAATTGCATGAACCGTTATGACCACCGCTTCTTTCTAGAACTATGTAGAAGCGATTGACAACGAGCTTGATCACCTGTTGAGTTCGATTTTCAGTTATTATATAATTTGTTTAGATTGTTTTTCTTTACAACACTACAGAACTTTTGTTTGTCTATTTCGTTAACTTTTATTAAGATTATAGTTTTATTCTCTCTTCGATTCACCAAATTCCACTTTCCTTTGAAGCTCACTGTTCACTTTTACCGTGTGTTTTGGCTGTTTTGTTTTTAAATTTTTTTAACTTGAATGTTGAAATTTTAGTTTTAATATTTCACTTGTTCTTATAAGTTATTTTTAAGTTTAAACCATTTGCCTTCGTATCAAGGTACTTTTCGGAGATTTTTATATTTGAAGTTCACCTTTGTTGTGTGTTTTAGCAGTTTTTTGTTTTAATTTTTGAAACGTAAATTTTAAAATTTTAGATTTAGTATTTTAGTTGTTTTTATTATAAGCTTTTTTCGGTTTTAATCATTTCCCTTCGTATGAAGGTACTTTTTTAGAGTTTTTAGAGGTTTGCTCTCGCTACAAATCTGCAGTCGATTATGAATGTCCTCTCATCGCGAGAGCAACAACAATTACTTGTTGGAGTCCGAATAACTCATAAATCGCAAGCTTACAGTGTTGCCTACGCCATTAATGTTGCAGGGCTAAATGGTATGGATATAAAAATTTATTTAGATCAGACCACGACAAAACGTGCCGCTCGGCGGTTTAAAATCACAAAAGCGCGTTATATTTGAGCCAAATTTAATGATGATTCCATACATTTTTTTTATTCGGAGCTCTTTACTGTGTTCTCTTAGTCCGTACCATATAGCCTCAAATTTGCGAAAAACTGTGCGTACCCTTGGTGCACAAAGGATAAAAAACTCTTCGCAACAACAGGAATAGGGCATGGAAGAAATATGTCTATAGTTTAGAATCAAATGACCTCAAATGACGTTTGTTTCTAGAATTTGAAAATAGCTCAGCTGCATTATATAATGAATATTTAGACAATATAAAGCTGAGAATACTGTCTGATCCAAAGAAGTTTTGTGAATTCATAAATACAAAAGAGAAATCCGATGGATTCTCTTCATCATTCAAAACTGTTGATGGAATTACTGACGATCCCGTCATTAACATATGTGTAGTTTATTTGCAAATCTTTTTAAAGAGTCATTTTGTTCGGATTCTTTTGATTCTGATGAGGGGTATTTTGAATATATGAATTGTACACCCAGAGTTTCTTTGAACTCTTTATCCTTTACCTCAGAGGATATTTTAAAATATATTAGTTCGATCGATGAAGATTTTAGCGCTGGACCTGATGGAATTCCTGCCGCAGTGTTAACTCAATGCGGTTCAATTTTGTGTCAACCACTCTCTTTGTTATTTAATAAATCTATAAACGAAAGTTATTTTCCACTTTTTTGGAAAAAATCATTTATTAGTCCTATTTTTAAAAAAGATTGCAGTAATGATGTTATCAATTACAGGCCCATTGCTAAACTGTCAACGATTCCAAAACTTTTTGAGCGAATCGTGTATGATCGGGTAAAAATTCACTGCCGTGAAGTCATTACAACTCGTCAGCATGGTTTTGTTAATGGCAGATCTACGGTATCTAATCTACTCGATTTTACAACCTTTTGCTTAAACACCATTGAATCTGGTTGCCAGGTCAACTGTATCTACACTGATTTTAGCAAAGCATTTGATAAGTTACCACACAATTTAATTCTATTTAAACTTAAGTCCATTGGATTTCCACAATATTTTGTAAACTGGATTAAATCGTATTTGACAGCACGATCTTATCAAATACGATTCCGAGGGGTTTTGTCTGTTGAGTTTATTGCGTTATCTGGTGTTCCTCAAGGAAGTCACCTAGGTCCACTTCTGTTTATTGTAGCCATTAATGATGTGACCCATATCATTAAAAACTCTCATCTGCTTATTTATGCGGATGATATGAAAATATACAGAAAAATAAATTCTCAAGATAATTCAGCCCTACTCCAGTCCAATCTGAAATCTTTTGTAGTTTGGTGTTCTAAAAATAATGTTTCTTAATCCAGATAAATGCCAAACCATGACCTTTTCGCGAAAAAGGAATAATTAAGATTATAAAATAAAAGATACTGCTTTATGTCGTGTGGATGTCGTTAAAGATCTGGGAATATATATGGATTCTAAGCTTTCCTTTAACATTCATATTGATAACATTTGTAAAAAAGCATCTTCTATGATTAAACGCTATATTAAACGCTGGGCCAAAAAATTCAATAGCTTGATTACGACTACAACGTTGTATTATGCAATAGTGTCCTCACTTGGAGTACGCAAGTCAAGTTTGGTCCCCAAGTTACAATGTGCATGTTGATCGAATAGAGAGAATCCAAAAATGCTTTGTTCGGTTTGCCCTAAGGGGCTTAAGTGGATTTGACATTTTTAACCTTCCTCCTTATGAGGATCGCTTAAAACTTTTAAAAATGCAATCATTGAGTGAGCGAAGGAAGTCTGCAGATAATGTCTATTTGCACCAACTCATCACCGGTGTATTCGATTCTCCACAACTTCTTTCTCTTATAGATTTAAAAAAAAACTATTGCGTAATTGCATGGTTATGTTTTTGCATGGTTAGTCGTGATGTCTTGTGTTGTCCTTGAGCCCAACCATATTTTGGTGGGTAAATTTTTCTCACATCAAGTTATTTTGAGCCACTAATATCAATATCGTTGAAAATTTCAAAGATGTTTGAGTTGTGACTTTGAATGCGTTAATGAGGAGAATGTGCGAAAAAGCTGTAGTAGCTAAACTCTATTGTTATTGCATATATTAAATTCCTTTAACTTTATCGCCATATTCTTGCGTATTTCTTTGGAAATTCGTTCGTCAAAAATATAAATAGCTATACATTCTTCACTTAAATACCATAAATGATTCATTAATTTTGATAAACATGCGTTCGCAATGTTTTCAGCTACTGTTTTAAGTCATGTAATGACTGAATTTATTTATAATCGTTCAATGGTGCTTCAATTGCATCTGAAGCGAAACACCATGCTTTTATGCAATTTTTTATAATAAACGCACAAATTCGTTCTAACGCGTTTTCTTCAGTTTTTGATATATGAAACTCTGATCTCAATAAAAATACCTTAAGGCAATAAACTTTGCACTCATCTATAGCAGACATTCGTGCCGTTAGTATATCTTTTTTAGCACGGCGATTTTCAAAATTATCTCTGTTTTCATCTTGATCCAAACTGATTCCAATTTTTTCATCTTCCGAAGTTTCTTCATAAATAAGTTCTTCTTCAGCTTTAAAAAAAATATGGCATGAAATATGAACTTAATTATACATATGAAAAACCAACTTGATTTTTCTTATCAGAATACCTAGAGATAGATTAGCATCATTTTCATTCATTGATGCATCTTCATTTCATGAATTATCTTCATAAAAATGTTCTGCTTCAACTAAACAGATTTTGTTTTTTATATCAGCCCTACATAAGGTTAATATTTAAGGTCTAAAAGTACCTCGAGCACCATCAAAATATTTCTGCTTTTTTGCAACTTCGTTTTCTTGATATTCTATCTTCCTCTTTTCTTTCTAAGACAATACGTAAAGGTCCTTATCTTCTTGAATTTTTATTAACAGAAAAGCGTCTGCATGAGCAATTTCAAAAATTTAATCTAAGCTTTCTTTGAAACTGCTTTCTTTTGTTGTGAACACTGCTGTTTCTTTTTTTTTTGCTCTTGTCCTCATTTCGCCACTCTTCATAAACTTTTTTCGCCCACAGTCCGAGTGATGTCTTGTAGGAATTCGAGCTTTTTTCGATGGTAAGAAATTTATTACAGCATGCAAGTAAATTTTTTGAAGAAACTAATATTCTTACTTTGCAAACATGGATATGCGATAATAAGTACTCGTCGATGACTAAATTTGCACTCTCATTTAACTCTCAAATTAACACTCTCATCTTCACTACTCTTAAATTAAAAAACAACACTTTTAGAATATCAAGCACTGAAGGCAGCTTACTGCCCATAATCCCAGAACTCATTGCACCAATTAGACAAATATTTTTACTCGGCATTTTTATTTAAAAAAAAATGTAAATCACAATTAATTTGCCCCTTCAAAATATAACAGATAAGCCTGTCAATTAAAAAGCTGCAAAGAAAACCGCTGATTTGAGTTATAAAGCGTTAAACACATCGGTTGTAAGAAAAAAAATAAAGGTAATAACTGATCAGATGTAAAAGAGGAAAGTACTGAAAGTGAAAATAACATTCGCCGGGAACGATTATTGTAAAAAGTTAGTAATTTATCAGAAACCTTCATTATAAATACTCACAAAATATAGTGATATAATATATAAAAAACAATATATTTGTAGCCAAAAAAGGGCAGAGCGGCAAGTTTTAACGTTGTCTGATCGAGATTAAATTTTGTATATCACTTATGCTGGGGTTAATTAAAAAAAATGCCGGGGTCTCCACATAAATCCGAGCACTTTTTTTTTCTCCATACAACTAACGACCAGTCTAATGTATTCGCACAGAATGCGGATTAAAAGCTGCAACGAGGTCTACTACAACTCCAACTATAACGAAGTTATCCACAACATTAAAATTTCTGGCTCAAGGTGGATACCAGCACCAAATTGGTGAGGATAGGCACGCAGGATTAGCACAACAAACTTTTTTTTTGTTGTTGAAAATGTTTTTTTATATGAAGTGCAGCATTCCAGGAGTGATTCTCACATACAAATGAGAAGGCCCTCCAAGAACGAGCATTTATATTTGAACAGAAAATTGAAGCACAGTATGAATGCGATGGTAAGAAATTTATTACAGCATGCAAGTAAATTTTTTGAAGAAACTAATATTCTTACTTTGCAAACATGGATATGCGATCACAAAATGATAATGAGAGTAGATTTGCAGGAGCTTTTCATGACTCCCATGTGTGGGGTCTGTCTAGAGAAAGACAGTTTCTTAAAGAAAATTTTGAAAACGGCGATAATGGAACTCTGATTTTGGGTAAGAATTTCGTTAATATTAAGCTTATGCAAAGTTATGACTGCAAAGGGGTTGCTTTTATTTACAGGTGATTCGATATATCCTCTGAACCATGTCTATTAACACCATTCCGGAATGCCAACGAAAACTCGCCTGAGTGTTTCTATAATGAGCAGAATTTGAAAGCAAGATCGATTATTGAACGAGCGTTTGGATTGTTGAAAGTATGATTTTAATGCCTTTTATCAGCTAGAGAACTGCGCTATGCTCCTGAAAAGTTCGTGGAAATAATTAATTCGTGTTGTGCTCTACATAACATGTATGTTGAATATGTTGAACTACCTTCCAATATTCCAAATTTAGAAAATGAAATATCTTCCACCTTAAGTACGGATGCCACTGAAGAGTTTAATATGTATGTACAACAAAAATTGCCAAAAATATTAGAGAAGAAAAAAAACCGTATGTTTTCATAGTATATATTACAGAAGTAGTTTTTTTTTAAAAATTGAATTCATGAATTAAATAACTAAAGTGTTATGTATTTCATTTCAAAATCTCAAATGAACATACATATATACAGGTACACTGAAAAAAATGTTTTAAAATTGACGACAATTGTTATTAATTTGACGAATTTTGTGTTTAAAAAATAGCTTGCAACAAATTTCGTCAAAGTAAGAGCAAATGTGTTTAAAACTCTTGAAAAATATACTAAAATAAAAGCAAATTATGAATATTTTTTTAAACACATTGTGTTTAATTTTAAGCTAATATATTTATTTCAGTGTATACGTAAAACTAACTTACTGCACAAATTTATTCCATACAAACATATATTGCTTCTCGTGTCTTGCTTACCATTGGTGTGCTTTTTCGGGATACAACAGAAAGCAGTAATATGCAAATAGATCACATTCAATGTTATATTATTTCAGTTAGCTTGGAGCACCATTTCATTTCAGTCTCAGAGCACTTATAAAGCTAACAAAATTAAATTAAAATAAAAAAAGTATCATATTAAAATTCAACACTGCAGTCTTAAGCTCAGTCTACTGCTTATTTTTCTGAAATTCCAGCATATTCTCTTTTAAGTCCGGTCTGCCTATTTGTACTTTCGCCTTCTCAATTTCCCTCTTCTTCTTGTGCTCAAAATTTCTTTGGCAAGTTTATATCTTTTCTCTTCCATCTCATTATTGCGTTTCATGTATTTCGCAACATCATTTAAATTTACGTTAATTTCTTCCAAAACCTTTATGGAATTTTTATGGTACTCCATTTGATTTTGAACTTGAACTTTCGAGAAGGCTTTCATTCCTGCGTCTAATGTTTCTAAAACCTGGGCGAGAGGGTGCTGTGAGTTCTGTGCCGTTCGACTCATCCACGAGATTAATCGCAGGTTCACTTCCTATGTCGTTATTTGACGGAACCTCAGCTAAAACTTCAGTAAATGAAGAATCCGCAACACCAAAGCTCAGCGCGCCACTTATGCCGTTCACGGTTAGTTTGGATAAAATTAAATGAAAATGTCCATTACCTCCAAGTTTTTTTCGAATTTAATTTTCTAATAGCGAGAGGTAAATTTTCTGTTTCCAAGTAAAATAAAAATTAAAAAGTTAGCGCTTTTTTGTAGCAAAAAAACTTTTTTCCCTGTTTTGCGATTTTCTATTTTATTGCTTTTCATTGATAATTAATTCGTAATGGCTCAAAGTAAATTAATTTAAGATCTGGAATAGCTAAGTTTCTATTTTTGCCCGCAGAATCCAAATTTTTTAAATTTTAAAATAAAAAGAAATTTTCTTAGAAAGTTATAATCAACCACATTTAGAAATTAAACTCATATTCTTTGCTAATTACAGTTTCAAAACAATATATATTCTACTAAATTCTTTTTCTACTAACATTTTCTTTCTACTAATATTTACTTTGATTCTTGCAATTATTCCATTATTTTAAAATTGAGTGGGGTTTTGAATATATGTGAACAATTTTTGAAGCATTTTGTTTTTGAAGAAAGGACTCGTTTGCCCTTACTTTTTGATTATCTAGTTGCTTTGGTAATGCTTTGGTAATGCCAATGCCAAAAGGTTAATGCCAATGTGTCTAGTTGCTTTGGTAATGCTACCTGGCTAATTTCGCCTAATGATGTATAGGATGCACGAGTCTTGGTGACTACTGTATCATTGCTCTGGATGGTGATAAACTTGGTTTTGATGATCCAATTGTAGCCTAGTCTCAACATTCCTGAGTTTTTCAACAAGATCTGTTGTGTTTCACCAACAGATACGGATGTAATTCGAGTTGGAAGGAGGTATGCATAGATCCATACATTTTTGTCTTTCGTGGGTTGCCATACTTCGGTATTAATGATTCTGCGTATACTACAACCTGACTTAGTTTCATTATTAAATAGCCTTGCTTCACACTGACATTCTTCAGAACCCTTCTTATGTTCAGTCTGTACATTGAAGCATAGTAATGTATCAGGACGATTTTGAATACAAGTATTTAACGTATTTGTGCCTAGAGGAATATATTCGTCTCTGTGGGCGTTAATTGTGATGTATTCCCAACATTGCTCTACCGAAATTCAGAACTCATTTTCAGTTTAATTTCTACTGTCGTCTGCGTTAGTCATGCGTTCTCGTTGCTTAAGTTGTAATAAAACAAATTCGGTTGCGGAAACTGCGCTGCCGTGTAATGTGTGCTATGGTCGAGTTCATAGATTGTGTACCAAAATTGATGATAATTCTTTTGACTTTTTTAACAATTGTCCGAATTTTGTTTTTAATTGCGACAAGTGCCTAAATGGAACTTTTAATATCCGTGAAATTGTGACGGAGTTGGTTTCAGAAGTAAAAGAACTAAAATTGCTTATAAGTCAAAACTCTTTAACTTATTATAAGAAAGCAATTACAACAAAGAATGTTTGCTCTTTATCGACGAGTTCCTTGACCTCAACAATAACTCCCGGTTTTCATATTGCAAGCGCTGAAACTCAGAATATACTTATAGTTACGTTCTCCTTCTACTTCATCTCTTTGCGTGGGTGCTGTTGTTGGTGTGAACATGGATTCTTCTGCTGCTGCTGCTGCTAATAATGAAATCTCTTCATATAGTTCTTCTTCTTTGCAGCCCAAAACTGGTGTGACTGCTTCGAATGCTACTTTGCCTAATGTTTCTGTTGTTGGTGAGCGTGATGAACTCTTATCTACTCCTTTGCCTGTGTCATCAGCCTTTAAGTGGAATACGGTGCAGAATAATAAGCGAAACAAAAACAATCATAATAGAGAGAAAAGTATTGTTGGGCGTAATGCTAATAATGAGCTGGATGTTGCGGTTTCAAAGAGAGTTCTACACGTCTCTTACTTTAAACCCACTGTAACTGCTGTGAACGTTATTGATTATGTCTGCGCGCATACCAATATTCATAGAGAGGAAATTACATGCATTCGTCTTGTTAAAAGAGGTGTGGATGAGTCTACTTTAAAGAGAGTCAGTTTTAAATTAGTAATAAAGCTGAGTGATTTAAACAAAGTGTTTAATCCAGCATTGTGGCCGGCTGATGTGCAAGTGCGGAATTTCTCTTTTTTATTGAAAGAAGATGGGAATGTACAGAAACAATAGATGAAGATTTGCAGTTTTTATCAACAGCTGATCTTGCTGATTCTCTCCCATTGCTTTCGTTGTCAAATAATAACAACTCAAAAAGTCTATGTGCTAATTTGAAATAATTTTTTAATAATATGTCTGGAATTAGGACAAATGCGAATGCTATATTTCTTTGGAGTTGTCAAGGTGATTTCGATATAATCGTGTTTGTCGAAACGTGGTTGAATGCGGATTTTTCTGATGCTGAATTTTTTAATACAAATATGTATCAAGTATATCGTAAAGATAGAGATGCTGCTAAAACTGGTCTCAATAGGTGTGGTGGTGTTTTGATTGCAGTTAAACGCAATCTCTGCTCATCCATCCATATACTTCAGAATAGTGACTCGATTCTCGATCAACTATGTGTTTCAATTAATCATCCTAAAGGTGCTATTTACATTTGTGCTTCATATATACCACCGAATAGTTCAAATGAATTGTATGCTTCGCAAGTTGATAATATTGTCGGATTACATTCATCATTTAATAATGCGGTTAATTACCTTTGTTTTCTGGGTGATTTCAATCTCAGTAAAATCGTTTGGACTTTTCTTGCTAACGTGCTGATTCCAGCTAATATTAATTTCACTAATGAAATGCATTTTATTGATAGTTTGTTTAGCATTGATTTAATTCAAATTAATTATTTTATTAATTCTCTGAAAAAAATTTTAGATTTAATTTTTGTTTCAAAAAATTTTAAGGCTAAAGTAACTAAATGTTTATGCTCGGTTTCTCCACCTAATTTGCATCATGTTCCTCTTGTTCTAAAATTTAAGTTCTATGAATTTGTGATATTTGCGCCGCAGAATAATTACTTTAAATAATATTTTTATTAATTCTAACTGGAATGAAATGTTTTTAAATCAAACTGTGGCGGATTGTTTTGATTTGTTTAAAGCCAAATTGTTTTCTATTTGCACTGAATATATCCCCCGCTTTGCCCCTGGAGTTTATAAACTGCCGTGGTACACAAAGGGTCTAAAAACGCTGAAAAACTTGCGAAATAAAAACATAAAGTTGTTCAAGACAACTAATGATCCCAGGTATCATTTGATGTACGTTCATTATTCAAGAGAATTTAATTTTTTGAATAAATTTCTGTACAAGCAATATATTTTATGTACGCTGTGAAAACAATATTAAAGTTAATCCTAAGTCATTTTGGCACTTTATTCAATCCAAAAGAGATGGTTCTTGTCTTCCTACTTCGACACACTATAATGGAAAACATTCTTTTTCAATTGAAAATACGGTGAACCTATTTGCTGATTTTTTTAAGTCCAATTACGTAATTGGCAATGCGGGGTTTGATAAGTCAATTCTTGATAATGGAGACTCTTTTTTACATATTGGCTCTTTTGTCTTGTCTGATGAAGAGATTTCTGATGCCATGTCAAAAATTAAAATTTCGGTTAAAGCCGATAATGACGGTATTTCATCTATTTTGCTGAATAAATGCGCTTTTTCTCTATCTAAACCTTTATGTGAAATTTTTAATAAATCTTTAAGGACTGGCAGTTTTATTGACTGTTGGAAAATGGCCTCTATTACACCGATTTTTAAAGCTGGCAGCAAGAATGATGTATCCAACTATCGGCCCATTTCTAAGCTGTCAAATGTATCGCATCTCTTTGAAAGTGTTATTAAGAATAGGTTATTCTTTTTAATGAAACGACACATTTGCCCTGAACAACATGGTTTTTTGCTGGGAGATCAACTATAACAAACCTAGCAGTCTTTTCGAAATTTTGCATTTCGTCTTTTGAACTTGGACATCAAGTTGATGTTCTCTATACGGATTTTTCTAAGGCATTTGACAAAGTTCCACATAATGTCTTACTAGCTAATCCTACTTAAATGGGTTTTCATTCTATTTTTCTCACTTGGATCCAGTCTTATCTTCAAAATAGAGTTTCTTTTGTGGAGATAAATGGTGTTAAATCTGATCAATTTATTGCCACCTCTGGTGTTCCACAGGGAAGCATTCTTGGACCTTTGCTTTTTCACTATTTATTAATGACGTTAATAAATGTGTTCAATCAGTAAAATGTTTACTTTATGCTGATGATTTAAAGCTTTTAAGTGATATATCTGATTTAAATGATGCTGCTCTTTTACAAAGTGATCTTAGTAATTTACTTTCATGGAGTTTAAAGAATTTTTTACCATTAAATTTCAATAAATGCGTTTCAATGACGTACTCGAAAAGCAATAACTGTTCCATTTTTAACTACACTTTTTCTGGTACTCCCGTGCAGAAGGTTCATTCTTTTAAGGACTTAGGAGTTATTTTTGACTCTAAGTTCACTTTTATTGATCATATTAACTATATTGTTCCTAAATCTTATGCTTTACTTGCCTTTGTGCGTAGAAATAGCTCTGAGTTTACTGATCCTCATACTTTAATTTGTCTTTATAACTCTTTCGTAAGGTCAAGGTTAGAGTATGCTCCCTTTATATGGAGTCCATTCTATTTAATACATTGCGCTCGATTAGAGAAAATCCAAAAATTATTTTCACGTTTTGCGCTTCGTACTTTGAACTTTAGTGAAACTTTGCCAACCTATGATGTACGAATTTTGCTTTTGGGGTTAAAAACTCTCGAAACAAGAAGGAAAATTCAGTCTTTAACATTTATCAGCGATGTTATATCAGGTCAAATCGACTGTGCCCAGTTATTACAAAATGTATATTTTAATATTCTTGCAAGAACTTTACGGCATCACGCATTATTTCATTCTCAAATTCATAGAACTCTTTACGCACGTAATGAGCCTATTAATCGTGTCTTAACATTGTACAATGAATTAACTATTGAGAATAATTTAGATTTTTCTGCCTCGAAATTGTATTTTAAAAAATTACTGTTTTCACTGTTTTGTATATAGTGTTTTGTTTTATTATTTTCATCATTATATATCTAATTTTATATAATTTTAAATATTTTTCCTATTTGTTGAATTTTATATTTTTTTTTTATTTATTATTATTTTTAGTCTTTAAGCTAAATTATTATTTTTAAGTAGTCTGTAAGGATTTGTAATCCATAGACGTCAATGAATAAATAAAAAAAATAAATAAATAAAAAAATTATGCTGTTGTTGACGACAGTTGGAAGTGCCTGTATTTTAAACAGATTCAGAGCTTCGTGATCACATAAAGGTAACGTTAACTTGAAAACTACATGATCTTTAGATAACCCTCCTGCCACGTTCATTATTTTAGACATTTGCAATATGTTTTCTTTTCCAAATGGAATGTCCAAGGCAGTCGGCAAATTGTTTCGAATTCGTGCCACTTCGTCCTTTAATTGTTGTGAAGACAAAAGTGTAGGCGTGATGAGCATCTGCTAATACATTCAGAATAGATATTTGAATTCTTTGAAGGTTGGTGATCATCTAAGTCATTTGGACACTTAATGAAAGAAACAATTGAGATAGTTTTGTTTAATAGTCCTCTCCACGAAGGGCATTTATTTTATGCATAACATAGTCCAAGTTAGTATCAACTTGTTCAAATTTCTTTTTAGTATTAGTTTGGTCCTGTTTGAATATATTTATTGCAGAATCAATGACTGACGTTTGTTTTTTGAATAGTTGTTGAAGGTGATTCTCATTTATTTTGACAGCTTTTATTGTGTTTGACATTTTTGCCGCATATTCAGAATCTAATACTCCAAATAATGAGTTGGCAATATTTCCGACCAAGTTGAAGGCACCTCTTAATGACTTAGAGCATTGAGTGTCGCTGTGCATGAAGTGTTCGTTACCATTTTCTGACAGATTTGCTTAAGGTTCGTGTACCATTTACTATTGCTTCCATTTCTGTTCGATAAGGTGCTAAGTCATAATATATTATTAAGTTCCATTGTGACCGAGCAACTTGTATTGAGGAATTGAATGGCATGTTTTCAACGGGATGAACTATTATGACTGGTTTCATTAGTAGTATAATTAATATACTATACAGGATATTATTCGTAGCTACTCTCATTCGTTTGGATGGAATTGGTTCGATATCGGAAACTGGAGGTTCTTGATTATCCTTGTCTACATTCCCAATTTCAGTGCTGCCGTCGACTGGAAGGGGAGCTAGGCGATGAATTGCTCTTTGATAAGTACCAGATGCGGTTTTTAATTCTGGCGTTCGGACTGCTCCATCATTACCCTTAAAAACGTTAAAAACGTTGATTACTCGTGCCAGAGGCCATTTCATGCCTGGAGTGTTGTCTTCCTTAATAATGACAAATCTCCGACCTTTATATTTTTCGAATTTTTTTTCCATTTATGTTTTTGTTGCAATTCATTTAAATATTCTCGGGACCATCTTCTCCAAAATTCTTGTTTAATATGTGTCACTAGTTTCCAGTGCGTTAAATGATTTACTTTAAGTTGCTGGAGATTGCAATCCACTTGTGCGTTAAGAGGTTTTCCAATTAAAAAATGTTAGCGGCCTTGAATTCAAGATTGCTTGCTTCTATTTCAATAAATACTGTCTTGAGTTCTTCGTAGGTGAGTGATATATTTGATAAACTCCTGATTAAAAGATGTTTTGCCGATTTAACTGCTACCTCCCATAGTCCGTCGAAGTGCGGTGCACGAGGAGGAATTAAGTGTCTTTCGTATCGTTTGGATCGTATTTTGCGCTTCTGAGGAATATGTCGAGGAATTCAAATCCCTTAGCTCATTTTTGGCTCCGACAAAATTTGTAGCATTATCGCAATATATATTTTGGCAATGGCCTCTTCTACTTGTGAATCTTTTTAAGGCTCCTATGAAAGCCTCAGTGGTGAGATCACTTACAAGTCTCAAGTGAACTGCCTTTGTTGCAAAACAACAGAACACAGCTATATATGCCTTATGTGGATTTTTACCTCTGATCTTGAAATGAATTTGAACTGGACCACAGTAATCCACCCCTGCATTGATGAATGGTCTTTCAAAAGTTACTCTTGAAGCTGGTAAATTGCCCATAATTTGATTCAGAAGTTTTGATTTGGCTCTTGTACATTGAACACAACGTTGGACAGTGGCTCTTGTAGTTATTTTTCCTTTTATAAGCCAACATTTTTGTCTTATAGTCTCTAGGAGCATCTGTGCACTACAATGTTTGTTTTCTTTGTGCAGCATCTCGAACAACGTTCTTACTATTGGGTCGTTATATGGAAGTAACATTTGATGCTTGCCATCATATGGAAGTTCGGACGCTTGCAGACGTCCTCCAACACGCAAGATTCCATTTGTGTCTAAAAAAGGAGATAAACTACTTAGTGTATTTAAATTTCTAAGGCAAGTATCTCTTTTGATCAGTTGGATTCCATTTTTGATATCTGAAAGTTGAATGTTGACTCAATAATGCCATTTCCATTTCTTGTGGAGTAACTGCCAAATCACCTGTTTTTTTGTTGTGTTTGCGGCGTGATTTGTTGATGAAGCGCCACACATAACCCACAATTCTTTGTAGTTTTTTAAATGAATTTTTATGGTCAATTAAATAGATGAACCTTGTATCTTCTGTTGTTGTTAAGGCCGTGGTTTTCATTTCAAATTCAGGCTGAATTGCTAGGTGTTTGGAAAATTTGTTTGGCCTTATTTCTTCTTTTCCGTGAAAGAACTTGGGTCCGTATAGCCACAAGTTGAATGTCACTATTGATTTTGGAGAAAGTCCTCTTGAGATGAGGTAAGCTGGCTTGTCTCGTGATGCGACATGTCTCCATTGCTCAGGTATTATTGTTTCTTGAATGATTGCAATCCGATTGGCGACGAATGTTTGAAATGATGAATTAATCCAGTGAAGAACGATCTCTGAATCCGTCCTTAAGAATATTGGAGAGTCACTTAGCGCGAGATCTGCTTTAACACTTGCCATTAACTGTGCACCCAATACAGCCGCGCATAGTTCTAATCTTGGCAGCGTTTGTTTTTTCAGAGGTGCAACTCGTGATTTTGAATTATTGTGCCATCAACGCGAATCGATCGTACGAAAATAGCAGCACCAAAAGCCTTCTCTGAAGCATCTACAAAGACATGATGTTGAACAGACTTTACCTCCTTACCATCAAAAATATGGCAATGTATTTTAAAGTTGTGTAATTCATGCAAGTCGTCACGGAATTTAGTCCATCTATAGTGCCGTTCTGCTGGAAGAGTTTCATCCCACGATAATTTCAGTTGCCACAACTCCTGAATGAACATTTTGGCAGTGACTACTACTGGAGCTAAGATTCCTAATGGATCAAATAGTCGTGCCAAAGCTGATGTTACACGTCTCTTAGAAATTCTTCTTCCATTGCTAAGAATGACCTTGATGCATAACCTGTCTGTGGTTGGTAACCATATCAGACCCAAAGCTTTAATCGATTCATCATGATTGCTTGTAAAATCCAAATCGACTTTTTGGTCATCCTGTGGAATGTGTTGGAGCAATTTGGGATGGTTTGCGCACCACTTGCGCAATTTGAAGCCAGCTGTTTGTAGAATGTGTTGAACTTGTCTTTGCATTTCAATTGCCATCAACAAGTTGTTGAATCCACCATCATCAACGTAAAAATCTTCTTGTAAAAATATGGCACCTAATGGTAATGATGTCATATTCTCTCTTCCGAGTTGTTGGAGGCATTTTGTAGCTAGGTAGGGTGCAGCTCTGGTTCCATAAGTTACCGTATTCAATTGATAATACTGAATAGGTTTCATTGGACTATTTCTCCAAACAATTAATTGATATTTTTTGTCGTCTTCATGCAGCAATATTTATCGGTACATCTTTTCGATGTCATTTGTAAAGACATATTTCGGCATCCGAAAGCAAAGAAGAATAGAAAAGAGTTCGCTTTGTACTGTAGGTCCAGTGAACATTAAATCATTCAACGATTTTCTGGACGACGAAGGAAGCATCAAAGACGACTCGTAACATTGTGGTGGTGTGGAGGAATATAGAACTGGGGGCTAAGAATGTTACCTGGATCGACGATTGACATATGACGCAATGATATATCGCTCGTTTTCTTCAATAACGTCACAATCCAAAAAACATAAAAATCGAGTTAATTACACAGCAACATTCGTGTTACCATGATCTATGCTGTGTACAATTTTGGTAACGATAAAAAAAAACACCACGGACGCCACATTTTGGTAACGATATCTTCTTTAATTTTTGCAGGAGAGTAGAATTTGTGATTCATTCACCTCAATATATTTCCGATTAGATCGTATTATATATCGATAATCTCCAGTTTTTTTTGTCACTTTGTATGGATTAAATCATGTACATTACAGTAGTACTTGTAAATTTGATGTTTTGTCCATATTTTAAAAATGGTGATTTAATTTCCTTTGTCTGTTCAAAACTTAAAATGCTTCTCCTGAAAAATCTAGTTTTTTGAGTTTTAACGTTATTGCAGAAAACGAGCGATATATTCATCCATGAATTGAATATACTGTGTTCGTAGGTCATAATTTTTTAACAATTTTCTTTCAAGAGCAAGAAAGCAATTGTATGCTATTGCTCTTGATTCCCCCAAAGTGTCTGGATTTTCAGAAAATGGTATTCTGACTACAAAGCGTCCAACAGAGTTTCTTGTAGTATTCTGGGTGAAGTGCGTCTCATACTACTGGTCAGCGGGCAACAGAATGTTTGTACTGTTTGGCACTTCGTCAAAGTCGTTCCATCATTTGATCCATGTTGCTTTCATCATCGGTGCAAATTCCACACGTAACGGTCGACAGATTTTCTTCGTTGATTTTTCCAGACACAACCCAACCAAGAACAGTGTTTTGAAGAGACGATAGTCCTTCACCGAGGTGGATTTGTCCAATCGATAAGATTTGATGATAGAATACAGCTCCTAATAAAATGTCGATTTTGCTTGGACGTTGGAATTCAGGATCGGCTAAGCAAATATTTTTCGGTATGTTCCATTGGGTTGTGTTAATCGCTTGTGACGGTTGTGCTTGAATAATTTGAGGAAGAACAAATGCTTCTAAGCGGACTGAAAATTTGTTGATTCGAGATTGCAGTTCAATATTGATTCGTTGTTGAGTCCTTCTGCTTGTGTCACATATGCCTTGTATGCACATTGATGTGGTATTTGGATTAATACCTAACGCATTTTTTACTCTTGCTGCTCACCAAATTTATTTGTGAACCCGAGTCCAAAATAGCACGGAAATTCATTGTCTACGGGAGGAAAAACTCTTACCCATGTGGCCAGTTTTTAGACAATTAACACAAACTTTATTCTTTTGAACAAAGTTCAATCTTTTAGCTGGAGATAATTGAAGGAATTGGCTGCAGACAAATAGAGGATGAGGCTTGAGATAATTAACAAACATAATTGACATTTGTTTGATACATTTGTGCTAGAAGTAAAATCAGTCATGCCAATGGTTTTGTAATGAAATTATTTTCCTTGTTTTGGATGCTCTTTGTACTGCCCAGTGCCTCTAGTGATTGGAAACGTTTTTCCACGAACAGTAAAAATTCACTGATAGTTTGATTTCTTTTTGGATTTTCCAATGTCTGTTCATAGAGGTTGTGTGTCTTTTTGTCCAACTTTCCAACGAACAGATGTAGTAGAAGTGGATCCAATTGTTTGTGTTAATGTCAATGTTTTGTAAAGCCTCATAGAAACTTGAGTCCTCGTTGGTATGGTACTTATTGTTTGTCGTAGCTTGTCTGCGTAATATCGGCTAATAAAACTCCTCTTCGCCCCCGTGTCAACAGTAGCGTCCATCCAGACATCCAGTTCGTTCGTTGCTTTCTTTTCAAACTGACGTGGTTTAGTCTAAAAAGTTTCAAAGTTTTTAAGTTCTTTAAAGTTAATTAATAATTAAATTTAAAACAACATTTGGCTGATCATCTTTGCTGGGTCATCATGCAGCGTGCCAGCATTCTTATTAATCCTTTTTATAAAAAAGTTTACTTTTGTGTCAATTTTAATATACACATTATTTTATTCTTTGTGCGAGAGCGAATTATCATATTCTTCTTGCACATCGAAGTTTTAATTACATTGCTTATTTTCTTTTAACTACAAACAGGTTTTCTGTGTGCAAGCGAGTGAGAGCGATTGTTTGTTTTTTACACTTGCTCATCTGTTTTTGGCCTGTTTTGTTTTGTTTATAACAGGGACCGTAAATAACAGTTATGGTCTCATTTTTTAAGGGAAAACCACAAGTAGTTGGAACAGTCGGAGGACATTTTGGATGACACCATTATGATCCCCCGACATCCCCTTGTTAGTCCTGGGTTGTGTTTTAAATTTCGACTTTAAAAGTAAAAGTTTAAAAATACCAGTTAAATTTTGAACTTTTATTTTTTCGCACAAAAAATATCAGTTATTTTTTGTGGGATATTTTTTTCCACAAAATATCCCACAAATCACTGTATCTACAAAACCGTTCATGCTAGGGTCATGAAATGTGACTGGTGAAAATAAGAAGGCAAGATCTACCATATGACAAAAAATGGGCGGGACACGCCCCTTTTTTACATTCTATGATTTCATCTACAAGTCGGATCGAAACGCTGCACTTGCTGATTTAACAATGGAATTTAGTGATTTACTGATAGTTCCCTTAAAAAAACAAGCAAGTGCTCAATTCATTCATATAGATACAGTTAGAACTAAATCTTTTCTTCAATGCACAAAACTAACGTTGTATTAAAAAAAAACAAGCACGTGGTCAATCATTCATATGGACAAATGAGGCGATGAGAACAAGAGTGGCCTAACCCACCAACATATCTAATGGAATCATATTAAGATTTTCATTTGAATTTCTTTTATTTTTTTCGTTTATTCACAATATTATTCGCTTTTTCTAAATTTGCTTTTTATTTATTTATTTATTTATTTATTTCATCTAACAGAGATCAACTCTTACAGACTACTTATATTAAATTATTCATATATATATACATTTTTCAATTGTATCAATTGTTTCAATAGTTTCAATAGTTACAATAGTTTCATTTCAAATCGTAAACATTGGTGATAAATACATTTTCAATAATTTCATTTTCAAGTGGTAAATATTAATTGTTTCAGTGGTAAATTTGTTTCAGTGGTAAATTTGTTTCAATGGTTAATTTGTTTTCAGTTTATTTAGGAAAGAGGAAAAGACAATTTAGAAAGGTTTTTAAAGCGAAGGACCATGGCCTGGCCGGGAATCGAACCCGGGACCTCTGGGATAGCAGTCGAGCACGCTACCTACTCGACTACCGAGGCGCCCATGTAGTGGTATATTATAACAAAATGTCAATATTTGGATTAGCAGCAGCAGTTGCGACGCTAGATCTGCATTTATTTTAATTTTCATATTTTTGTGGGTTAGGCCACTCTTGCTCTCATCGCCTCAAATATCTCCGGCTATGCGACAGACTTGCCATGTTTTTATCTTTCAAATTTTATGACCCTAAATAAGCAGTTTCTTAGATATAGCGATTTGTGGGATATTTTGTGGAAAAAAATATCCCACATATAATAACAGTTATTTTTTGTGCGAAAAAATAGAAGTTTAAAAATTATGGTTAATTCTTGTTCAATATAATAAAACACAAAAAATAACTAAAAATTTCAACTTTTTTAGAAAAATGGTTTAACGGTTACGGTCCCTGGTTTATAATATACATAACCAGGGCTGCACTTAATAACTTTGCAGTGCTTATTAAACTGTTTTATTGGAAGTGAGTAAATCAGTGAGAGTTTAGCACTCGTTGAGAGCGGATGTTAGTTCTAGTCGTGCGGTAATTCTTAAACAATCTTTCTTGCTAATTTGCTGTTTAATGGAGGTGGCTTGCGGAAAATGTGAAAAAAATTTTTCACGGAACGAAAATTTATTGGTTCCATGCAAAGGCCACTGCGGCAAAGTCTTCCATGGAGGTTGCTGTGAAGTAAAACTGACGGACTATGATGTTAGATTGCTAGAACGCAACCGCCATTTGGGTTATTATTGCTTAAAGTGCATCGATGTTCCAGCAAATTTGGTTCTAAGTCAAGCTGAATTGTTATCTTCCGTGAAAGCTGAATTGAAAAAAGCCGACTTAAATGCTTTTAAGGTTGAATTGGATAATCTAAATAAATTGTTTGAATCTAAGTTCAAGGTCATGAGTGATCTACTTACTGATAAGCCTAATTGTATTAGAGATGTGACTCATCATGAGAGTTGTGCAATAACAAAAGCGAAAGCAAATCAGATAACTTCAAATGCAATAACGGGTAGTATCTCCCTAAGTTCAAGCAATGATAAATCACTCTCTAACTCTTCACCTTCTCTTGTAAATCTACGGTTATCCCATAATAATGCGATTAGTGTGCCTGAAACAAATGTCAATAATAAGAACAACAATAGTAACAAGAAAAGCAAGCCAACAAGTGAAGCCGATTGTCTAAAGTCTGCTTCTATTGCTGAAACGATCGGTGCCTCTACTGCTTTGCCTGTGTTTTCTCTCCCCTCTTCGTCACAAACCGGTTCTGGGATTACTAACGCTGTTCCATCGATTTCTCGTGGCCCTTCGGCTTCGTTTAATTCTTGTCATGCTGCTGTTGATGAAGGTGTTGGTGCTGTTGCTGTTGATGCTGTTTTTACTCCCCCTTTGCCTATGGGGCCAAGTGACAGGTGGAATGTAGTGCTCAATAGAAAGCGTAATAGAAACCGAAGTAAAGGCCAGCTACATAATGGAAATAATGAAATGACTATTGTTGGTAGCAACTCTAACAAAGAGCTCGATGTAGTTGCACCCAGGAAAATTCTTCATCTGTCTTCCTTTAAATCCTCTGTCACAGCTGACGATATTATAGATTACGTCTCATCACATACGCAAATTGATCGAAAGGATATAGAGTGCCACTGTCTTGTAAAGAGAGGCGTGGAAGTTAAAGATTTGAAAAGAGTCAACTTCAAACTTATTATATCAGAAGATGACTATGATAAGGTTTACGATCCTGTTTTATGGCCTTCTGACGTACGTGTCCGGCCTTTCTGTTTTTTATGGAACGCGGAGGCGAATCAATGGCATCGTTAAATTCGTCGATACAGACTTGCGATTTATTTGCTACACAGAGCGTATCTCAAGTCCTACCTGTAGCAGCTAATTGTATACAAAATCTAAACGCAACCAGAAATGTCCACAACAACTCAACCTCAATTTACTACCACAATGTAGGTGGTTTACGTTCGAAAACTTGCGCACTCCGCGCTGCCACTGCTTCATACGACTATGGAATAATTTTGTTTACAGAAACTTGGCTGACTTCACATTTTTTGTCGAATGAGTTGTTTGAATCTAACTACACGGTGTACCGCAAAGATCGTGTCTTAAAACCTGGTGTATCCAGAGGGGGTGGCGTGTTAATAGCAGTATCTTCTAATTTCTCTAGTAGAGAAATCCAGCTTCCACGATGTTCTGACGATGTTGAGCAAATTTGTGTCTCAGTCTCTCTTAGTAGTGTCATCGCTCTTCATAAAAATGAAGTTATATTTATTTTAAGCTACATTCCACCTAGCAGTAGTTTGAGTGTATATAATGAACATATTTTAAACATTAATCATGTTGTTGGCTCTCTTAACCTTAACCAAACTCCGTGCGTGCTCGGTGATTTTAATTTGGGCAACATTGAGTGGAATTTTTGCGCTGATGAAAAAATTTTATTACCCTTTGGCTTAAAGACTACTAATGAATACACTCTTTGTGACGCTCTATATGCTTTAAATCTGCTTCAGGTAAATACCGTTAAAAATGACCTTATGAGAATATTAGATCTCATTTTTGTTTCTGATGATTTTAAATATAAACTTTTTAAATGTGATATGCCACTAACAAACGATTCTGTTCATCACAAGGCAATTGTTTTGAATGTAGATTTCTACACGTTTAGTGATGACTCGGGGGTTGGGCGTAGTCTCTCGTACAACTTTAAGTACGCCAATTATGTTGGACTAAACGCCTTCTTTGGTTCTATTAATTGGAGTTTGGCGTTTCGGTGTATGGATTTGAATGACATGTACTTTAAATTCAAGCATATCATAAATGAAGGGTTACACCGGTATGTCCCAATAAAAAAGCAAATTTTTTCGTTTAAGCATCCTTGGTTTAATCAAAGGTTAGTCAACTTAAAAAACTTAAGGAATAAAGCTCACTCTAGGTTCAAAAAAACAGGCCTGTCATCCGACAAAGCCATCTTCGTGTTGCGTAGGCGCGAGTTTGATTTTTTGGCAAATTTTTTGTATAAAAAATATATTGATTCCATTGAGAGAAATCTTAGATCGAGCCCGAAATCTTTTTGGATATTCGTGAATAATAAAAGAAAATCCGCTGGTTTTCCTTCATCGATGGA
Organism: Pherbina coryleti; assembly: GCA_943735915.1. Lineage (NCBI taxonomy): Eukaryota > Metazoa > Arthropoda > Insecta > Diptera > Sciomyzidae > Pherbina > Pherbina coryleti. The sequence continues at coordinate 79,033,804 of OX030948.1, forward strand.
ATATAGAGGGGACGTGTCTTATAGTTGTGAAAGGACAACTGAGCTTTTCGCTGATTTCTTTGGATCGGTTTTTAATCCCTCGAATTTTCTCAGAGTCTCAAATTGCCTCACTGAATCACCGCAACTTTTGAACATTGGAAATCTATACATAGAAGATAAGGAGATTCTGGAGGCCTTATTGAGCCTTGACTGCTCTAAAAGTGCGGGCTTCGACTTGCTTCCTCCGGTGTTCTTGAAAAATTGTGCGCTTACGTTGCACATCGGTTTGGGTTTGATTTTCAACAAATCTCTTGCTTGTGGTTTTTTCCTAAATGAGTGGAAAACTGCTTGTGTGACACCCATTTTTAAGTCTGGCCAGAAGTATCTGGTGGAAAATTACAGGCCTATCGTCAAACTATCTATCATCCCTAAAGTCTTTGATAAAATTGTTAATAAGATTCTTTTTGCTGAAGTGCGCAATCTTATCATTTGGCAACAACATGGATTTTTTAAAGGTAGATCCACTTCTACTAACTTAGCTATTTTTTCCAACTTTGCTATCAACGCTATTGAAAAAGGCTCGCAAGTGGATGTATTATATACTGATTTTTCCAAAGCATTTGATAGTGTTAATCATATTGTTTTGTTAAAGAAACTTGAATCTCTGGGCATTCACTCAAAATTCTTAAAATGGATTCACTCGTATCTAACTGATAGAACACTAGTTGTCAAGATCGGTGAAAAATACTCCAGGCCTATTAAGGTTACATCGGGTGTTCCTCAGGGGAGTCACTTAGGCCCTTTACTCTTTAATTTGTTCATCAATGATATTACTCGGTCTTTCAAGTTTAGCAAGAGTCTCTTATATGCCGATGATCTAAAGATTTTTCTGGAAGTTAAGGATTGTACGGACTGTATAAACCTACAGAATGATATTTCATCTTTGTTGCGATGGTGCAATACTAACCAACTAAATCTTAACTTCGATAAATGTAAGGTACTTACTTTTAGTCGGAAAACAACTCCTATTGAATATGAGTATAGGTATAACAATAGTGACAGTTTTTGCAGGGTGAGTCAACTCAAAGACCTTGGTGTCTATTTTGACCATAAATTTTCTTTTGATACTCACTTGGAATACATTATCGCAAAAGCAAACTCCCAATTTGGGTTTCTAAAAAGGAATTCCAGAGAATTTTTTGATCCTTTTACACCTAGGACACTCTTTTTCAGTCTGGTTAGATCTCTTCTAGAGTATACTTCAGTTGTGTGGGACCCTATTTACGATGTCTCGATTACCCGCATTGAGAACATCCAAAAACGTTTCACAAGATTTGCCTTGAGAAGACTATACTCTTGGGAAAATATGCCTAGTTATTGGGTGCGCTGCCGTCTTTTAGGTTTAAGTAGTTTGAATGATAGACGAATTTTTAACAACATACTGTTCGTCAAGGATATAATCGATGGTAAAATCGATTCTCCCGACTTGTTAGCCTTAATTCCACTCAATGTCCCGGCACGTTATTTGAGAGAACCAAACTTTTTTTATACTCCCTTCCATAGAACTAATTATGGTTCCAATGAACCTCTCTCTCGATGCCTCTCTAATTGTAATAAATTTGCGAATCAATTAGACTTCAGCGTTGATAGAGATACTTTTGTTAATAGCCTAAAAGAAGTCATTATATGCTCTCAAACTTTAGATTAAGTATTTTTGTTAACTTAGTTTTTAAGTATTATTTTAAGTAATCTGTGAGGGCTTAGCCCAGTAGATGAATTTGAATAAATAAATAAATAAATAAAAAATTTAAAATGTTCTGCAGTTTCCGTAATTGTGCTATAAAAGACGAATCCGACCGCGTAGTAAATTGCTGTTTGTGCGATTCCTTTTTTCATTTCAAGTGCGCATCGTTGAATACAAGAATTTATGACGCAATCAACGAAGGCAAAGGACTTCGTTGGTCATGTGTTGATTGCAGATCTACGGATGTTGATATCCTTAAGCTTATTAGACAATCTAGAAGAGGCTTCTTGGAAGTGTCTAATGATTTAGACGCGGCTCAGGCTAGATTGTCTGAATTTGAAAGTTTGTTCAAAAAGTTTAAGGTCTTGGATGAAGCTTCTGCGTCTCCAAAACGAAAGCGAAGTAACAAAAATCTTCGAAGCTCAGCAAAATCTACTGCAATAGCCTTGCCTTTGTCATCAAATATTGATCTTATTTCACCTGCCTTAGTTTTACCACCTGAAGGACCACTGAAAAAGTCTGTTACGGATCAGTTGACGCCTACTAACGCTGCAGTTTCAGTTGATTTAACTTTAACTGTACCTTCTTCAGCAGTTCCCGCAAATGATAACTCTTCTCCTGTTGCAAAAAAAAAACATATGCTCAGACTTGTGCTTCTATTGTTTCTCCTATCATTGCTACGAGTACTAATATTATTCCTTCCTCTCCTAGTTCAGTTTCTACTGGAGCTATACCGAAGCAAATATCGAATAGCAGCAATAAACTACCTGTTCATAAGAAACTTGTAGTTATTCCGCCAGCAAAATCTGTATTTGTTTCTCGCTTTGCAGTTGATACATCTGAAGGTGATATCTTATATTATTTAAACTCTAAGTTAAACCTTCTTAATAAGAAGATTTCGGTTCACAAACTGAGATTTTCTTATCAGCACACTATTTCATCTTTTAAAATTACTTTGCCTAGTGATCTCTTCAATAATGTTCTGGATCAAGGTTTTTGGCCGGAAAATACTTTGGTGCATGAATTTATTCAAAAATCACCGCCTCAAACTTCACTGGCTATCTTACCTGTTCACAGCGTGAGCCCAAAACACTAGATTGTTGACTTCAGTTCCTAGCTTTATATCAGAACGTTCGTGGTTTAAATACTAAACTTACAGATTTACACATTTTAAGCCATAATAATAATTTTGACATTATTGCTTTCAGTGAGACTTGGCTTAAGCCTAGTACTTTAAATACTGAAATTCTGTCTAACAATTTGAATATATACCGCAAAGATAGAAACTCTATTGCTGGTAATTTTTGCAATGGTGGTGGCGTGTTAATTGCCGTTAAATCTTCTCACTTTTCACAAGAAATATTAATATCTGAGTCTTTAGATATTGAATTTTGCTGTGTTCTTGTATAGTTTGGTACTTTGAGAATTTATGTCACATGTTCATATATACCTCCACTTTCTAGTGTTGAAGTGTATGGGGAAACATTTGGCGTCGATTTATAAAATTTGCTCACAATTTCAGCCTTATGATCACATTTTAATAACGGGTGACTTCAACCTTCCTAATGTTTCCTCCGATAACTCATTTTTAAATGAGCTTTCGAGCCAAGGACTTTTTCAAATAAACTGCCACTATAATAGAAACAACCGCTTGTTAGACCTTATTTATTTTGATGATAGTAATATTGTTTCAGTTAATAGGTCTGATCCACTTGTGTATCCTGAAGACGCACACCATCCAACTATCGAAATCACACTAAATTTTCCTAAACAATCTATATCAAACCGTATTCAAAATCCTGCCTTAGAGTTTAACTTTAAAAGAACGAATTATGAAAGTTATCAACTGGTCATCTGTACTTAATATTAATAACACAAGAATATTGCCACAAACGCTTGACTCTGCTGTATTTGCCTTTAACAGTACTCTTAATAATTGCTTTTTAACTTCAGTGCCACAGAGAAAATCCTTTTTAATATCTGGTCCCGTTTGGTATACCAAAGAACTGAGAAAGCTGCGGAACTTAAAATCGAAATATTATAAAAAATATCAAAAAACTCATAACATTTGTTATTTTTGCTTCTTATACCTTAACTAAATATAACTACCGGTAATTATGCAGGCAATCCTATAATATTTATTTAACAAAAGTTAAACTAAACATAAAATCTGATGCAAAATCTTTTTGGAACTTTGTTAATACTAAACGTAAGATAAATTCATATCCATCTTTTATCTATATCTATACTCTATACTATTATATAAAAGAGGACTCACGTATGTTCGGCTGCGAAAAGCTTGAGAATGGCAGGCGCTATTTCAAAAATTCTTTTTCTCTAGGATAGCTATCATGCCCAGTTGAGACATAGGCTATATAAATTTGATAACTACTTATTATTTAAATAATTAATTAAAATTCAAAGAGAATAACCATATAATTTTTTTATTCTTATTCTCAGAGAGAAAAACTTTTCTCATTAAAGCTCTGTGCAACTCAAAAAAGGTTGTGACCATGATACAATTATACAAGGTAGGAGTGACAGTTCTTTCGTCTTGCGCTAACTGTCAAAAGTAGTATAAATTAGAGAACGAAAAAAGAAGAAAAGAAAATAGAAAACAAAATATACAGGCAATTGACAATCGGTGCAAGGTACTGGTGAGAAAAAAGTAAGTTGTCACTCCTACCTTGTATAATTGTATCATGGTTGTGACCAAAGCTAATAAGGTAGAACATTTGAATATCTATTAATTCTGTATAAGATGTTGTGGTTTGTATTAGTATATTTGAATATATGAAAATTACTACACACAAAAGAAAATGCCAAATGGTCACAGGGGCGGTTGTTATGAAAACGTTTGCATCAAACATATAAGAAAACAAATCATATTTGTTTTGCCTAAATCACATGTACGCACTATTGTAAAACAATTATAACAATGCCTGAAATATGATTAAACTTAAATAAACAAAAGTTTAACTATAAAATTCAAACAACAAAAATTTTAACTAAAATCTTTGACAATGAAAGCACCGCTCCTGAGTTCTTTTATTTTGAAATTTAATTTCCTTTATATATTTTCTCGCTCATATGACAATATATCTGCACTCTAATGTTGGCGAATATTTTCAAACTCTTTTTGAACATCATAAATAAAAGTCAATAACCCACTAGGAAAATGAGAATTGATTCTAAAAAAAATCGTAAATGGAATGGATTCTTTAGCTTACATTTTAGAACTTATTCCAAAGAATATATAAATTTAAACCTATGAATTGGAATCTATCAACCAAAAGCTTACTGATTCGTTTTTATTCCAGCCAGAATCGATTACGACCTATATAATAATTTCTACTATAGAAAATGTTTTTAGATTCCTTGCTTGCTTTTTTGGTAAGTGAACAATGAATTGATTCTAAAACAAATTCTGGTATAAGCGAGAAAAGTATTAGTATGTTGTGATTTGTTTCCTTATTTTCGAGAATAATACTTTTTATCCATTAAAAAACTGAATAAAAAAAAACGAAGCGAGAAAAGAATGTACTACTTTTTTTAGGACATCAGCGTAAAAATTTATAAACGTCTTATAAAGCCTTCATAAGAAAAAAATCGAAAAAATTTAAAAACATTATTCACAAACGTTCAACAGCGTTCAAAATCTCTTTTAAAGCTTGATAAATGAGAGACTTTTAAAAATGGTTGAAACCTCCAATAAACCCTCTAAAAGGCATTTTAAACATGTTTTTGTTCTCATCTGAGCGCAACAAATATTGTCAAAAATGTATCAAATTATTTCAAAATGTATCAAAAACAAACAAAATGTCAAAAAGTGTTTGAAAATGTTTGTTTATAAATTAGAAGATTTTAAAAAATAGCTGAAACGTGCTATAAACCTCTCATAAAGCAATTTTACAAAATTTGCTCTCATTTGAGCACAAATATTGTCAAAAATAATTAAAATTATTCAAAATAATTGAAACATTTGGAAATTATGTCAAAAAAATTCAAAATATAAAAAATTTCCAAAAAAAAAAGAAAACAAAAACAAAAAAATTTGTCAAAGATTTAAAATATTTACAAAAAAAAAATAATAATAAAATGACAATTATTTCAGTGCAAAATTTTTGATGTTTAGATATCAAAATGTTGACGAAAATGTGACAAATAAATAAGAAATCACTGAATTTATCTAATACATAAACCATTATTTAAAGTTTTTAATGTTCTTTAATATTTATATCGCCGGCGAAGCAGCGGGTATTTGCTAGTGAAATATAAAACATTTGAATCAGATGTTGATTCTACTATCTGTAGTCTTTTTGCAGATTTCTTTAAGACCACTTATTCATCAGCTTCTTACGATAATTTTAGTTACCCTTATAATGTGCATTTGTGACATTTGATCCCAAATAATTAATGTTGATATAGTTTTAACCTACTTAAAAAACCTCAAAACATCTTATAAAAACGCTACTGATAACATACCTTCATGTGTTTTGAAATATTGCAGTGAAGAACTTGTAATTCCCTTTACTTTACTTTTACAATCTTGCTATTTTCCACTGGCTTGGAAATCATCTTTTATTATTCCGATGCATAAATCCGGCAATAGATAACTATCGCGGAATTGCAAAGCTTAGCGCCCTACCTAAACTTTTTGAGGTTATTGTAACCTCACAATTATCACATATCGTGAAATCTTTAATGTCCCCATTCCAACATGGATTCTTATCTAGAATATCTACTGTTACTAACACACAGTCACATCAAAGACTATTGAGAATTTTGGAAAAGGTCTACAAACAGATGTTATCTATACTGACTTCAGTAAAGCTTTTGATGTTGTAAATCATAAGCTCTTAATTTTAAAACTAACCCTTCTCGGTTTTCCAACACCATTAGTGCTTTGGATTGCATCTTATTTATTAAATAGAACACAAAGTGTTATCTTTAACCTTGTTAAGTCAGAGGAGTTCCCTGTTACTTCCGGTGTACCTCAAGGAAGCCACCTTGGGCCTCTGTTGTTTCTACTTTTTATTAATGATTTACCATCTGTTGTAATTCATAGTAATATTTTACTATACGCTGATGATGTTCAACTTTTCCTGTCATATAAAAATGAGCAAGACTCTTTTTTCTTACAAACTGATCTTGACCATCTTTGTGACTGGTGTGAAATCAATTGCATGAAGCTTAACTTGAAAAAGTGCAAACACATGACTTTTTCTCGTAGACAACCTTCTCGAAGTTATTACAAAATAAGTGACTATACACTTGAGTTCTTAGAAGTTTTCGACGATCTTGGAGTAACTATGGACCCAAAACTTCGCTTTCACATTCATATTAATAAAGCTATAAGCACAGCAAACAGTACTTTAGGGTTTATTAAACGATGGTCAAAAGAGTTTAATGATCCTTTCATTACTAAAACATTATTCACTTCGCTTGTAAGGTCCATACTTGAGTATGCGTCAATTGTCTTGTGTCCTAGATATGGGTGTTATGTTGACGATATAGAATCAGTTCAGAAACAATTTCTTTTGTTTTGTTTACGCAATATATATTGTCATACTAACATTCACTTACCACCCTATGAATATCGATTAAAGCTTGTTAACCTACCTTCTCTAAGAAATCGTAGAATCATGCTTAATGTTTGCTGAATTTATCAACTTATACATGGATTTGTTGACAGTCCATACTTACTGAGTAAAATTTACTTTAATCTTCCTCTTCGACCAAGAAGATCTTTTGAGCTACTTTTTATGAACTTTTGTAGAACTAACTACTTGCAAAATGAACCACTTAGAAGCGCTTGCGGAGACTTCAATTCCGTTTCAGATGTTATATCTTTTAATGAAACTCTATACTCAATAAAACTTAAAATAATAGATTATCTGCAGCACCGCCACTGATTCTCAACAGATACGGAATTTTTACTGTTGGATGGTAATAAATTTACACATTTACATCTGAATGGACCTGAACTTGCCGGACTTATTCCTATATAGAACGTGAGAACGATCTGCATAGTATATATATTAATATAAGTGGCTTATTAGACCAAGTTTATCTATGTGCCTGCGTTCGTTACCTTTGTCTTAGCTTGCTAGGAACTTGGTGTGATAAATAAAAGATGAATCAAGACATCATCGGCTTTAGAATCACAGAATGAATAATATTGTATACATATATACTATCAGTATGGCGTACCGGTCCTTGTTTGCCTTGATACCTAACACTGTTCTAGATCTCACACTCTGATACTATGCACCACATTTCCGCTTCGAGGTGTTATATGTATATTAATATGAGTGGCCAATGAGACCCAGTTTGTCTTAGTGCCTGCGTTCCCAACCATTTTCTTTTCGTACAAGGAAATTGGTGTGGTAAATACGACCCAATTCGTCGGATTACATTGGCTTCAAGACAGAACGATATATATTTTATACATATTCTCATTCTCGATACCACCGCCTTGGACCCTCTGGATGATTTATTATTAATTTATGTTTTTTTTTTTGCTTTATAATACCTTTATTCATATTATCTATAAGTCTGTACATTTTTAAACTCATACTTTAATTTACATTACATTACAACTGAATTTATTTTACTTTGGTTTTGTATTTGCATTTGAAAAGAACTGAGCTCTTTATATTAGTATTATTATTAGCATTATTAGTATCTATATATTAATAGGCAAACAAAAAGTTTGTGTTCCCTTTTTTTCTGTGTTACCTTCAACATATTCACATAATACTTATGTATTATCGATGGATAGGTATTTTCGAGTAGATTTGCACAATATAATTTTTATTCGAATATGTTGTCATTAAGATAAGTAAAACTGAGCAAATGTAAAACGCTTTTTTTACCAATGGGACTGTAATGAGCACCCTATATAAATACAATGCAACTCTGCGGTGAATAGCGAACGTCAGAATAAAGACAACGAAAAGGACGCTCCAAATTCAAATATATTTTTCATTTCTTAAATTTAACGGCGGTGGAAAGCCACGAAAAGAAAACTGATTGAAACAGCCACAGCGAGAACAAGAGCCTGCACGCCAAATTGCCATAATAACCTTTGTGATTTTTAATTGTTTTCCTGTAATAAATAAAATTTGCCAAAAGTAAAAATTGTTCAGTTTATTCATAAAATTACGCCGATAAGTTTGTTTTTTACATTCGTTTTCAATCATACTCGTGTGCTTTCCGCTGGTGGAATTCCTGGAAGTTGATGAATTCCTTAAGAATGCCGTACAGTCTGAGGAGCGCTGGTGTAGACGATAGGGAGCCAGAATCGAATGGTGCCGAGAGTGAAGGGGAGCTAGATGCTACAATTATGGAAAACGCTACTTCCATGCCGGAGACAAATGTCAATGCCGTACAAATGTCTGCAATAATTGCCAGCATCAATGCTCTTAAGACTTCTGTGGAAGGGCTAAGACATAGCACAGTTGAAAGCCAAAGGGATTTAGAGAGACTGCGTGCACAATTTCAGCCGAGCCGGGAGGTACTCCCAGTACAGTCGCGTGATGAAAGAACACTAACAACAATAACAGATGAAATCCAAGTCATGTCTCTAGCTGAGGGTTTCTCGAATGTGAAACTGTATGATTTGCCTATTTTTTCGGGACATGCAGATGAGTGGCCGTTGTTCAAAGCTAGCTTTAACGACACAACTACTGCGTTTGGATACAGTGACAGCAGCATTTAGCAAATCCTTCTTTGTTGGATCAATTGGTTGCAAAATTGCCAGTTAACAAGCAGTTTGACTGGGCAAATCATGCCGTCACCATCAAACCATTCCCTACTGTGCAAGATTTTTCTCTGTGGCTATGTGATCTAGCAAAAGTTATATGCTTTCTGCCATCTTCAGCATCAACGTTTGTAAGGAGTAGCGCATCTCATCAATCACAGCCGCGTCGGGTAATGCACGTGAACGAGGACAACTCTAAGCGTGAAGTAAAGTGCTATCAGTGTGCAGAAGGCCACATGATAGATGACTGTAAAGTTTTTCAACGCTCTCTTAACGTATTAGAACGTTGGCAGAAGGTTAAGGATTTGCAATTGTGCTTTGCTTGCTTACGCAAAGGTCATAATTCTTTAAATTGTCGAAACAAAAGGGTTTGTGGTATAAATGGCTGCCGCCGCCATCATCATCAGTTACTTCATGAGGAACAAAACTCTTCTATGTCAAGGTCTTCATCGCATGCAACCACACAGCGGTCAACACAAGTCAACGCCAACGTACCATCATTGCGTCAAAATGAACATTTTTATTTGCCACAGTCAACAACCAATGCTGCTACAATTACGTCACCACATACTGCCGCGCAGTCGCTGTTAAATTGTCGATTGTCTAGTACATCAAGCAGTCATCTATTTAAGATCTTTCCAGTAACAATTTTTGGGCCAAATGGTAGGGTGGAGGTGTATGCTATGTTTGATGACGGTTCAGCCATAACCATACTAGAAGAGAAAACTGCTCAAACACTTGAACTTAAAGGTCGGTCTCAGCCGCTTACCCTTCAGTGGTATGGCCAGGGAGTAGTAACTGAAACATCGATGAAGGTGAATTTAGAGATGTGTGGTGTCGATGAGACTTACAAATACAATTTGAAGAATGTGCGCACAATTCAAAATCTTTGCCTGCCTGTCCAATCATTTAATAAATCCGATTATAAACATTTTGAGTGCTTGCCTTTAAATAGTTATGCTAATGTCTTGCTCATTGGCCTAGACAACATACACCTCAGTGTGGCAGCAGCTGTTATGCAAGATGGGGACAATAGTCCTATAGCCACAAAAACCAAAGTTGAATGGGTCGCTTTTGGGCCAACGAGAGCTACGTCGCCAGTACAGTCAATTGTTTTGCATATTAAAGAAGAAGAGTCACTTCAAGATTTAGCAAGAATAGTAACTGAGTACTTTGAAAGTGATAATATTGGTGTCGACGGCTTGATGCCGATTTTGGAATCTGAAGACAACATCAAAGCCTGGAAAATTTTACAAAATACAACTCAACGTATTGACAAGCAATTTGAAACCGGTCTCATATGGAAAAATTATCCGCCTCATTTACCCAGCAGTTATGAGATGGCAGAGAGACGCTTAGTTGGCATTGAAAAGAAAATGAGCCGTGAGAGAAATTTTGCTGAGAAATACCAAGCGGCCATGTTACAAAATAAAGAAAAGGGATATGCAAGGAAACTTGACAAGGAAGAAATTATAAACAAAAGTTACCCAGTGTGGTATTTAACCCATTTTGCGGTACACAACCCAAATAAACCGGACAAAGTACGTATTGTTTTTGACGCCGCCGCTGCTGTCTCGGACACATCGCTGAATTCAATGTTGCTAAAAGGACCTGAGCAAGCCAAACTACTTTTAACAATCCTTTTTAACTTACGAGAAGGGCCGTTTGCTGTTGCTGCCGATATACGGGAGATGTTCTCACAAATAAAGATTCGCGCTGCTGACCAGAATGCGCAACGCTTTCTTTGGAGAGATGCAGACCCAAACCAACCACCACAACAATATGTTATGACATCCATGATTTTCGGTGCTATATGTTCGCCATGTTGTGCTGAGTATGTAAAAAATTTAAATGCTGAAAGATTCAGAGAGAAATATCCTGTGGCCGTAGATGCTATAGTAAACAAACACTATGTGGATGATTTCGTATGCAGTTTTAAAACTGAAGAAGAAGCACAAAAAATATGTTCAAAAGTTGTTGAAATTCATGCAGATGCCGGATTTGAGCTCAGAAACTTTGTATCCAATTCGCACAGAATACAAAACGTCATGAACGGTGAACCGCTGAAAATTATGGATGGGTTCAACATGGAAAGGCAAGCCACTACCGAAAAGGTGCTTGGAATGTACTGGGACACGACGGAAGATGTCTTCAAATTTCACACCAAATTTCATCATATTTCATCAAAAGTTCTGTGCTGTCAGCGAGCTCCAACAAAAAGGGAGCTGCTTGGCATTGTAATGGCTGTTTTTGATCTGTTTGGGCTGCTTGCAGATTTTTTAGTTTTTTCAAAAATGCTTGTGCAAGAAACATGGAAACACAAAATCAGCTGGGATGATCCGATTCCAACAAATTTACATCAAAAATGGAGTGCCTGGTGGAGTGAATTTGATAAGATCAAGATTTTTAAAGTAAATCGTTTCTATTCATCATTATTTCAAAGATCGGGTGACATACAATTGCACATATTTGTTGACGCCAGTCAAAGCGCCTTTGCTGCTGTCGGATACATGCGCATTAGTTACAAAGGTGATATTGACGTCGCATTTATCACTGGTAAAACACGATGCGCCCCTCAAAATCTGATGTCGATACCCAGACTTGAACTACAAGCAGCAGTACTTGGCGCCCGTCTCAGCAAACTTATTATTCGAAGTCATGACTTAAAATTTTCCAAAGTTATATTTTGGAGCGACTCGCGCACTGTATTGCATTGGATATATTCTGTTGAAGACAAGTTCAAACCATTTGTTGGCCATCGGATCACGGCTATTCACAAAATTTCGCAGCCGTCACAGTGGCGATGGGTGCCAACTAATCAAAATTCTGCTGACAGCGCTACGCGTGCTGTATTTCCGCCAAGATTTAACGCTAACAGTCCATGGCTTACCGGTCCCGCATTCCTTAAAATACAAAATAAAGATTTCTTTTTTGCTACAATAACACCACCGCTTGAAACATTAGATGAAGAAGTCAAGCCGTGTCTCCAGTTTAATCAATTTTCTTCACTTTTAAAGTTGATTCGAACGGTGTATTGGGTTTTACGAGCAGCCAATTTACTTTTAAGTCATATACGCAATCCACAATCAATGCCAGAAAGAGGTCTTCTTACGGTTAGCGAAATTCAAAAAGCTGAAGAATTTGTTTGTCGGATAGTTCAACATAACGTTTTCAGCAGCGAGGTTACTGCCATTAAAAACAACCTGCCGATATCAAAACAAAGCCCTCTGTTTGCTTTGACACCAATTCTCGATGAAAGCGGATTGCTTCGAGTAGGTGGCCGCATTGATGAAGCGCAGTGCTTGCCATATAGCGCCAGAAGTCCAATACTAATGCCGCAAAAACACTGTGTATCAGAGCTCATTATATGCCTCATTGCTGCTGTCACAATCAACGAATTACGTCAAAAATTTTGGATTCCACATGCAAAATCAATCTTGAGAAAAATGCAGCGAAACTGTTTAAGTTGCAAAATCGAAAAAGCAAAAACTGTGCCACCCTTCATGGGCCAGCTGCCTTGTGATCGCGTAACACCATTTGTCCGACCTTTCACCTATACAGGAGTGGATTTATTTGGACCATTCAACGTGTCGGTGGGACGTCGCAGAGAGAAACGTTGGGCAGTCATATTTACATGCCTCACAGTGAGAGCAGCGCACTTGGAACTGGCTGAAAATTTGTCCACGGATGCCTTCTTGGTAACATTACGCAATTTTGTGAACCGGCGTGGAGTCCCAGTAAGAATAAGGAGTGACAATGGAACCAACTTCATTGGTGCACAAAAGGAGCTAAAGGCATCGGAAAGACTACTCGATACTGACAGGATTCATGAAGAAGCTTCAGGACGAAATATTGATTGGGTGTTCAACTGTCCAGCTAACCCAAGCTCTGGTGGATGTTGGGAACGCCTCATCAGAATAATAAAACGCCTTTTAAGCAAAACGTTACATGAAGAAGCCCCACGGGTAGAGACTCTCCGTGCAGTGTTGATTGAAGCGGAAAACATTATTAACTATCGTCCACTGACAGACATACCGTTGGCTGCAGAAGAAGATGAACCGCTTACACCGAACCATTTTCTGCTAGGATGTGTGAATTCTACGCAGACACCACATTCTGAAAATGAAATGAAAATTTGTCTCCGAAAGCAGTGGCGTATCGTCCAAAATTTAAAAGATCGGTTGTGGAAGCGATGGACTGTGGAGCACTTGCCGCAACTGTTATGCAGACCTAAGTGGCATGAAAAAACATCACCATTCAAGGTCAATGACTTTTTTTTTTTTTTTTTAGATTTGAACCAAGGATTTCAGGTGGAATACCTATTCAGTCAAGTCTGCCTTGGTTCGAAAATGGGGTGATAGATTAGTGGGAAGGATAGATCAATCAGGTGAAACGCGTGTAGGATGTTCTAAGTGTGTTGGAAAGCCAAAGAAACATGTGAATTTGAATCAGAGGCAAGTGTTATGCCTTTACCTCAGTCAATTCAAGTTATAAGGCAATCTCATCCACAAACTTCTCTACCATCAACTACAACTTCAAGTCGTAAATATTGATGAATTTTCAATTTCAGTTGATTAGAAAAGAGGATAGAAAATTGCAAATGCGAAAGGTTTTTAAAGCGTAGGACCATGGCCTGGCCGGGAATCGAACCCGGGACCCCTGGGGTAGCAGTCGAGCACGCTACCTACTCGACTACCGAGGCTGCCCATTCACGGGGGGTGGAGTGTAATGAGCACCCTATATAAATACAATGCAACTCTGCGGTGAATAGCGAACGTCAGAATAAAGACAACGAAAAGGACGCTCCAAATTCAAATATATTTTTCATTTCTTAAATTTAACGGCGGTGGAAAGCCACGAAAAGAAAACTGATTGAAACAGCCACAGCGAGAACAAGAGCCTGCACGCCAAATTGCCATAATAACCTTTGTGATTTTTAATTGTTTTCCTGTAAAAAATAAAATTTGCCTAAAGTAAAAATTGTTCAGTTTATTCATAAAATTACGCCGATAAGTTTGTTTTCGACAAAGCTCTGTTGAACATCGCTGCTGTAGCTTACAAAAGCAAGAGTAGAATGCGGGAATGACGCAAACACTTTAAAAGAGCTGAGTAGCATTTTTTGTTGTTGTTGTTGTTGCTTTCTCTTAATATCTCTCAGCCTTAACCCTTCGGAGGGCGCGCTCTGAAAAGTTTATTGACGTTTATATGCTTCCTTTTTTGTCCTTTAACACTATTTTCCTCATAGCGTCAAGGTAAGCATTAAGAATTTCCATACAAATTAATAACAATTCATTATGTGAAAAAAAACTTGAGTTTCGTTACCTTACAGAAACAGATGGCCGAATTTGTCCACAGGCGATACTAGTTAGTATAATTGTATTATGAATTTAAATTTTAAATTTTTTTAAATTGCTATAAAGCCTAAAAGGCTTAGCAAACAAATAAATAAAATTTAATTTTATGATTTAAGGGGACATATAGGTTACAAATATAAAAAAAATTTTTTTTCGGGAATTTTTTTTCATAGAAGGAAAAAAGATGACGTTTTCAAATTTTGCACATATATTTACTAACATTTAAAGAATACAAAAATTTTTTTCAAAATTTTTGAATCGGTTTTTGATGTTATTTGATTTTTTTAAAAAAATGTCAAAAAATTGACGGTGTGCAGGATATCACCAGTCTTTTTTTTTTTATTCTTTAAGTGTTAGCAAATATATGTGCAAAATTTGAAAACGATATCTGTTTTCCTTCTATGAAAAAAAATTCCCGAAAAAAATTTTTTTTTAAATATGTCCCCTTAAGCGAAAACAATTCAATTACCTGAGTTTTGAGAAGTTTATAAAGATCAGTCTCCATTAAGCACTGTACAATGTATACATCTCTCATTTGTTCTATGCTATCTACTCTCAGTATATCTCTGATATCAATTATCTAAGTAAATAAATTTTAAAAACCAAATATTAGATAACTTGGAAATACGTACATTTTCATGCCTAAAACGTGTAAGGATCTTAATTTCGCGCAATGTGCGTTGGCAATAAGTTTGATGTTCGAATGGCGATATTTTCTTGATCGCCACTTTGACATTTGTTAATGTATCCAGTGCGGATCTTGTTAAATAGAAAAGTAAGCAATTATTTTTTTATCCCATGTTTGTTAGATATACTTACACTACCATGCCGTATGCTCCTTCTCCAATGTAAGTCAGGTCTCTGTATCTCGGTCCAACTTCGAAGAGCTGCCCACGAATTACTTCTGCATTTGGATTTACAGGAACATTTCCACTATTAACAGAGCCAGCAACTATGCAAGAAGCTGCAGAAACATGCGAACCGTTGTTTTGATGGGAACTGTTTGCCGTGCTAGCCTCGGCCATTTTTAATCACTCGTCTAGCACGGACTGATCACAAAAACTATAGATTGCGCGCCAACGAATAAACTAAGACTTGGTAAGTAAGAATTATTTTCACTTTAATCGAAGCACTTGAATTTCAGATTTCTTAAATTTGTCACTTCAAACACCAACAGGTTACCCTTATTGAACCGTGCTGAACTTTGTTATATTTTAGGTGCAACAAATGAATCCGTTCATTGAGGAAACTAAACACAACAGGACAAAGCCCAGCAAAAACAATGTGAAGATAGCGAGCAGTAAATGGTATTAGTAATAGAATTACACGAATATTGAAAACACAATTTCCTGGCAAGTTTTTTTAACACAAAATTGTGAAAATATCTTTTGCATAAAAATTATATCGATATCATAAGTATTAGTAATTGCATTTACACTAGTGTAGCTTCTTTCTTCATTTGTCTATACAAATTAGTCGTCTTATTACCTACTTCTTTATAAATTTATATTAGGCTGAGGGTTTGATAAGCGAATAAGTCGAAAAATAGTCATTGGATACATTCCTTCTCAATGGTGCAAAATAAAGCAGCATAACTACCAAAGGCCTACCTTGGTATAATTATACAAGGTAGCATTGACAGTTGCTTGGGAAACCATCTCCTGTCAAAAATATACTCAAAAAGAGAGCGCTCACAATCGGCCATTGGAAACACAAACAATAGGTCTGTATCCGTACTTTACGCTGTATAAGATTTGTGAAAAATGTGTGCAAGAGAGTAAAAATGAAATGTGAGAATAGTTGCAAAAGTACGGAAACAGCTTCGAGTCAGTTTCAAGCACAAAACAGCTGATTTTGACTGCAGACGGCAGCACAAAATTTAAAACACTTTCACTCAAATTATTAAAAGCCATTTTTAACGCAAAACTGAACAATTACTTAATTTTTATATGTTATTATGTATTTATTGTGCGTAAATTTCTTTTAGGCGCACAATTTGTGAATTTATTTATCGCAAAACATAAACAATTATGAAATGTGATTTGACATTTGCTTCTTCTTATTGATGCTTATTCTTCTTGATGCTTGTTCTTACTTTACTCAATGGTATAATAATACAAGGTAGGATTGACTTATTTTCTCTTCTACAAGAAAACATCTCCTGTCAAAAACAGCTTTTTGTGTAAATCAATCTGCAGCTGCTGTGGTTGTTGTTTTTTTTCACTTTTTTTCACCCATTGTATTTTGTGGTAAAAATCTCTCGCGTGGGAAAAAATACCACATGTGAGATATTTACCACGCGTGGGGAAAAAAAATACCTCAAATTACCACAAAATACCTCAAAATACTAAGAATACTTCAAATTACCACAAAATACCAAAAAACCTTAACCCTCGTGTGTTGTCCACTTTAATTGTCACATTCACAATGCAGGGGTCTAGCCAGGCCCCATACATATTTATATGAGTTTCAATGAAAAATTACAGGATATTGTTGATTTAAAACATATAAAATTCACATTTTTTGTATTATAAGATTGTATACATACAGAAGTGTAATGAATAATTTTAATGAAAAATGTTAATGAAATTAATATTTTTACTCGTTTGTACGCGTACATGCAAAGCATTTGTAAAAGCAATTGGAATGCTGCTGGCAGACAGGCTCCAAACATATTTCGCAGTAGAAACGTGTTTTACGCCGGGATTTGTCATTGACATGGCATAACCGGCAATCACGTCTTTTTTCCAAAAAGTTGGGACCACTGCAACAAATTTGGTTCGTTGTTGTCTGAAAAAATTAAAAAAATTTCATTAATATAAAAACTGGATACAAGTGTAAATCATTGGCGAAATTGGCCTGCCAAAGAATGCTTCTATAGCTAATCGGCTTGCAAATCGTTTTATTGTATGTGAATCGTTACTGTCGTGTTCTATTTGTGGGCGAACCAAAGCTTCCGATAGGTTAGTTAAAAATATTCTCCGAGCGTTCGTTCCCTTAAAATTGTCTATTTCCTTGCAAATTATATAGCTTGCTAATGCCATGACATCCACTATATTATAAAAAAAAGCTAAGGTCCAGCGTTTCGTACTATAATGGCCTAACATTTGGTCCATTACGTCAACGCCACTTTTAGCTTGGTTGTAATACAAAAATAATAGAAATCAGATTACGCCATCAGAGGCAGAAAAAGTTGCACCGTTCTGCGCAAGACGTTAGGTCTTTCGTGACGTAGATAGGAAAAGACACTTTCTCTGTTCTTCTCACTGATTTTCTGTTCGTGCAAGAAAAGACGAAATATAGTGCGAAATAGTTCTGTGCTATTTTTTTTTTTTCAGCTACAGTTGTTTTTTTATGTTTTGTTCAGTGAAAAACAGCTGATTTTGACAATGGGTCGATCGTGACGTAGGCAGACATGCGCATGGCATAATCTTGTATTTATTATTTTTGGTTGTAATACATGATTGCTTCAGGTTTCTTTGAATCACCTATAGTCGTTTTGTCGTAATGAACAGTTGACAAAATAATTACGGCTTTATTCCTTTTGGGGAAATAAGAGCAAATAGCAATATTGTTTTCATAAAATCGAAACTCTGAAGACAAAACTGGTCGGGAAGGATTTTTTTTTATTTTAGGTGGAATATATCTTTTATTACTTCGCATTGTTCCAACAAATGCCAATCCTATATCCATTAACAGCTTGCATCCTTCCAAGGATGAAAAAAAGCTATCTGCAACTATTGTCCGTCCCGAGTTTTCATATTTCGAAGCCAGACGCATAATTTCATTCTCTTCTTGGTTTGTAGCTCGCTCCCCACTTGTATTTTTACCTGTGTATATATTTCCATGCAAAGGATAGTGCGTTTTTCCATCGCATGCTCACCAAACCTTTATGCCATACCGTGCGGTCTTTGATGGTATATACTGTGTTAACTTTGTTCTGCCACAGAATGGAGACAATTGCTCATCTATTGTGATATCTTTATGAGGCTGATAATTTTTCTTCAAATTCTCGTTAAGAACATTCCAAATATCACTTATAGGAGCAATTTTATCGGTTTGTACACGAAATAGACGGGTGCGGCTGTCGTCAAAACGTATAAAGCGCAATATTGACAAAAATCGCGTATATGCCATTGTAGCTCTAAATATTGGAAGATTTGTAGGTTTCCAGAGAACCGATGCATCCTGCATATTACTTCGGTTTATACTAGCTGCTAGGAGTATTCCTATAAAAGCATTTAACTCCACCTCTGTGAGTTTCATCCAGATTTTCTGCTTTTTATTTAGATTGTTTGCGTTCCATTCGTTAATTAAATCAGAAGCATAACGGTTCGTTTCTTTTAAAATTATAAAAATTATATTTGGTGTAAAAAATTTTTTAAATACTTCAATTGGAATGGAATCATTCTGGATTGGGCCTCCTTTGCAACGCATTATATTATGGGTTCTAGTTCTTCCCATTTGCGGTGGCACTTTGCTCCCTTGTGTGCCGTCTTTTCCACAAAAAAAAAAGGCTGCGAGCCGACTTCTGGTAGCAGCTCTTCCTCATCTTCATCGTCACTTTGAAACACTTCCTGTATTTCGAAGTTCTGATCTTGCTCGACATCTGATGCGTCTTCTGTATTAGCGAAAATATAAAATCTTCATTTTCACCATCTTCTAATGTAGAAGCATCAAAGCTTTCTGCATCATCTGCTTCTCTCTCACGTTCCAGGTCATTACATAATGCAGCGGAAATTCGTTCATAAAATGAAGGGTTAGATCGTGAACACGTCTGGAAAACTATATCCACTTCGTCAATCACAGCTTCCGGATCTTGCATAATATTTTATAAAAATAAAAAACTGAAAACTTCTCGACAATAAAACTTCTTGACTTCTCTCTATAAAACGCACCGACAATCACGACAATTACAAAAACACTGACAAATCGATTAAATCGCACAAAGAAATGAATAAAAAAAGGGAAGCCCCCACTGCAGTAACAACGACAGTTACAATGAAACCACAGTTGCCATTAGAAAAATATTGATATCGTAACTTTTGCACTTAGCTCCTCGGGTTCTCGTTGGATTTGTGAAATTCTGAAAAACAACAACGCAGAAATTTTCAGTTGTATTTTACATTCAACAAAAAAAAAACAATTTCATGTATAAATTTATGATGTACATTTTTGCAAATGGTAGTTTATTTATTACAATTATATCACATGTCGTATTTAATTTTTGAGGTTTGCCATTGTCTGCATAGAGGTGACAGAGAAGTAGAAAAATTAATTAAATTGAAAAACTTTCTGTGTCAAGTGGGAATCGAACCAGGGCTCTCCGGCGTATGGGTCACGCACTCTACCCACTGCGCAAATGCCGCCATGCATATATTCATATGAAAAATTTGTGTGAAATTGGATCGGTTTATTTTTTATGAAATCGTAACGTTTTGAAGAATTATTGGTAAATATCACATAGTTTGCTTCCCGCTGAAAATGGCAACAAATCCAATATAAGGCGGACCATATGGCAACACTTCTGGTAATCAACTAGATAAAACAACAAAGAAACAAAAACAAAAAGGGAATTTTCAAAAAAAGTCTTACAAAATGCATAGGGTCTGGCTGGACCCCAGCGTTGCGAATATGACTACAATTTTAGTTTATAAAAAAACATGGCTCGCTCTATATTTTTAAAAAATGTATTTTTATAAAGTTATTGAGAAAATGTTCCTCTAGGAATTCGTGAAATATGAAATCGATCTTAAAAGTAGAAATATTAAAAAATTGAAATAAAACCTTAAAGAGTCTGGCTAGACCCCAATATTTATTTAAGGGTTAAAATAGCTCAAAAGAAAATTTCATGGATTTTGTGGTAATTTGAGAGATTGTGGTATTTTATGGTAATTTGGGGTATTTTGTGGTATTTTGAGGTATTTTGCGAGTTTGGTAATTTGTGGGAATTAAGTGTTAGAAAACGAGAATTTTGGTGGCAATATCATCTGGCGACACTGTGCATATGCATTTTACAAACAGCGATTTTTGACAGGAGATGTTTTCTTGTAGAAGAGAAAATAAGCAGTTGCAATGCTACCTTGACCCCTTTTACATTGGACTTGAAATCAAGTCTGTGAGTTTGTAGGTAATTCGCCGCACATCGGAAGCGACGATAGGGTAAGAGAACACTAGCGCTGTACCGTCAATCTTTAGGCAATTTTTTGTATTCCTTGTGTGCTTTTCGCTGTTTTGACAAAGCACTTCACATTATTTTTCGTTTGGTGTTCTGTACCTGAAAATTGTAAGGCTGTCGTATATAGAAAACAAGCAAAGAAGAAATAAAATTGAATTCAAATCTTGATCAATATAAAACGTTTCGTCAAGTCTAACTGTGAAACCTAAACAAGAGCGTCAGCGTTGTTTATCTGTCAAAAAATCGTCATGCTAATATGAATTGTATGAAGCAAACCATAATAACGCGACGGCAACGCTGAGCGGTTGGAAAATCCAATTTTGACAGAGCGTTAGGAAGTAAAGTTAGCTGCAGACTTCGAAAATATTGCTATTTCTGTGAAAAATTTTTTGGCTGCCTGCGCATCTGACATAAAGCCGCCGCTTTTATTTAGGGATGACAATTCGGCGTTAACGCAAAGCGGCTGGTAACGCGCCGCTCAACGCTCTTATTTAGGTTTCACAGTAAAAGAGAACGTCAAAAAAAGTTGATTTCAAGTCTTGATCAATGTAAAAGGGGTCCTTATATTATTATAAAGGGTCCGCCAAATAACTTTTTGTTTTTTTGAAAATGCTATAAAAAAAAACTACTGAATATTTTCTCAAATTTCTTTTCTTATTTGAATGTACAATCCTTCCGGTTAATAATGGAAAATAATTTCATTCAAATGGCTGCCTCAGCTGGCCATGCAGTAGCCTACACAATCGGTCCAATTGTTAAGCACATTATCGATTATGTGCAGCTGTATTTCACTAATGGCTTCACGAATATTGTCCTTTAAAGCTTAAAGTGTCTCTGGCTTGTCGGCTTAACACTTACCTTTGAGGGCACCCCAAAAATAATAGTCCAACGGTGTCAAATCGCAGCTCCGAGGTGGCCAAATGACATCAGCTCTGTGGCTGATAATGCGATCTTCAAAAACAGGGCGCAAAACATCGAGTGTAGCTTCGGCTGTGTGGCACGTAGCGCCGTCCTGTTGAAACCAAATGTTGCCAATATCATCCTCTTCAATTTTTGTGAACAAAAATTCGTTCAAAATGGCCCGATAACGATGGCCATCGGCTGTAACGGCCACTCCTTGCTCATTTTCGAAGAAAAATGGCCCAATTATGCCTCTGGACCAAAATCCGCACCAAAAAGTGACTCGTTTTGGGTGCATCGGCTTTTCAATGTATGCGTGCGGGTTTTCTGTGCCCCAAATGCGACAATTTTGCTTGTTTACATGCCCGCCAAGATCAAAATGAGCTTCTTTTGAAAAGATGATTTTTTTTGGCAAAATCGGCATGATTTGCAAAGTAATGTCGCAATATTTCCGAATGTTGTTCAAGCGAATACACAACCATATTCGTTCAGCGGAAGGATAAAACTAATTATCTGTCAAATCAGACATGTGCTAAGTGTTACCATTCACGAAATAAGCACTAGAGATGGCGGACCCTTTACCATGTACCAAAGATAACAAGATAAGAAACTTGAAAAACATAACCTCAAAAAAGGTTAGCATGTATTAGTGCGACGAAAAACAACCCTAAATTTTACTCTTGTTCTTCATCGCCCTCAAACTCTCAAAGAAATCACTTTGCAATCCCTGAAAATAATGCATATAATCTATTTGTTATGGTTTAAATATTTAAGTTGAGTTGCAATAAACTGTTTGCAATCGAAACTGATTACTAAGCCCCTTTATTTTAGTTCATACATGCGTTTTAAGTTTGCCAATTTCTTCAGTTGTTGTATAAGTCAACATTTTTGAAAAATTTTAATTTTACACAAACCCCCGATATTCAAGGTGAAATTTAAAAAAGGAACGCTCTTGTTCTTCTTCTTCTGCTATTTTCTGCTGCAACTTCGTTTTCAAACAAGAAAACTAATGTATAGATTGAGTGTTTGAATATTAAAATCTTAAGTGGTGTTACAGGAATCTGTTTAGCACTCAAATAATTACATGCATTTTCTTATTTTATTTTTTATCGCCAAACGAAGTTTGCAAATTTTGGCACTTGTTGTATTTGTAAATGGCTTTTTATTTTCACCACGGTCGTTTTGTAAAAGTTCTGTTATATTTCATTCCATCAGAGTTGTCAATTATCGTTGTTTTCCTTAAAAATTTGCATGGTTGGAATAAATATTGCATTGGTACGAACTAGCATTTGTTTTATCTCTAAAATTTATAAAATTACATTGCATGTTATTTCTTAATATTGAGACTTTGAATCAATTAAGTTTACCAACTTATATATTTTGACTTCTCGTAGACTCAATTAATTTCCTATGATCATCATTGTAGATTTATAAGACAAATTTATGCGTAGCTAATAACAACTTTTCCAAATATTTTGATTTGGTGGCTAAACAGGCCGCTGCATTAATTATAAATATCTTATGTTGGTTTTTTCAAAATTAAAAGCTATCCTAAAAAAAAGATAAATTGGCAACAGAATGGAAAAACAACATTTCATTCAAAAATTAACCCAGCTGATATTAGTAACCTTTACATTACATGGACAGATTTTTGACTCGTCGTAGGGAAATAATGTGTTTTTTTATGTTTAAAATCTTATTGAACATGCAGCTAAAGTGCAAAAATAAACATTTTTACCATATATAACGGTATTTAGAGCACTTTACATATTTTTGTTTTCATTATGAAGCCAATCAATAAGAAACGTGTTAGAAGGGTTTAGTAGCAGAACCCGCAACTGACATATTCACCTCACTTTTTGGGGTGAAAGGACTTCTCTCATATGTGTGTTTACTTTTTGGCATTTAAGATTCCCCATCTTGTTATCTTGTTATCTTTGATAACTACTACAATGGCTTATGTTACACGGTGTCCACGGTGTCGCGCGTTGATCGTACTTTGGTCAACTTTACGGAATGAACTGCAAACTTACGGAATCATTGCAAGGTTTGTGCGACTAAGCGCCGTGCTTCTCTTCGATCGCCTCCCACTACATTCGAAGAGAAATCGGTCTCTCTAAAGCAACATCAACAGCAAGTTCTATATCATAATCAACAAGAGGAACAGCCAATAGAAACAGCAACAACAACAACAGAAATCTCTCTAATGCAGCAACAACAAGTGCAGTGCTACAGCCAACAAAATCAACAACAGCAAAATGCGATTAATTTGTCACAACAAGAGCAAACAATTGATCTAACTAAGCAACAAAAAGAAAGTGAAAAAATAATTGAATATAATGATGTGCAAGAAATTAATTTGCAATCAGTGCTATATGAGCTCAATACTATAAAATCAATGAGTTCCCGCGCGCTAGTTTTAATTAACTCATTGCAAGAGGACAAAATGTTTCTTATGCAGAAAATAGATAACCTGCAGCTTGAACTAAATTTGGTGAAGCAACAATTAGTTGAAACCAACGCTGCCACCGCAATTTCTTCTCTTACAACTGAGATTAAAGAGCTGCGGGTAAATGTTAATGATGCTTTGAATGTTAGTTTTGATATACCTAGCAAAAAACAAACTAAGCTCTCTCTTAACAGTGGCATCCAACTACAAGTTGCCAAGTCGAAAAATTCTGCTGCTAAGCGCTCTTTAAACGCTAAAACTGCTGATATGCCAAGCTCTTCTGAATGTACCACTCCAGTAACTTGCGCTCCTACTTTTTCTGAAGTTGTTGCGCTCGGTGTCACCGCAAATTCCCACTCTCTTTCTTCCACTAATGAAGAACATGATGTTTTTTTGGAAAACAACACCACGTCTTACCCCTCGCCATGGAGCAGCGTGAATAAAAAGATCAAAAAGAAATCGAAGACGATAAGCACCAATGTTGTTATTGGTAATAATGAGAGCACTGAGCTTGATGTGGTAGTGAACAAAAAGTGGGTGCATCTCTCGTCATTTATGCCAAATGTCACAAGCGACCAGATTATAACATATGTTCAAAAACATGCTAACATCGATAGCCATCATCTGGCATGTAACAGCCTTATTAAAAGAGATACTGTTATAGAAAATCTAAAACGCATCAACTTTAAACTGGGGATAACTAGCAGCCTTTATGATAAGCTCTTTGACCCTACATTATGGCCAGCGAATATAAAAGTTCGTCCATTTGTTTTTTTTCAAAATCCGACAATAACAAGCCAAATAATGTAACAATTACACACTCATGTAATTATATAGCATCTACCTCACTTCACATGTCTTCATTCAGTATACGCACATTCGAATTGCCGCCCTCATTGGAAACTCCAAATGTGCTCTCTTCTTCAGAACTACCGCCGTTAAACCAAAGTTTTTCATCTTACTCTATCTACTACCAAAATGCAGGGGGTATTCGTACCAAAACATCTCAGCTTCAACTTGCCGCTTCATTACATGAATACGATATTTTTGCATTGACCGAGACCTGGCTTCATAAAGATATCTCTTCTGCTGAGATATTCGACGATTTCTATTTTGTTTATCGTCTTGATCGCTGTCCAATTTCTTCAGGTTACGAGAGAGGAGGAGGAGTATTGATTGCTGTAAGAGCGGACTTGTCAAGCAAATTATTTCAGCTGCCGTCAACGGAAAATACCATTGAACAGATTTGTGTACAAATTAATTTCCCAAATAATAATGTATTTTCTATTATAGTTTCATATATCCCACCTAATAGTTGTATTGATATTTATGAAAAACATTTGAACAATATCACTTCTTTAACTGAAGTTCTCAGTTCCAGTGACTTTAACTTAGGTAACATTCAATGGATCTTTAAAGATAAAATTATTTTACCGTTCAATATAAGATCAGATACAGAATCGTTTGTTACAAGCTTCTTTCTTTCTAATGATTTTCGTCAACTAAACTTTGTAAAGAACAACTTAAAGAGAATATTAGATTTAATTTTTATTTCAAATGATCTGAAAGCTGTTTGTACAGAAAATTTATCACCAATTTTGAATAATAGTTTGCATCATAAAGCAGTGACGATTAATTTTGAGTTCTATGAGTACGATAAAATAATCAATAATGATTCTATTCACTTAGATTTTTCCAAAGCCAACTTTGAAGCATTAAATGAGTTTTTGGTAACTTCTGATTGGTCTGCCCTGGAACTTATTGCGAGTCCAGTAAATGCTTACGAATTCATTTGTTCCAAATTTTCGCAGGGAATTACGCAATTTGTTCCTAAGAAGCCAAAATTTTTAAGAAATAAACCTCCTTGGTTTACGGCAAGACTTGCAAGTTTAAAAAATTCAAAAAATAAAGCGTTTAAGAAATTCCGTAAAACAAACTGCGAGTCAGATCGTCTGCGATTTACACAGCTAAGAAAAGATTTCGATGTGCTTCATACATTTTTATATCATCAATACATATTTAATATAGAAAGAAAGTTGTTCTCGAACCCAAAATGCTTTTGGCAATATTTAAATTCTAAGCGCAAAACGAATGGTTTTCCAACCAGCATGGTATATAATGGAATAAAATCAAACAATACCACAGAAACTTGCAATCTGTTTGCAAAATTTTTTCAAGAAGTCTTCGAAATCTATACAAACTCTACAAACTCTGCTAGCTTTTCAAATTTTCAGTTACCAAATCGTATATTCATTGATACCTTTATGATTTCAGAAGGGGACGTAACCATAGCTATTTCGAATCTCAGTTCAAGCTCAAAATGCGAAAAAGAAGAAATCGCGCCAATATTTTTCAAGCGCTGCGTGGCAAATATAAGAAAGCAATTATCAATTCTATACAATTGCTGCTTGAACAATGGTGTTTTTTTGGAGCCTTGGAAGGTTTGTTCGGTAGATCCTATATATAAATCTGGTAACAGAAATGATATAAATAATTATAGAGCGATTGTGAAACAGTGCACATTTGCCAAATTATTTGATCATATAATTAAAAATAAGCTTTTTGCCAATATTGGTAATCTTTTAGTCGACTGCCAACATGGATTCCTTCCGGGCAAATCTTCAAGCACAAACTTGGCCTTGATTACTAATAATATAGCGAACGCTATGGAAAATGGGGATCAACTAGACGTTATTTACACTGACTTTTCGAAAGCATTCGATAAAGTTGACCACAATATTTTGCTGCACAAGCTCAAAAGCTTTGGTCTGTCGGAGTCTCTTGTAAAATTTTTCAAAAGTTATTTAGAGAATAGAAAACTTCTTGTTAAAATAGGGTCAACGAACTCTGAATTTGTTATTAACGCAACTTCTGGTATTCCGCAGGGAACTCATTGCGGACCACTGCTTTTTCTAATTTTTATCAATGATTTGCCGCAAAGGTTTAAGTACTCTAAATGCTTATTATTTGCGGACGACGTGAAGATATTCTCAAGAATTTCACATCCATCTGATTGTTCTAATCTGCAAAGTGACTTAACTACTTTTCACAAATGGTGTCTTTTGAATAACTTGCATTTAAATATTAACAAATGTTGTGTCGTATCATACACAAAACGTTCAGTTCCAATATTAGAAAATTACTCTTTAAATAATAACTTTTTAAATCGCAAAACTGAAGTAAAAGATTTAGGAGTATTCTTTGATTCAAATTTAAATTTTAAAAGCCACTTCGACTACATAATTTCAAAAGCAAATTCTATGCTTGGTTTTATTAAAAGAAACACTAAGAACTTCAAGGATCCTTTAACTATTAAATCACTTTTTGTCTCTCTTGTACGTTGTATATTGGAATATTGTTCGGTCATTTGGAACCCTTTCTATAATGAACATTCTGTCCGTATTGAAAGAATACAGAGAAATTGTACAAAATATGCACTTAATAAACTACATTGGCATGATGGACTTCCACCATACGAAGCAAGGCGTAAGTTGCTTGGTCTTCAGTCGTTGAAAGATCGAAGAATCTACTCTGATCTGATGTTCGCTTATAACATCTTACATAACAACATAAAATGTATTGAATTGTCCGCGTTTTTCATAATTTATAATGCACCAAGGAATTTGCGCAACAATCGTATGTTGGAAGAAATATTTCATAGAACTAATTACGCTAATAACGAACCTATAACTCGCTGCATTAAGCTGTGTAACACTTATTGTTCATTACTAAATTTTAACTGTTCACAGGCCGAATTCCGTTTAAATTTATTTACGATTTTTAATTAATTAAGAAAATTAACTTGTACTTTTATAAACTAATTGTTGTAATTTATTGATATTGTAATGCATAGTCTGTAAGATTTATTCTGTAGACCAAACAAATAAATAAATAAACTGTCAAAACGCCCGACCTCATAAAGGTTAAGTCGCAAAGGCGCGTTAGATTGGTCACGCGTTGATCGTACTTTGGTCAACTTTACGGGATGAACTGTCAAAACGCCCGACCTTATAATTTTGAAATCATAAGGGGTGTTTCCGTACTCGATTGTAGTAACTTGCAATGTGCTAGAATGCGTTTCCGTACTTTTTCTAGCTCAAAAGAGAGAAGAAGAAGAAGCATAAAAGCGCTCTCTCGAGCTCGAAAGTAGCTCGAAGTGTGCTGGAAAAATTTCTTATAATATTTCTATTTCTATTATAAGAACAAACATGAAGAAGGACGAGAAACTATCAAATTGACTTTTTTTCTCTGTTAACTATGTGTGGCGGGATATAAATTTACAAATAGTGAATTACAAATAAATATAAATAAATAAACAATAAATTAATGTGAAAATGGATTTAAATAACCTTAGTGAGAGTGTTTGAAATTTTTTAGTACAAGATTCTTCCAGCGAATCTGAAAGCAGTGATGAAGAACTTTTGGAAATGGTTTTTAAGGGCTCTGAAAGTGAAAACGAGATAATTATTGCGGAATTAATTAGAACCTCGTGCGATCGCAGAAATTGCATCAAAAACTATCTGAGCAAGGTAGTTCCTAATTACACAGAGAAGGAGTTTAGGAGACATTTCAGAATTTTGACTTACTTGTTTGAAAGCCTATGTAAGAAGTTTGAACTATCGGAGGTATACACATCAATGCGTTACGACAAATGTGTTTCACCAAAAACTCACATAGCTGTGTTTCTTTGGTTTGTTGGACATGAAGCGTGTTCTTATCGCGGCGTCGGTGATCGTTTCGACTTGTACATTGCATCAGTCAGTAGAGTTGTGGACGCGGTGGCAACCCTTTAAGGGAATTTAATTTGTTATCGATTAATTACTTTTTGACGCTTATGTATCGTTTATTTTATCCTACCTAGAGCATTAGTTATTTGCATTAGTTGTTTGAAAGTTAAATTGAAAAAAAACAAAATGTAAGCTCTTTAATTAAATTTATTTATTTTACTTATTTTGTACCTTTTTCTTAGAGAAATAAACACTTTGTTGCCATTAAACTAAAATATAGCCGTTTGTTTTGGATTCGTAGCTGTTTATTTCCTTGTTTTCGCATTCGCATTTTGCCAGCGGAGCGCTAGCTGTAAGCGCCATTTTGTTTCCGGCCTTTTTAGCAACGTGCTTATGCATATACAGAAGCAGTGTCGTCGCCTGCTCGTTAGAGTTCTTCGAAAAGATTTTTTTTGCATTTTTCCAGCGGAGCGCTAGCTGTAAGCGCCATTTTGTTTTGCCGGCGTTTTAGCAACGCGCTTATATATACAAAGAATAAAGCGTTAGCTGTGTACGCCATTTTGGATCTGCCTGCGTTTTAACAACGTGCACACATATAAATATAATTTCGTCGCCTAGCATTTAAGTACTGGGCAGAGCATTTTTTTATGATTTCGCGAGCTGTACACGCCATTGGTTGCTAGCGGTATCACCCGCTTATTCGTCGCCTGCTCAGTGGAGCACTTTTTCAAGAATTTATTTGCCATTTTGTCAGCGGAGTTGTTGCGTGTCTGCCTAGGGATAAATGAAAATAGTGAGCATTGGGGCTCACATACCTTTATTGTGCCTGAATGGGGTTAAGTACCAGTAAAGGTGCTTGAGTGCAGCAGCCTCTGCAGCAGCATACGACTATGAACGAAAAGAAAAAAAATTAGAGAACATTAGGCACCAGTCAAATGAATTAGTTTTAACTTATTATTATAATTATTTATTTACTTAATTTATCACTTTACTTAGTTTATTGCAGCCACATTCCCTGCACTTGTTGCACGCCATTAAAAATGATCTGTGAAAGTTGGATTTCTTTTCGCGTTGCCAACGTCGTTTGAAAAGTCGGCAAAGCAGGAGAGAAGAGGTAAAGCAAAGACCAGAACAGTAGGGTAGTGGTGAGATCCCACGGTAGGGGGTATTAATAGCATATCGAAAAGGGTTGAGGGATGAAATAAACCTGAGATAATTACAGAACAAGATAGTTATATGATAGGGGTGTTCGAAAAAAAAAAAAAAGATGAGATTGGGTGGGAAAGAAAATTAAATTAACATATTAAGAAGAGGCAATGAGAAACCTTCAGGAGAAAAGAGTAGCGAGGGTATGAACGTTGGAGGGATAGGGACGATTAGAAAAAAAGATGGAAAAGTCCAGTTCCTGTGAAGTGAGTCGAGGGTTCGCTTAGCAAAGGAAGCCTCTAGAGTTTTAATCTAAGAAAAAACGTCGGCGAGGAAAGTTGTATATTGAGTTAATATAAAGTAAATGTAATAGTTGAGCTAATATAAAGTGGTTTAAAAGAAAAAAAAAGTAAAAGTTTAACGGTTTCAGTAGAAAAAAAAGGGTTTTGTGAAAGCAATCAACGCTTGCAGAAAAAAAGGTGAGAATAGAAAAAGGTAGTTTTGTTATATAGCTAAAAGGAGAAATTTGAAGGGACATAGAGACCGGAAGGAAATACCGAAGCAATTGGCGGCAAATCTACCACGGAAGGAATCTTGTGAGAAAAATTAATTGTAGGTTATCAAAAAAATTGGAAAAAAAGGGAAGCCGCAAATTTATAATTTTTGTTTCACAGTGTGGCCGACCGGAAGCCGTGGATTAAATTAAAACAGAAGCAGGCAGTCCTACAAAAAAAAAGATAAGTCGGTCACAAAACAATTTTTTCACCTTTGAATTTTTTATATACATATCAAAAATATACATATACGTTCATTATATATATATACAAAATCATATTCATATATATAAAAGAAAAAGCGCGAAGCTCTGAAACAGGCTTCAGAAAAATAACCGAACTAGAAAAGTTCAATAGCTGTATTCGCATTAAACAAGCCAGGCGTTCCCAAACAGATACCCATCGGGTGCCGCCATCTAAAGTGCGATCTGCAAGAAAAAAATATGGCCATCGGACGCCAACCATGGCAGCCATATTAAAGTCTAGGTGGCCCAAGCTTTAATGAAATAATTTATATATTTTAATTTTATTATACTTCTTATCTATAATACGTTTTTTTATTAATTTATGTTTTAAATTTAATTTTTGAATTCTTGCGTCTTACACACGGTAAATTTTGTTGGGTGTAAGATGAGTAAAGATTTTATGGTGTCAAATTAAATTCATATTCGTTCGGGCTGAAACGAAATTTCGAAGCCATTTTATTTCCTTTTAGCGGTAAAAATTTTGTCGTTTTAAAGGCCCCCTAAGCGAGCTCGTTTAGGTAGGAAAAGTGAAAAAGAAAAGCAAACGAAATTTTATGTGAAAAGTCTTTATGTAGACTGTGTGTAATTTTGGCAAGAAATTTTTTTACGAGTCGAACATGATTGTGTCGTATTGAAGTCAAAATTTTAATGTTTTTTTTTTTGAATTTGTGAGTTCTAATCTTTTATTTTTATTTCATAAAAATGTCAATGATAAAAATTACCGTGGGTCAAGTTTAAATAGAAAAAGTTTAAATTTGTTTCTTTTTTTTTGTTTTATGATTAATTTTGTAATTTTGTTAGGATTGTTATAAGTTCATAGTTGGGTTTTTGTATACATGTGTTAAGTCACATTAATTTTAATTTATAATTTGTTCATTTTTATTTACTAATTTGATTTCACGAGAAGTGATTTATATATATATATATATCTTATTTAAATTTGCATTTTTTTGTCACCATTCAGTAAGTCCAAAGAAAAAAAATTTTTGTTTAGTATAATTTAATAAAATTTGTTTCTTTTTATTCACCATCTTGTGCATAAGTTAACAATTTGGAAGTTCTTGAATTTGAATATAGTTTTTTTTACATTGTATTGGTAGTTAATAAATTTTTTTCCGTTTAGTTTGAAAATATGTATATAATTTTGAATATTGGATTATGAGAATATCTTAAAAATCTAAATAAAAATTTACTGTTCAAACAAAGTACGTACCTAGAAATAAGAAAAAGAAAATTATATTAGTTGTAATAATAAAAATGTGAAAAATTAATTTAAATAATATGGGTTGCTAAATTATTTGTGGTGGGGATAAAAATACAGGGGTGTTCTTAACGGAGGGGATTAGCAGGTGAGATGGACCAATAGGAGCAATTTGTGTTTGCACATTTTGAATGGGATTATCAATAAAAATAATAAGACGACTGATAATCATGGATGGGATGGAGCATAAAGAGGGTCGACACCTCCTCTATCTCTTCAAGCGTTTATGTTCGGTGAGTGTATAATGGCTAAATGACAAGGTTCGAGTTTTGTGCAGATCGACTTTTGATGAAAATTAAACTTTGTTGTTTTTTTTTGATGGTGCTTCGATTAAGTTCGAATTATTTTATTTTTTTAGTTTTCTTTATTTCCATTTGATTTTTGAATCATTTTTTTTTTTTTTTGATTTATTGCTATTGTTGTGATTCATTTTTTTTTTTATTTATTTTTCTTTAATTAAATTTTAGTCCATTTGATTTTCAATTTCAATTTCTACAATTTAATTTCTTTTAACTGTCATTTAAATTTGAGTTTTTTTTTACTTCCGGTACAAACCGGAAGTTATTGTTGCTTCCTCGACCTGGCCTGACGGGTTAAGAACAGCGCCGGTAAAAACGCTGAGCTAGTTGGTGCGATTCAGGCCAGGTACGATACAATGGGACACGTAACAATATGGCGCCCAAGCATAAATAAAGCGCGGATTTCTATCGTGCTTTCTCAAGATATTTTTTTGTAGTGCTGTCTTAGCCAGAGTAGTTATCTCAGAGCTAATTGCGCCTACCTAAGAATATCTTGAGAAACCATTGATTGAAAATCTGTCCGCCTTCTAAACAAACAAGTCAATTTAAATAATGGTATGTCGGTTTATTGTGGTAATGGTCGCGTAACAATATGGCGCCCAAACAATAAACCAAGCCTAGCGGACAATCGCGCTTTCTCAGGATATATTTTTAAAGCAGTGCTGGCTTAGCCTGAGTATTCAAACTCAAAGCTAATTGCGCCTACCAAAAGAATATCTTGAGAAACCAGCAATTGAAAGTTTAGGGTCAATAAATCGAAATAATTTTCAAGTAAATTTTAGTATTTATTTTTTTTTATCAAAAGTCGAACCAAAATATTAGATACAATTTTTGTGGTATTTTAACGCGTGGGTAGCTTAGCGGTAGTTTTTAAACTTCAGAATAATAGTACCATATCAAGATACCATAAGAAAAAAGGAGTCAAAAGTAAGGTTTTCGAAAATAAACAAATAAAGCAATAACTTTTTTTGAACGAATACGAAAAAAAAAAATAATAGTATTGTGCAAAATTTGTCATTTTCGGAGAAGCTGAAGATAAGTGTTTCTGGTGATGATGGTAAAACATTATTGATGAACCGGGGTGGATCAAACAGAGGCCAATAGCACAACATCATCATCCATCGAATTATTATCAGCGTTTATCAAAAGGAGAGTTAAGTGGTGGTAAAAGCAAAACTTCAAATAGATTGAATTTTTTTTAGTTTGAATTAGTTTGCACAAGCTAAAGCTAAATAACGCAAGCCAAACATAAACAAAGAGAATTATGCATAGAAGAAAAATGTCCAAATCACCTGTATACCCTGAAATAATAACACCCTGTATAAAAACCCCACGCCTACTATAAATCAAATAAAGTACGTTTTAAAGTTTTCTCAGTCGGTTGTCTTTCAGAAATCGCCAAAGAAAAATTTTGTATGAGTGATCAGAGAGTGTTCAAATGAACTCAGAAATTGCACAGCGTATAAGAATTGCTCAGAAACGACGACAAATACGTTTTGAATTGAATCGGTCTTCGCCTCAACTTAAGTCGTTTAAAAGAAATACTCCGAAGAGAACTTATATGGCAGAGAGTCAGGCTACGAAGAGCGTCGAAGAGAACCCGAGCATTTTTCACGATTTTTCAAAATCAATATGTACTGCCAATAATCTTAGCCAAGCGGAAGCTAGGAGCGCGAGCCAACGGCCAGAGCAAGGTGCGGTCCCGAAAAATGTAGAAAACAAAATATCCCCCCCCCCCTTACTTATCTATTCCTCCTCCGTTAAATAACGATGGCGGCAGGCCAAGTTCAAAAACACTTCTTGCAGGCTCATCTATTGAGTATACGAGCGCAAATGAGGATAAGCAAGTAGACGAGATGGTTGCTAAAGCATGTGAAGACGCAAGAGCGTCAATAGATAGGTCGATACAAATTCAAATTCAGGAAGGACTACGGGAGGGTATTAAGAATATAATGGGTGAGCTTAAATATATAGTTCAGCGCGAAGTGAGTGAGTGCACGCGAGCACGCAATAACTTACCTGATTATGGGGTGTCGAAGAAGTAAGTAGACATAATTCCGGGCGAGTTCTGGGTAGGAATAGCGTTGGGTATCCGCGACCTGAAAGTAGAGAAGATAAATCAGTTCAAAATAATACAATAAACCATATAAACAGGAATTCCTTTCCAAGTTGATTCGATGGAAGTAGACGTGCAACAACAACAAATACTCAAAATCAATACTGTCACAGCCAGTCCAATTCCAATTCGTTCACAGGAGCTATAAAAGTAGACAAATGGGGATTGCTTTTCGATGGACGCAGCAGCAGCCTATCTGTTGAAAATTTTGTGTTCCGTCTTGAGCATCTTCAAGCACAATACGGATGCACCTGGGCGGAAATAATGCGAGACTTTCATCTGTTGTTATCCGGCGAAGCTAAAGAGTGGTATTGGCTCTTTATACAGACCAATAACGTTCCAGACTGGCCAACACTGCGGCACTCCATCATACGGCAATACCGTACTAGCCATACTAATTTCGAGGAATTGAGAGACCTAGTGGAGCGAAAGCAGCAGCCAGGCCAGTCCATCGACGCTTTTTTTCAGGCAGTATGGAAACTTAGGTCCAGGCTGATACAACCAATGGCAGAATATGAGGTGATCAAAATCATCAAAAGAAACCTCAAGGAGCACATAGGGCGAATTGTGTATCCGATGACAATACACTCGGTTGAACATCTCCGAGATGAGTGCAACGAGGTAGAGTGGACGTTCCCTCGGCGAGATATGCGGACAGCTCAACCAACTATGCCAAGATATTCTCGGAATATCAGCGAGATAGCGATGGAGGTGCGGGATGAATATGAAGGTGAAGATGGTCAGATGATGGTCGAAGAACTGACAGCGGCGAGGTCTGTGGGGACAAGTTCGCAGCAACAGCAAGCCGGTTCCTGGGTGCTGATTTGCTGGAACTGTCGTCAGCAAGGCCACGCTTTTAATCACTGCATGTCTCTGGAGCAAAATATATTTTGCTACAAATGTGGTAGACCAAACGTCATCACGCCGAAGTGCCCAAAATGTGGAGAGGGAAACGACAAGAGGAACGCGGTAGCAGTGGGAATGTCACGCTCCAGTCTCAATCTCGCGGAGGTGAAGCGGAATTAAATCCCATGTGTAATTCAAACCAGATCCAGGATGGTGGAGTGACAAGCGGGCCTAGAAAAGAAACAAAAATTAGTATTTTAAAGCGAGTAGTGGAATTTAATAAAAATGTGGCAATTCAAATCTATAAAACCCATTCGAAGAACGAGTTCAACAGTACTAGGAAGCAAGACAGCGTATCTTCAATAACAGCTAGCTAGATGGAAAGCGAGAGATTTCGAGAAAAATCCAGAGAGCTCGAGAGAGTTTCGCAAAGCGTAAACTAGTTCGCAAACAAGTGATAGAAGCAGTCTCCAAAGCAGATGAAAAAGACCCTCGGGCATACGCTGACATCGAACTGGGCGGAAAAATAGTGCGTGGTCTATTGGATACGGGAGCGTCAGCAAGCATACTGGGACGTGGTTGTCGAGAGTTGGTTGAGGAGCTAGGAGTTGACGTGGAGCAGTTTTTCTCCATTGTAAGAACAGCGGGAGGACGGCAGCACAACATACTGGGAAAGGTACAACTTCCTGTGAAATTTAAAGATAAAGAAAGAAAATTGTTATTTTATATATGTCCATATTTGGAGCACAACGTTTACCTGGGAATTGATTTTTGGAGAGCGTTCGAGCTAGCTAATGAAATAATAGGATTAGACGAGCTGAATATAACCGACGCAGCTAAACAGTTGAAGCCGGCCGCGCCAAACACAGCACATGAGCTAACAGCAGAACAGCAACAGCACCTTGAAAGCGTAATCAAACAGTTCCGAACATTCGAAGAACATGGCTTAGGACGAACACATTTGGAGCAACACACCATCGAGCTTGTTGAAGGAACCGTGCCTGTTAAGGATCGACACTACCCAATTTCACCAGCTGTCCAGGAAATCGTCTACAAAGAAATAGATAAAATGTTAGAATTGGGTGTAATAGAAGAGAGCCAGAGTACTTGGAGCAGTCGCACGACAATTGTGCGCAAACCGGAGAAAAACCGATTTTGTTTAGATGCTAGAAAGCTGAATGAAAGAACGGTGAAGGATGCCTATCCTCTGCAAAACATAGATGGGATCCTGAGCCGTATCGATGAAACTTATTTTATAAGTAGCGTCGATTTAAAATTCGGCTTTTGGCAAATTGAATTAGAACAGAAAAGCAAGGCTTATACTGCTTTTACGGTGCCAGGACGTCCACTGTATCAATTTGCAGTGATGCCATTTGGCCTCTGCAATGCCGCTCAACGCCTGTGTCGATTAATGGACAAGGTCATTCCACAAAGACTCAAATCCAACGTTTTTATGTATCTCGATGATCTCTTGATAATTGCGGCTGATATCGATACCCACCTGAAAATTCTAAGCGAGGTCGCTAAATGTTTGCAAGAAGCAAATTTGACAATTGGCCTAAAGAAATCTATGTTCTGTTTCAAGGAGCTGCGTTATTTAGGTTTTATTGTGGGAGGTGGCGCATTGAAGATCGATCCTGAAAAAGTTTCGGCGATTAAGCGTATTCCAATTCCAAAGTCTACAAAAGAAGTCAGAAGTTTTTTAGGTACAGCGGGATGGTATCGGCACTTCATTCAAAACTTTGCGGCTATATCAGCTCCACTTAGCGAGACTTTGAAAAAGGGAGTAAAATTCGCCATGACGCCCGCAGCAATTGAAGCGTTTACCAACTTAAACAAGCCCTAACGTCAGCACCGGTATTGAAACATGCAGATTTCAGCAAACGTTTCTGGATGCAATGTGACGCATCAGACATAGGTATAGGAGCTGTGCTGTATCAAATAGACGAAAACAAAAACGAAAACCCGATTGCTTTTTATTCACAAAAATGAAACGGTCACCAGCGAAATTATAGCGTGACGGAAAAAGAGTGCTTAGCAGCAGTACTGGCAGTTAAGAGATTCCGACCATATGTCGAAATGATGCCTTTCACCATCGTAACGGACCACGCAAGCCTAAAATGGCTAATGTCGTTGAAGGACTTGAGTGGCAGACTGGCTAGGTGGTCTCTCCAACTACAAGCATTCGATTTTCAAATCGAACACCGGAAAGGCGCAGACAACGTGGTAGCAGACACACTCTCCCGTGCGATTGAAGAAGTAGAATTGACTGGCGATGAGCTATTGGATATCGAAACACTAGAATTTACATCGAAGGAGTACCTGGAACTGATAGAAAACGTCAGAAAAAACGAAGAAAGGTTGCCGGATATCAAGGTCGATAAGGGAATGGTTTTCAAAAAGACAGGATTCAATCGAAACGACAGCGATTTGGAAGAAATTACCTGGAAATTATGGGTACCTGAGGCGCTAACATCAACTTTAATTTCGAAGGCGCACGAGCCTCAAACGAAGTCGCACGGCGGAGTGGCAAAAACACTTCATCGTTTACGGCGATTCTATTTTTGGCCGAGAATGACTAATCAGGTTCGGAAGTACATAAGCGGATGTGTCATATGCAAAGAAAACAAATCCACAAATATCGAAATGCGGCCTGGGATAGGGCAAGAGGTCATCACTGAACGACCATTTCAAAAAATTTACATAGACTTTTTAGGCAAATATCCGCGCTCAAAGAAAGGAAATACATATATATTTATTGTAGTGGATCATTTTTCAAAATATACTATATTACAAGCTTTACGTGAAGCGACAGCTGTCAAAGTTGTTGACTTCTTAATTCACGAGGTCTTCTATAAATTTGGAGTACCCGAGGTTATTCACAGCGACAATGGAGTTCAGTTTATGGCCAAGGAATTTCAGAAGATGATTGAAAGATTTAATATCACTCACATGAAAACAGCAAGTTTCTCACCGCAGTCAAATGCAGCAGAGCGAGTTAATCAATCAGTATTAGCCGCAATACGAACGTATCTCGAAACTGATCATCGTGACTGGGACTTATATCTACCAGAGATTGAATGCGCGCTTAGAAGTGCTGTTCACTCAGCGACTGGACTTACACCGTTCTGCGCTCTATTTGGGTACAAAATGTTTCTCAACGGTTCGGACTACAAACTCGCTCGCAAGCTTAAGTCTTTAAGTGATCCTGAAATCCTAATTTTAAATAAAGAAGACAAATTAGCACTGTTGCGCGAGAAGATCAAAACCAATCTGCACTCGGCTTATGAGAAAAGTGCGCGTCGATACAACCAGCGAAAACGTGAAGTAAATTTCGTTCCGGGACAAGAAGTATATAAAAGAAATTTTATACAAAGCGATTTCAAACGTAACATCAATGCAAAATTTTGCAGAAAATTTATAAAGTGTCGTATAAGCCAAGCAATTGGAAACAACATGTATAAGCTAGAAAACTTAGATGGAAAACCACTTGGTACTTTTCATGAAAAATTCATCAAGCAATGAAAAAAAAACACAAACCCGCTAAATAAACACAACCAATCTACAAAATAACTTGAGCAAGACTTACCACTTAAACAGTATTAGAAATCTATCCAAAAGTATCCATTCCACGAGATATTCTGAAGAAAAAAAAAATTGCCACAACGTTATTACTAAGTAAGCAGTAACAATCCAATCTGTAAACCGATCACGCAGTCATCTGTATCACCTGCCAGTATTACCTAAAGAAGAAACAAAGGTTAAATAAAGAACAAATAACTAAAAATAAAATGCATTACAAGTAAACCAAATCAAGTTCAAAACAAAACTTTATTGTTGCCCGGCTAGTTAGGGTTAAAGCAGAGAATCTCAGGGCGTGGGCGGAAGCCTACGTTGAGCGAAAAAAAAGCAACTAAAGTTTTTGATCAAAGTTAACTTAACCAACACCAGAGTTTTGTTGCGTGTCTGCCTAGGGATAAATGAAAATAGTGAGCATTGGGGCTCACATACCTTTATTGTGCCTGAATGGGGTTAAGTACCAGTAAAGGTGCTTGAGTGCAGCAGCCTCTGCAGCAGCATGCGACTATTACAGAACAAGATAGTTATATGATAGGGGTGTTCGAAAAAAAAAAAGATGAGATTGGGTGGGAAAGAAAATTAAATTAACATATTAAGAAGAGGCAATGAAAAGCCTTCAGGAGAAAAGAGGGGCGAGGGTATGAACGTTGGAGGGATAGGGACGATTAGAAAAAAAGATGGAAAAGTCCAGTTCCTGTGAAGTGAGTCGAGGGTTCGCTTAGCAAAGGAAGCCTCTAGAGTTTTAATCTAAGAAAAAACGTCGGCGAGGAAAGTTGTATATTGAGAAGAAAAAAAAAGTAAAAGTTAAACGGTTTCAGTGGAAAAAAAGGGTTTTGTGAAAGCAATCAACGCTTGCAGAAAAAAAAGGTGAGAATAGAAAAAGGTAGTTTTGTTATATAGGAGAAATTTGAAGGGACATAGAGACCGGAAGGAAATACCGAAGCAATTGGCGGCAAATCTACCATGGAAGGAATCTTGTGAGAAAAATTAATTATAGGTTATCAAAAAAATTGGAAAAAAAGGGAAGCCGCAAATTTATAATTTTTGTTTCACAGTGTGGCCGACCGGAAGCCGTGGATTAAATTAAAACAGAAGCAGGCAGTCCTACAAAAAAAAAAGATAAGTCGGTCACAAAACAATTTTTTCACCTTTGAATTTTTTATATACATATCAAAAATATACATATACGTTCATTATATATATATACAAAATCATATTCATATATATAAAAGAAAAAGCGCAAAGCTCTAAAACAGGCTTCAGAAAAATAACCGAACAAGAAAAGTTCAATAGCTGTATTCGCATTAAACAAGCCAGGCGTTCCCAAACAGATACCCATCGGGTGCCGCCATCTAAAGTGCGATCTGCAAGAAAAAAATATGGCCATCGGACGCCAACCATGGCAGCCATATTAAAGTCTA
Source organism: Pherbina coryleti (assembly GCA_943735915.1). Classification (NCBI taxonomy): domain Eukaryota; kingdom Metazoa; phylum Arthropoda; class Insecta; order Diptera; family Sciomyzidae; genus Pherbina; species Pherbina coryleti. The sequence goes on from OX030948.1 coordinate 79,074,367, forward strand.
GGTGGCCCAATTTTAATGAAATAATTTATATATTTTAATTTTATTATACTTCTTATCTATAATACGTTTTTTTATTAATTTATGTTTTAAATTTAATTTTTGAATTCTTGCGTCTTACACACGGTAAATTTTGTTGGGTGTAAGATGAGTAAAGATTTTATGGTGTCAAATTAAATTCATATTCGTTCGGGCTGAAACGAAATTTCGAAGCCATTTTATTTCCTTTTAGCGGTAAAAATTTTGTCGTTTTAAAGGCCCCCTAAGCGAGCTCGTTTAGGTAGGAAAAGTGAAAAAGAAAAGCAAACGAAATTTTATGTGAAAAGTCTTTATGTAGACTGTGTGTAATTTTGGCAAGAAATTTTTTTTACGAGTCGAACATGATTGTGTCGTATTGAAGTCAAAATTTTAATGTTTTTTTTTTTGAATTTGTGAGTTCTAATCTTTTATTTTTATTTCATAAAAATGTCAATGATAAAAATTACCGTGGGTCAAGTTTAAATAGAAAAAGTTTAAATTTGTTTCTTTTTTTTGTTTTATGATTAATTTTGTAATTTTGTTAGGATTGTTATAAGTTCATAGTTGGGTTTTTGTATACATGTGTTAAGTCACATTAATTTTAATTTATAATTTGTTCATTTTTATTTACTAATTTGATTTCACGAGAAGTGATTTATATATATATATATATCTTATTCAAATTTACATTTTTTATCACCATTCAGTAAGTCCAAAGAAAAAAAAATTTTTGTTTAGTATAATTTAATAAAATTTGTTTCTTTTTATTCACCATCTTGTGCATAAGTTAACAATTTGGAAGTTCTTGAATTTGAATATAGTTTTTTTTTACATTGTATTGGTAGTTAATAAATTTTTTTCCGTTTAGTTTGAAAATATGTACATAATTTTGAATATTGGATTATGAGAATATCTTAAAAATCTAAATAAAAATTTACTGTTCAAACAAAGTACGTACCTAGAAATAAGAAAAAGAAAATTATATTAGTTGTAATAATAAAAATGTGAAAAATTAATTTAAATAATATGGGTTGCTAAATTATTTGTGGTAGGGATAAAAATACAGGGGTGTTCTTAACGGAGGGGATTAGCAGGTGAGATGGACCAATAGGAGCAATTTGTGTTTGCACATTTTGAATGGGATTATCAATAAAAATAATAAGACGACTGATAATCATGGATGGGATGGAGCATAAAGAGGGTCGACACCTCCTCTATCTCTTCAAGCGTTTATGTTCGGTGAGTGTAAAATGGCTAAATGACAAGGTTCGAGTTTTGTGCAGATCGACTTTTGATGAAAATTAAACTTTGTTGTTTTTTTTTATTCGAATTTTGCTGTATTTCAATTTTTTTTCTTCAGTTTGAGTTTCTTGTTATTTTAGTTTGATTTGGAATTAGGTTAAATTTTTTGCTTTTATTCAAATGGTGCTTCGATTAAGTTTGAATTATTTTATTTTTCAGACAACACACAACAGACAATTGCTCCAGTTTCGTGCACATCGATTGCAGCAACAACAACAACATTTTCTTACACGCCGCTGTATTTTGCACCAATAGGTCCTTCAGTTCCAACTGCAACACTTTTCAACACTCCAGCCTATTTTCCAACTCCGCCTTCAGTTCCAAGCCAGCCTAGTGCATACACTGGAGATACCATTCCACGCAAACTTTTGGATTTACCAGAATTCGATGGCAAGCTTGAGGACTGGCCGGTTTTCAGTACATCGTTTCACGAAACTTCGAATGCTTGCGGTTATACATCATTGGAAAATACATTTCGCTTGCGAAAGTGCTTAAAGGTAGCCGCCCGAGAAGAAGTCGAGAGTCTGCTGATAAACCCACAGAATGTGCAAAGGATTGTGGAACATCTTCAATTCTGTTTTGGTCAGCCGGAAATATTGATTAAGAGTCAACTTCAGAAAGTAAGAGAAATTTCCCCTATAACCGAAAATCATTTAGAACGTTTAGTGCCGTTTGCCACAAAGGTGCAAAATTTATCCACATTTTTACAAAATGCTAATGCTAATCCCCAAGCATATTATTTGGGAAACCCTACACAACTCGATGAGCTGGTTTCCAAGATGCCGATGACAAAGCGTATAGAATGGTCAAGTCATTCCATGTTAATAAAGCCATATCCAACTTTAATAAATTTTACTGATTGGATTGCACAGGTTGCGAAGACAATATGTAAAGCCACGTTCAGTTCGCCAGTAATGACCATTGCCACCAGTAGGTCAACAGTACAGCAACGGTCGGGAACAAAGCCACTTTTTGCAGTATCAGAAGACAAATCAGAGCAAGCGCAAAGGGTTGTTGTCTGTGTTGACTGTGGCGGACCACATTATTTGTCAAACTGCAATCATTTCCTTAATAAACCCACGCCTGAACGATGCGATGTTGTTAAAAATAAAAAACCGTGTTTCTGTTGTCTTATGAAAGGGAACGGCGTAAGAACTTGTAGACGAAAAAAGACATGCAAAGAGACTAATAAAATACATCACTTTCTGCTTCATGATAAACCACATACCAGTAACGTACCAGAAAAACAGATAGTAAACACGGCACGGGTGAACAACTTTGACTCTAAATCTACTAAATTGCTCTTTAAGCTGCTACCAGTTGAGCTGCCAGGCAAAAATAATTGCATAATAAAAACATTCGCCTTTATTGATGAAGGATCGTCAGTTACGCTTATAGATGAAACTCTTGCTGATGATCTAGGGTACAGTGCAGAAAAGAAACCTCTATCATTGCAGTGGTTTGGTGGAAAGGCCACAAAGTTAGAGTCGATGCCCTTGAAAGAAATTAGAGAAATTAACAAGAAAAGTAAGTGGTATAACCTGAAAGCTCAGACGATGCCAAAATTAAATCTTCCTATCTAAACTATCAACTTGTCAGAGTTGCATGATAACTATCATGAGTTAAAAAATCTGCCTATATCAGAGTATTGTAATGCCAGCCCAAGAATTCTGATCGGTTTAGATAATTGCCACGTTATACCAAATACAAAGAGGATTAAAACCAGTCAAAATATAATAGCCACCAACACCCCACTTGGATGGGTTGTTTATGGCAAAACGGATACGGACACATCATCATATCAGCTTTCAATTATCATGCATGCGCACGAAGATATTGATGAAAAAATTTAAGACTTAGTTGCAGACTATTTCACGACAGAAAATTTTGGCACAGTGGTGTGCAAGCAAATGGTTGAATCTAAAGATGTCAGTCGCGCTAAAAGGATTCAGGAAGAAACGACAAAGAAAGTTGACAATTTTTATGAAACAGGGCTTTTATGGAAATAGGACAAAGTAGAGTATCCTGACAACGAACAAATGGCTGAGAAGCGTCTTAGATACATACAAATAAAATTTTGTAAAAATGAAGACTTTGCGACTGTGTATTGTAACTCAATGAAGGACTATGTAGAAAAGGGATATGCTAGAAAGTTATCAAAACGAGAGGCCTCAATAAAATCTCCAAAAACTTGGTATCTTCCACACTTCGCAGTATTTAACCCAAATAAGCCCGGTAAACTCCGCATTGTCTTTGATGCCGCAGCAGAAATGAATGGAATTTCGCTAAATTCACAATTGTTGAAGGACCCAGATGAAACTCAAGCTCTAATGAAAATTTTGTTTTGTTTTCGGGAAAAGCCGATAGGTCTATGCGCAGACATCAAAGAGATGTTTCTTCGGATTCGAATAAGAGATGAAGACATTTATAGTCAGCGATTTTTATGGAGCAAAAGTTTAGATGAGCCACCAGAAACGTACGTCATGCAAGCGATGATATTCGGCGCCACTTGCTCGCGTAGCAGCGCGCAGTTCGTAAAAAATAAAAACGCAATGGAAGTCGCATCCGATCAGTCAGATATTATTGATGCAGTATTAAGGAGCCATTATGTGGACGACTTCGTAGCAAGTTTTCGCGACGAAGAAAAAGCATTGCTTATTGGAAATGCTGTAAAGCACACGCATGCAAAAGCAAATTTTGAAATTCGAGGCTTTGTATCTAATTCGAAGCATGTACAAAATCAATTAAATAATGAAGTTGCCGATCAAACAGAAACTGAAAATATTAAAGTATTAAACAACGTCGAGAAGGTCTTAGGCATGTTTTGGAACAGTTCAACGGACGAGTTCGATTTTAAGTTAAACATGCACCGTTTGGATCCAGAAATTATTACAGCCAAAAAATGTCCAACCAAAAGGCAGTTGCTAAGTTTAGTTATGTCTGTTTACCACCCGTTTGGAATGTTACCTGACTTGCTCATTTATGGCAAAATCCTCATTCAGGATCTTTGGCGCACCGGAACACCATGGGATGAAAAGGTTCCAAGTCCGGTATTTGTTCGATTTACACAGTGGGTAAGCAGATTAAAACTAGTTGAACAATTTCGTTTGCAGCGCTGCTATTCTCCAAGTTTATTTAACTCAAATGCCACTTTAGAGTTGCATGTATTTGTTGATGCGAGTGCGTCAGCATTCGCTGCAGTTGCATATTGGCGAATTATTACATTTGAGAAAGTCCATATTTGTTTTATTGCGGGAAAAACAAAATGCGCGCCCTTGAAAATGCTTTCAATTCCACGGCTGGAATTGCAAGCGGCTGTTTTAGGAACCAGGCTAAAAAACATAATTATTGAGAGTCATTCAATTCTGCCGAAGAGAACAGTGCTATGGACTGATTCAAAAACAGTTATTTCTTGAATCAAATCTGACCATAGGCAGTACAAACCATTTGTCGCTCACAGAGTCAGCGAAATACTTGAGACAACGCAGGAAAATAATTGGCAATGGTTACCTACCAAACTGAATGTGGCAGACATGGCGACTAGGGCAAAGTTCCCAATTCTATACGAACCAAACACTGAATGGACAAAGGGACCAGAATTCTTGAAAAACAGCGAAGATTCTTGGCCAATTCAGAAATTCGAGCAAAGCAGTACGATGGAGGATAAACGACATTGTTTTACGATTGCTTCAACAGAAAGAGCTATAGAATTCAACAGATACTCGAATTTTGTCAAGTTAGTAAGAATTGTCGGATGGATATTACGGCCGTTGCGAAACGTTCGTCAAAAGCATAATAGAGTTAAAACGTCTAAATTAAGTTTCGAACTAACAGCCGAAAAAATCAAAATTGCTGAGAACACTTTGTGTAGGATTGTTCAGCGAGAAGTATTTTTAAAAGAGATAACCGAGCTGAAGAATGGCATGGCGGTGTCGAGAGATAGCTGCATATTTGAATTATCGCCACAGCTCAATGAGAACGGTCTTCTATGCGTATTTGGTAGAATTGACTACGCACTCTCTTTGCTGGAGACGTCTCGTCATCCGATCATATTGCCGACAAAACACGTATTTACCGACTTGGTGGTTAGACGATATCACGAAAAATTTCATCATCAAAACGAGGAACTGATTGTCAACGAGATAAGAAGAAAATTTTGGGTTCCCCGGTTACGCGCAGCAGTCAGACGTATAAAAACTACTTGTCAACAGTGTAAGAATGATAGATCCAAGCCAAACCCACCTTTAATGGGCCAATTGCCATCAGACCGCGTAACTCCATTCGTGCGGCCATTTACTTTCACAGGCTTGGATTATTTTGGGCCAATGTTCATATCGATTGGTCGGAGGAGAGAGAAACGAAGGGCTGCGTTATTTACGTGTTTGACCACCAGGGCAATCCACATCGAATTATCTGCTGACCTTTCAACTGACGCCTGTATAATCTGTATTAGAAATTTTGTCAATAGACGTGGAGTTCCCATGAAAATACGCTCTGATTTGGGAACTAATTTTGTTGGAGCCGACGGTGAAATAAGAAAAGTCAACGATATTTTTGACCAGCATCACATTCAAACTGAATTGTCACAAAAGCAAATCAAGTGGGAGTTCAACTGCCCTGGAAACCCGAGTAGCGGAGGATGCTGGGAGCGGCTGATACAATCAACTAAGAAGGTTCTAGCTAAAACACTTCCCACTAGGTTCAACAAACTCGACCCAAACCCCTGGCGAAGAAAATTTATGTACTCGAAAACAATACCGGATAAGTCAACAACTTAAGAATTGTTTCTGGCGTCGATGGATAAGAGAGTACCTACCGATACTCACCAAACGTACCAAATGGTTTAAAAATCAGCAACCAATCAAAAAAAGATGACATAGTAATAATATGCGACGAAAAATTACCACGAAGTCAGTGGAAAAAATGGAGAATTGTGTCTACATACGCGGCAAAAGATGGTGTTATTCGCATAGCAGACGTAAAAACTGGCACTTCAGGCACTTTACGGCGACCGGTCTCCAAACTTGCTGTATTGGACTTAGTTGGTGAAGACCCGCAGAACCTTCACGGAGGGTGGAATGTGGACGCGGAGGGTGGAAAGATGGCAACCCTTTAAGGGAATTTAATTTGTTATCGATTAATTACTTTTGACGCTTATGTATCGTTTATTTTATCCTACCTAGAGCATTAGTTATTTGCATTAGTTATTTGAAAGTTAAATTGAAAGGAAACAAAATGTAAGCTCTTTAATTAAATTTTCTTGTTTCCTTTTTCTTAGAGAAATAAACACTTTGTTGCCATTCAACTAAAATAAAGCCGTTTGCTTTGCATTGGTAGGTGTTTATTTGCTTGTTTTCGCCAGACACTAATCAACAATTAGCCTGCCGCAGCCAGTGGCTCAACAAGAGTCATTCAAAGAACTAGCATATTTTTTAGTAAAATGGCTCTTAGTGTGATAGTCTGGCCATAGGAAGAAACAAAACAGAAGAGCAGCAACTTTTTTGGCACTAAATGCCGCTTTAAGGCAATAGGTATGTAAAGATTCTGTAATGCTTAAGCAAAAGTATTGATCATTACAATGTATCTTTTAATATATAACATAAAAATTCAATTTAAGGCTGCATTGATGGAACACGCATTGTAATTGATCCTCCAAAGGAAAGAAAGGATGATTATATTGACTGCAAGGGAAATTTTAGCTTAAGCAGGCAAGGTATTTGTAATGAAAACAAAAAATTCATCAACGTATTCCTTGGTCATCCGAGTTCCTGTCCTGATAGCTGGCTGTTACAAAATTCTATCTTTAAGAAGTTAGGTTCAGCTTGTGGAGGTTTTTATAAAAACATTTAAATAAATAAAATTTATTGTAAATATATTTCTTATCGTTGCAGATTATTACCTATTGGGTGATTCATAGAGATAATGGCCATTTGACACACGCCCAAAAAAGTTTTAACATAAAACTTAGCTCTGGCAGCGTAGCCATTGAGCACACGTTTGGTATTTTGAAGCAGAGATTTCGACAGTTATATTACTACAAGCTAAGAGGTATGGGTAAGAGGTAAGGTGTCGCGACACCACTGCAGAAAAAGACGCCACCTACAAAGCCACCCTGCAGTCGGTTGTAACGCGTGCTGCTAAGGAGCGATACAAAGAGAAGAGGAGGGAAGAGAGACGCATTTTCAGGCGAAAGAAAAGGGAAGCGGAAATGCGTGAGTGCGAGAAAATTGAAATGCATGGTGACAGGAATGAGGTCCGAAAATTTTTCGAAAAAATAAGACGCCTGGCCGATGGTTTCAAGACTGGGGCCTCTTCCTGCAAATATGAAAATGGTAATCTAGTGACAGATATCCAGAGTACACTGATGATGTGGTGGGAACACTTCTCTAGGCATCTGAATGGTGACGACGACAACAATCCCGCCAATAGAGATGATATCCCGGAAACCCCAATTGTGGACGACAGCGTTGAAGTTCCGCTGCCCGACCATAGTGAAGTCTTGAAAGCTATAGCTCGGCTTAAAAACAACAAACCCACAGGAGCCGATGGCTTACCTGCTGAGCTCTTCAAGAATGGAGGCAAAGCTCTATTTAAATGCATTCATGAGCTTCTATGCAGAATATGGTCGGAAGAATGCATTCCAAACGATTGGAACCGTGTGCTCTGCCCAATTCACAAGAAAGGCGATCGCACAATTTGCGGCAACTACCGTGGGATAAGCTTTCTTAATATCGCATATAAGGTCCTGTCGAGCGTATTATGTGAAAGACTGAAGCCCATCGTAAACCAGCTGATTGGACCTTATCAGTGTGGCTTCAGACCTGGCAAATCCACCATAGACCAGATATTTACGCTACGACAAATCTTGGAGAAGACCCTAGAAAAACAAATCGACACACCATCTTTTTGTCGATTACAAAGCCGCCTTCGACAGTCCAATAAGGAATCATCTATATTCCTCCATGTCTGAGTTTGGTATTCTTGCAAAGCTCACCCGACTTTGCAGAATGACACTGAGCAACACCAGCAGCACAGTTAAATCGGGAAGGATCTCACTCCTCCATTCGATACCAAACGAGGTTTCAGACAAGGTGATTCCTTATCGTGCGACTTTTTCAACTTAATGATGGAGAAGATCATCAGAGCTGCTGAGTTAAGACGCAGTGGCACGATATTCTACAAAAGTATTATGCTGCTTGCGTATGCTGATGATATCGATACCATTGGCCATAATACGCGCGAAGTCAGTGCAGCATTCTCCAGATTAGCGAAAGAGTCGAGTCGAATGGGTCTTGCAGTGAACGCAGATAAGACGAAATACCTAGTGTCAACACATAAACAGTCCCAGCTGCAGCGTCTTGGAAACCACATCACTCTTGACAACATTTCCTTTGAGGTTGTTAAGGACTTCCTCTACCTTGGATCCAGTGTTAACTATTTCAACGATGTCAGTATTGAGATAAAGCGAAGGATAACTCTTGCCAACAGGTGTTACTTTGGGCTGAGTAGACAATTGAGAAGCAGAGCCCTCTCTCGACGAACAAAACTCACGCTCTATAAGTCACTTATCATGCCCGTCCTATTATACGCAGCACAAACATGGACGTTGAGCAGTTCTGATGAAAAGACTTTGGGAGCCTTCGAAAGACAGATTCTTCGTAAAATCTTCGGTAAAATCTGCGACAATGGCGAGTACCGAATTCGATGGAACCACGAGCTGTATGAGCTGTACGCTGATATTGACATAGTCAAGCGCATTAAAATCGAGCGGCTACGCTGGCTAATTCATGTTGAGCGAATGGAAAACGACGCTCCAGTGAAAAAAATATTCGATTCGGTGCCCGGTGGTGGTCAACGCAGAAGAGGACGCCCACATCTTCGTTAGAAGGATCAGGTGTTGGATAACCTGACCACGCTTGGTGTTTCCAACTGGCGCCAGCAAGCGCAAAACAGAAATGGCTGGCGCAATTTCTTATACGAGGCCAAAACCGACCTTTGGTTGTAAGCGCCAGATAAGAAGAATAAAACATTTTGCAAAAAAATGTTAAACAAAGATCAAACGCTCGCAATCTCTATTTTAGATTTAATTTTTGTTTACTTACCATTTCGAATCTTTCCATAAGTTTCTGGAGAACAATTGATTTGAAGTTGTTTTTTCCTTCCATTTTTAAGTTTTTATTATTGGCGTAAATAAATTTGGCGCATTTTACGCTTTATGGGCAATCAGCTGATTTTGTGCTCGAAACTAGCTAGAAGCCGTTTCCGTACTTTTGACACTGTTCTCAAATTATATTTTACTCTCTCATCTCGAATTTTACTCGACTTTTACTCGACATTGTGTACGGAAACACACCTATAATTTCGCGTTGGCAGGTCGTGCGTCTGTCACTTAGATGATGCCACTGTACGGAGTCAAACCAAAAAAATCTCACAAAGTCTGAAATCCCCAAATCACAATGTATATGGTTGAAGTACATGATGGCTGTATTTCTTTATTCATTTTAGCTATTCATATTTTAAAAGACTTCGCTATTAATAAGTGAATTATATGCTTTATTATTTATATAATAAAGAAAATATTTACAATTTATTATGTTTAATAAATAAATGTTTCTGCATATCCAACCAGCGTAGTAGTTATATTATTTATATAATAAATAAACATCTGTGTTATATGTTGTATTATAGTGGGTTTACATATAGAGACTAAATCGAGATGCAGCCCTTTAAGGAGATTTACTCGCTAATCTTGTTGATTTTTACGAGATTAGCCATACAAAAGTTAATCTCTCTGGAACGAGATTAGAAACTGATCTTGTGCAGAATCGCATAGTTCAGGGGGGTGTTTCTAAATTTCACTGTTCTTTATATATAAATGAATTCGCGAAGGCTTTGATTTTAATGATAACAACTTAATCTTCACTTTTTTATTTCTTTGATTTCTTTAAATCGTATTGTTTGTTACGTGTTGTACAAGCTAACCTAAGAGCGGTAAAAAAAATATAAAAAATTTAAAGTTACTAAATTGTGTGTACGCTGGCGCAAGCAGGTTCTGTGGCACAACCGAACTAATTGACTGCCCTTCGCTAACTCCTCTTGCATGGTGAGATGATTGCTGATTTGAGTGGTTGCTTATGCAAGTAGATTTTCTCGTTGTTTTGTGTGTCCAATGTTTGTTGTAAATTTAGGTACCTCTCTTCTCTTTTCGAAACCGTACATGCCGCCCCCATGCTGGAACCAGCATTATAACGAAAACTGTACAAAATACTAAATTTAATTTTTAAGAAAGGATTTAATTGAAAAATGACAACCTGGAGTGGTGCTTTCGGTTTCATGGAACAAACGAAAATACCAAAGAAAACTTCAGCAGATGGACCCAAACGGTAGTGGAGTGGTGTTTAAGGTGAGTGTGCTACGTGCTATTTGTGCTTGAGTATTATCTAATATAAACGTTAATTTTCCTGAGTGTATGAGGGTATCGGTAAAGGGAAAAGTTTTGAAATCGAACGCTTATAGATGCCGTGTTGAGTGCGTAAAGTTACTACCCGAACTAAGTTATCATCTCCTGGATGTAGTTCGATGACGCGAGTCATGCTCCACTCGTTGGGCGGTAGTCTATCATCCTTTATAATAACTATATCGTTCAGCTGCAGATTCGGTTTCTGCCGACACCATTTTGGTCGTGACTGAAGGTGTGATAGCCAATCTGTTGTCCACTGTTTCCAAAATTGCTGGAGCATGCATTGGGTTTGAATGAATTGCTGGCTAAGTGATACGTTAGCGGCTGGTGCGGCTGCTGGTGGTGCAAGTAAGGAGTCTCCAATGAGGAAATGAGCAGGCGTAAGCACCGTCAAGTCGTCTGGGTCAGAAGCCAATGGGCATAGTGGCCTCGAGTGTAAACATGACTCAATGCGCACAAGGAGGGTTGAGAGGGCTTCGTAAGTGAGTTGTGTACCGCTAACTACTCTTTTTAAATGGTATTTGACCGCCTTTACATTCGCTTACCACAATCCGCCGAAGTTAGGGGAGTGTGGAGGGTTGAAATGAATACCTTCGCTTACCAATTTCGGTACGATTTCTTTTTCGACCGCTTCAGCGAATTTACGTGGACTTGCTTGAAGTACCTTTTCAGCTCCTATAAAATTTGTTCCGCAATCACTATAAATGTCCGAACAAATGCCTCGTCGTCCAATGAATCTTTGCAGTGCCCACAGAAAGTTTTCTGTGCTCATTCCCGTGACTGTTTCTAGGTGAATACATTTTGTCACTAAACAGATAAAAATGGCAATGTAGCCTTTGTATGTCGTGTTTCCACGAAATTTTGACGACTTTATTTCGATTGAACCCGTGTAGTCGACACCAGTTGCTAGGAATGGCCGTTGTGGTGGATTAACTCGATGAAATGGAAGATTGCCCATAAGTTGATTAGCTAGCGCTGGCTTGTTTCGAAAGCATTTAATGCATTTTCGAAGATACTGTTGAGCAGTGCGTCTTGCGTTTATAATCCAAAACTGTTGGCGTAAGTATGATAAGGTTAATTGCGCGCCACCGTGTAATGTTGTTATGTGTGCATTTGATATAACCAAGATAGTGAAGTGATGACTACTCGGTAGGATAATAAGATGTTTTTGATCGAATGGTAGATTTGAACGCTGAATTCGGCCACGTACTCGAAGAATTTTTTGGTCATCTAGAAAGGGTGTCAAGTTTGTTAATTTACTGCCGCTGGGCAGAGGCTTTCCGTTTCGAACACTGCTAATTTCTGTAGAAAATGCTTCCTGTTGCACAAGCGTGACAATTTTTGCTAAGCTTTGTTTCAATTCTAAGACGCTAAGAGGCCCTTTCTCACGGGGCTGGTTTTCTGCGTGGCTACGGCAGTTGTAAGTATACCGAATTATGTAGGCGAATACGCGCAAAGTTTGGCTTAGCGAAGAATATTTCAAAATTATTGAATTTTGGCAAGTTAAATTATGTACTTGAACTCGTTTACCTTTGACTTCAGCTATTTCTTCGGTGACAAGTAATTTATCCGTGCTGAATCTTGGCCAACACTCTTCAGACTGCAACAACCACTCCAGACCAGTCCACCATAATTTAAATGTGGATAGAGTAGCTGGTGTTAAGCCCCGCGTAGCACAATCGGCTGGATTTTGAAGTGTGTTAATATGATTCCATTGTGACGGCGAGGATGCCTGCAAAATCTTGCCGACTCTATTTGCAACATATGTTTGCCACCTAGCAAGATCGCCATTCACCCAGTACAGAACAATGGTTGCATCTGACCAATAATATGTGTCCGAACAACAAATCAAAATCTATATTTATGTTGAGTAATTATGTTTTGATAAAAACAAATGTTTATTAATAAAGTAAAAAAACAATTTTATGATATTTTTAAAAAAGGTGGTTGCAATCGACTTGAACGGCGGCGGACAACTGAACTGGAGTTATTTTCTTTCGTCTCTTGTTCGCTTTTCACGGTTGCATTTTTAGTAGTTGACAGTTCGGCCAATTCTGACTTCAAATCGTCCTCATTTTGTGCTTTTTCTGGTTCGAGTTCATCATCGGAATCTGCATCGTTGGTTTCATCAAGTTCGGGATAATTCTGGCACCAGGGCTTCATTTTATCCGATGCATACACTGAACAAAATTTTCGAGAAGTTATCGGCAAACCAGGAATGTCTTCTATTAGGTATCGGTCATTTCCAAGAACGCGGCTAACAAGATATGGGCTCCTATACTTCGGCTCTAGCTTACGTGATTCTCCGGTGGCGGCTGGCTCATTTTATATGACCACCAAGTCGTTCTCCTGATAACGATGTGGTTCGACGTGTCTGCGGTCGAAACGGGTCTTCCATTTTTCTCGTTCGCACCTTATGTTTACCAAAGCTTGTTCTCTCTTCTGACTAGCGGTCATCTGTACAGGGTGTTCAGTATTTTCATCGTCTTGTATCGCAGCGACGAGATGATTCTGGATTACATTTGTCAGCTCGATGTCAAACACGAGTTCATTCGGGGTGAAACCTGTCGTAGCATTTACCTGAGAGTTTATGGTCCATTGGAGATCTCTCATGGTAAGGTCCCAGTCATTTGGTCGCTCGGTTTTTGTGCGAAGATAGGACAAAATGATTCCGTTTGCCCTCTCGACTTGTCCATTAGCTCTCGCAGTACGGACTGCTGTTTTTATATGGTGGATATGATTATCGTTGCAATAAGACTCAAACGCTTTCGAGGTGAAGGCCGTGCCCCGATCGGTGACAATACGCGTCGGCAGTCCAAAATAACTCGTGACTTCGTTCAGCACGTTGAGGACGGGCCCTGTTTTGGTATTTTTAACAGCTTTGACGATAAGCAGTTTGCTGAAAGCATCAGATATAGCAAGTACGTGCGTATTACCTTTTCGTGATCGGATGAAAGGTCCAAGATGATCCAGATGGATTAATCGGAATGCAATCGGTTCTGCGTCATTGAAGTACAAACGTCCTTCGGGCTTACCTCCACGAGCTTTATTGTAGCAGCATTCGATACATGCGTTAATATATTCTTTAACTAGCTTTCGCATTTTCGAGAACCAGAAAGTTTGTTTTATGCGTTGCAAAGTTTTTTCTAGACTAAAATGCCCCATTTTGTCATGATAGTGTTGGATGATTCGCCACCTGACGGCTTTAGGTACAACAAACCTTAGATCTTTACCTTCTTTTCGATATAGTCGATGATTTTGTAAGACATAGTCGGTCTGAAATTGTTTTTCTTGAGGATTCCTTAATTCACCCTTTAAGACCATGATGATCTCTCGTAGGTCTTTGTCTTGCAGCTGCATGGTAAACACCCAGTCTTCGATGTTATCGGCAATACTAAAAACGAAGCCGGCCGGTTCAACTTCATTAGGAAGGTTATCGGGAGCACGACTCAATGCGTCTACATGAGCAAGACTACTACCCTGGCTTTGAACTGCTTCAAAATCAAACTCTAATAGTTTCATCCACCATCTCGCAATCTTTGGTTTTAATTCCTTATTTTCCTTGACCTTGGCGATAGCGGAACAGTCGGTGATTAGGCGAAAAGGTTTACCCAGAAGATATATTCTAAAACGCTCTAAAGACTCAACTACAGCAAGGACCTCGATTTCGTAGCTGTGGTAACGACTTTCAGACTCATGACAGTGTCTACTATAATAAAATACGGGTTGAAATTTCTTACCATCTATTGTTTGCAGTAATACGCCCGCGACGCCTATGCTGCTGGCATCTGTATGAACCTCATGTTGTGCCAATGGATCATATAAGGCGAGTACCGGACTACTTGTTAAAATCTCTATGAGCTTCTTAAATGCATTTTCTTGTTCGATCTCCCAGCGAAAATCTTCATCTTTGTGTAGCAGATTTGTCAAGGGTTTGCTGATTGAAGAATATTGTGACACAAATTTTCTGAAAAATCCCGTGAGGCCTAAGAATCTCCTTACTTCAGTTATATTTGTTGGCCGTCTGAAATTTGTAATAGCTCTAACCTTGTCTTTACCAGGCGTAATTCCATCCGCGTTGATGATATGACACAAATACGTCAATTCGGTTAACAAAAACTCACATTTATCGAGTCGTATAGTTAAATTATTTATTTATTTATTTATTTGTTTAGCCAAACAAGGCAATTTTTACTTATACTAACAGGTTTTTTTTTTCTTCCTCGGTCAATAAAGTTTAAAAACGCCGCGTATTCTTTATTTAGAAGTCTTTATTTCGTTTTAGTTCTGGAAGTTTTAATAAGCTTTTTCTCTCCCTCGTATCGAAAAGTTTACATGGTCCTTCGAGCCGGATCTATAATCAAAAACTAAAAACAATATTAAAAACAAAAAAAAAAAACAAAGTGCTGTGCAAATACAAAAAAAAAAAAAATAAAAAGTGCTGTGGAAAAAAAAATTTTCTTGAAAAAGAAAAAGTTAAAAAAAAACACAAAGATTGTGTGCCTTTGCAGCAGCAAAAAACAACAAAAAAAACAAATCAGCACAACAACTGCAGCATCAACAATAACTGCAGCAATAGCATAGCCAACAACAACAACAACTGCAGCATCAACAACAACTGCAGCAAAAGCATCGCCAACACCAGCGGCATCAACAAGAACAACACCAACAACAACACCAGCGGCATCAACAAGAACAACACCAACAACAACAACAACATCAACCATCAATTTTTTTTTTTTTTTTTAAAAAGAAAAGGAAAAATCGGGTGAGTTTTTTATTCTAAAACCATTTTTTTATTTTATTGATATATATATACATACATATATTTTGTGAATTATATTTCAATTATTTTACACATTAATAAAAGAGAAATAGTGACGTTTTTTATAAAAAATTCGCCTAATTCGCCAAATTCACGCGGTTCGGTTCGGTTAATTCGTAAAGTGCAGTTTCTAGTTTAGAAAATTGTATATAGATATATACATATATGTATATATATATATTTGTTTTGCCAAACAAAATTGGCGGTAAAACTGATTGTATACATATTGTATTATATACAAAGTTTCTTGAACTTGATACTTGCGGAGAATTATTTTTCGTTCGACATTATTTTCTTCAAAAAAAAAAAAAAGAAAAGGTTTTTTGTGCTCACGCTTGACTTTCAAAAAGTCTTATTGCGTTTTTTTTGTAAAAGTTACAACAACAAAAATACCAATACACTGAGCTGTATTGATTTTTTGGAGCCGAAAATAGGCAAAAATTGTACTGATCAAGAGTCTCAGCAGCCTTTCTCTTGCTCGTTAATTTTTGCATTCCTCTTTGTGCGGTGTCCGTAGCGATCGACGCCAAAGCCGCGCTTTGTGCTTGCTAATAGCAACCCCAAATTGTGTTGTAGAATTATTTACTCTCTCACGCGCTCAATTAATTGTTTGCGTTCAAAGCTTAGACTGCATCTCGTGCCTGCTGCGCCTGATGAACAGCTCTTTAGCTGGCTGCATATACAGGGTGGGGCAAAAGTCACGAAGGGGTTTAAAACAGTCATAACTTTTTTAATTTTTAGTTTTATTTTTTTTTTTTACAAAATAATAAAATATGATATTGGGAGATTTTTTAAAATTAGGTATGAAAGATTACGACACGTAAGTGAGCACCATTTTCAGCCTCGCAAAGTTGAGCTCTTTTAATAGCATTTTCCATGACATGAGTCAGAGTATCTGGCTGCAACGCTCTTATTTCGGCTCGAATATTCTCTTTGAGCTGTGCAAGTGTTCTGGGTTTATTGATATACACCTTCTCTTTCAAATATCCCCAAAGGAAATAATCTAGTGCTGTTAAATCCGGCGAACGGGCAGGCCAATTGAATGCTGAATTTTTTGAAATTAAACGTTCGCCAAAAATCTGCCTTAGGAGCTGCATAGTGGCTCGAGCAGTGTGTGCAATGGCCCCATCTTGTTGGAACCACATCTCTCAATTGTCAGAAAGAGCTGGCCTTAAAAAATTTTGGACAATATCTCGATATCGCTCAGCAGAGCGCCTTCGAGTTGATGTTTCAGGATTCTCCTCAACACTCTCCAGAACGCGTTGAATATTTGCTTCACTAATTACAGAATGTGGTCTTCCGCTTTGTGGAAGATCCCTCACTGAGCCTTGTTCCTGAAAACGTGTCACTAAGCGTCGAATCGTTGATTCGGA
Organism: Pherbina coryleti; assembly: GCA_943735915.1. Classification (NCBI taxonomy): domain Eukaryota; kingdom Metazoa; phylum Arthropoda; class Insecta; order Diptera; family Sciomyzidae; genus Pherbina; species Pherbina coryleti. Next base: position 79,091,342 of record OX030948.1, read on the forward strand.
TGGTGAATTCCGCACATTAAAATGACGAAGATAGGCTCGTTGAGTTTGAACTGTTGATCGATGATGTTCAAAATAAAGTTCTATGATTTTGGTTCGCTGGATAACGTTGTAATCTTCCATAATTAATCTCCCAGACTTATTTTACTAGTCCTAAAAAGAAAAATAAAAAAAAACATTAAATTAGAAAAGTTATTCATTTTTCAAATCCCTTCGCGACTTTTGCCCCACCCTGTACTTGTAGTTGAGAGAGTAAATAAAACAGTGGCACCAAGGGATCAATTTGCACGCAAAATTGACTTGGTCTATCTTTTCGTAAGAAAATTGCACTGTGGGCAAGATACAAAGTTTAGCAAGCACAATTTATTAAAAAAAAAAAATTAATTAATTTAATATACTATAAAAAAAAAAATTTATTTTACTATTTTTTCAATTTTTACTAATTACTCTTGTAATAATTTTCTGCAACAAGAAAATAATTATAATAAAAATTAATTTTAACGGTGCAATATATTATTGTATATATTTAATTAAATCGTTATATTATACCGTTTTTTTGCTAATTTTTTATAGCAGTTTCCTGAAATTTGTTGTTCACATTTTTGTATATAAAAATTGGTGAATTTTTTTTACATTGTTTTTTTACATACATTTAAATAATAATTTTATACAATTTTTGCTTATTTTTTATAGCAGTTTCCTTTGTTGTGGGTGTTCACATCCTCTTATAAAAATTTGCGAATTTTTTGTCATTTTTTTTATACATTTAAAAAAAAAAAATAAATAAAAATTTTAACAAGACATAGACACAAAATGTCAACTTTGAAAACATTTATTCGTCTGTCTGATGCGCTGGTAGAGTTTGAAACGGATTTTAATGCCGTGGAAACTCACAACGTTTTCTCCCTGGAGGCTCAAAATGAAGAGCTAAAAGCCCAGTGGAGAAAAGTCAAAGCTGCTTACGATGCTTGCTTGGAGAAAGCAATAAATGACGATGATTCAGAAGTTGAATCAATTAAAAAGAAGTATCGCAGCTGCTACCAATCATACATTAGGGTAGCAGGAAGAATTTCTGAGTTTTCTCAGAATAAGCCCTCGAAGCAAACCATTGCTTCTGAGCCGGCGCCGGTCATTGGTCACAGCATGCCTGTGCCACCATGCGATACTGAGGTTTTCAATGGTGATTACCTCTCATGGCCGTCCTTTAGGGACATATTTACGGCCATATATATAATGAATTCGCGGCTAACTTCAGTGGAAAAACTTTTCCACTTAAACCAAAAAACACGTGGTGAAGCCAAAGAGATTGTGAGAAAATCTCCTTTAACCAATGATGGTTTTGCTAAAGCTTGGCAAGATTTGTCTGACCGATACGAAAATAAGCGTATCATGGTCAACAGCCAATTAAAAATTTTATTCAATTTACCACATGTGCCAAAAGAATCTGGCACAGAACTCAAAAAACTCCAGAGAGATATCAATGGTTGTATTTTTGCTCTAAAAATGCACAACATTGACATCAGCAACTGGGACGCAATCTTTGTCTACCAATGCTCGACAAGATTGCCAGAGATCACGCTCTCCTTATGGGAGCAATCCATTTCAAATAAAAATGATATTCCGAAATGGACAGATCTCGACAATTTCCTCACAAGTCGGTTTCAAACTCTTGAAACCGTGTCTGATATTCGCACCTAGGATCAGCGTACACAACTAGAGCTCTTATAGACTCTGGCTATGAAGGTACGTTCGTATCTAAAAGATTGCAGAAGCTATTGAAGTTACCCACAAGAGCCATAAGCGCTCAAGTTTCGGGGCTTAATAACGCAGTTTCAGAGCAAGCGACAAAAGCTTGCGATATAATTCTCAGTTCGCCTAGAAATAGGCAATTCCAAATAGAAGCTACAGCTTTTGTGCTGTCTCGCTTAACTGGAAATCTGCCGTCATGCTCCATTGATCCTTCTTTGTGTAAGAGTTTGCCTGACTTACAACTGGCAGATCCGCACTTTTTCAGAAGCGATCAAGTTGATGTACTTATCGGTGGCGATTTGTACCCTGCCATAATTCTCGATGGCATTCAACGAAACATTCTTGGTTCACTTCTGGCTCAAGAAACAGTTTTCGGCTGGATATTCACAGGCCCTATGCCTTGTACCGAAATATCTAGTTTTACAACTAGTTTGAGCCATTAAAGTGAAGTTGCGATCGATCAACAGATCGCACGTTTTTGGGAGTTGGAGGAACTGCCTAAAAAACATTTTTTATCCCAGTCTGATAAGTTTTGTGAGGAAAACTATCAGAAAACTACAAAACGCGATAGCAAAGGTCGATATATTGTTACGTTACCATTCAAAAGTGGATTCCCAGATGATATTAATCTTGGATTTTCTCGAGGCATAGCCTTCAAGCAATGGGCTAGAAGTGAAGCTCGATTGAACAAAAATCCAGATTTAAAGACGTAGTATGAAGAAGTGGTGAATGATTACCTCAAATTGGGTCATATGGAAAAAATCCCAGCTCCAAAATTTGAAAGATCACCATCTCATTATTATTTACCGCATCATGCAGTAATAAAACCAGAGAGTACTACAACAAAAGTTCGGGTAGTATTCAACGCGTCAAGTCCCACTTCAAATGGGGTCAGCTTGAACGATGTCCTGCACGCAGGCCCAGTTCTGCAAGCTGATTTGACGCTTCTGATATTGAAAATATGTTTTTTCAAACATGTCTTTAATGGCGACATTCAGCAGATGTACCGCCAGATTCTGGTTGACCAAAAACATTCTGCTTTCCAACGAATTCTGTTTAGAAGTTCACCTGATGAGTTGATGCAAGATTATGAACTTAAAACAGTCACCTTTGGTCTCAGTTGTGCTCCATATCTAGCAATTAGAACCATGCTGCAATTAGCACATGATGTTCAACAGCAGTATCCTCTCGCTGCAAAAATTTTGCGACATTTCACATATGTCGATGATGCTCTAGCTGGAGCTCATGATGTTGAAAGCGCAATTAAAGCTAGAAATGAGCTAATCTCGGCTTTAGACTCTGCAGGTTTTACTATGCGAAAGTGGACTGCGAATGCTTCCAGCATTTTAGCAGACTTACCTACAGAGCATCTTTTGCATGAAGACTTCTTGAAGTTAGAAGATACGAGTTGTGCCAAAGCATTAGGAATTCGTTGGAATGCCACTTCAGATTTATTCTATTTTACTGCCAAGCGTCTCGAAATTAAATCATCTTATACAAAACGTGAAGTCCTGTCAATGATAGCGCAACTATTTGATCCTGCAGATTCGCTGGCACCTATAGTGGTGACAGCGAAAATTCTAATGCAGTGTATCTGGTTGGATGAGATATATTGGGATGAAGATCTCCCTGCGCATAGTTTTCAATCTTGGCAAACATTTTTGCTAGATTATGAAACAATTAACGATATTCGCATACCACGTTTTGTTGGGTTTTCACCTGAATCCGACATAGAGTTTCACGCCTTTTGCGATGCTTCTGAAAAAGCATACGCAGCGTCGATTTACATTCGTGTGAAGGAAAATGATGGCATAGTCAGTCATCTGCTTTATTCAAAAAGTAAAGTTGCTCCAGTCAAGACGATCTCACTACCCCGTCTTGAATTATGTGGTGCATCCCTTCTCGCGGATATGGTAGATTCATTACTATCGCACCTTGATATAGAACGGCACCATTTGTATTGTTGGACTGATTCAACAATAGTGCTTGCTTGGCTTTGTAAGCCTCCATGTTCCTGGACAACCTTCGTAGCCAATAGAGTATCAAAAGTGGCAGAGAAGGTAGGAATTCACAATTGGTTTCATGTAGATACACATGAAAACCCTGCAGATTTGGCAACGCGTGGAGTTACGCCACAAGAGTTAGTTGAGAACGCTCTATGGTGGTGTGGACCTTCCTGGCTCTCGCTCGAACGATCAGCTTGGCCAAGAATGACTCCACCCCCAGCTCTAGAAACTTCACTTGAGCGCAAAGCTGTAAAAGTACACTTTGCATATTTTTCGGAATATGAAGATATTTTAGAGCGTTTCTCTTCGCTATCGCGCGGATTGAGAGTGTTAGCTTACGTGTTTCGCTTTCTGCAGCGCACGCATCCAAAGTCTCGTGCGTCTTTTTCAAAAACATCAGTGTGCCTTGAAGTGGCTGAAATTAAATTCGTGAAAACACGATTGGCACTTCTATGTCAAAAGATAGCTTTTCCAAACGAGTATCACTGTTTGGAAACTAAACAGATAATTAGAGCTAAGAGTCCCATTCTCGCTCTTAATCCTCTGTTGAACAACCACGACAATTTAATGCGTGGACGGATGATGAAATGCACCCAATTATATTACCTTATAATTGCCACTTTTCACGCCTTTTAGTACGTTTCATCCATGAAATTTGGCTTCATGGAGGGAATCAATTAGTGCTTCGACTTATTCGTATGCAATATATCCCACGTGCTAAAAATCTAATTAAATCAATTCTACATAACTGTAAAATCTGTGTTGTACACATGAAACGCCATAGAATACAAATAATGGCTGCGCTGCCAGCCGAGCGAACAGTTATTTCACGGCCTTTTGTTGCGACTGGTATTGACTTCGCTGGCCCATTCGACATAAAAAGCTACATAGGTAGATCTTGTCGTATCAGCAAGGGCTATGTTTGTTTATTTGTGTGCTTTTCTACGAAGGCGATTCATCTTGAGGCCACGAGCGATTTATCAACCGCCACTTTTCTAGCAGCCTTTTCTCGGTTCGCAGCGAGACGTGGCTGTCCCGCAAACGTGTACTCCGACAATGGTACAAACTTTGTGGGGGCCTCAAACTCTCTTAAAAAAGATTTCAAAGCCTTCTTAACAGCGTCGCATGATGCAATACTATCTCAGTATGCACATCAAGAAATTGCATGGCATTTTATTCCCGCTGGTGCTCCCCATATGGGAGGCCTATGGGAAGCTGGAGTAAAAAGCTTTAAAACGCATTTCAAGAAGATGGCCGGAAGTATGAAATATACTTTAGAAGAATTTTCCACACTATTGAATCGAATCGAAGCGTGTCTGAATTTGAGGCCACTTTCCACCATGTCGGAAAATCCTTTTGATTTTCAAGCTCTCACTCCAGGTCATTTCTTGGTCGGCGGCCCACTGCTATCGCCAGTGGAGCCAGAAATAGCTGAACAGCTCTGACTCTTGTCAATCGCTGCCAAAAAATCAAGGCGATGCATCAGCACTTCTGCCACCGATGGAAAAACGAAAACCTAAAAGAGATGCATCGACGTACGAAGTGGAAAACCCCTCAATCAGATTTCAAGGTCAACGACTTAGTCGTTGTCAAAGAAGACAATCTTCCCGCGAATGAATGGCGATTAGGTCGAATATTAAAGATTTGCACCGGTACCGACAAAAGAGTCCGTGTAGTGGACGTACGCACCGAAAGAGGTTGCGTTACGCGGCCTATAGTGAAGCTGGTCACAATACCGTCGACCTAGCTCCGTCATCATTTATTTTCTCTTAATTGTTTTTTTTCTTCTTTTCTTTTCTTTTCTTTTTGTTTCCGTCTCGTTTCAGGATGTCTACCACCAACATCATGCGCGACTTGATCGAAGAGATGCTTCTCCAGACGGACTCCGAGATGGCTTTGAGTTAGCCCGATACTGTGCGCGAGAATGCGCCACTTTCTGAAGCCTGCGTACTCCAGCCACAATCCCCGGTGCGGAGCATGCTATCCCGCGTGGTCCCCGTCGTGACGCGCAGCGACATGATCCCAAAGTGTCGCTTGTGCTCCATGGAGCACAATCTCATGTCGTGCCGTCAGTTCATAGCTATGAACCTGGAAGAGCGGTTGAGAGCAGTACTCCTTCATTTTTACTGCTCCAACTGCCTTTCAGCAGTTCATATGCGAAAGTACTGTCGGAGCGATGTGAGGTGCCGTCACCACAGCATGCTGCATTCCCACACTCGGGTCCGATCAAGTCGAGCCCACTCACGACGACCACGTGGAAGACGTACGAGAACGAAGCACCCTAAACTGCAGCCTGCATCCGCAGCTGCCCGAGAAGCGACGAGGGCACTTGGACATAATCACGCCGTCTAAGGACATCGACGGGAGGATCAGTCAGAGCTCTCCTAACATAAATCTGGCTGATCCTCATTTCTACAAAAGGTCGCCGGTCCGGATCTTGCTGGGTATAGACGTATACTCCCGGGTCATACAGCCGGGTATTCTACCAGCTGGTTTTAGCATGCCGTTGGCCCAAAATTCGAACTTCGGTTGGGTCTTATCAGGACAGGGTGCCTGGTAACGTCTTGCATTCTTGCAAGGCGGGCGGCATGTTAACGCCACTGGCGGTTTCCCGGTGCTGGCGTGGTAGTGTGCGTCTGCTGCTCTGTTTTTCATATTTTTCTTTTGGGCAGCGCTTCTCGCTGCTCTTATAAAACTTTGTTAGATTTTAAGTGGTTACAAATAAAACTGACCTCGGTCAATAAAGTTTAAAAACGCCGCGTATTCTTTATTTAGAAGTCTTTATTTCGTTTTAGTTCTGGAAGTTTTAATAAGCTTTTTTTTCTCCCTCGTATCGAAAAGTTTACAACAAGAGAGGGAGAGATGGAAGTTAAGTGGGAAACAGATATTTGGAGAGGGTACACTTAAATGTGGATTTGGACATGGATGGCGAATAACAGTCGCTGATATTATTGAAGCATCTGTTTATGGGTTCATTATATGCACCATAAACAGTGTAGTGCTGGTATTCGTTTAACAGTTTTGTATGCCTAGTTAGTCTTCCAGGAATTTTAAATGTAATCTTACTCGAGATATATTCAATGCTGATAACTCCAGTTATAACATCAAATGTGAAGCATGAACTTAGTAAGATTCTCCGTGATGATAGAGGCATCTGATTTAAAAGGCATAGCCTGTGTTCGTAGGGAGTCAGGTTACTAAAGTCGCGAGGGTCATAAGATTCTCTCAGAGTAAAAAGCAGAAATTGTTTTTGTTGAGGATTTTTTTGATGAGAATGAGATTCAATCCGACTTGATGTATGTACGTATGTTTATTTGTTTCGCTGCATGCAACTTTTCTACACATTTTTTGACGGTGGTTTTCCTGTAATTTATAAATGAACAAAAGGCTGACTTTTTACTTAATAGAATTGACATTGTGTGATTCAATAAGTTTTTTTATAAACAGACAAGAGAACTGGGACGGGCATAGGAAAAGGGGTTATGAATTCGACCACACAAGTCAAATTTTTGATATTGAAGAGTTTTGGAACTAAACGTCACATGACAATAAAACTCAGTATGGAGTTACTAATTGCCAAAGTCTTTCTACTGGAAAACCGGTTTGTGCATTGGAAAAGGGGGTGTGGCCCAAATCTCTATACAGAACAGCTATGGAAGCTTAAATCACAGGACATTGAAACTCATAATGGAATTGTCACCTGGGAGTGATGTTCTGCTACTGAGAAACTGTAACGGGCAGTGGAACATGAGCGTGGTACAGACTAAGGGATTAATAAAAATTTTGAATTTACTTATCATTTCCAATATACTTGCTGGGTGCAGCAACGCGCACCGGGTATCGCTAGTGTGCTATAAAGGGTCTTAGTTACCCAGACATTCTTGAATTATTTTGCACGCCTTTTTATGAATCCGAGTTGCTTACTAGCTCTAGATAAAGTTTTGTCGTAATGAAGATTAAAGCGTAGCTTGTTGTCCAGAATTACGCCAAGATCTAGGATATGATTTACTCTTTTAAGTTCAATGCTATTCAGAAAGTAGCGGTTATTCTCTACTAGAATCTTTCGGGAAAAACTTATAACGTTACATTTGCTTACATTGAGATAGAGCCTGTTTAGATTACACCATTGTTCCAAAGCATATAGTTTCGACTGTAAGAAACTGGCATCTACTTCCGACTTAATGACGTGGTACATTTTAAGATCATCTGCGTACATAAGATGTGAGATGCCACTTAATACTTCAGACAAGTCAGAGATGAAGATGTTGAAGAGAAGTGGACCGAGATGACTGCCTTGAGGAACACCAGATGAGACAGATATTTTCTTAGACAATATACCTTGGAACTTAACATACTGGGACCTTTCGTGTAGGTAAGATTTGAGCCAACTTCTGCAATTTTAGAACTAAGATATCATGATCAACACGATTAAAGGCTTTACTGAAGTCAGTATATACCGCGTCGATCTGATATCCTTTTTCCATTTCAGTAAGCACATATGAGACTAAAATTGCAAGATTTGTTGTGGTTGATCTACCCTTACGAAAACCATGCTGTGGTTCGTTTAGTAATGGATTCACTAGACCTGTAAGCTTTTCACATATGAGTTTTTCAAAAAGTTTTGGAATAGCTGACAATATTGCAATGCCCCTATAATTTTCGAGAGATCTTTTATCACCTTTTTTATGAATGGGTGTGAGATGGGAAGATTTCCAGTACGATGGAAAGGTACCTAGGGCCAAAGATTTATTAAAGATGATATGAAGTGGCCTGGTATATTTATCTGCGCATTGAACTAATAAGCAGGCAGGTATTTGGTCGGGGCCAGGAGACTTGTTTGGATCAAGATTAATGATGGCCTTATGTATTTCCTCCTGAGTTAAACTGAGGTTATAAATTAAGGGTGACATGTTTGGAGAGAGAGATGGTGATATAGTCTGATTTAAAGGCACACAAAATACTTCTTTAAAATGATCAGCGAAGAGGTTACAGATCATTTGTGGGTTGGAAGAAACCTCGTTACCTTTAAACATAGACGTAGGGTAACCACATGATTTACGTTTAATATTAACGAAATCGAAGAATTTTTTAGAGTCTTTAATAATATTCTCACCAATTAAATTTGTGTAAGATTCATACGCTTCATTTGACTTGATAGAGAATTCTTTAGACAGTTCTTCATATTTGATTTTTTGTTCGTCACTAACGTTGTGGGAGTTTCTAATGATTTTGTGAAGCTTATTTCTTTGATTTTTTAGATACCTAAGATTTCTATCTAGCCAAGGCTCTGAAAGTTTGTCTCTTTTCTTAATTTTTGGGACGTGCCTATCAATTATATTAAGAACACGCTGGTAAAGAAGCGACACAGCACTATCCAAGTCCATAGCCGCAAGTTCATTCCAGTTCCAAGTGCTCATATCAATTACTATACTTGTGTAATCCGCGTTACGAAAATCGTAAACAATTGAGTTGTTGAACGAAAGGGAATATGTTATATTAGTGGTGGACAACTCAACTGTTATAGCTGTGTGGTGAAGTGTATTAGAGAAAATATGTTCGGCATCAGAAGCTTGACCAACTTTGACTTCATCATAGGAGTTTGTGAAGACTAAATCTAACCAATTGCCATTCTGATTTGGGCGTGTTGCAACTTGCTGCAGATCATTATTATAGAGCGTACTAAATAAAGTGAAATCTATCGAATTTAAGAGGTTAACTGGTAGAAGGCAGTTGTCATTATCATCAATTTCAAAGGAGACATTTGGACGATTAAAGTCACCAAATATTATAACCTTATCTGCTTCATTCAAGGTTATCATTAACGATGAAATAGATTCGCCTAATACGTTGTACGCGTTTTCTGTTGCACCTGGAGGAATGTAAACGACACAAATGTAGATGTAGAGATTTTTTCGTAAACACATCCTGATTATTAGGTGTTCGAAAAATTGGCAGGAGGTGGTTTCGACAAGTTCAGAAGGAAGGGAGTTTCTAGTTGCGATTAAAACGCCACCTCCACGAGAAAGGCCAGTTTTTAAATAATCCCGATCATTTCTGTAAAGTGTCCAACTACTCTCCAAAATTTTCTCATTCTTAAAAGTGTCATTTAACCATGTTTCAGTGAAAACTAATACATTGAAATTGGTAGATTTTCCTTCTATGTACAGTTTATTTAGTTTAGTGTACAGTAAACTTAGAACGCGATCTTTGCAGATGCCAGAGATACTTTGAACTAGTGTGCGAGGCAAACGTAGTGAGATAATTTTCCACATCTCTTGGCGAGACATTAAGACTTTCGTGAAAATTTACAAAAATTTTTTTCAACTCAAGTGGGCCGTCGGAAGACCTTCTTGCTGAATTGATGCCATTGCGCTTGTTTTTGTTGTTCCCTCAATGCAAACCGATTCTGATTTGTTGTGCAGATATGCTAGGTACAAGCGCACATTATCAAACAATCGACGGTCTCTAAGACGAGACATAATAAAGCGGCCTTCACTACTAACATCAGCTAGATTTTTAGTTAACTTTGCCGTTGGTGGGAGAAGAGGATCAAGAAATGCTAGTGGTGCATTAGTGGAGGGTTGGCTAGAATGTACTTGAGCTGTCGTAAGATTAGCGAGTGGACTTGGGGTGGGAGTTGTTATAGTGGATGGTTGTTCTATATGTGTAGGATTTGATGAGGGTGGGGAAGGATTTAAAATATGGGAGCTAATGAAATTGGGGTAGTTTATCGTAGGCGCAGACATTTTTTTAGTAGCGTTAGTGCTTGAGGGAGGATTAGTTTTCGGTGAAACTCTTTTCTGTTTAGAATTTTTGGGCTTAGATGGATGTTGGGAACCATTAGTGTAATAAAAGGAAGAAGAAGTTAAAGGCTGTTTTGAAAGAGAAGAGAAATTAGGGAAGATGTTTGTTTTGCAAGTCCAATTAGAATCTGGCAAAGACTTTTTAGATACATTAATTCTATCATTACTATTACGCATATTTCTTATTTTACTTGATTTATGATTAGGATTGGAATAAGGAATAGAATTAGAAATAGAATTAGCATTATACTCAGGCTTACTTTTAATTTTTCTTATGTTGTGATTAGAATTAGAATTAGAACTTAAATTAGAATTTGAGCTAAAATTGGAATTATATTGAAATGTAGTTTTTTGCTGTTGGTGCTTGGTATTTTCGACTTCCTTCTAGGATTATCTATCCATTTGGCAATAACCCAATTCCCATATTTCGCACTCCCACCAGAGCCATTCAGGAACATCCACGCGTACTGAGTTGGAATGTTGAGTTTGAAGCTGCAAAATTTTCTAGCTCTGCTAGACATCTTTATACAGTTTGAGATTGAGATGCCGAATTTCTTCCGAAAATAGTTACGCATCCAAGATACACTTGTTTTCACAGATGTGCCCTTAATGAACAAAGCCGTTTTGTGAGTTTCGTTCGCACTCTCCAGCTTTTTGATCCTACTGTCCCATTCGGATGTTGTCCATGCTGTTCCAAACTGGTGGATAAATTTTCGGGGTGCAGCGACAGGATTAATTGCTGCAGGCTCTTTTGATTTTCCAGTGGGAGAGGTCGGTGGTGGTAGAAATGGACGAGCCGACGGAGAAAGAATGGTATCAGATGGTGAGTCCAGAACAATAGAAGCTATATTGTAAGATTCTGACGGTGAGCGTGATGAGGCTTCAACAAATTCTTCAAATATTGAAGATGAGTTCTGATCAAAGATTGAGGATGAATTTTGTTGAGGTCATGTTAACTCTGGGAAGTTTTGAATTCTGTTGGGTGCAGAACTAATGACATCCGATATTTCTGCAAAGGCTGCCCGAATTATGCCTAGATCGTCACTGAGTTCGTCTAATTTATCAAATAGCACAGTCATCATTGGATCTGGCTGCTGGGGTGAAGACGCGGGCTTATTTGAAGAGGATTGAAGCATTATGTCGAGGTCACTTCTTAGGTACGAGAGGTTTTCTTTGATAATGTTTATCGACTCATCATTGTTATTTTCTTCATAATTTGTATTAATTAATTTTTTTATATCCGTGATTGCGCTTACAAACGTGCTTGCGTTGATATTGTTTTCGGAATTAAAGTCCGTCACTTTTTCGCAAGCTTTTGAAATTTTATTTACTTTTGCCTCTAAGTTTGTTTTCCCTATCTCAAAAGCGCTGCTGAGGTCTTCCGCGATTTTTATGGTTTCATCGAATTTTAATTGATTTTCGATTATTTTTTATGGCACAGTTTATTTTCCGACCTAAGCGAGTTTATAGAATCACTGAGGCACTTTACCGCGAGAAGAAAATGCGAGAGGGAAATGCCTTTGCATTCATCGCAGTAGAAAACAAAGTTTTCGAGATAGTCTTTTAAGTAATTTAGACTTCTCTTCGATAAGCCTATGCAGGAGGTGTGAAAAGACTTTCCACATAGGCCCTTACAACCGATTGTGGGTGCTTTTTTATCATCTGAAGTACAAGTAGAGGAGTTGCAGATGTTTTCCATTGTTAAAATCGTAATTAGGTTACAATCGGTTAATAGCTTTAAAAAAATGTTGTTGCCGATTTGCAGTTATTTATTGTTTTTTTTTGTTTTTTTTTTTTTGTTTTGGCTTATGTTTTGGTTTGCTTTTGTTTAGGATTGTTTTTTTTTTCACTCGCACTGGATTGACACGTTTATTTTTTTGCAGAATTGCAGTTAAGCACTTAGGTATTATTTTATTATTTAAATTGTTTAAGTTTTAAGCTGTATTAGAAGTTGTAACTTTGCAGAACTTACACAGCACAATGGTGAGTTAAAGGGTTTTTTTATGCTTACAACGGCAAGTGGGCTCGCGGAGCTAATTATTATCACGTCCGATCGGTTTGACTAGTGAAACTCATTTGTGCAATTATATTTCAGCAATAGTCCTAAAAATCTGTCCAGGCGTTCTATACCTTCGGCAACGGTTTTACTGCATATTATGACGTCATCCAGATACGCCAAAATTCCGCCATCATTGAATTCAGCAACCAATTTGTTCAATTGGCCAATTTGGCGTTGACCAGACCAAATGGCATACGGTTGTACTCGTAATGGCCTACGGTGGTGATAAATGCGGTATACTGCTTGGATTCTTCATCGACTTCAATTTGGTGATACGCAAGTCTAGAGTCGAAAAATATTTTTTCCCAGCAAGCTGAGCAAATTGTTCCTCTATTATAGGCATTGGAAAAGGCATTTTAACGGTGGCTTTGTCCAGCAATCTGTAATCCACGCATAGTCTGCGTTCACCAATTTTTTTTCTCCACTAGAACGACTGGAGATGCATAAGACGATTCCGACGGACGTATAATATTATTTCTTAACAGATTAACGATGATGTTAGCAATAATTCGTCGTTTTGCGAAAGCGACGCGATATGGCTTTAAATTAACGGGTACATCAGTACTGAGTTTAATGTTCATTTTAGTCACAGTGCATTTACCCAACTCGTCGATATTTTTGGCAAAACAACCGCATCGCGAAGAAAGAGTTTCTTTTAATTTCATGTTTTCATTATGCGTTATCTGTGACGAGATTTTGACGTTACCAATATTTTCAATACGACAACCTTCGCCTTCGATTATGAGGCGATTTCCCGCGCGGCACAAAACGTCACGTCCTAACAGAACTTTTTCGTTCAATAAATCGTCTTCCACAAGGAGAAGATCTGTTGTAAGCAACTCATTGTCAATTTCGATATTAGCATTTATTTTATTTGTACACATATAAGAACCACCAGCGAAACCCGTAAGCGTTTTTGAAATATATTCGAGTGGACCGAGATTTTGTGGAAATGATTTTCGCGCTAGCGTATATTGACTACCGGGATCGATAGAACCAAGAACGTCTACACCGTTTATTTTCACTGGTTTTGTTATATGTGGCTCACAGGTCGAATACATAGAGTTTTCGATTTTATTCACACTTGATTTCGGTTTTTGTATACATGCGCTGCTTGAGTGTGTTGTTTTTTTACAATAAATGCAACGTTCTTTCCGTTGTGGTTCTGGACACTTAACCAAATAATGGCCATTTTTGCCACAATTGAAACACCGAACACCACTTCTGTCTATTGCATCATCATTTTTTTTATAGTTTGACTTACTTGCCGAATTATTATTTTTATTATGATTTAAAAGATTATTTTTATTGTTTAGAACCACAGGCACATTTTTATCACAATCCACAACTAAGTTGTAGCTACAATAGCTATTGATATCCCGTAGGAGTTGGTTGCACGACAAATAATCATTTGAGAGTTTTTTCTTTAAGTCCGATTCATTTATACCGTTTATAATATGTCGCACTATTGCTGCTTCCGGAAGCCATCCTTTTTTTCCAATAGCCAACATTTTATAAAAATATTCTTGTGGTGTTTCACTAGCACAGCGTTTGGTCTTAGCCATTTTAATATGTATATCCGCGATATTCTCGGTGCATGGAAAATCAACCAAAAATTGATGTACGAATTGAGACCATGAAAAAAACACATGTTGGGAATCACATCAGTATTTGGGAGGCCCACTGAGTTTTTGTTGCACTGCAAAAATAACGGACTGGTTGTCCCACCGATACGCGTTTTTTAACATTTCTACACGATTTACAAATTGATTTGCGTTAAGCGACTTGTCCGATGACGGATTAAATTCAGGCAGTAATGAAATTATATCACGCACATTTGAAAAAGGATTAAAATTACTGGCGTTAAATTGATTTATTTGATTAAAACGCGGCACTGCATTTTGTGTACTCGACGTATTCGAAGGAGACAGCACTGAAAATGAAACGAATGGTTGTGAGTCTGTATGTGTCGCTTGTGTTGAGCACGGTGCACACACAATAGAAGCGAACGGTTGAGCGTTTGTATATGTTGCTTGAGTTGAAGACGGCGCACACACAATAGAAGCGAACGGTTGTGCGTTTGTATATGTTGCTTGAGTTGAAGACGGTGCACACACAATAGAAGCGAACGGTTGTGTGTGTGTATATGGCAACATAGCTAACTGCACTGGCGCAGAACTTTCTAACAGAAAAGATTCACTTGAACATGGCGGCGTCCATGATGCTATGCTTTTTTGTTGCATCATCGAATGTTCTGGAACACTCGGATGCGTCGTATTTAAAGCACACTGTAATTGATGTACAGTGCGCGACAAAATGATAGGAATTTTAATATTTTCTGAAATATGTTTAATTGCGAATGTGAAAACTTTTTTCTTTGAGTGTAATGATAACATTTGGTCAAGCGCTCTTTTCTAAGTGGATAGCTTTCCAATATTCAGAGAGGAAGTCCCGTTATATAAGCAAGCATAAAAAAAACTGCGACTAAATGATAGGACTTTTTTAAAAATTTTATTTAGTGTGTTCTTAATTCGTGCAAGAATAACATCATCTACTTTGTTTGATTTTTTAAGTAACAATTTCAATAAAAACAATTAATTACATTAAAATGGGTCGAGGAAAATGGTTAAATAAAACAGAAATCGAAGTGGCTTTGAGTCTTAAAAAAGAAAATATGAAAGTGCGTGAAATCGCGAAATATTTGAAAAGAAGTGAAAACGTAATCAGAAACTTATTAAAAGATTCCGAGAACTATGGAAAATCTTTTAGCAGTGGTCGGCCAAGGGCTGTAACGCGGCGAGATGAGCGAGCTATTTTGCGGGCAGCTTCCAATTCGAGCCTCACTGCCAGAAAAATTGCTGAAGCAGCGGGGGTAAAAACAAATATTCGCAATGTGCAAAGAATATTGAAAAAATCTACAATTATTCAACGCAAGAAATTGCAAAGAAAACCACCGCTAACAACAAAACATCGAGAGCAAAGATTGAAGTTTGCTGAAAATCACCTAAAATGGAAAAAACGCTGGCGTCGTGTGCTATTTACGGATGAGAAGAAGTTTAATTTAGACGGGCCAGATGGTTGGTCTCACTATTACCATGACTTAAGAAAGGAAGAACGGGTTCTAAGCCGACGACAACATGGAGGTGGATCTGTTATGATATGGGCCGGAATTGGATATTGTGGAAAAACCGAAATTAAGTTTGTTCCGTCAAAAATGAATAGCCAAGATTATTTGAAATTAATATGCAACGAAGTTGTTAACCGTGGGCACCGATTAACTAAGGATCAAATGGTATTTCAACAAGATAATGCCGCTGTACACACAGCAAAAGTGGTTAAGACATTTTTTAGAGAAAATGCAGTTGATATTTTGGAATGGCCCGCACGATCACCGGACCTTAATATAATTGAAAACTGTTGGGGATACCTAGCAAGACAAGTTTACGCTGAAAACCGGCAATACAATACAGTTGATGAACTGAAAACCAGCATTATTTCTAACTGGGAGGCGATTCCGAAAAAATATATCAAAAAACTATTTAAATCCCTTCCAAATCGTGTAACTGAAGTTTTGAAGAAACAAGGAGGAAGCACTCATTACTAATAATCTTTTTATATTGTAATTTATTGAAAATTTCCTTTGAGTTAAATTTTTTTTTATATACATTCTATCTTTTTGTCGTACCACAAATAATGTTTTTTTGTGTTGTATAGAACAATCAAGAGAGTAATTGAACATCCTTTTTTATTTTCATAGCTTCTTTCATTTGTCTTTTCGAAAATCTAAATTTTGAATTTTTTATTTCTTTTCTTAAATAAAAAATTAGAAATATTTCAATTGCCTATCTTTTTGTCGTGGAGTGTACGCCGACGATGAGACATCACAAAATGCATGTAACTGTAACGATTCGACGTATGTTGGTTCATATTGCAGCCATCTTGATACTGTGATGCAGTGCAGCGTGGATAATGATTTCAAAAACTGTTGCCATTTATTATTCAAAGCTGTGGGCAGTAACTCATCCCATCCTAAACAGGTACAGGTTTGATCGTCACGCTGGATTTTATGCGACCACACTGATTTCAGAATTATCTTCGCTGCAACAACGACTGGTGCAATAAGCCCAAGTGGATCAAAGAGGCGAGCTATAGTCGATAACATTGAACGTTTTGTTGGCGAAAAGTCTATATCAAAATTTAGTTTAAATTGAAAACTGTCCTTATTTGGCTGCCAATATATTCCTAGCGTTTTTACAGTTTCATTGCTAGTCAGTGCTAATAGGTTACTGTTTGACAAATGTTCAGTGGGAATTCCGTCGAGCAGGGTTGACGCGTTGCTACTCCATTTCCGGAGCTCCATGCCAGCGGAGCGTAGCGCTAATATTGTCTGTTGGCGAATCGCTGTTGCTACCTCGATGGAATGACCACCGGAAAGTACATCATCCACATAAATCTCTTTTTTGAGAACAGATTCTGCGAGCGGATATGACACCTTTTCGTCCTCGGCGAGTTGATGGAGCACTCGTATCGCAGTAAATGGAGCCGAAGCTGTCCCAAACGTAACCGTGGTAAGGCAGTATTCCTGAATTTCGTTTGCTTTGTTCCGCCATAAGATGCGTTGATACTGGGAGTCGTCAATGTGCATGTCCATGCAACGGTACATTTTCTGTATATCCGCTGTAAATGCAAATTCATGCTTTCTCCAATTCAAAATTACTGCTGGTAAATCATTTTGCAGAGCCGGTCCTACACACAAAACGTCATTAAGCGATTTTCCGTTGGTTGTTTTACAAGAAGCGTCAAACATTATGCGAAGTTTTGTGGTTAAGCTGTCTTCTTTAAGCACTGCATGGTGCGGCAACACACAAGAGGCAACTGTTGGTTTGCCAGCCGCAGTTTTAATGCAATGCTCTGCCTCCGTTGTCATTGCAGGAATGATTTGCTTAAGAGAAAAATATTCTCGAATCCCATCTTCATAACCTTTTCGTAGGTCGTCGTTACGCTGGAGCTTCCGCTCTAAGTGGTAAAAACGATTTGATGCTATTTTTTTTGATCGGCCAAGAGTCTGAGATTCATCAAATAAATGTTTCAGTGGGAGTCTCACTAGATACTTGCCGTTCTCTTGACGCATATGAGTTTCTCGAAAATATGTTTCACACCACCTTTCTTCATCTGTAAGAGAGTGCTCGTTAGGTATTTGATCGAGTTCATAAAATCGTTGAACAAGTGACTCGAGTTCGAGTGTTGTGTGATTGCACAGTATGCTGGCAGCATTCTTATTCATCGGTGTCGTATTGCCAGAAAGGACCCATCCTAAATGTGTGTTTTGAGCAATGGGCTCGTCATACCTTCCAAGTCGCGTTTCTGGCAGCAAAATGTGGGCGAATATGTCTGCGCCGATGAGTAAGTCGATACGGCGAGATTGATAATAGGTGGGATCTGCCAACTGCAGTCCTTGAATGTGTGACCACTGTTGTGGCTCGATAGTTTGGCTTGGCAATTTAGTAGAGAGCGCATTTAAAACAAAGGCAGCGTTGACCGCCACATTGAGTGCAGGGTTTACACATGAGCTCATATTGAAGCTTGCTATGTACTTGCAACGTTGTGTTGTATTGCTGCCCACACCTGATATATCTACTAAACATCTGCATGAATGCAAAAAAAGCTACCCATGAGACATTCAACAAAATTGACAACATTCAACTCATTCAATTCTGTCGCGATGAGAAGCAAAGAATAAATGAAAAAGAAACATGAATTCCTTAGAGAATGAGAGCAGCAAGTTAGTTGATCTCGCAGAATTCGCACAATCCACGAACAACATTAAGCACAACTCGGTAAAAGTTGTGCGGGCCTGTGTGGTTTGAATCATTATTGTACTGAGAAACGATGGAACGAATGAGACATGTTCGTGTCCGAGTTTCAGCAAGGTCTAGTTTTGTTGATAGTTTACAATGAGTTATAAAGCCACATTCGAATGACTCGAGTTGTTTGATGGAAATTTGTAAAGCAGAGACTATGTAATTTGTTGAACTGATTGAAATTGTTTTAATGATTTTTTCAAACAAAAATGATATATATACACATTAATAATTATGGTAAACTAGGACATTTATAAAATAAATTTTATATGAAGTTCATTCATAACGCTAAATAAATTATAATTAATAAAATAAATGAATTTGACTTGCTATTTGTGTCAGACACAAATGATTTGAGGGTATAAAGAGACAAAGTTTAAAGATAATTATAACATAAAGAGAAAAATTATACATTATAAATATTCACAAATGCTTTGTATATAAGAAAAATTTGTTTATTTGAATTTTGTGCATTGTTAATCCGTTTTATACATTTAAGAAACTAAATATCTTTAGTGTTGTATTGAGTCCTAGGTATTGATATCGTATTTGATCCAAAATTTTCAATCTGTAAAATATATTTCAATCAATAAAACAATAACATATCTTAAGTGAAATTATTATGAACAAACCTTTAAATTTATATCAACCCAATTTAGTAGTTTAAAACTATTTTATTTCATGTTTGAATGTAAAAACATAATTTTTTCCACCGAAACAGGATTGGAACCAATAAGACAACGTTTTTCAGAAATTAAATGCCTTGCGCTCGAAAATATCCTTTCTGACGAAGCGCTGCTTGCAGGAGTTGCTAATATTTTGCAGCTTAATTTATAAAGTAGTGGATATTTTACTTTATTAAATTCCCACCACTGCAGAACGTCGAAATTGTTATGCATAACTTCGTTAACATTTTCATATAATGTTAGCTCATTTTGCACTCTATCAATGTTACTTGGAGAGCTAATAGCCTGGAGAAATCCTGAAAAAAGAAGTTCCTTTTCATTCGTAAGAGGTTCTGATAAAGGATTTTCATTTTCATTTGAGTTGGTGTCACTTATAAAACATGCCATCATCTTCTTGCAATTTTCTTTTATAAAATCTTTTTCTGTGTTTGTAAACTGTGTCATACTATGTTCAGACTGAGTTTTAAATGCGCATTTAGAAGTTCGAAAATTCTTACAAATGTCAAGTGTTCAAACTATGTAGAAGCCCTTAATTCGCATTAAAATTGACAGATTTCTTAATATTATTTCTATGTTCTGAAAATGCTGACATTGCACAGTGGTAATATCTGGCCAAAATTAAAAAAATTTGTTTTCGTTTTTCCTGAAAACAAAGTATGCCCTATGATAGTACACACCTTAAAGCATGTAAAAACAAAATTTCATTAAAATCTGTTGCAAGCATTTGATTTTATAAGGCAGCAAAGTTGATAATTTTTCAAATGAATTTTTTTAAATTTTCGAAGTATGGGAGCTAAGTTGGCTTTGCGTTTTCTCAGAATTTTAATTCAAATTATTTTGATGAGCTTTTTTTTTATTCTTACAACTGACACTCTTGTTGTAAAGTAAGATGAGTTTTGGTTTGTGAAAGTGCGTTTTTGACATTAAAATTTTGTTATTAAAAATACCTATAAATATTAAAAAAAAAAAACACACACAAAGTTTGGTAGGCTGCGGAATTTTTTTAGAAGTTTTTAGAGGTTGACTAATACGTTTGACTAAGAGTACAAAGGTTCCTCAGTAAGTATGGTAAATTTCAGAACCAACTTCATCCAACTCTTTTTTTTATAACCTTTTTAGTGGCAACTGTCTTAACGAATTTAGAACTTTTTGAAGTGTGGAAAGCACACCAAAATAAAAAGGTGGATGAAGTAGCAGTTATTCTGATTCAGTATATTGAGAAAACTTCAAAAAAAATATTTAAAAGGGATATAATAATTTCAAAAATTCGAGGATTTGTATGCACCGTAAAAAAAAAATGGCAGAATTGCCATTACAACAAGGAATATTTTGAACGTAGAGAAACTGACTGGTTAAAAAAAAACTTTCATTACTTGGAATATGAAGATTGTGTAAGTGTTAATTATTGAATGCATTTAGATTTTTGTACAGCTTGAAATTTTAATTCAAAAGGATGCTGGACCAAGTCATAAATCTGCGGCCGGACGACCGGAAGTGGCATATAATCTCTGTTCAGAAAGAAGCAAAAGACGTAAGATTAATGATCATTGTTTTAAATTTGATGCGGAGTTAGTCCATAGAGCATCTGAAAAACTTTGTAAAATCACATGCAAACATCGCGAAGGCGAAGAGTTTCAAAGAGAAAATGGTGCTTTAGCTATGTTTATGGATCTGAAATTTTCTAAGTCTCAGTATGAGGGTCAAAGAGATTACAACGAAATGTTATTGGGTGCAAAATATTATCCCCCATACACCAAAATTTTAGAATTCCTCTTCAAAGTCTTTTAAGCCATACCTCAACTCGAATTCTTCAATCAATTTATGAAAACTTAAAAAATGTCTCAGAAAATAAAATAATATTGATAGGAAAGTGGGGAATGGATGGCTCTAGTGGCCAACAAATCTTTAATCAAAAGTGGCAGGATAACGAAAATTTAGAAAATGTGGATGAAAAAACTATTTTTATGGTTACATATGTGCCTTTAAAATTAATTACAGAACAAAGTAAGGAAACACTTTGGAAAAATGAGAGACCATCATCGATAAGGTTTTGCAGACCATTAAAATTTACATTTACAAAGGAAACATCTGAAAATGTGCAAAAGGAATACAGGGAAACGTGTGATGAGATTAAAAATTTGTTGCCAACTAAAGTTGAGTTTAATGATACTCTCAAATTTGTAGTTAGTTACAATCTTATGTGCACAATGGTCGATGGTAAAGTTGTCAATATTTTAACCTCACAAAAGTCTTTAAGGTCATGCAATATTTGCAATGCAAAGCCGAGTGAAATGAACAATATTGCATATGTAAAATCTTTAATACCCAATAAAAGTAACTATCAGTTTGGTCTTAGCACTCTTCATTGTTGGATACGATTCATGGAATGTCTACTCCACATTTCGTACAACCTGGATTTTAAAAAGTCGTTTGCTTCAAATGAAAATAAAGTTCTGAAAGAAAATAGAAAGAGACATATTCAAAAAGAAATCAGAAAGCGAATTGGAATTTGTGTGGATATGCCTAGACCTGACACTGCCAACTCAAACGATGGAAACGTTGCAAGGACTTTTTTTAAAAACTATGTGGAAGTTTCAGACATATTAAATATTGATGTCGGTCTTGTAAAAAAATTTTATTGTATCTTACAAATACTTGCTTCTGGGCAAGAAATTAAGATAGAAAATTTCAAAATATATTGCGATGAAACAAGTCTACTTTATGTAAACTTATATGGATGGTACACTATGCCCCCCTCTGTACATAAAGTGCTGATTCATGGCTCAGAAATAGTGGAACATCTTGTCATCGCAATAGGCGCGATGTCTGAAGAAGCGCAAGAGGCCACAAACAAAATATTCAAGTCTGCAAGACTTAATAATAGCAGAAATTTTTCAAGAAAATTGAACAATGAAGATATATTACACTATCTCTTAGTATCATCTGATCCTTTAATTAGTCAAATAAGAATAAGAAGAGAAAAGAAAAAATTTGAATTGCTGCCAGAAGCCTTGGAAATGTTAACCTAGTTATTTTTTAGTTATTTTTGTATACATTTACCATCAAAATAAAAATGTAAAGCCAACTAATAAAAAATTCAAACTATAATTTTTATTAAAAAAACATATCGCACACCATCTCCAAAAGAGAAACAACTCTAAATTAGTCAATTTTCAGAAATCGCAAAAAATTGTTTTTGAGCGCAGTGTCAGTGAGCAAGTTCCATATATTTACCCAAAAATTTACAAATTTTGAGTTGTGTCTCATTTGAAGATGGTGTGCGATATAGGAAAGGCTATAGACGATATAGACCGACTACAAAATACCCTACAACACTCCTTGCCATGCATGTAAAGTGGGCAAACCACGCCCATTTGTGGCTTACAACTACATGTTGTTCCCATATACTCATGTTTCATGTGGAAATCCTTTTAAAGCCCTATTTACCATTATAGTTTGTAGGGGAGGTGGGCGTATCTGTGGGCGGATCACGCCCATTTTTGGCACATAACTTGATTTTGCTCTAATATACGCTGAAACAAAATTTTGTTTTTGTAGCTTCAATAAAACCCATTTTATAGAGATCTTAGATAAGTGGGCGTGGCAGGGGCGGATTAAAAAAATATTCAATAGAGCACATCTTTGCGTCAACACTAACATGCGAACCAAGTTTCATCCAATTATCTTAACTCCTTCTGCCTAATAACGATTGGGGCGGTATTAAGGGGCGTGGCAAACATTTTTAAACATACCTCAATCCATCTTTAGCTATTTAACACACATACCAAATTTCATAAATTTACAAAATGAAATGAACAAGTTATGAGGTTTTTGCCGGATATGACCACTGTGCATTGTAACAAAAATATGATTGCAGGAACGAACCAGAAAGTTTTCGGAAAATTGTAAACATTTATTATTTTTGTTTGAATATATTTATAAACAACTTTATTTATAATTACAATTAAGCCAAACAATTTTTTTTATATGATTTGCAATAGCTTGAGTATGCGAGCCTGCGCTGGTGTCAATACTTTTCCTTCTTCGCACACGGTGTAGTCACTATAGAACGCTAGAATTCCCTTTGCAATTTGGTAGGCATACACAGTGAAAGCAAATGTGGCTCCAGTGAGTGTGCAAAATCTTCGGGTGAACCTCCTTTTAATACCACTGTTTCTGTGGCTACAAAAACACTGCGAGCATATTCTACCGCTCAGTAATATTTTGTCCAGTCACCTCTTGCTTTGGCGTTTCAGTGGCAGTCCATCCTGTCGCGAAGTCTGTTGGAAAGCTTGTCGAAACATGTTTCAACTTCTTCAGCTTTGTTACGTCCCAAAAATATTTGCATGCTATGATTTTTACCAAAGACAAATCTTGAGTATGCTTTCCATTGTTGTCGTAGATCATTCAGCAGATTATTGTGCATATTTTGCAGCTGAAAGACAAGGATGAGAGGATGTTTTCCCACGCAGCGGCGCACGTCTTCTATAATTTGTTGTTTTCAGGCCAGTCCTTTGCGATCGGTTTTCACCAACGGAATCTTCTATTTATTTTTGAACAAAAACAAAAACTGTTGAAGTTTATCAATCGAATGGCGAACAGCTGATGGAATTTAATAACGAGTTCTGTCAAAACAAACGAGTAAAATGTATTCGAACTTCGAAACAGGGTCGCAAACTGCTAAATGCTCATTTGAAGTAGAATTTATGTGAATTTACTTGACAGAATTTTATATGGGTAAATTCGCATTTAGAGAAGCATTAAGGAAATAAATGCGAATTAAGCTCTAAATGCGCATTTAGCTCCCAGTCTGAACATAGTATAAGTTTATTTGTTGGCGGAAACAGAAACAATGCAATTTTATGGAAAATTGTGAGATTTTGCATGACAACATCGTTTAGCAGTATTTCCAGTGATTGTTTTAAAGCTTTTATGCACTCTAAATCGTCATCTTGCATTCCGC
This sequence comes from Pherbina coryleti, assembly GCA_943735915.1. Classification (NCBI taxonomy): domain Eukaryota; kingdom Metazoa; phylum Arthropoda; class Insecta; order Diptera; family Sciomyzidae; genus Pherbina; species Pherbina coryleti. The sequence continues at coordinate 79,115,466 of OX030948.1, forward strand.
ACAATCGTTTTAAAAAGTATATATGCACAATCGTCAAGTGCAAAGTTGGATAACTATCACCTTCGAGCTCTTTCGAAGTTTCTTCAAAATTTTTTAAAAGTTTTATAGTAGCAGTAAGCACATTTAGGCTAATGCCACTAATCCTTTGAAGTTGATTTTTTTCGTGCAATATATGTCCAATTTCAATCCAGTTGTTATGCACTGAATGCAGCAAATAATAAATTGTATTCCATCTTGTTGGCGAAAAGCTTTTGAGCGTTGTTGTTAGTTGGGAATTGGCTCCGGACTTCTTAAAATACTTAACAAGTTTTGTGCACTTTATGCATAGTTCATTAATATCGAAGTCACCTTTGATAAAAAATTCACCTTTGATAAAAAATAAAAAAAACTGACACCTTTGATAAAAAAAAAAAAAAACACTCAAAGAATTACAATAGACAAAGCTTATCAATGTACGTTTTCTTGACCGCTATGTTTTGTAACGCAACAACAAATTTGTTAGCGAATTAAAAGCAATGTTAATGCAGCACACTTAAAAAAGCAGGTGTACCACATGTAGTACGGTCGGCATATCTGGGTTAATATTTAAAAGTTATGTACAAATAAATACTTACTGTTGCAAGGCTCAAAATCCATTGATCGCAATGCAAGAAGTTTTGTTTCTATTTTTCCATTTCTGATAAAATGTATGGTAAGGGACAAGTATGACATTTTAATGTAGTTGTCACTCCAAAGATCTGAGGTTAGACCATAACCGCTGCCATTTACTTCTTGAATTTCCGTTTTTATGGAATCGAACGTATTAGTATACAGTGTATCTATATTTCTTGAAATAGTTGTAGGGTGCGGTAGAAGTTTATCAACATCTACGTTTGAACCATACTTCTCTCCTATGGATAATACCAGCTCAACAAATTTTTTTAGGCCATCATCTTCAATCATTTTAAAAGATCGGCAATTTTTGATTAACCACTCAGTGGTAACACGAACGACTTGGTCCTTCGTGTTGTGGTCTACGTCTGTCTTGGGTGTTGGAACCAAATTATCTTTAATATTTTTAAAGCACTTATGTTTCACTAGGTTAGAAGTGCTATTTTTAAATTTATAAACATTACTGCAATTTTTGCATGCGACAACATTTTGCATTACTCTTCCGCCTCTCTCAATATTACCAAAAACTTCCCAAACTTTGCTTTTTCCATTTTTTTGGGTCACTTTATATTCACCTGTAATTATTTTTTCTTTTATCTCCGGTAAATTAAATTCCAGAGGCAACGCAAATTCGGATGACATTGATTCATCTGATGTTATCTGTATTTAATTATAATTTAACTTTTAATTGAAACACAATTTTGCAAAGAACTTACATCCATTTTTCGAAACAATTTAAAACAATTTATCTGCACAAATAACGCGATTATATAGCGACGTAAAACTTTGCTGCGAAAAACCACTAATGAGATTTTCTGAATAATGGAAGCAGTATTGGGAATGATATATTAAAGTAACATGGCTAGCTACTAATTATAAACTTCTTCTCTCGGTTAAATACTAAGTATTACTTTTTGTATTTCTCTTATTATTTATTCCAATTTGGAACATGACTTACGATTACAAAAGGTTTTAGATTTTAAAATAAAATTGAATTGAACAAAAAAAAATAACATTCTTTATTACGAAAATAATCAAAACCTTAAATTTGATAACGCTTTGTTTTTAAAAAAATTTAAAATTTCGACTTAAAGTTATTTTAGAGAGCCTCAATAAAGGCACTTAGAATCGCACAAGAAAGAAATTTAATACTCAAATTAGAAACATACAAAGATGAAATATATACCTACAAATGTACTTAAATATACCTAAACACTAATATTTTGTACCAAAGAAACCCTTCATAATCAAAATACAAACTAGTCGAAAAAAAAAACAATTTAATACAAAAATATAAAGAACTCTCAAAATAACTGTGTTTTTTAATAACATTAATTCAAATACAGTGAGCGGTCGAATTATTATAACCAACATTTTTGTATCATCCACCTATATATTATAAACTCATAGCAAAATGTTTCTGTAGGAAAATGTTTTTTTTTTAATATTTTGTCGTTTAAATTTCAAATAAAAGATTATTCTTCGTTCATAATTAATAGCATTTTTTATAAAACAAGTAAATACGTGCAAGTGTGATTTTGCTAAAAAACTATTTTAAAAACAAGTAAGGAAACTCTAAAGTCGGTCTAGCCCGACTATGGTATACCGAAGTTTCTTTTTATTTTTAATTTTTTTTTTTCCTTAAAATTTAAAGCTTCACAACATCGTCTCACTCCCCAAATTGTGTATCTCTAAATATTATAAAAAAATTTCCAAATCCCAACAAATGCCTATGTGTTCTAAAGATAAACTTTAAACATGGGCAGATCTGAATATTAAAATTTTTATATTTTTTTTTATGACAATTTATATTTTACAATAAAATTCAAATAAAATCATTAAATAATAACAAAAGAAGTCCTAATGTATCATGCTTAATATATAAAATGTCAAGATATTGCAAAATATAAATATTTCTGCTTTTCCCTATGTAAATTTGTTTCGATCAACTCGGGTTACTCGAATTATTTGAAAAATTCGAATGCATTATAAACATTCTTGCTGACAGAATTTCTGCTTGAATAAGAGAACAAACAATTGTATGCTCATCGTAATTCACTGCGACTGCTGCTTGGTGGCTCTTGCTCTCGCTGCTCTCAGCGTGGGTGTATAAAGCGACCTCGTTGCATGAGACGAATTAATGCAGTCTTTCGGCAAACGAGGCACAACACAAATTCAAACCACTTTTGTGACTGTATTCAAGAACATTCACTCAATGGCGATGGGTTAGCACAGTAGTAAGTAATACTCATGAATTCGGTTGTGCATTCATTGATTGAATGAATTCATGCAGATGTTTAATATCTACCGAAGTACGATAACGTGGCAAACCAATTGTTTGAACTGCGTGCTCCGAAATAATTGTACATTCTGAGCCTAAGTCTAAAAGGGCGCGCACTACCATGGTCTGGGCTGTGTTATTATTCACAAGCGTGACAAGGGCAGTAGCTAAGAGTACCTTGCGAGGAGCATACTGCGTCGACGCTGTAAATTGAGTAGTGTACGCTGACATTGAAGTCGTGGGCTTTTGATGAGTTGTGGGTTGATTTGGCATGCTTTCACGCTGAAAGGTTTTAGCCAACTGGTTTAAATTTGTATAATCACCCCCACTGGCAAGTGAAACCGGTCCAGATGGCTGAGCGATTTCATTGTTCTGAGAAAGTTTTGTAGTGGGGAAATGTAACAGGGTGTGGTGCCGTTGACCACACTGTAAGCAGTTCCTAGCGCTAGGGCATTGTGAAAGTGCGTGAGAATTTCTCAAACAGTTTAAGCAATATTTTGCTTTTCCAACGATAGACTTTCTCTCGTAACAATCCTTAGAAAGAAAGTTCGAGCAACGACGCAAGATGTGAGCGTCGCCACAGAGAAAACATGAGTGTGCGTTTTTCGATTGTGTCGTAACATGAAAACTGTTTCTATTATGATTAGGTTTTTTCGTATTCCAATTGTGGCGATTGTTGTGTAAAGCGTGATCATTCGAGATATATTTTGGCAACACATTCTTTTCGCTTGAACCACTTCGATTTTCAATTACATTGATAGTGACAAGGCGATTGTTTAAAAACGATTCAATTGCATCAACTGTCGGAATACTGGTTTCGCTACCTAAGTAATGCTCCCATGCCTGGTGCTTATCCTTTGGTAGTTTGGTTGACAGGAAATACGCTATCCAGTGATTGCATTCCGAAATTGGAATTTGCAAACGTTTGAATTCATTGATGCAGACATTAGCAACGTTAAGAAGAGATCGGATTTCGTCAGAGCATTCTTTTGTGAGTGCAGGCAAGCTGAAGAGCTTATTCATATGATGCATGCATAGCAAACGGGGATTATCGTAACGTTTTACAATGAAATTCCAAGCTGTCGAGTAATTGCTTTCAGTTAAAGCCATTTGATGAATATCGCAATCATGGTCAGAAGGCAGGGCTTTCTTTAAGAAATGAAATTTCTGAATCGCATTAAGATCAGAATTTGTATGAATAAGGCGGATAAACGCATCATGAAAAGGAGGCCATTCCACATATTTTCCTGAAAACGACGGCAGTGGTAATTTCGGCAACTCAATGGAGGAAGGTGAGCTTGAAGCTTGGGGCGACCCTGAAGCTTTGGGTACTAACTCTTCGTGTACATCCAAAAGAGCGCAACGATAGTCAAAATATGATTCTTCAAACAGCGAGGCGATTTTTTCGGTGAAATATTTTAGTTTGCGATCAACATCATGGCGTACAAGAAATTTGTGAGTTTCACTAAACTCTTTGTGCAGCAACTCCCCCTTTTCGAGACGAACCTGACAATAGGATTTAGTTTTCGTTGTAATGGCGTCTTTTTAAAATTCTTATAAAGTTGCTTGATGTTTTCAAGTCGATCTATTTGCGTGAAGCTAAACCGTCGACATCCACTGTCTCGTTATCAGATGTGTTACCCTCACCGGCTTTTCCCATTTTGCCTAATTGCCCTGGTTAACCGATATACTGCACTCAATAAATGTAGCGCAACCAAGTACTCAATAAAGCCAGTAAATTTAAGAAGATGCACTAACACACTCACCTCGTATAACTAAGATGTCCAAGGATGTCGCTTCTAATCGGGTAGCGGGGGTTATTTGTTACCTTCGATGCACTTGGGTTGAAGTTGTTGTTACTCGATGTTGTCGATTTTTCTCAACTCTTGCGTTGATTGTGACGTCACTGCTCTATTTATTCTTTGTTCTTTGTTTTGTGCAAGGTGTTGTATTTGTGTTAGGCAATGACAAGTTTTTATATGAATGTATTACAACCCGTTAACTTTGCTTTATGTACAACACGTAAAATTTTTGTGTATTTGTATGTAGAAATTTTTTAATTTAGAAGAAAAAACAGCCAAATGTATGTAAGATGCTATTTAATCAAAATTAATTTTATTGTTTTTTATTTTTTACTGTAAATTCCCCCCATGAGCCACCAAAATTATGTGCAGAATCGCATAGTTCAGGGGGGAGTTTTTAAATTTCACTGTTCTTTATATATAAATGAATTCGCGAAGGCTTTGATTTTAATGATAACAACTTAATCTTCACTGTTTTATTTCTTTGATTTCTTTAAATCGTATTGTTTGTTACGTGTTGTACAAGCTAACTCTAAGAGCGGTAAACAAAATATAAAAAATATAAAGTTACTAAATTGTGTGTACGCTGTGTAATATGTTTTTGGAGGTGTTCCTTAAAATGCCAAAGATAAGGCTTAAAAGTTTTGATGGCCAATTTTGCCGTACTGTTTGAAGAATAAAAAGAACTTAGATGTTTTAAGTCAAGTTTCATTCTCCTCTTTATTTCAAAGATCTTCAATATTTATAATAAAAATACCAGTATTAATTCTATTTAGATATTCTTAAACTCCTTCCCATTATTCTATTCTCATATTGTTTCTTAGTTCAATTATGTTCTTAATAATTGTTCTTCTCTCACTTGCTCTTTGATTCCTCAGCTTGGAATTTTTGCTGCGCTTGCACTTGTGCAGCTAATAGGGTTAGCGAACACCAGTGAGCGTATTTCGTTACAATTGGCTGTGACGCAAAAACACAGTGACCTAATGACACTCGATAAGCGTTGGCACACGATCGAAAGAATGAATGAAAGAAAAACAATGAAAATATATTTTGTTACCAAATATGTAACGTACCGTAAGCTGGCTGTGCTATGACACTACAGCTGGCGTAAGCAGGTTCTGTGGCACAACCGAACTAATTGACTGCCCTTCGCTAACTCCTCTTGCATGGTGAGATGATTGCTGATTTGAGTGGTTGCTTATGCAAGTAGATTTTCTCGTTGTTTTGTGTGTTCAATGTTTGTTGTAAATTTAGGTACCTCTCTTCTCTTTTCGAAACCGTACAGATCTACTTGCTAATCTCCTCAAAAAAGGTTTGCAACGCTGTGAACAGCGATAATTCTTTAAAAAATGCAACACTATAAAGAAGAAATAAAATGAAATGGAAAATAGTTGTCTGGTGAAGGAAAATGGCTGCAACAACAAATACATAAAAACATGGCTGAAGGGGCTCTCCGCAAAATCGCCCAAAAAAAAAAAAAAAAAACACCCAAATGAAAAATGACCCAAAAATTTATGAAAAATCGCCCAAAACGAAAAAACCAAATTTTACCCAAGAAAACGAAAAAAAGCCCAACAATTTTTAGAAAAATTACCCAAAAACAAAAGCGAAAATTCACCCAAAAAAAAAATGAAAAATCGCCCATTATTTTACATTGTGTTCCCACACGAGATACGAAATTCCCTTGTACGAAATGAGCATTTTCAAGGCCAGTATTTTTTTTTTAAAAGTCTATTTTAATTCAATCATTTGATGAAATAAATACTATTTATTTATTTTTTATTAATATAGTTATTTATTAACCACTTAAAACATGAAATAATAAAACGAAAACTATTATTAGAACTATTATTGCAACGATAAAAGGTACTGGGTAAGCTACTATACGTTACTAATCAATCTTAGTTGTGTAGGAAGTGCGTTAAATTTAAAAATTTAATTCATTTTAATTTTATATAATCTCATACTTAAAACTCTATAAAAACATTTCGTACAAGGGAAAAATACTGATTCTTTTTCAAAACAACAAGTTTCTTTGGTTATCAAAAAATTTCAAAAAGAAAAAATGACGGCGGAGGTGGTGGGGGGGAGCAGGGCTGGGCGACGGGTGGCGCTTGCGATCCGTCGCACTACGCGTAATCCGCCGCGCCGCGATCCGCCGCGTCGCGATGCGCGGGCGCGGTACTAAATATTTCCTTTGACTTGACCAAGCAAACCAAGCAAATGATGCAAATACAAAAGAAAAACAAAAGAAGAACCGCTGCCTTTTACTTTAAATACCGTTATCTTTAAGAACTTATTGAGGTTTCTTATTTAATATTGAAAACGAAAGATCACCCAAAAAAAACGAAAAATCACCCAAAAACGAAAAGTGAAATTTCGCCCAAAAGTAAAAAACGAAATTTTACCCAACAAAAATGCAAAATCGCCCAATTTTTTTGGGTGTTTTTTCATAAGAATAAGAAAAAAGAAGAAAAAACAAAACTGAAAAACGTCCTTTTTGTGAATATTGGCTCGCAGAGTACTGGTGATCGTATATCAGCCGCAAGGGACGATTTGGCTAAAACTTTATTAACAACACCAGTGGGCACAGAGAAGGGTGAATCCTACACGCACACAATCAACGAGGTTCATGTACGCCCGCCGTATGTCATTGGGTGGATAAAACCTTCGAGCGGTAGTCGTTCGAGTGCAGCTACGAATCGGCCGATACATTTCCCATAGCTGATGTCACCCAAAAGAACCACATTGAAGATAAACCCCGGAAATGCAATTCAATTCAATTCAATATATATTTTTCCTTATATATATTTTTTTTTTAAATCGTTAATATGGTATATTCTTCTAAAAACAGAAACAAAACAAAATTTAAATTTTGACTTAAAGAAACAAATTTGAATTACATTACAAAAAAAAAAAAAAAATTATTTTTATATTAAAGAAAGAATTCAAAGATAAGTTAAATATTTGTTAACTCAAATGAAACATAAGTTAAATTTTAATACTGTTTGAACTTAATTTACCCTAACTTATAAGAAACATGAATTAAATTTCAAAATTGTTTAAGTAAACTTGACTTAACATTACCTAACTTATACGTAATACAAAAACAAATTAATAATGAAATTCTTTAAATAAACTTAAACTAAGTAAACATAATAAAAATTAAATTTAAGCTTCTTTAAATAAACTTAACATAATTTAAACGAAACAAAATTGAAACGTGAGATTGTTTCAAATGGACTTAACTTCTTCTCATGAATTATCTTAACTAAATATGAAATTAAAAAAAAAAATAATTTTAAATAAGCTTAAAGAAAAACTAACTTAACATTACATTAAATGAGACTTAAAATCATTGAAATAAATTTAAACGAATCTAACTTAAATTAAACAAAGAAAAAAAAACACATTTAAAGATTATTTCAATGAACGTAAATTAAACCTTACAAAGCACTTAAATAAATATTAAAATCATTGAAATAGTCTCAAATAAAATTAACTTTAATTAAATAAAAACTAAATTTCAGACAACTTAAATAAACCCAACGGAAACCAACGTAATTGAAACAAATAAGACAAAAGAAAAAAAACAAAATTCAATTTTAAGATCAAGTAAATGAATTTAAATTAACTTGATTTAAAAATCCAAACGAAATTTTCATTTTTTTTTTTTTTAACAAAACTTAAACGATTTTAATGAGAGAAAACTAATTCTAAGATTGTTTACTTGTACATTAGATTAAGTTAAAATAATATAATTAATGGAAGAATAATTTGTGAACTAAACTAATAAACTTATTATAACATGCCTAGTTAAACAGTACCTTTTCATTTCTTCATATCAAAGGTAATGGTTTTATATATGGTTTTAATGAGAGCTCCGATAAATATTTAAAGTGGAGAAGGTTGGGTGGGTGAAGACTGGGTGGGGAAAATAACAGCTCCTCCCCTCCCACAATTCGAATCACCATCACCAGTCCGCGCCACAACGGGTTTCTTTTTTTTGTGTTTGTTTGGGTAGAATAGACCCTTAACCCTCTGCACCTGATTTTTTTTATTGTCTGTAACACCCACACCATTCCACTGTCTAACGCAACTCACTCCCATTTTCTCTGAGCTACAACCGAAGCATAGCTAGGTGTGCTGACATAGCGTCGAGACCGTGGGACTTGGCTCATTTCCATCGTAGCCAAGTAAGTGGGTAATTTTGTTTGTTATACCATAGTTGAATAAATAAGGTTGTCTCGTGGCTGATCGTACTCTCTTCTCAGTACCCATAATTGTCAAAATCAGTGAAAAGCAACAACAACAACTTCGACGGCTTTTCATGTTATTAATTTTCGTTTTCAGATTTTGTATGCGCTGTCAACTTCGATTTGACATTTATGGGAACTCGCTCTCACCCATGCGACAACCTTATTTATTCAACCATGTGTTATACTATGTTCACACACAGGCCGAAAAGACGCTTTTCAGCTGAAAAACTTCTTTTCAAAAAAAGGTGTTCGCACTTCAAAAGCAGCTTTTCATTTCATTGTTCTCAGAAAATAAGATGCTCCTATTGGCTACATGTATACACATAAAATAAACAGAGAGACGAAATGTCAAATATCAGTGATAACCTCAATTTTAGTAATAGATTTTGACTATACTCACAAAAACAGACTTCAAAGCAGGGTTGTTTTCTAGCTTTTTAGAGTTTTTCGCTGAAAAGCACACAAAAAGACGCTTTTCCTTTGACAGTTTTTCTATGGCGAAAAACTTAATATCATGTAGCTTTTCAGCTGAAAAGGCATTATTGTACGAAAAGCCGCTTTTCGGCCTAAGTGTGAACATGGTATTACAGAATTTACTATAAGATTTTGAAGGATCATTATGTAAACATCTACATGAATCATCATTGGGTGCAACATCAGCGACCACATCTCTACCAATTTTCGCGAAAAAATTATTGAACGTATTAGCTCTAGCACCAGAATCATTAATAGGCACTCCTTAAAAATTGATATGAGCTGCATGCTCATTGTTATTACTTTTATTAATGATATTGTTAATCAGCTGCCATTCCTTCCTTTGACTACCTTTGATTTTGTTTAATTCGCAAACATAATAATTAGTTTTACTTGCTGAAACCTTGGCTGAAATTTCTTTGCAAAGCTCTTTGTGTTCAATTCAAGTTACTAGGGTGTTTTGAGCATTTTTTAAATAGTTTGTTTTTATGTTTTGATTTTTCTGTACGGCCGCCACCTCTCTGCAGACAATGGCAAACCTCAGAGAGCAATCAAAATGCCATGTAAAGCTTCTTGAGAACAAGAACATTCCATTCATCGCCGTTCGGAGTCGGCGTTAAACCTGTAGGTCCGGTTGTCAGTCAATTGTGTACAAACTTAATAACACGCACAACAGAATTGATCCTAAAAAGCTAGGTCAAAGTCCTTTCAAGGGCTGAAATGATCAGTTATTTATTTATTTTATTTTATCACTTTTGGTCACAGTACACAAATTTGCATGCTGAGTTAAGATTCTAATAAAATTCTTTTATGCTATCGATGGATCAGGTTCAAAATATACATCATACCAACACTCGAATTGAAGTCGCTCGTTTAATGCGGAAAAATTTGTTTTTTTATAGGACTCATTCGTCTGCGAATTTTTAGTATCAGGTCTTTCAACGCTTTCAAAACACAAGCACGTCATACAATTATCAGTTATGTTCAAATTTGTCACCGAACTATGTAAAATTATATTTGAAGAACAATTTAACTTCACAAAAATATTGTCAATGGAAGTGCCAGAACTATGAGCTATTCTAGTTGGTTCATTTATACAAGCCAAACCTGGAAAAGACTTAATCCAAACATCTTCCTACAGAATAAGTTTACTACCTAAAAAAAAAATAAATAACTGGCCATTTCAGCTCTTGAAAGGACTTTGACCTAGCTTCTTAGGATCAATTGTGTTGTGCGTGTTGTGCCATTGTCTGCAGAGAGGTGGCGTCCGTACAAAAAAATTATTTTAATTCAGATAATTTTCTATCGCTGCTGGGGTTCGAACCTGGGTCTCCAGGTTCGTTGACATAGCGGCCACGCACTTTAACCAACTACGCCACGGGTGCCAAAGTTTACTACCTATATACTCAAAACTTTTTGAAAAATTACTGCTCACTAAGTTAGAGCCACATATGGAACAAACAGGAATTACCCCAAACCACCAATTTGGCTTTCGAAAAAAACATGGTACTATAGAGCAAGTGCATCGTATAACAAACGAAATAAGAAAAGCGTATGAAGAAAAAAAATACTGTTCTGCGAGTTTTTTTGATTTTGGTCAGACATTTGATAGGGTGTGGCACGAGGGTTTAATATACAATATAAAACTTGTATTACCAGTTCACTGCCATAAGATTCTAGAGTCATATCTAAGTGATAGAAAATTTAGAGTAAAATATAAAAACTTTATTACATCTAATTTTCCAAGTTCAGTAGGAGTTCCTCAAGGGATCGTCCTCGGTCCAGTTTTGTATTTAATATTTACCAGTTGATCTACCAACCAGTAATCGATTGGTCACTTCAACATTTGCTGATGATACAGCTATTTTGAGCACCCATTCAAACCCCTTAGTTGAATCCAAAGACCTAAATGAATATTTGGAAACCCTGGAAACATGGTTGAGAAACTGGAGAATAAGAATTAATGAGCTGAAAAGTACGCACGTGACATGTATTTACTCTGTGGACTAAAACATGTCCTTCAGTCATGCTCAATCAAATCTCCATTCCTCAAGCGAATAACGTTACATATTTGGGTATTCATCTTGACAGACGGTTAACTTGGCGAAAGCATATTGAGTCTAAAAAAACCCAAATGAAACTGAAAGATCTAAAGTTAAACTGGCTTCTTAGCAAGAGTTCAAGGCTTCAATTGGAACATAAGGTACTTTTATACAATTCTATTATAAAACCAATTTGGACGTACGGAGCGCAGCTTTGGGGAAAAGCCAGTTCCTCTAATGTTGAGATCATACAGCGTTCACAATCGAATATCCTACGAACAATCACGAATGCGCCTTGATTTGTAAAGAATGAAAATATCCACAAAGACCTGAACGTTCTTTTAGTTAAAAACAGTCTTATTGCACTCAATACAAAATACAAAGAACGACTTCAACATCATCCAAATTTTTTGGCACAAAAACTTGCTCAAACCACAAATACCACGCGCCTCAAAAGATTGGATTTACCGTCGTACTAGATATAAATTATAACTATGGATAAGTGAAACATGATTTTCCACAGTGAGACTAAGCCCGTCTCGCCTGGCATATGTCGGAGCTTGACATTTCCGTCCAGCCTTACATATGTGAGCACTGGTTTAATCACCTTACACATGATACAATAAGAAGGTGGAACAATTGGAGATGAGTGAAAATGGATTTTTTTCAATTTTTTAATGATTGATAGCTCGTTGAATAGGTAACAGCATAACCTTTCTTTTGATACCCATAATGCTAGGTTTTGTAGGAAAATTTTAAAAAAATCACAAGTTTTTGAGGTCCATTTCCCCAACTTTCAAGCCCTATAACTTCTAAACCAATTGAGAGCGGCGTGAAATTTTTCCGGATTTGAGATAAGAAGGTCTTAATACATATATTCCACAAAAAAAAATTTATAAATTTTGAGTTTTCGTTCATCTTCAATTATGCCGCTGAAAATATTGATAATCGAGGAACTTTAAAAAAAAAGTTGATTTATCTTCAACAGTTCCACTGTCTTAAGAAGACTTAACAAAGTTTTTTTAAGATATTGTATGCACAATAGAATAAAATTTTTAAACAATAAAGAAAGAATACAAAAAGATAAACAAAAAATTATGGGCAATATTATATTAGAGAAAATAAAGCTATAAAATAACTAAAAAATTCGTTGTTTCCAATATAGGCACATTGATTCAAATTTTTCTTATTTACCCTATTTAAAATTCCTTTTCTATGCGTTTATCCCAAATTTATGAAATATACAGAAAAGTGGCATCGCTAAAATGCTTTTTGACTTAAGCAGTAGGTCTTGTTAAAGCTCCTTACCCTACCTTCTTATTGTATCATGACCTTACATATAAATCTATAGATAATGAAAAGAACATGATTATCCAGAGCAATACCTCGTCCGTCTCGCCTGGCATATGCTGGAGCTAGACTACGTCCGTCTAGCCTTGCCCATGTGAGCACAGCTCTAATCAATAGTTTATTCATTACCAAAGAAGATATTCTCAACGAGACCTCGTGCATCTTAACTGGCAACTTTTATGATATTGCTAAAAATTAACAAAGTTAAAATCATTATTGTTCTTGTTATATACTTGTTTACATACATTTATTTTTTAGCTCTGGTTATGAAATTGTATATATTTATTTAGGTTAAGATTTGATAAATTATTGTTAGTTTCTAAGAGAAAGATTCAATAAATAATAATAAAAGTTTTAAAAAAAAAAAATTTATACAAGATTCCAGATGCCGACAGAAGAAATATCTATCAACCATGGTTGAATTTTCCAATATATTTAAGTTAATATCACCTAGTAAAATCATATTTGCAGACCTATCATTCGATAAAAGAACATCCAAACCACTCAAAAAGACGTCAATATTCGAATTATTGTGAAACCGATATAAACAAAAGAATGATTTTTTTGGTGGTCAATTAGACAACAAATTTAAGTCACATCACAACTTTTAAAATTGAAACTACAAGACTCACAGATAAACTCTTACTTCACAAAGACAACAACTCCTCCAGCAGCATAGATTTTGTTATATTTCGCATAACATGGAATATTGAACAAGGAGATTTCAATATCATATATCCAGGTTTCTGTTAAAAAAATTAAATCTAGCTTATTTTCAAACGAATCAACATTTAAAAGAAAGTTATCATTATTTTTTCTTAAGCTTCTAATATTTTGATGGATAATAAAAAAACTGTTTGGATAATTTTCTCATTTGATGAAATTACATACATTTAAATTAAGGTTATCACAGTGCGGTAGAGGAATACTAAATAAGTTATCATGAGGATTCATATTTACTATATAAAGTATAAAAGTTTTTAGAACAAAAGTTTTCATTATAAAAACCAAATTAAGTAATTTTATTTAGATCCTCACATGAATTGATAACTACAGCATAATCTCCCTCCTTTTTCTGGAAATTTTGCTCATAGATATTTGTAATTTTTTTCTTTTTTTAACTTTTGAGCTTCATTAAATAGAGTTCTAGTATTAGAAAGACTAGGATCATTTATACAAATATTATAAATACGCTCGCAGTTAAAGAGCTTGGTATTTAAATAACTCTTACTTTATATGTATTCTCCATGATTAATTTTTTACTTATACGTGATACAAACTTTACACATAATATGTCCACCGAGGAATTAGTAGATGAGGAACCCCTGAATTTATTAATACGCTTTACGTAACAATCGTATCGTAAGGATATCAGGACCACCAACAATTTCGATACACTTCTCCCTAATTATTTGCTGAAGATGAATCACCTCCTCCTACAGAAACAGTACCTTTTTTCAAGCATTATTTTGTCGTATTGTAGAGAATAAATCATTGAAAGTGCATTTACATTTGCATTTTTTAAAACTATTATTTCATTATAAACCATTTCGGCGGCGTGTCTTTGTTTACATTTTACACATCTATTTGAGTTTGCTTTGCCCACTTATTCTCATGTTGTTGTTGTTGTTGACTGAGTTGCTTGTTTAGTTGGTTTCGCTCCTAGCGACGGTACAGTTGAACGAGAGCTTCCGATCGAAAGCACAAATGATGTTAGGCCCGAAGCAGGTACGGGCAGAGAAGCAGCAGCAGAAGTACTCGTAGTTATAGAAGGAATATCTTCAGCAAGCGGGGGCAGGGGACGAGCAGTAGAAATTGGTGGAGAGTGCACACTCGAACGTCGCGCACTTAGGCAGGCATTGCATTTAAATGTGGAGCCATTTCTTTCCACATATTTAATGTCACTTGGCTGAATATTAACACAATTGCAATGAAAATATTCATTGCAAAAGAAGCATTTAATTTTTGGGTGATGGCGATCTACTTTTTGTTTAAAAATGCACGGCATTATATATGTTTGATAATTAATTATTCGGTTAATAAATAAAAAATCCGGAGAGTGTGAGGGACGGCTTGTGTCCAAATTTCTGAACACCTCCCAAGCCACATTCCAATTCTTTGACAGCTCGATTTGCGAAGTTTGACAGCTTTTGAGTCTTCTGAACACCTCCCTTGATATTACACGAACATTTTTTTTTTTGCCTTGTGACAGTTCAAAATGGCGATAGAGGGTGACCTTCATGTTCAACGGCGAGTTTGAATACAAATTCAAAAGTCGAGTATGGCGGCCAACGTTTGTTTTTTCTCCGACCGGATATGTTGTTGTTGTTTTCGTGACAGATCATTGGAAGTGAAGTTTTGGTTCCGTGCTCAAATGTGAATTCGAATTTGAATTTAAATTTGGACAGGGAACCGACACGACACAACGGCCACTTTCACGATGTAGCTTCATATTTTTTCTTATACCTATTTATATTTCTGTTTGACTAGCGCCATCTACCGATGGACACACGCGGAGGTACGCAGCTGAAAAATTTCAATTTCCCCCCTGGACAGGTTCGACATGTACCGAAAATTCAAAATGGCCAGCACGTGCTTGAGCCGGCATTAGCCAATCAAAATGGACGTTCTAACATTATGCCTATCGGATCTTGTCCGAAGTTGTGCACCAAACACCATCTTGACGACGACTTAACGAACGATTAAGCTCCTAACACAGGTATAAAGAGAAAATAACTACGCGTAACTACGTGTATTCACGTGTGAACGCCCTATTATGAAGTGTGATCACACCTTTATGCATGCCAGTGTCAGCCCTGTTCGCCTGTCAGATGAAAAGGTAGAAAAAAGAACGAAAAACGATGCTGCAGCAGAGCAGCCAAGAAAAACAGAAGATTCTGTCTCTGTTGTACTATGTTTCCATGGCGAGTTAACTCGGGGTTAGGGTTTTCGTCGAGTTAAGAAAATGGCGTCGCTAACTCGATAGTGTTTCCATGCACAGCATCGAGTTGAGTCGAACTTGTCAATTTCATTTACATTTTTGTTATTGTTTTACTAGCGAAATAGATACTAAATGGCAGCATTCACTTTGACAGATAGAACCCAGTTAAATCTTACAAGTTTCGTGGAGTTTCGTGGATTTAACGAAACTCAACTCAACTCGCGTTTCCATAGCGAGTTAACCCCGAGTAAACCCCGAGTTAACTCGCCATGGAAACTTAGTATTGGTTTTGGACTGTGATCGCCGCAACACGCTGTCGAAAAAGAGCTCGGTTGTCGTGTTCGTCGTTGCTTGGTGGTCTTGTTGTCGCCGTGAAAAAAAAAATTGTCTTAAGTAAAATACTATAGAAACTAAAAAGAAAAAGTGTGGATTAAAAGACTCATTGATATCCGAGCAAATATTCAAACTCGGATCAAATAACTTTAAAAATTCCAATAAAAATCCACTTACTTTTAATTAAGTTCGACTTCGTCTCGATACAACCGCAGCGCAAATAAACTTAAAATAGCAACAACAAGAGGGGGAACGTTTTTGCAAATCTATTCAAAGGGCTCTTCGGTAAAAAGGAAATGAGAATATTAATGGTCGGATTAGATGCCGCTGGTAAAACCACAATTTTGTACAAACTCAAATCAGACGAAATTGTTACAACGATACCTACCCTTCGTTTCAATGTCGAGACTGTAGAATACAAGAACATTAGCTTTACAGTGTGGGATGTGGGCGGTCAAGATAAAATTCGTCCATTGTGGAGGCACTACTTTCAAAATACATTAGGTTTCATTTTCGTCGTTGATAGCAATGATAGAGAACGTATTGGCGAAGCGAGAGATGAATTGGTGCGTATGTTAACCGAGGACGAACTCAGAGATTCTGTTTCCCGGTTCGGTCTTCTGAAGGAATCAGTCGAGTTCTCATCATCAAATATCCAGAGTTTTAAAGACAGCGAATCCAAAATAAAACACACACACGAGTTCCACACTTGGCTTACGTAAAATTAACAAAAAAAAAAAAAAAAAACTGTTTAATACATTTATTTAAGCAACTGTTAAATGTTTAATTGTCAGAGTGTTTAGAAAAACAGAAAAAAAGTAAAAACTTCAACTGTTTAAAAACTTTTAAGCTCAATCCTGTTGAGCCGCAATCATATCAAGTGCTCTATAAAAGCCAACTAATAGTGAATAATCCGTAAAACAGCAACCTCGAATAGTAAAACGTTACAAAAGCTTAAGAACTAAAAACACAGAAAAAAAAAAACAAGTGGTCCATTTAAGTAACCCATATAATGGCCTCGATAACAACTGACAATTTTGAAACAGTATGTGATTTTGTTGAAAACAACGAAAGTAACAACATTAGTGAACAAGAAAACCTAGTGAACTCAGAAAAACATTTAAATAATTTCAATCAAACCAACAGTGAGCAGCAATGGTTTGAACAATATGAAGCAGCATCTACAGCAGCAAAGGCAGCAGCATCAATTTCACACCAACGCAGAAACTCATCGAATTCTTTTATAAGCCAGCAACAGCACCAAATACAACAACACCAATAAACCACAACAACGACAACAGCAACAACAGCAGCAACATCATACATATGAATCATCATCAACAGCACCAACATTCGCTACAACAGCATCCACCACCACATCCTCAGCATCAACAGCAACACCAACTTCTGTCAAGAACAAAAATAGCTGCATGGCAAGCAATAGAAGCAATAGCCACATAGACAACAACGTCATAACACGCAAGTTGATTAACTCCAATATTATTCCTTTATCTTTATTTTTCATTTCTTCTACCCATTTCCACTTTTATTTTTAAGTTAAATATGAACAAAAGAATTATGTAATATTAACTAATACAAGAAGAAAAGATACATATTTGAAAAAGAAGAGAAAAAAAAATAAATTTAATTAATTAACTAAAATTATTTTAAGTTTACTTATAAAAGCGAAAGTCAATTATTTGCTTATTCTTTGGTTTTTGTGTTTAATAAAACAAATAATAAGTTTACTATTTGTTTAAATTTGGGCTGTTTTGGTCGTGATATTTTTTTAAATGCAAATAAATAATCTATATTTCATTTTTTTCCTCCGACGTTTCGCTGGGTATTTTTCAGCATCTTCAGGGATACATTTTTATTGAATCTTCAAAAAAATACAAATTAGTTTTACAATTTAACATGAACTTTTCTTTTTCTTACTATTTTAGTTTCACATTTAAAAATTTATGACGGTACTTTTTACGGCACAAACACAAACTTATTAATTAAATATAAAAATATCACAGAAAAGAATTAAATTTGTCAAAATCGTTAAAATATTGCACATTTGAATTTCAGATTGCTACTGTGTAGATTAGATTTATGTTATCTTTGTCTTCTTTTGTGTTCATTGTTGTCTTAAGCTTTTGTTGTATTCTCAAGCTCTCTAATGTGTACCTTTTGTTTGTTCTCTTCTCTTTATCCAGAATTTTTATGTTGTCAAAGTCAGCTGTGTGGCCCGTTTCCAGTATATGTTGAGCCAGTCCCGTCGATGCTTTTTCTCTTCTGATGTCCGCTTTGTGTTTCTCCCATTCTAATTCCAAGTGTTCTCTTTGTTGTTCCTATGTAGACCAGATTGCAGTTATCATCTCCTCTCCCTTTGCAGCTGATCTCATATACAATGTTGTTTTTTTCTAATTTGTTTATTTTGTCTTTGGTGTTAGTGAATAACTTTTCAAGTGTTTCATTTGATTTGTGTGCGAATGTTTTTTTTTCTCTCTTTATTGTTGTGTGTAGGTGTTTGCTTTCTGTTAGTTTGGGAATGTAGTTTATGCTAAAGAATTGTTTAGGGTGGCCAGATTGCTCTTCTGTGGGTTGTATGTTTTTTTTATTTCTTAAACTGTGTATTTTATTGTTTATTAGGTTGTTAATTAGGTAGTTTGGGTAGTTATTCATTTTTAATGTGGATCTCACTTTCAACATGTTTTCTGCCTTAAATTTATTGTGACTTATTTCTAACACCTTATTAATGAGATTGTTAGCTGCATTGATTTTTTGTTTTAGTGGTTGTGTGGAGTTGAAATTTATCATTCGTCCTGATGATAATGGTTTTGTGTACCAATTTAAGATGATTTTGTCTTCAATTCTATGTAATTCTGTGTCTAGGTATGGTAGTTTCTTTTTGGTCTCTAATTCTATCGTAAATTTTAATTTGTCGTGAAACTTATTTAATTTTTCTAATATAATGTCTTTATCAACTTCTTTTATTACTGCGAAGATGTCGTCTACATATTTGACTAAGCATTTAATTTCGATATTTAGTTTTTTTAAATCGTCTAGTGTGTTGTCTAAAAGTTTGTCAAGTATAATGTCTGCTATGGTCGGTGGGTTGCCCATTGGCATTCAAAATTTGTTTATATATTTTGTCGTTAAACATAAAATAGTTATTTTCTGTTAGACAGAAATTCAGTATTCTTGTGAATTGTTGTTTGGGAATTTTTGTGTGTTGTTCTATCTTTGTCCATGAGTTTAATATTTGTTTGATTGCGTGATAAATTGGTATATTTGTAAATAAAGACACTACGTCAAAAGACACTAATATGTCTCCTTTCTCCAATTTTATGTCTTTTATTCTTTCTTTTAGTTCAAACGCGTTCTTAATGTTGTATTTGTCTGATATAATGTTTTTTAAAATTCCACCTATGTGTTTGGATAGTTCGTAGCATGGAACGTTAATCGATGATGAGATTGGTCTTAGTGGTGTATTGACTTTGTGTATTTTTGGGAGTCCGTAAAGTCTTGGTGCTGTTGCTGCAGAGCACATAAGTTTTCTTTTTTGTCCTATTTCTATGTATCCGTTTTTTTGTAGTTGGTTAATGATCGTGTTGTTAGTTTTTTGTAATTTTGCTGTTGGATCCATCCTTATTGTTTTATATGTATTCTTATCTTCTAATAGTTGTTGCATTTTTTCTTTATATTCTTCTCTGTACATTATAACAGTTTTGTTACCCTTGTCTGCATTTGTAATTATGATCTCGTCTTTGTGTTGTCTTATAAACTTTTGGGTATTTTTGTATATTTTAAGTATGAATTTTTCTTTTGTTGTGTTTTTAATTTTCCTTTTATATGTTGCTATTTGGTTTGTAATTTTTGATCTGGTCACCTCTTTTTCCCTATCTTCTTCAATTGTTTGAATGCATTGTTCTATGTCTGCAATTATGTGTATTGGGGAGAAATTATCTTTGTTAATTGGGAGAGCAAACTTTTTTCCCAGAGAGAGCAGCCGTTTGCTCTCCTCAGGGAACTGTATATTAGTCTTGTTGATAAACCAGCTGTCGTTGAATGTGAATCCTAAGTTGTGTAAGTATTCTTCTCTTAGATTTTGCATCTTAGTAGAATGTGTCTGTTGTGTTTGTGATGATATGTGTTTGTATGACATCGTTTGTTTTTTTGTAAAGGTTGTATATTCTTTGTCGTTGAGTGTAGCTTTCATGTTTAGTTCAGCATGATAAATATTTTTTCTTAAACATTTTAATTGGATATTTGTTTGTGTTATTTCCAAGTTTAGAATTTTCGACATTACATATTGTCAAATAATAAGTTTATTTTTAAGAAGTAAATGAATTTACCAATGATAAATTTTCATGATTTTCTTTTTATTTTTTTTTTTAATTTCAACAATTCATTTTTAATTTTCATATTTTTTTTTATGTTTGACTTAATAAGCCTTGCAATAACAATAGAGTTTAGCTACTACAGCTTTTTCGCACATTCTCAGCATTAACGCATTCAAAGTCACAACCCAAAAATCTTTGAAATTTTCAACGATATTGATATTAGTGGCTCAAAATAAGTTAATGTGAGAAAAATTTACCCACCAAAATATGGTTGGGCTCAAGGACAACACAAGACATCACGACTAACCATGCAAAAACATAACCATGCAATTACACAATAGTTTTTAATCTACTCTTGAGTTGACCTTTAGACAAGTTAACTTCAAAAAAGCTACAATTGTTAACTAATTTACTCATACGGTTTAAAGGAGCAGTTAACATATAATTTGTTCTACTAAATGGTAAGTAAATTAAATTGTTAGCATTTCTACTGTTTCTACGATTAGAGTTAAAATTTATAAGAGAAAGAAGTTCTGGAGAATCGAATACACCGGTGATGAGTTGGTGCAAATAGACGATATCTGCAGACTTCCTTCGCTCACTCAATGATTGCATTTTTAAAAGTTTTAAGCGATCCTCGTAAGGAGGGAGGTTAAAAATGTCAAATCCACTTAAGCCCCTTAGGGCAAACCGAACAAAGCATTTTTGGATTCTCTCTATTCTATCAACATGCACATTGTAACTTGGAGACCAAACTTGACTTGCGTACTCCAAGTGAGGACGCACTATTGCATAATACAACGTTGTAGTCGTAATCATGCTATTAAATTCTTTGGCCCAGCGTTTAATAAATCCAAGCATGGAGGATGCTTTTTTTACAAATGTTATCAATATGAATGCTAAATGAAAGCTTAGAATCCATATATATGCCCAGATCTTTGACGACATCCACACGACATAAAGCAGTATCTTTAATTTTATAATCAAAAACTAAATTATTCCTTTTTCGCGAAAAGGTCATAGTTTGGCATTTATCTGGATTAAGAAACATATTATTTTTAGAACACCAAACTTCAAAAGATTTCAGATCGGACTGGAGTAGGGCTGAATTGTCTTGAGAATTTATTTTTGTGTATATTTTCATATCATCCGCATAAATAAGCAGATGAGAGTTTTTAATGATATTGGTCACATCATTAATGGCTAAAATAAACAGAAGTGGACCAAGGTGACTTCCTTGAGGAACACCTGATAACGCAATAAACTCAGTAGACAAAACCCCTCGGAATCGTATTTGATAAGATCGTTCTGTCAAATACGATTTAATCCAGTTTACAAAATATTGTGGAAATCCAATGGACTTAAGTTTAAATAGAATTAGATTGTGTGGTAACTTATCAAATGCTTTGCTAAAGTCAGTGTAGATACAGTCGACCTGGCAACCAGATTCAATGGTGTTTAAGCAAAAGGTTGTAAAATCGAGTAGATTAGATACCGTAGATCTGCCATTAACAAAACCATGCTGACGAGTTGATATGACTTCACGGCAGTGAATTTTTACCCGATCATACACGATTCGCTCAAAAAGTTTTGGAATCGATGACAGTTTAGCAATGGGCATAATAAATGATTTTTTCCAAAACAGTGGAAAATAACTTTCGTTTATAGATTTATTAAATAACAAAGAAAGTGGTTGACACAAAATTGAACCGCATTGAGTTAACACTGCGGCAGGAATTCCATCAGGTCCAGCGCTAAAATCTTCATCGATCGAACTAATATATTTTAAAATATCCTCTGAGGTAAAGGATAAAGAGTCCAAAGAAACTCTGGGTGTAGAATTCATATATTCAAAATACCCCTCATCAGGATCAAAGGAATCCGAACAAAATGACTCTTTAAAAAGATTTGCAAATAAACTACAAATAATGACGGGATCGTCAGTAATTCCATCAACAGTTTTGAATGATGAAGGGAATCCATCGGATTTCTTCTTTGTATTTATGAATCCCCAAAACTTCTTTGGATCAGACAGTATTCTCAACTTTATATTGTCTAAATATTCATTATATAATGCAGCTGAGCTATTTTCAAATTCCAGAAACAAACGTTTGTAGGTTTCCAGGTCATTTGAGTCTAAACTACAGACAAATTTCTTCCATGCCCTATTCCTGTTGTTGCGAAGAGTTTTTAAATCCTTTGTGTACCAAGGGTACGCACAGTTTTTCGCAAATTTGAGGCTATATGGTACGGACTGAGAGAACACAGTAAAGAGCTCCGTATAAAAAAAATGTATGGAATCATCAGGGTTATTTCCATTTAAGTACTCTAAAATAACATTTAGTTTGTTATGAAGTAAATGATTCAACTTCAAAAAGTCAGCTTTTTTAAAATTGAATTCATAAACCTTATCGATTGAACTCGAATTAACTATGCTCTCTCTGTCCGATTTATACCAAATGCTCAATGGTGGATGGTATTCATCTGCAATAGTCAGAGCATGGAGGGCCCTCGTAACAATCACATTGTTACTGTCTGTAGTTAAGACCAGGTCAAGAAGTCTTTCAAGACTATTATAAATACAACTAACTTGTTGTAAGTCAGAACATATATTGTCAACAAATATATGCTCTTGGCGAGTCTTCGAATTTGATGCACAAAAATATGTATCATCGTCGAAAGAATGCCATTTTAAGTCAGGCAGATTGAAATCGCCCAACAGTAAAATGTCGTCATTAACGTCAAGTAGATTAATTATGTATTCTATGCAATCCGCAAGGTTTGCATAGACTTCTGCACTGCTCTTTGGGGGAAGATATGCATTTATAACATATACATTGGAATTACAATGTAACACCTTAACGCATAAAAGTTCGATATTAGAAGAGCAGGGAATATCAATTAAGGAACTGACAAAGGAATTCCTTACAGCTAAAAGGACACCACCACCAACAGCAGAAATATTGTCAGTGTGTCTGTCCCTTCTAAAAACTTGAAAACTATTGTCGAACAGTTCCAAGTCAATAATGCTTCCGTTCAGCCATGTTTCTGTTAACGCGATAATATCCTCAGAGAAATTCTGAGATGCCAAAAATATGTCGCGTGTTTTAGAACGTAATCCCCTTACATTTTGATAGTAAAGGGATAATCTATTTAGTTTTTTTGTGTCTGATGGGCGATTTTATTCGTCCTTCTAGACTTATTTTTAGGCGTAAACTCAGAAACGAAGATATTATCGGCCCACATTTTAGAGTTAAGAACAGATGCAAACTCTTCAGCTGCAACCGTTAGAATAAAGGAGGCGTGGGAAGGCTTGTTGCCAATTTTTTTGCATGAACAGAATGCATTTTGACTAAATAAAATATTTTGTTTGACAAACGTCAATACATTTTCAGTTGTTGTGTCGGGCTGAAGACGTGAAATGAATAAGCGTTTTCGCCTCGACACTGCCCTAAAATTAATTATTGGGTTATTGGGCTCAGTTGAAATCACATTAGGACAATTAGCCAATAGAGGAGTATAAGAAGGAGGTGAAGATACAATTGTATTATTGTGTATTAAAGGCATAGCTGAGGGCTGCTGGGTTTGCATAGCCTGAGGAGGGTTTGAAGTCGTCCTACGACGCTTATTTTTATTTTTATTTTTATTCTTCCTCTTCTTTTTAGAAATATTCTGGTCTTCTTTAGACTGAATGTTTGTTTGCTTCCCGGAAGAGATTGTCTGAGACAAAGAAGGCGAAATTTTTTCCGGTGAAGAACATTCATCATATACGCTAATACTGGGTGCGGCACTTACTTCGCTAAAGAATGTTACAATTTCCCTAAAATTGTTATTTAACGAGTTTAGACTTTCTCCAAATAGCTTTATTTTAGAACAAAGCTCATCTGGGGAAAGGGCCCTGCACGAAGCACAGTACCAGCGAAGACCTGATCGGACAGACATTAAATCGTCTAAGCACGATTTGGAAATACCCGCACATCTCGAATGTAACATTCGCTCACATGGGCCAGAACAACTGAACATTGGGTTCAGAATATTCTGGCTTTTGCATAGCTCGTTTAGGGAACAAGCAGCAATATTTTCAACAGAAAAATAATCCATGTTACAAATTGAGCTGAACGTGCCTAAAGGGTTAAAATTCTGTTGCTATATATGCAGTGAGCGCACAGTTAAAAAACAAATACAACACTCACTACGCTTGATAATAGCAAAACAGAGCACAAAGAAGAATAAAATTAAAACAATAACAAAAACACACTAAGCAAGCAAGCTAGCAAGCAAGCATGCAGACGAAACACACTAAAACAAGAATGTTATTAGCACAAATTATTATTAAATTATAACATTTATTAAATATACATATAAAAGAAAACTTGAACTTTTACCAAAATCACGTTTTTAAATTGTATTTTATAAAAACACTCACGAAATACTAGATACTAACAAAAAAAACAAACGCAATCTTTTAATCACATAAAATACGTCCAACACCGACTAATAGACGAAGTCAAAGCCTTGAAAACTTTTTACGTTAACTTAACTTGTAAAAACTTGTTGGCATTCGTTAGGGGTGATAAAAGAAATTAATACAAACCTATGAACTAAAATTGCTTTCATGCTATTATAGATCATTTTTTTTTTTGCAATTCTGTGCTGTTTATCTTCGGCAATTTTGCTAGTGCGAACATGATCATGCTTAGTGCTTAACAATTTTTTTTCTTTTTTTTTAAACAAGAACTATCAGTTACCGCAAGCGTTAAAGCAAGCAAATCGAACATAGTTTTTTTTTTCTTTTTCACCTCGTTTTAAGCAAATAGAATACATCACAAAATACAATGATTTTTTCAAAATGAAGTATAAAATATTTGCAAACATTATAATTAACTAATAGCTTATTTTCCAATTAATTACTATTACCATTTTGTTATTCCCTGAGGATTATTATTGTTATTTTTACTATTATATATAGTTAAGGAAATATATAGTAAAGGAAAACCATGAATAAATTAATGTACTATGTATTAGTTAAAAGAAAAAAAAATCCTTGTTTTATTTCTTCACATCTAAGGAAATGCAGCGGGTTTTGACGAGGGCTCCAAAAAGTATCTAAATTGGAGAAGGTTGGGTGGGTGAAGACCGGGTGGGGAAAACAACACCTTCTCCCCTCGCACAATTCGAATCACCATCACCAGTCCGTGACACAACGAGTTCTTTTTTTTTGTGTTTGTTTGGATAGAATAGACCCTTAACCCTCTGCACCTGATTTTATTTTATTATCTGTAACCCCCCCACCATCCCACTGTCCAACGCAACCCCACTCCCATTTTCCCTGAGCTACGACCGAAGCATAGCTAGGTGTGCAGAAATCGCATCGAGACCGTGGGACTTGCCTCATTTCCATCGTAGCCAAGTTAGTGGGCAATCATGTTTGTTACAAGAGTAAAACACAATGGCTCTCGCCTTATCTGCCGCTGCCAGTAAATGCGCATTAAAGCTCAGGCGCTGATCTATGAGGACCCCGAGATATTTAATTTGAGGCTTTGATGTTATGTCATAGCCCCCGACATTGATGACTAATTGCTCACGATGCCAGTTCTAGGCCTTCGTGGGTGCGCTTGGCGACCGCCACTAAGGCAATGTCGTCAACAAAACTAATCAACGTCGTTTCGGTTGGCATTTTGATCCTTAGTCTGCCGTCACACATTGCATTCCACAGTGTCGGCCATAGGGCAGATCCTTGCGGTACGCCTCCTGTAGCATTATGATGTGCTGGTCCTTGCTCTGTGTCATAGTACAGCACTCTTTCGTGGAAGTAGCCACGGATGATGCGCAGCAGGTTCTTTGGTACATCGAAACCAACTAGTGCCTGGATTATTCGCTCCCAGTTTGCAGAATTAAGCACGCCATTTCGCACGCCAAGTGTGCCAATGGCGCAGTATCTGCGAGTGGCTCTCGTCCCCGTGAGTGCGTTACGTGAAATCTGGATCACGCTGCTGATAGCATTGACAGTGAGCGTGCTCATCTGAAACCGTACTGGTTGCGTGAAAGACCTCCTTCTCCTTCCAAGTTTGCCTGAAGTCTGTTACACACTATTCTCTCTAGGAGTTTGCCCGCCGAATCTATCATGTAGATTGGTCCTTACGATGAGGGTTGGTCTGGCTGTTTTCCAGGCTTAAGTAATAATACCAGTCGCTGCTTCTTCCATGGTGACGGAAAGGTACCCTCCTAAAGGCACTCGTTATGTTCGCTAGGCACGAACAGCGACTTTAAGTGCTTTATTCTTTCCATCTTTAATTCCATCAATCCCAGGGGCTTTGTCATCACTTATTCTTGAGGTTGCTGCAATAACTTCCTGTGTTGTAACTGTGTTGCTAGAAATTCAGCTTCCACGATAGTATCAGTGTCGATATGGTTCGTTTTTTCTTGTGGGGGAAACAGTGCTAGCACTATCCTTCTCAGTAAAATGGGGCATGTAGGCTGGGACACCCTCGGTGCCTTTACTTTGCACATTACCATGCGGTTAGCTAATCCCCAAGGGTCGTCGTTCGCACTTCTCTTAGCTCGATAAATGACCGGTGTTTGCTTGTAGGTACATCATTCTTAAAAGCAGCTTTGTCAGCACAGTATGTGGCGTGTCTTTTAGCGAAGATGTCTCTGCCTCTACCGCGAGCTCGCTGCATTCTTCTGCGTGACATGTTGCATGCGGCTCTGAGCTCTGCAATTTAGTCATTCCACAAATATGTCAGTTTTCTGTCTGGTATAGTAACCTTTCGTGGCATTGCAACATCACTGGCAGCTTCAAGCCAACTCATAACTGAAATTTCCATGGTTGCGGCTGTGCCAAATGGTATCTGTGTATTATTCCACGCCTGATGAAAGGATTCTATGTCCATCTTCTTAGCTGCCCAGCATTTATTTTGGAGCTTTTTCGGCTGATTGTTTGGGTTTTTCGTCCAGATTTCAATGATGATCGTTCTGTGATCGCTGTGCGTGTGGATGTCAGCTACCAGCTATGTTGCGCGTGATACAGTACCTACGCCTGCAAACGCAAGGTCAATTATCGACCGCTTTTCTCCTCCGTCAAACGTTTGAATACAGGGCGTGTAGAGTAACGTGAGACCCATAGTGCTTATCGCATTTTCCAATAGTCGCTCTCTTATGCCCGTCTTTTTGCTTCCCCAGGCCAGTGACCAAATGTTGAAGTCTCTAGCGATAATAAGAGGTCACTTCCCTGCTATTTCGAGCTCTAGATAAGTTCGCATTTGCTCGAAGTCACTCACGCACATGCAAGGTGGCGCATAGCAGCTGAACACGTAAATTCCATCGATAAATATCCATGTGAAGCCGATATTCGCTGGTGTGATTGTCGCCTTCTTGGGGTAAGCTCCCAGCACCCAGATGGCTGTATCCTCTGTGGCATCGCTTGTCGTGCTGTGGCCGTCCTCTTGTCTGTATGGCTCCGCTATTAGTGTGACGTCCGCTTTAAGCTCATATGCACTCTGCTTAAGTAAGTCGTGCGCAGCTGTGAAGTGATTTAGGTTGAGTTGAACGAATCTCGTAGATGCTTTTTCTGAGCATCTTTGCAGAGCAGACACTTGCAACTGCCCGCTGGATGTGCGCCTTTGCATAGTGCACACTTTGCCGCATTTTGGCATGATACTTCCATGTGACCATCCTCTCAGCAGCGTCTGCATATTTTTGCTACAGTTACCCGATTTATGGCCAAACTCCCAGCACCTGCAGCACGTTTGAGGTGTGTTCACCTCCGATATTTGTCACCTAGTCCAGCCAACCCAAAATAACTTTGCCCGCAGGGCATTCTTTGCGCCTTGTGCCATTAGCGTTATATAAGAGGTTTCTGTGCCACAGCGTGCAGCCTTGCTTAAACGCACTGCTAATTCCTCGGGTCTGCTTATGCTGAAGGTTTTGGCCATGGCATCGCACAGAGTAGTTTTTGTCACGTCTCGTACTAGTCCTTGACACTTTATCGTGGCCATCTGTGTCCGGACGTTTACTTCATCGGCCTCGCTAAGCACATTAACTATTTTCTTCTAGTATGAGGATGCGTTTATGTCATCGCATTTTCACACACCTTTTGCGTGCGTCGTATTGTGCACATAGCTGTGCTCACTTCTTGCAGGCTGTCACTGCCTTCCAGTGTTTTCAGTATGGCTGAATATGACGTTTCGTCTTTCTTTTTTATGATAATCGCCTCTGGCCGCGTTTTGTGGACCTTTTCTTTCGTTTTGATTTGATTTTTGTGCATATTTCTCGCTCGGTTTTGGATGTTAGGGATCTAAGCACACTTCCTTTTCTAGCGGCAGTCTTGTCGACTCATTTGCTGTTGTTGTCGCTATTTTTCGCTCACCCCGCACCGCAACGGCCTTTGAGCTTCGGTTTAATTCATTATTTGCTGTGGATGGAGATTTCTGTCCTTTTGGTACATAGCGCTTGCTAGGCTTTGTTGCTAGCGCCATCTGTGGTACTTTTCGTTCCTTATTTACTTTATCCGTTTCCATAGGTAGGTAGGTCACCTCTGATATACCTTTTGTTTCGTCAGGGATCTGACAATCCATCAGGATCTGAACCTCTGTGAACCATCTCTTTATATTGCATTCAGAGTCTTTGATGGCGTGTTCGGTGTTTGACCTTTTTTCGGTATGCTGAAAAGCCGTTCGATGTCTTTTTCGAGTTCACTCATGGCCCTCTCAAGCGTAATCGCTTTCGACCTTTTTGTACTCGTTGAGCGTGGCGTTATTAGCATTTCCGCAGTCTCTGTGGTTATGCTAGCTTGGCTGGCCTTACCCTCTTTGATGTGTGCAATAATTCGTTCTTGTGTTAGAGTCTTGTACATTGACTTTTTTGCTAATGGCGGGGGTGATTGGGTTTCTCGCTGTTCTTCTCTGGTTCATTTGAACCACTTCCTGCCGTGAAGGACACTTCTTTCTCGGTTTGTGTCTCTGAGTTCAGTGCTGATCGTGGCTGAGCGACGGCTGTGGTTATGTTATCGCGTTGGGACCACTCTTTGCATGCTTCCATCTGTAAGGTCGATATATCTGCGACAAGATCTCTCATGGGCTGGTGGATGCTACGTCGGAGGCGTCATCATTTGAGCGAGTTCCTAGATTTTGGCCGTGAGCTTATTACTGGCTGTAGTCTCCTGTGGGTCGCTTGGCCTCGATAGAGAAGGTGGCGAGGAGTGTGCGCGTTCATTTGTCCTCTTATCCTTTTTTTTTGGGGACCGCGAAACCTTTGGGTTCCTTTAAATGGATCCACCATTTCTCAATTATAACCAGGGGCGTAACCGGTACCTCCTTCCTTATTGCTTGTAGTATGATCTGCTACGATAGCCAAGTTTAACATCACCGTAGCATTGCGGTCATTTGATGACGACGACTGGGAGCCCGCTTGCTCACTCCTTTAAGCCGCCGGTACCGGCATCCAACTCCCTGCACCGTTAGGTCTTTCCTTGAAGAACCTAACATTTTGGTTTTATTTTTCAGGGTCTCCTTCCCATAGCATTTTATACCTTCTGCCATGTCGGATTTTAGTGTAAGGGTGTCCTTCCCTTTGGAGTCAGACGCAGACCAAGGAGCTGATGGGACAGACGCTCTTGGATTTGATGGTTCTGTTTGGTCCGCGGGTAGTATTTTATTACCACCTACTCTGCATGACGTCCGAGCTTTCCCCTATCCGCCACCTGGGGACGCGCACTTTAGGGATGCCAAACCCCCCTAATGCGGCACCCTGTGTGTGTGTGCGTGTGAGTTATATATTGTGGTCATATTGTTTGATCTTCTGTAGTTCATCTATTGTGATCATTGGGAGCATCTATTTCCCGACCAATTGTGATCATATTGTTCGATCTTTGGGGAAACAAGTGCTCTACAATGATCCTCAGCATTATCGGGCATGTTATTTGTGGGGATCCACAGCTTTTGAGTTTGGACATAACCATTCTGTAGGCCGTGCCCCACAGATTGATGTCGGCTTCGTCACAAATTCTTTTGAAGCATATTGCCTTGCTTCCTTTGATTGCCCTTCCTAATTCCCATCTTAACTGCCTGAATGTCTCCAGGAGTTGTGGGAAATCGGTTCTCCCTCAAGCCCGTTGAACTTTGCGTCGGGCCTTAAGGCATTTTGCTCTGAGCGCTCTTATTTCGTTATTCCACCAGTAGCATGGAGCTCTTCTTCGGGTTGCTTTTTTCCTGGGTAATGCTGCATCACATGCTTCAACGATAACACGTGTGAGTTGACGCGATAGGTCTTTGGCAGATCCAGCAGTATGCGCATTAGGTATATTGAGCATTTCCTCGAATGTGTCCCTGTCGAACAGACTGTCCTTCCATAGTGGGCCTGTTATTCTAGGCCGTTGCGTGATTCTTCTTTCCAATGTTTCAAAGAAGATCGCTTGATGATCACTAGGGCTATAATCCTCACTTACACGCCACTTAATATTTCGAAGGATAGGGGAAGGTTAGGTCGATAATTGATCCCATTCCTGCTTTGCGATATGTGTTAACCCGGCCATTATTTGCTAAACCTATTTCTAGGGGTGCAAATGTTTCAAGGAGGATTCGCCCTCTGACATTAGTGAGCCCGCTGCCCCACTCCGTAGCCCACGCATTAAAATCTCCACCAATTATCAGCTTGGCGTCCGTGGGGTAGTTGGTTAAAGTGCGTGGCCGCTATGTCAACGAACCTGGAGACCCGGGTTTGAATCCCAGCAGCGACAGAAAATTATTTGAATTAAAATGATTTTTCTGTACGGCCGCCACCTCTCTGCAGACAATGGCAAACCTCAGATAGTAATCAAAATGCCATGTAAAGCTTCTTGAGAACGAGAACATTCAGTTCATCGCCGTTCGGAGTCGGCGTTAAACATGTAGGTCCGGTTCTCGGTCAATTGTGCACAAATTTAATAACACGCACAACACAATTGATCATAAGAAGCTAGGTCGAAGTCCTTTCAAGGACTGAAATGGCCAGTTATTTATTTTTTTTTTTAATTATCATCTTAGCTCTCTGCCTTATATCATCCGCTATCCTGTCCAACATTGCTTCATATTGGTTGATTGTCCAGCTGGGTCGCGCGTAACAACTGTAAAACTGGACGCCATTTATCCTTGCACGTATGAATCCTTCTGCATCTCCGTCAATATCTTGAAATGCGTGGTTCCCACACACCCATATTGCGGCATGCTTCGTTCTATCGCTAGCCCAAATATTATCGTCGAGAGCTTTGTATTGTTCACTTATCAAAACCACATCCACTTTCTCGGCTTTCACTGTTTGGGTTAGGGTATCCTAAGCTATTTCACAATTATTTAGATTTATTTGTATTATCTTCATCATTGTTTTTTAGTGATAATAAAATAAATAAATAACTGGCCATTTCAGCCCTTGAAAGGACTTTGACCTAGCTTCTTATGATCAATTATGTTGTGCGTGTTATTAAGTTTGTACACAATTGACCGAGAACCGGACTTACATGCTTAACGCCGACTCTGAACAGCGATGAACGGAATGTTCTCGTTCTCAAGAAGATTTACATGGCATTTTGATAACTCTCTGAGGTTTTCCATTGTCTGCAGAGAGGTGGCGGCCGTACAGAAAAATTATTTTAATTCAAATAATTTTCTGTCGCTGCTGGGGTTCGAACCTGGGTCTCCAAAGTTCGTTGACATAGCGGCCACGCACTTTAACCAACTACGCCACGGACGCCAAGCTGATAATTGGTGGAGATTTTAATGCGTGCGCTACGGAGTGGGGCAGCAGGCTCACTAATGTCAGAGGGCGAATCCTCCTTGAAACATTTGCACCCCTAGAAATAGGTTTAGCAAATAATGGCCGGGTTAACACATACCGCAAAGCAGGAATGGGATCAATTATCGACCTAACCTTCGCCTATCCTTCGAAATATTAAGTGGCGTGTAAGTGAGGATTATAGCCCTAGTGATAGCTCTCTTAAAAACAGGACACTTTCCACTTCCTGCTACGTGTTTTGCATTGTCGGGGTTGTTTTTCCTACAAAACATACACGATGGCTCCTTGCTGCAGTTCCTTGCTATGTGATCTTCCGTGCCACATCTTCTGCAAAGTTTCGAGCGGTCTTCCGCACTTTCGCAGCTGTTGGCTAGGTGACCAAATTCTTAATACTTGAACCATTTCTTCAAAACTGTTCTTTGACGAATTCGGCAGTTTACCCATCCTATCTTCATTCTTCCGGTTTTTAGCACTTTATTGCCTTTCTCCACCGGTAGACTTATAATTGCACTTTGGGTATTTCCGTATGCCTGGCGCAATGATATTATAATGATCAGCCAGCGAAATATCCTCATATCCAAAGTGCGTTTTGAATGCTTCGCATATTTTCTGTTTTGTAGTTACTTCATCCATATCCTTGCATTCTACAGTAATGCGATGGCTAAGGGCTCGAATTTCCGCCTTTTGCCCTAAGACTTCAGTTATTGCGGTTTTTACTCCCGCTGCCTTACTCTCAGCATTTTTGAGCTGTATAAGAAGTTCTCCTTTGTGTGTCCTTCTGATTTTTGACACAGCTTTGCCAACTTCCTCCAGTTTTGGATCTGCTTTTATATTGCGGAGTATATCCGCACATGAGTTTCACCTTTGGCTTCGATGATGATTACATAGGTCTTAGCTTTATCGATTTTTCTCTTCAGTTGTCTTTTCCCTTCAACCTTAGTTTAGACCGCCTTGTTTCTACCTGCGTCCTGAACCGAGTTTTCTGCCGCAATCTTCCTAACAGTTTCCTGTTTTTTTTCTTTA
The DNA here is from genome assembly GCA_943735915.1 of Pherbina coryleti. Lineage (NCBI taxonomy): Eukaryota > Metazoa > Arthropoda > Insecta > Diptera > Sciomyzidae > Pherbina > Pherbina coryleti. Next base: position 79,148,722 of record OX030948.1, read on the forward strand.
TTTCCAGTTGCGTCTTTAGGCGATTTTTTTGCCGAAACCTTATTAACAGTTTCCTGTTTTTTGGCTATGGCTAGCTGTAATGTTCAAGCTATCAACAATAAAATTATTAAATTCATATATAAGAAATTTCACTTAACTTAAGATATTTTTCTAAAACGCCCCTGAATGCTTATTAATGTCTCCAAACAAATTCATACCAACTGTGAAAATTAAAAAACTTATTTTGTTCGCAAGCTATGCTGATGTTGGTTAGAACAAAAAAATAAATCCAACTTCCTTTTTCGTTGAACCATCAAGCAGGAAAGATTATCAGCTCAACGCCCATATTTTTCTACTTGGATCTGATTGCAAAAAAACCGAACCGCATCCTAAAATATTTGGTCAATTTAAACAATTTTTAAGTGTATTGATGACATCCTTTTTATACCTCGGTCAAAAGGGCTACACTTTTGCCAGGAAAGAATTTTTTTTCCTGATCATCAAAATCAACCGGCGTAAGTTAATTTATCAGACCTTAGTCCAAACCTACCAAAACAATAAATTGTAGGGTGTCCGTCTTCCATGCTGGCCAGCAGACGCATGTTTGAACGCATCAAAAGTCTCCAGAGAAAAAAGCTCTACGCTTTGTGCAGAGAGTAAAATTCTGATCCATCAACTTTACTTTGGAAACACTGAAGCACTTAGTCTAAAAATCAGCACATGCAGTTTGTTCAGAAAACTACGAAACTCTTTCCGCGCAGCTAAGCTAAGGCTTAACATTCAAAATAATATAATTTTTCATAAAAAATTACAAAAGAAACAATCATCAAATAAATATTAGTTTAAATACTGAAGAAAAAAAAAAAGAAAAAAAAAAAGAAAACTAAACGGGTGTTAAAGTCACATTGAAAGTAGTGAATAGTTAAAAACCAAATGTTAAAAGAAAAAGAAAAAAAAAAAAAAAAAACTGAGTTTTCAAGCAAAATAAAATTTACATTCTTTAAAAATTCCCAATTCTAAAAACAAACTGAAAAATAAAAAAAAACGTTAGTGCTTAAAATGCTAAAAAAAAAATTTTTTTTTAAGTGAATATTGAATTTTTTTCGTAAAAACCACAGAGAATAAAAATTAGTTCCAGTTCGATTAAATATTAACAAAAAAATAAACTAGTATATTAGGTTGCATAAAGGGTTAAAAGATAGCTTATAAAATAACAAAACATTGATCAAATTTACAGCAACAACATTTGCAGATCATCTCTCACCAACAAACAATGGAAGGCCTTGCATCGTAGTTGGAGGTAAAAATGTAAGTTTTTGTTTTCTTTATTCTTGATTATTGTTTTGTTTAAAAGCTAAGCTTCTTTTGTTTCATTTTTACCGTAAACTAAAACAAATAAATTAAAAAAAAAAGAAAAAAAAAAAACATAATAAAAATTAAATTCGCGGAGCGTGAAGCAATGCTTAGGCGTTAATAACATTAAATAAAATACTAAATCGCTCACTTAGCTTTGCTCTGGTTTGAATCCTCGCTTAAAATTTGAGCGCGGCTTCGACTAGATCAGAGCTCTCTTAACTTCAAAATGATATACAACGAATGTAACTAAAATTTTTGCTTCTCTCTTTCTCATAACAAAACGTCATTTGCTTACTTCGATTTATACTCATATGAAAGTTTAATAGCCTTTGCCAGTACGTTGTAATAATGTTACAACAAAACTACTAGAGAATGTGAATTTTTTTTGCTCTTTCTTTTCAATTCCTATCAACCAATTTACAAACCTGAATACAGAGTAAAAATAAAAATGTTATAAAATAAAATATCTTAGCATTGTTAATAAATTTATCTTCCAAATTATATACATATATTTATTTTTTCTCTTTGGTACACTACATATGTAACTAAACAATATGATTGCTATTTGTTTTAACTTCAACTATAAAACTAAAAGTATGCTAATAAGATTTACTGATTTTTTCTGAAATAAAAACGAACTTAATTGACAAAAAAAAAAAAACATGAACACTTAAATTTTAGTGAATTCCTTGTGGTATAGAAAAATTTAAAAGACAATGATGTTTGGGATCTTTTATAAAATAAAACCAAAGATCATGGAGGGCGGGATATGAGCGTTTATCTGAACATCATCATAAGATATCGCTTAGGTTATTAGTACAGAGAAACCACCTTTTTTTTCACTTATAACAATTAGATTATCCAGAGCCTTTTCAGTTTTGTGTACTATTTTCCTATAGTGGGTGTATTAAGGGACTCTGTAATATTATATGTGTATGTGAGCGCTAAGGTTGGACAGCCAAGAACCTCCCCACAGGCTGATAGCTAGCTGCTAGAAGGGTCCCGACCGGCTTTCTTAACCTTGCAAACTTTAAATTTTTTTTTTATTTTTGAACAACACGTTACATAGCTTTTGGGTCATTAATTCTAAAGCTTCTGGAGATTCATTCCTCTTCTTTTTTTTCCATCTTCCGTTGCTTACTGGAAGGCTCCGTTATTTCCCTTTCAGGAGTTGGCTTCCGTTTTGGCTCATTGTTCACCTTAAGCCATTGAGAGGTTTGTGCGGAAGAGTTTCTCTTCACAGCCTCCTTTGCTTTTCCAGCCTGCAGTTGAGTGGCTGAAAGATCATAGAGAGCACGAATACTCTCGGTGGCATCTCTCATTGGCTGGTGTATAGAACGCCTTTTACCATCTTCTAGCATAGTTACCAACTCCCTTATTTGTTCTCCTAGTTTAAGGAATCCTGGCAGCTGCTGAGCTTTATCCGTCATGTTCTGGAGTGTTGCTGATAGCTCCGCCCTAACTGGTGTTTCCGACCCATTTGCTGCAACCGGGGATCTTCGCATCAGGGCACTTCTTTGGAATGGGTTGCTCTCGTTTTCTTTCTCCTTGTTTGTCCTCTTTGGTGCTTCGCCTATTGTATTTTTTGTAATTATGGGATTCATTGGGTCCCCACTCAAGGCCGCTGTCGGTATTCGGATGTGTAGTCACCTTATATGATCTCATGGTTATCTTTGCAAGCAGTGAGGCCATTCGAGGGTTGACACGAGCTCTTATGGGGTCTTGTATTCCGAGCCAGATCAGTATTAAACAGGAATATACCATCTGTACCTACACCACCAACTTAACGGTAACGAATTACCGAACGTACCTTGAGGCCTGCCATGGTTTTAACGGGACGCTGGCGCCTGCAGCATTAGCCTGAAAGCCATTTCAGCAGGATTTCACTCCTGCTTACTGAGGTAACAGAATACTGCAGCCGTCAGCCCTTGAAGCAAAGGTTCTCAATCAAGTTTTCCGGTATACAGTAATTAAGGCCTTACTGGGTTCAGCCTTAATACGTTTTTAAACGCATTTTATGGTTTGTTCTGTAAGGGTTTCCTTCCCTTTAGAAAACTGCCGTCCCTCTGGGATCAGACGCAGACCAAGGTGCCGGCCAATCTGGGATAGACGCTCTCGGGTTTTGGTGTTAACTAGGGTCCGTAGGGTCGTTAAGCCCGAAGGATTGTTCTGAGGATTGATCCCCCCTGCGGTATATGTTAATATGTATGTGGTGGACACAAACATTAAGATTTTTGTTTTTTTATTTAACAAATTTTTTATTTAAGCCAGAAAATTTTTGGTTGAATACAATAGTATTACTAAAACTTACATGAGCATATTTTTGATTAAGAAAAATTGACAATTTTTAAAATCTTAAATATGTACGTGGATTTGATTGAATTGAGTTATCTCTTAAATTAATTAAGATTCCATTCTGCAATTGTTATGGTAAAATTGATTAATCTTAAACTTTATTTTGCTGCTAAAAAACTGAAATTAAAATGGTCGAAGTTGTAAAAAAAATTTTTGAAATACTTCCGCTTTAAAACTGGAAAAAATTAAAATTGAAAAACTGATAAGAAAATCAAAAAGAGCAGTAAATTTCCTATAAAAAAATTACATTCTTTATTTTATAATAATTATCTTCGACATGAAAATAAATTTCAAAAAAACCCTTCCATCAATCTGGTGAATTCTATAGAATCCCATATCTTAACAGCTAAACCTCAAATCAAAAAAATATTATGTGAACACGTTCATGCCCAATATGAACGAATTTCAGAATCTTACTTTTTTTCGTTGTCCGCTTCACATAAAATGCCCCATCTTTAGGTGTATATGCTTCGGACCAACGCACAGTGGGAGGACTTCATACAAGTTTTGGCCATAAATAGTAAAAATAAACCTAGAGCTTTGAAATTTGGTACGAATGCATTTTACAGTTAAAACTGAAATATATATAAGTTTGGATCAAATCCGCTCGCAGGCACACCCACCTTCGATACGATTTTTTTTGCAGAAAATAGTAAAAATAAATGTAGAGCTTTCAAATTTGGTACGAATGCTTTGCATACTTGAACATAAAATATATATAAGGCCCCTATTAGGTACGACAACTCAACTTAAGTTGACGTGACTTAAGACACCTCAACTGAACTTTTTTTCCATATTATGTATAACATACATTTTCAGTTGAGCTGTGGTGTAAAATTGCTTTTTCTATTGGAGCATGACTACACCGAATTTTTGACACTTTCATTGAAATGAGTCAGATGTTCGCATTAATTTCAATTTTTGTGTATATGTATTTTGTTCACAAGTAGTAAAGCAAGGAAAAAGCAGAGTGGAAAGAAATTTTGCTGGAATGCCAGCAGTTGTGTTCAATCCTCGCATGTGACAAAAAATAAAATTTTCTCGCTTTGCTTTTATCTATTTTTTTATTTTTTTTTAACACAGCGCTCCTTGGGCTAACACATAAAAGAGCTTTTTTAACTATTTGTTGAAGCACTTTTTAAACGATTTTTTAGCTGCATTCAAGAAGCGCATAAAAAAATGTATATAAAAATATGAGCTCCACAACTCTGAACTCTGAAAAGCGCATCCTCAAAGTAAGCGCATAAAATGCGCTATTTCTATGAGCGCTTTTTATTTTCCCGCTGGGTAATAAAATAATATATACATGATATGGATAATAATATATGCATATACATAACATATGTATTTATACTTACGTATTTTTATCCATTTTCACTCAATTAACAAAAAACAATAAACAAATAAAAAGTTCGTATGAAAAAGGCGCTATACAACTAGCTCAAAGCAGATGTAAGTTTTTGATAATTTTTACACTCGACACAGAGTTGCATTGTTAAACGTAATACCACAAAAAATACATACACATCTCTGGGATACATACTTGTCAGACTACAGACACGTATGTACCTCAAATGTGTAATAGACAATACAAATTTACAAATTACACACTCAACTTAAGTTGAGTTGTCGTACCTAATAGGGGCCTAAGTTTAAATTCTATGGGTTTTAACATTTTTCTTAAGAACATAAGCGGACGGAGTCGTCATTGAAAAAGCTAGTTTAGAATTTTAAAAATATTTTTTATTGCTCATAAAGCTCATTTTGTATAAGTTCTCGAGCTTCTACTGACAGCTCTTTGTATTTTTGTCTTTCTTTAGTCACAAATGGCTGACAAGAGGATCAGAAGATATTAAAAGATGGTGAAAAATGTCTTTGGCATTTTTAAGTTACTGTGCGCGTTAATCACACAGTAGGGTAAAAAAGTTTAGGGCACTTAGTATGTGTATTTGACAAAACTCATTAATTTCGCATTATCGTTGTTTAATTGCTTTGACAAATTGACGTGACTTTTTTTGTAATCTACACTACACTACAATTAACATATGCAAAAATAGTCGCATATTTGCTCAATAAAAAATGTCATCAGTAATCTTCCATGCCTCACAACGAATTTTCCACCATTACATTGTTTAAAATCATTAGATCATTCGATAAAATGCAAAATTTTGTCGAAAAAAAATTCACATTTTTTTGCGTTTTTCCGGAATTTTCCGAGTTATCCACTAAGAATTTCCTATTTTTTCCATTCGAAAACCTATTCCGAAACAATTGCACACAAAATTCCATATAAATAAATCAATTTTCGACATTTCCAATTTCCCGACTTTTCCTGAGGGTTTTCCAAAAATTTTCTTTGTAAAATCCTTTTGCTGGTAATTATGAACAACTGCAATAAATTGAGCTAAATCGGCCTGCTATTTGTTACTTTTAATGTAATTTTCATTTTGAAGATACGCTGAATATAATAAAATAAAATATTTTTTAATTGACATTCAACGAGAAAAAATCACATTAAGCCCATTTGGGGCAAGTTCGGGCAGGAAGAACCATATTTTTTTATAAATATATATATTTTTGGATACTATTTTGAAAAAACTGGAAATATGTTTTTATGTTTTTTTTTACTACTAAAGTTTTCAAACTTTTTAGCTTTTTTGCACTACAAATGCATATTTTTAAAAAAATCCCAAAAAATAAATTTAATTTAATAAGAACAAAAACCCTTCATTTTATGAAAAAATAAATATCATATTTTTATTAATTTTTCATTTCAATTCCATTCTTATAAAAACAAAAAAAGTGGAACACTTACTTTTGTCATTAAAAGAAGTTGAAATTTCGAGCCATTTTCTGACCAAACCTTAAAAGATTTCTGAGTGATTTTTTGGGTGTTTCTTAACTGAAGTATAAATTGTCGATAAGGACAAAATTTTTTACAATTTCAAAACTTATATCTACTTTTTTCTGTTTATGGCCACGAATCTCCCACTGTGCAACGTGTGTTTCGGTCAACAAGGTGAAGCAGATATCTGTAACCATTTGATACTGCTAAATGGCCAACGTGAATATGTTCATAACGACCGGGGATGGCCCCTGTGAATGCGAAAGCATTGTGTTAATTCGGAAGACGGGTGATAGTTAGTCGGAGGGTGGAAAGATGGAGTAGTGTTGGTGAAGATTTGTTTTAAATTCACACAGCGCAAAACTGCCGGGAAACACGCTCGCAGGGAGATTGTTCCACAATTTTGCTGTACGACTAAAGAACGAATTATCCCGGTAATGCGAGGTTCTATTGCGCATCAAGGTAATGGTAAAAGGATGGGCTTGGTGAAAAGACAGAGAAAACACACGAGTTGATGGCGTCAAGGCAAGTGTCCCTCTTGAACACTTTCCATGGTAGTACCTGTACATAAGGCTTAGGCAACCAACATTGCGTCGATGCCCAAGAAAGTTGAGAGAAGATGAAATGTTTTCATCCCCTATCAGATATATCGCACGTCGTTCAATTCGATCCAGAAGCTTCAAATAAGATCTTGAAGCCCAATCTTGTTAAGTATTGGAATGTGTATTTGTTCGAAATAGTGTGTTTATTTAGTATCTCTTGTAGTTCTGGCGTCCGTGGCGTAGTTGCTTAAAGTGCGTGGCTTCTATGTCAACGAACCTGGATACCAGGGTTCGAACCCCAGCAGCGACAGAAAATCATTTGAATTAAAATTATTTTTCTGTACGGCCGCCACCTCTTTGTTTGTTTTTTTTTTTTTATTGTAGTTCTGAATCTGCATTCGTCTCTTTGTGTAGAGTTCTGAGGTTGATCTCTGAGGTTGTGAAAGTCTCTATCTCAGCTCTTGAAAGTGCGTCCGCTACGGTGTTATCTGTGCTTTTTATGTGTCTGATGTCGTTGGAAAACTGTGCAATGAATTCTAGGTGTCGTGTTTGCGTTGGGCTTCTTTCTGTTTTTGAGTGTAATGCTAAAGTAAATGGTTTGTGATCTGTGTATATAGTAAATGTTCGTCCCTCTAAATAGTGTCTAAAGTGTTTAATTGTAAGGTAAATTACTAAAAGTTCGCAATCGAACGTACTGTATTTTGTCCCTGATGGTGATAATTTCTTTGAAAAAAAAGCTAGTGGTTCTGTTTGCTGATTGTGTTCTTGTTGTAAAACTGCACCGATAGCAGTGTTAGATGCATCCATACCGATAGAAAGTTTTTCTCTGCTATTAAAATGATTAAGTAGCACTTCCTTAGTAAAACTGTCTTATATCGTTGCGAATGCTTCTGTTGTGTATTCTGTCCATGTTAAATATTTGTCCTTTGTTTTTAATGCTGAAGTTATCATATCATAAATTAGTGTGAGTGTGTGTGCTAATTTTGGTATGCATTTGTGGTAGTAGTTAATCATCCCGATAAATTTCTGAATTTGTTTGGTTTTGGATAGTTAACAATGCATTGAATGCTGTAGGGAGATGGTTGTATGCCTTTGTTTGAAATATCATAACTTAAAAATTTATTCTGTCCACTCCATAATACATTTGTTTTGTTTAATGTTTGGTCCGTATTTGTCTAGTCCTTCGAAAACTAAATTTAGATGTTTAAGATGTTCTTCTGTCTCGCTGTCTACCAGAATATACAAATACGAAGTTTAGTTCTTTAAATAGTTCGTGAATAAATCGTTGGAATGTTTGAGATGTGTTTCTTCAAACTCAAGCATTCCGAACGGTGCAGTAATCGCGGTTTTATGTATGTCTTGAGTGGCCATGGGGATTTGGTGGTATGCTCTAACTAGGCCTAATTTCGAAAATTTGTGTTTGTTGTGAAAATCAATAGACAGGTTGTGTATGTGTGGTAGAGAGTTGTAGCGTGTGGCGTAACGCCGATTAACTATAAGATTCAATAGAGAACATAACTCACTAGAAAAATACGACAAAACATAAACATATCAAACCCGATCGTATTTTCGTAAATTTTTTTTATACGGAAGGCAAGAACAAACATTTTACAACTGTTGTGAAATATTCGCACAATAAGACTAAATATATATGACAGCTCGTGAAATCCCTAAATTATTATTTTTTTTTTTGATAAATCACGCGTTAAGGGAACACTCCCCAGCAAACATTATGACTCTTAAAGGACTCCTTTAAAGGACTCTTTTGAGAGTTCATTTTCGTATGTTCTGGGCTCGAAAATATGATTCATAATAATGACTGTTTTATGTTTCATTTTGGACTCAAAATTAAGGAACTCTTAAGACTCATAATAAACCCAACTTTATTGCTCATATAAATTAGTAACATACTCATTTTTGCAAAAAAAAAAAAAAAATTTAAGAATACTCTTTTGAATCATGTAATGAACCCTTTAACCGTTCATGCTGTGATGCATCGATTGTTGAAATATGTCGTTTAGGACAGAATATATTTTTAGATTCGAATATTTTATAATTGGAAAATAAAAAAAAGGAAGAAAATAAAATGACAGGAATATCATTTTTAAACATTTCAAGTAAAAAGAAATTGTAGAAACTCATAAAACACGCAAATGGAAATACTCTTTTTAGAGTCATTTTTTTTTTTTGAGACATTCAGAAAATGTTTGCAGGGTTAGCATAGAATAGGGATGCTAATGTTAGTTTTTTAAAAAGAAAAAAAAAGGAAATAAGAGAAAAATCACTCACCAATATTCCTTTAACATTTAATAATGTAATGAAAAAGTTACTTACCGCAAGTCCTGGTCATGGCAGATGAAAATGCAGTGTTCCACGCTAGGCCAGAAATGCTACGCAGAGTTCCAGTGCTGACCTTATGGGAATGCACGTAAGAAAAAAGGAAAAATGAAAATATAAGAAAAAAAAAAAAAAATTAGATGAGATACCTGGTCACAATGATAAAGTAAATAACAAACATCTTTTTACTTACTTGACTTGCTGCGTCCAAGTTGGTTGATCGGTGCCGCCAGGAGGGGTGAGGGAATTTGGCGTGTTCCCTAGTGCTGTTCGGCTTGTCCGTTGCAATCTGAAAAGAGAAAAAACCCAATATTATCTACACGAATTAGCCAAATCCTACACCTAATATACGTTAATACAATTCTAGAAAATACGCTACTTAGGTTGGTACCAATATACTAAATATATATAAGAAAACTATTTGAATAAGATGTATTATAAATACTCACCTATATACTTACCTAATCCAGTTGGAAGAAAATTAAAACCATGGTGTAATTAACAAGGTGATCGTGACGTTTATTAATTTCCCTACGGTTGTCAAAAAATGTTGAGAAAGTAAGAAAAAAAGAGACAAGCTGCGGAAAAGTGTCAAATCGCTTGCACTCAATAAAAAATTGTAATAGATTGTTTTGCAAGTTTTGCTTGGAATTTACCAACAGCTGTTTTTGACAACGGTGGGTAAATTTTTTTTGAGATAAGCTAAAAATTCACGATCACCTTGTTAATTACACCATGATTAAAACAAAAACAGAAGTTGGCTGCTTCAGTTGCAATATTTTCCTGCGCACGGATCAAGGCTGCCACCTATGCGCGTCGATTACACGGTGCAATTGCAGTGCATTTACACGCGTCATAAATCCCATGGGTATGAAGAAGGGAAAATCGCAAGGTACCAGAAGCGTAGAATCCGTGTGGAAATGAGTGTGCGTATTGTCCAATGGTAGTTCTATGAGCAAAAGAGGAAAAAGGGGACGTAAATGAGTTAACTTAACGAACTTAGGGCTTTAAAAGAATAATGGCATCATTTTATAAATCACCGTGATGAAACGCAACGCTAACGCGGCGCATTACTTGGATTTAAAATTTGCATTTTATTAATCACTACGTTATTGCGTTAGCTATGTTACGTTACCACGGTGAACTGTCAGTCAACAACAGTTTAGGGTTGTCACGTGTAAAATAAAACTAGCATCATCATTGCAAATCTTTGATATATTTAAGATTCACCAAATTGTGACTTGTTGGCAACCATGTCAGCTGTTCTCTGCAGCCATCATTAAATTGAAATTGCAATATAATCGCACTAAAAACACTGGCGTACCATTTGCTACCTGCGGTAGTTTTTTTATTTCTTTTAGCAATATTTCGAACTGTTGGTTCGTTGTTGCTGTCTTTAACCTATATTTAAACGATATATTTAAACATTTAAGAATATATGAGTGAAACCAACAGTTATTACCCTTTCAATACCAACTTATTCGTTCTAACGGCAGCTCAAGAGTAAGTGATGAAAGTGACAGTTCAAGTGAACGAATTTCAAGTGCTGCGTTTTATAAAATGCGAACTTTGTACTGTTTTCACTACGCTATTGCGTTACTCAACGCTGAAGATCACGGCGTGAAGCGCCGCGTTTTATAAATTGCGAATTTCAACAACGCAGTTTGAAGTGATGTGCAGGGATTTATAAAATGATGCTATAAGAATTGAGGTGGTAGTAAAAATCAAAAGAAATATTTTTGTGTTAGAGTCAGTATATGAACATTACAACATATAGATTTTTAAATTTATTTTTGTATACTTAATTTCAAAATAAACGGTTAAGTCAATTTGAGCTTATGTTAACACCGGAACTAAACGTACTGAATACCATCTCGTATGTTTATCTAACTATCAAGCTTTTCCATAGAGTGAGACAGAAAGCTTTCGTGCTCCACTTAGTAAAGTTACAAACCAAAAAAAAAGCATTTATACTAATTAGCATGTATAAGCACGGGTAACAGTTTCTTCTAACAAAAGATTGGCGTGAGCAAAGCGCTTTGAAAGCTGATTGGGTCTTTTTGATGGGTCGATTAGAAGAAACGTTGGTTTTACCAATACTTAAGAGATTCTTAGTTGCAAGTTGACCAACGATTTTTTTTTTTTTATATGCAGAGATCGAAAAGATTTGTGGGGACGACAGTTTGACGTACAGACATTAAAATTAGTGAGTGTCTGAAGTCCTGAATCGGAGGTAATGAATAGTCTCCGGGATTAAATTATTTTAACGATAGTCTGCAAGTGTCAATATAAAGTGTGGGTTTTTAGCATAAAAACATAGTGTGTTTTTAGCATAAAATGCTTACTTGGAATATTAATAAGAATAATGCTGAGTGCAACAAATGAACTAAATCAAAATAAAAATCTGGGAAAAAAAAAGAATTTGAAAAGAATTTCAGAGGGCTCAGCTGGAAGGCAGACATTCACTCACTAAAAAAGGAGAATCGCAGTCGTCACATAAGAAAAGGCTGGGAAGAAAGCCTTAGGGACGACTGCGACAAAAATTTTTCGTGACAACTGCAACCAAAAAAATTTTCCGGTGCTGCGTAAATGAAATTTTGCCAGGCTGCGACTAAGGCATAAAAGTGTGCACCTAAAATAGTCCATTTACGGCTTCGAAAGTGTCTCATACGTCGGCTAAATTTTGAAATTGCGGATATAAAAAAATCTACTTTATGCGCTAAAGTTGTCCAACGGCGGCAAAAAAATTCATTTCCAACTGCTGCCACTAAGCCGCGGCTGAAAATATACATTTCTGGGATTTTGTTCATCATTTTGCCGTGTCGAAATAAGGCGAATTCTACTACAAAGAACTACCAATACGGGCCCTAACGGTATTTTGGCGGTGACTATACGGTTCGATTGCTGCGTCGAAGTCGATAAGAGGAGGGTGTCGCCCTCTTGAAGCCCAATCTTGTTAAGTATTGGAATGTGTATTTGTTCGAAATAGTGTGTTTATTTAGTATCTCTTGTAGTTCTGGCGTCCGTGGCGTAGTTGCTTAAAGTGCGTGGCTTCTATGTCAACGAACCTGGATACCAGGGTTCGAACCCCAGCAGCGACAGAAAATCATTTGAATTAAAATTATTTTTCTGTACGGCCGCCACCTCTTTGTTTGTTTTTTTTTTTTTATTGTAGTTCTGAATCTGCATTCGTCTCTTTGTGTAGAGTTCTGAGGTTGATCTCTGAGGTTGTGAAAGTCTCTATCTCAGCTCTTGAAAGTGCGTCCGCTACGGTGTTATCTGTGCTTTTTATGTGTCTGATGTCGTTGGAAAACTGTGCAATGAATTCTAGGTGTCGTGTTTGCGTTGGGCTTCTTTCTGTTTTTGAGTGTAATGCTAAAGTAAATGGTTTGTGATCTGTGTATATAGTAAATGTTCGTCCCTCTAAATAGTGTCTAAAGTGTTTAATTGTAAGGTAAATTACTAAAAGTTCGCAATCGAACGTACTGTATTTTGTCCCTGATGGTGATAATTTCTTTGAAAAAAAAGCTAGTGGTTCTGTTTGCTGATTGTGTTCTTGTTGTAAAACTGCACCGATAGCAGTGTTAGATGCATCCATACCGATAGAAAGTTTTTCTCTGCTATTAAAATGATTAAGTAGCACTTCCTTAGTAAAACTGTCTTATATCGTTGCGAATGCTTCTGTTGTGTATTCTGTCCATGTTAAATATTTGTCCTTTGTTTTTAATGCTGAAGTTATCATATCATAAATTAGTGTGAGTGTGTGTGCTAATTTTGGTATGCATTTGTGGTAGTAGTTAATCATCCCGATAAATTTCTGAATTTGTTTGGTTTTGGATAGTTAACAATGCATTGAATGCTGTAGGGAGATGGTTGTATGCCTTTGTTTGAAATATCATAACTTAAAAATTTATTCTGTCCACTCCATAATACATTTGTTTTGTTTAATGTTTGGTCCGTATTTGTCTAGTCCTTCGAAAACTAAATTTAGATGTTTAAGATGTTCTTCTTCTGTCTCGCTGTCTACCAGAATATACAAATACGAAGTTTAGTTCTTTAAATAGTTCGTGAATAAATCGTTGGAATGTTTGAGATGTGTTTCTTCAAACTCAAGCATTCCGAACGGTGCAGTAATCGCGGTTTTATGTATGTCTTGAGTGGCCATGGGGATTTGGTGGTATGCTCTAACTAGGCCTAATTTCGAAAATTTGTGTTTGTTGTGAAAATCAATAGACAGGTTGTGTATGTGTGGTAGAGAGTTGTAGCGTGTGGCGTAACGCCGATTAACTATAAGATTCAATAGAGAACATAACTCACTAGAAAAATACGACAAAACATAAACATATCAAACCCGATCGTATTTTCGTAAATTTTTTTTATACGGAAGGCAAGAACAAACATTTTACAACTGTTGTGAAATATTCGCACAATAAGACTAAATATATATGACAGCTCGTGAAATCCCTAAATTATTATTTTTTTTTTTGATAAATCACGCGTTAAGGGAACACTCCCCAGCAAACATTATGACTCTTAAAGGACTCCTTTAAAGGACTCTTTTGAGAGTTCATTTTCGTATGTTCTGGGCTCGAAAATATGATTCATAATAATGACTGTTTTATGTTTCATTTTGGACTCAAAATTAAGGAACTCTTAAGACTCATAATAAACCCAACTTTATTGCTCATATAAATTAGTAACATACTCATTTTTGCAAAAAAAAAAAAAAAATTTAAGAATACTCTTTTGAATCATGTAATGAACCCTTTAACCGTTCATGCTGTGATGCATCGATTGTTGAAATATGTCGTTTAGGACAGAATATATTTTTAGATTCGAATATTTTATAATTGGAAAATAAAAAAAAGGAAGAAAATAAAATGACAGGAATATCATTTTTAAACATTTCAAGTAAAAAGAAATTGTAGAAACTCATAAAACACGCAAATGGAAATACTCTTTTTAGAGTCATTTTTTTTTTTTGAGACATTCAGAAAATGTTTGCAGGGTTAGCATAGAATAGGGATGCTAATGTTAGTTTTTTAAAAAGAAAAAAAAGGAAATAAGAGAAAAATCACTCACCAATATTCCTTTAACATTTAATAATGTAATGAAAAAGTTACTTACCGCAAGTCCTGGTCATGGCAGATGAAAATGCAGTGTTCCACGCTAGGCCAGAAATGCTACGCAGAGTTCCAGTGCTGACCTTATGGGAATGCACGTAAGAAAAAAGGAAAAATGAAAATATAAGAAAAAAAAAAAAAAATTAGATGAGATACCTGGTCACAATGATAAAGTAAATAACAAACATCTTTTTACTTACTTGACTTGCTGCGTCCAAGTTGGTTGATCGGTGCCGCCAGGAGGGGTGAGGGAATTTGGCGTGTTCCCTAGTGCTGTTCGGCTTGTCCGTTGCAATCTGAAAAGAGAAAAAACCCAATATTATCTACACGAATTAGCCAAATCCTACACCTAATATACGTTAATACAATTCTAGAAAATACGCTACTTAGGTTGGTACCAATATACTAAATATATATAAGAAAACTATTTGAATAAGATGTATTATAAATACTCACCTATATACTTACCTAATCCAGTTGGAAGAAAATTAAAACCATGGTGTAATTAACAAGGTGATCGTGACGTTTATTAATTTCCCTACGGTTGTCAAAAAATGTTGAGAAAGTAAGAAAAAAAGAGACAAGCTGCGGAAAAGTGTCAAATCGCTTGCACTCAATAAAAAATTGTAATAGATTGTTTTGCAAGTTTTGCTTGGAATTTACCAACAGCTGTTTTTGACAACGGTGGGTAAATTTTTTTTGAGATAAGCTAAAAATTCACGATCACCTTGTTAATTACACCATGATTAAAACAAAAACAGAAGTTGGCTGCTTCAGTTGCAATATTTTCCTGCGCACGGATCAAGGCTGCCACCTATGCGCGTCGATTACACGGTGCAATTGCAGTGCATTTACACGCGTCATAAATCCCATGGGTATGAAGAAGGGAAAATCGCAAGGTACCAGAAGCGTAGAATCCGTGTGGAAATGAGTGTGCGTATTGTCCAATGGTAGTTCTATGAGCAAAAGAGGAAAAAGGGGACGTAAATGAGTTAACTTAACGAACTTAGGGCTTTAAAAGAATAATGGCATCATTTTATAAATCACCGTGATGAAACGCAACGCTAACGCGGCGCATTACTTGGATTTAAAATTTGCATTTTATTAATCACTACGTTATTGCGTTAGCTATGTTACGTTACCACGGTGAACTGTCAGTCAACAACAGTTTAGGGTTGTCACGTGTAAAATAAAACTAGCATCATCATTGCAAATCTTTGATATATTTAAGATTCACCAAATTGTGACTTGTTGGCAACCATGTCAGCTGTTCTCTGCAGCCATCATTAAATTGAAATTGCAATATAATCGCACTAAAAACACTGGCGTACCATTTGCTACCTGCGGTAGTTTTTTTATTTCTTTTAGCAATATTTCGAACTGTTGGTTCGTTGTTGCTGTCTTTAACCTATATTTAAACGATATATTTAAACATTTAAGAATATATGAGTGAAACCAACAGTTATTACCCTTTCAATACCAACTTATTCGTTCTAACGGCAGCTCAAGAGTAAGTGATGAAAGTGACAGTTCAAGTGAACGAATTTCAAGTGCTGCGTTTTATAAAATGCGAACTTTGTACTGTTTTCACTACGCTATTGCGTTACTCAACGCTGAAGATCACGGCGTGAAGCGCCGCGTTTTATAAATTGCGAATTTCAACAACGCAGTTTGAAGTGATGTGCAGGGATTTATAAAATGATGCTATAAGAATTGAGGTGGTAGTAAAAATCAAAAGAAATATTTTTGTGTTAGAGTCAGTATATGAACATTACAACATATAGATTTTTAAATTTATTTTTGTATACTTAATTTCAAAATAAACGGTTAAGTCAATTTGAGCTTATGTTAACACCGGAACTAAACGTACTGAATACCATCTCGTATGTTTATCTAACTATCAAGCTTTTCCATAGAGTGAGACAGAAAGCTTTCGTGCTCCACTTAGTAAAGTTACAAACCAAAAAAAAAGCATTTATACTAATTAGCATGTATAAGCACGGGTAACAGTTTCTTCTAACAAAAGATTGGCGTGAGCAAAGCGCTTTGAAAGCTGATTGGGTCTTTTTGATGGGTCGATTAGAAGAAACGTTGGTTTTACCAATACTTAAGAGATTCTTAGTTGCAAGTTGACCAACGATTTTTTTTTTTTTATATGCAGAGATCGAAAAGATTTGTGGGGACGACAGTTTGACGTACAGACATTAAAATTAGTGAGTGTCTGAAGTCCTGAATCGGAGGTAATGAATAGTCTCCGGGATTAAATTATTTTAACGATAGTCTGCAAGTGTCAATATAAAGTGTGGGTTTTTAGCATAAAAACATAGTGTGTTTTTAGCATAAAATGCTTACTTGGAATATTAATAAGAATAATGCTGAGTGCAACAAATGAACTAAATCAAAATAAAAATCTGGGAAAAAAAAAGAATTTGAAAAGAATTTCAGAGGGCTCAGCTGGAAGGCAGACATTCACTCACTAAAAAAGGAGAATCGCAGTCGTCACATAAGAAAAGGCTGGGAAGAAAGCCTTAGGGACGACTGCGACAAAAATTTTTCGTGACAACTGCAACCAAAAAAATTTTCCGGTGCTGCGTAAATGAAATTTTGCCAGGCTGCGACTAAGGCATAAAAGTGTGCACCTAAAATAGTCCATTTACGGCTTCGAAAGTGTCTCATACGTCGGCTAAATTTTGAAATTGCGGATATAAAAAAATCTACTTTATGCGCTAAAGTTGTCCAACGGCGGCAAAAAAATTCATTTCCAACTGCTGCCACTAAGCCGCGGCTGAAAATATACATTTCTGGGATTTTGTTCATCATTTTGCCGTGTCGAAATAAGGCGAATTCTACTACAAAGAACTACCAATACGGGCCCTAACGGTATTTTGGCGGTGACTATACGGTTCGATTGCTGCGTCGAAGTCGATAAGAGGAGGGTGTCGCATCCAAGAGGTTTTTTAGTTTAAGTTATGTGTTAAGTTATGTAGTAAGTGTACTTAAATTTAAATGAAAATTCTAAATTAGAGCGTGGAAAAAAAGGAAGAGAAAAAAAAATAGAGAACAAAAAAAGAAGAAGGGAGGTTTAAGAATAAAACATTGGCATCAAAAAGGCCATTTATTGTGAGGCTACATCGCTAATGGCGGAAAAATAATTTTCTAATTGTTAAAAAAAAAAAAAGCTCATATTAAATTTGCCGCTTTCAAAATTTATATTTACCACCCCTATAGAGCTCTATCGAGGTAGGCAGGGATAAAAGTAGCTGACCGAGCGTGAAGATTGATCCATGCATAACCTAGCGATTTAGCCCAAATAATTCTTTTCCGAATTTGTCTCAAGATACTTTTGACATCTTGTATTCAAGTATGTGTATCTACATCTTGATCTTTTATAATTAAAGTTTGAATTCTTACATGATATAAGAAAATTGAGTAAATTTTGTATAGTGGCAAGTCTGCGCGTGTACATCCGTTTTAAGGTAAGGGCAACACCGTTTAGCGCGCGGTTAGTATGAATTATTCATGTTACATACAGTGAGATGGGCTGTATGAACCAGGCAAACCGTGTGGCGTGTAACCGAGGAATAGGTGGAATGACTTAAGTACTCTGTGAAAAAAGGTAACATTTGGGGTTGTTCAAAACTCGTCGAATGAACAATCATGGAAGGGAGGGCGAGACGCGTGGATATAACATCTGATCCACGAAAACATACGGATTGATTTTGTCTTTTCCTTAGCTTACTGGGAGTGAAGTGTTTGTTTTTTTTGTGATCTTGTTTTTTGTAGTAATCTAATCGATTACAGATTTTTTTTTTTGTTATACCCTCGACCGGAAGTGGTGGGTCGAACCAACCTGGCATCCTGAGCTAGCCGGTAGGCCACATCCGGTACGATAACCAGGGGACACTAACAAATGGCGCCCAAAGGATAAACGAGGCGCCCTAACAAATGGCGCCCAAGTGGTAAACGAATATATCCAAAGGATGAACGAGGCGCCATAACAAATGGCGCCCAATGATAATGAAGCCCAATTTCAAAATTGTTTGTTGTAAAATTCAGTTATCGTTCAAGAAGTTTTTTTTTAGGTTTCTATTGGCTCGTAGAACTGACGAGCTAATATGAAGCCGGTGAAAATGCGTTTCTTAGAGGGTGTTCGTATTCGGTGGCTTGAATGTTATCACTACATAACAATGTCAATCGCAACGACTAGTGGCAAACTCTAAGAAATCGCAAAGTTCAAATTAATTATTTCAGATACTTGGAGTCTGGGAATTGAAGTCCTTAATGCGGCCCATACACAATGCAACCAAAACAAAGCTGGAAGTGTAACCAAAAAGCAGAACTTTCTAAAATTTTACCACACACACTGCGATGGTTGCAGCAACCAACTTTGCCTTTTCTAGTAACTAGCTATCAGTTGTTGTCAATTCTTAATTGCAAAAATAGTCTGCAGAAACAAAAGTAAAATTACTATTTTAAATTTAAAAATTATTCAGGAATTAGGAAAAAATCAAATGAATTTGTGCAGGTGATGACAAATATGTGTAGCGATAAACAATAAAACAATGCAACTTTCCCACACACGCTGCAACCAGATGGTTGTAACTTTAGCTCCGCCCATAAATATTAAATGATTTTAATTTTACTGCAACCTGAGTTGCAACCGTCAAACAGTTGCGTAACTTCGTCACACACACTGCGACTTCATCATGGTAAACGTCAAAAACTTCCAGGTTACACTTCCAGCTTTGCTTTGGTTGCAGTGTGTATGGGCCGCATAACAATTATTATATTTTGTCAAGTTGCTTCAAATCTTTAATAAATATCAGTGACCTAGATTTTCTATGAAAAGAGAAAAAACTACGTAGCACTGACTCACTATAGGCTCCTGTCCGTCCGATATTTGTAATAACGAAGCGAAAGATACTGCTTTGTTCCTGTAAGCTGGAAGATACGAACGCAAGGGAATACATATGTAAAAAAATAAAAAAATATGGAAAATGTATGGTAAAGAGTAAATTATATGAATGTATTACGTGGCCGTTAAAGAATGATTACTAATCGTAATATGTGGTAATTCGCTGAAGTTTTTTTTTAGAAGAAATAAAATAATTGATTAAAGGGCGATTCGTTTCTGTTTGTGTTCGTTATCAATTACTAATCATAAACTTCTCCCTCAAGGAGGATATATATGATCGTTATAAAAATAATAACAAATAAATTTTTTTAAAAAGAGATAATCGAATTGATTTCCAATCGCAATCGGAATTTGGTGGCTATGATATATTATTTATATTATACAAATTATATGAAAGAGTACGAAAGGAATAACGATTCGGGATCACGTTAAGTTGATAGTTATACTAACAGTCTTCGGTCACACCCATTGTTTATGTCAAGATGCTTCTCAGCTGCATAAACAGTTAAATTCCTTTTGAAATGTAAGAGGGCGCTTTCGCTTCTCACCACAGTTTGTATTTTCTTAATTTGTATGTACTAAATAGTAAAAACCAAAAAGTTACAGGTTCCTGTCTGTAGCTGGACGATTTCTCGTCCACTTTATTTTCAACCACCTCCTTGGTAAGAACATCTTAATAAATCCTTACTGTTTTATAGACAAATTTAAACCGCTTTTTCTTTCTTCTTTTTAACTAAATCAAATAATCTATTGATTTAAATAATCTATTGATTTGGAGTTCTAATAGATTCTGCTGCTTCACCCATTTCCACTGGCATACTTCTACTAGAAACAAATATCCTCACATTTACATGGTCCTATTCGAGCCAGATATTTTAGGAAGCAGAAGAATCTTTCCTGGTACGCGGGTTTAAATTGGTCCAATCCACAACAATCATTATTTCATCCATATCATCACTACTACCAAGGAGGATTTTATTCACCTCATCATCATCATCTATCGCTGTCAAATCAGGTGTGTTTGCATTATTTTCAGTTCTTTATGGTAGTACAAGTGCATTGCGTCTATAAGAAGCCGCGCTTCTTCTTAAAATTTCGTTGCATTCGATTTACGCGATCAAAATCCTTTTAGAACGCGATCGTAATTAATTTTTATTCAAAAGTTTCATATTCCTAATTTCTAAATTATAAAAATTAACAAAAAAATACAAAAAAGTTCAAATTACTTAGTTTACGATCTAAGACAGTGTTTTTTCATATAAAAGTGCATATATACATACAAAATATATACACACTTACATAACATATATATATACACACAAAAAGGCGGTCAAAAAGGCTAAGTCAGACGGACAGACATAAATCGCGTTGTGTTTCGAATTTAGCAATTTTGGTGAGTTTTTTCCTAATTTTCAATCGAAAAATCCATAAAAAAAAGGGTTAAAAATTCCTATAAATCTAATAAGAAAAATCTTAATCATTCATATTAAAATTGCATCAAAATAATTTGACACAATTTTTGTGTATCCATTCTTGCGTTGAGAGTGATCGTAAAAACGACTTGAATTCAGCACTCTCACCTTATACGCGATCGATTAGGCGTTAATTGTTATCCAATATCAGAACCCATCTTGATCTTCGAAACATTACATATTTGCAGTGCTTCTCAAACAGTAAACTGTTGGTTTCTACGCATAACAACAACAAAAGCCTACCGCATATCGAACAGCTGTTTTTACTACAGGCAAATTCAATGTTATTGAACCCATTACAACAGTGGTCATAGAGATCGCAAATTTTGCTCAAAATAGATATTCGCAATTTACAATTTAAACGAAATAATATATAAATAAAACCAAATAAATTAAGCTAAAATTAAAGAAGAATATGAAAGTCCATTATTTCAATAATTTATTATTTAATATAAATATTTAAAAAAAAAAAAAAAAAAACAATCAAAACAAAAGTTTTATATGATTTCAGTTTATAAATAACAAAATAACACAATTCCATTACGTTTTATAAATATTTATAATCGTTTTAAAAGTGAATATATTCCATTTTAGCTGTTTAGATGCTGTATTTTTATCGATTTTTTAAAAAAATATTTAGCATTTAAGAGAGAATATTTTCTATGACATTTCATAGTGATGATAGTGATTATCGATATCCAAATCTTTCCTCTTATCGCTTAGCTCGTGGTCAATATTTGGCATTGATATTCATTTATAATTTAATTGATTTTTTTGCATATGATATTTATTATCAAAACTTATCTCGACACGGAATATAATTTATTATATTGTTTTTCGCTTAGCCTAATTTTTTAGGATTCAAGTTCTTCTTAAACGATCTTAGTTTTTCATATAAAATAATTGGTTTTAAAATATTCAAATTTGTCTTCACTCGGTTTTAAAGTACTTTTTACAGTGAAAATATTTGAGTTCGTAATATTTTCTTCCGAATTTTTCTTAAATATTTAAACCGATTTTTTCATTTTTATCAATTTTCAACTATTTTGAAAACTGCATATTTTTATTTCAATTGTTTCCTATCTAAATTCCTTACTACAATCGATTTTAAATTAAATTTTTTTTGTTCCAAAAAGTTTTGATTAAAGTCTGCTTTCTTTATTCGTTCTTGCTCGTATCAATTGTCCACATATTTCTTATTTCGAGTTTTTGTTTTGGGTTTTACTTGGAATCGATATCCAAATTATTTTCTTTGTTTTTCATCGGCGTTTACTTCCTTTTGCTTTATAAATTTCTTGCTGATTCTTCTGAGAAAAGGTATCTGATCACAATTCAGAACCAAATTCGTATAGTTCCTAATTAAAATAAATCCAGGTTATTTCGTTCCATTTAACAAAACAAATTGTCTCTACAATGAGCTCATTGGAATCTTTTATCCGTCTATCGGACAATTTAATTGAATTTGAGGCAGATTTTATTGATGCAAATATTTCACAATATTCAGCCGCCTCAATGGAAGTACACAAAAATGAAATGAAGGCCATCTGGATCAATGTAAAATTAGCATATGAAGCGTGTTTAAAGAACTAGCTTCACCTAAGGACAAGGAGACTGAATGCAAATACGACATGGAAACTATTAAAAATCGATACCATAGCTGCTATCAAGGCTATGTCCGGTGTATCTCAAGGCTCACTGAAAATATTCAACAGGTATCCGCTAGGCCGACTTCCTCTCTTAGGTTGCCTGATATTCCATCCAGTTCAAACTTCCACTTGCCTCCATGTGACACCGATGTATTCAGTGGAGATTATCTTATGTGGCCTTCCTTCCGTGACTTATTCACAGCCATTTATGTGAATAATACTCGGCTAAGTCCAGTGGAGAAGCTTTTCCACTTGAACAATAAAACTCGAGGAGAAGCTCGAGATATTGTAAAAAAGTCTCCTTTGACCAATGAAGGTTTTTCATCAGCATGGCAGAATTTATGTGAACGTTTTGAAAACAAACGCATCCTCGTAAACAGCCAACTGAAAATTTTATTTAATCTTCCATCCATACATACTGAATCTGGTCATGCTTTGAAAAGTCTACAAAGGGATATCAACAGTTGCATAACAACCCTTCAACTTTACGATGTAAAGATTGAGGATTGGGATTGTATATTTATTTATCTCTGTTCCACACGTTTGCCTGAAACGACTTTGGCTATTTGGGAACAATGCATTCAAGATAAGGCCGCCATTCCGAAATGGAAGGCGTTAGATAATTTCTTGACTAATCGTTACCAAACACTGGAAACTGTATCAGATATCCGAAACTCAAATCTTCCAAAGTATTCGCCTAAAAAATCTCCTGTCAATTCATCAAGCTCATCCACCGCGTCGAGTGAACACATATCATTCCAAGATTTCTGGTTCATTTTGCAAGCTTTTTCCGGAAGATCAACATCCAATTCGACAATGTCCTCGTTTCCAAGAATTAAATATCGAAGAAAGAATAAATTACATAAAAAATCATAAACTTTGCATAAATTGCTTTTCTCGTGGCCATACTGTCAGAGATTGCAAAAGTTCCTTTAACTGTTATATCTGTAACAAGCGACATAATACGCTTTTACATCGTAACAATCCAAGTCCAAATAACATCGTTCATCTTTTTGAAACTTCTAATAGAGTTAAAACTGATACCAGTATAATTCCCAGCATAAGCATGCAGCACCCAATTAACTCAATACAGTCCACTAATTCCTCTTTGCCTATTGATAATATTCAAACATGCTTTTCAACAAATACTAAGGGCGTTCTTTTAGGTACCGCAATGGTTCATATTTGCCATTTAGGTACAACTTTTTCTGCTCGAGCCCTCATCGATACTGGTTCAGAAGGAACTTTTATTTCAGAACGTTTATTTAAATTATTGAAACTTCCATCTTCTTCAATACAGGCCAAGATTTCGGGTCTTAATAATACTACTTCTGCTAGAGTTGATAAAATATGCTCATTTATCTTAAACTCACCCATTAATACTACAATTCAAATTAAAGCCAACGCTTTAGTCCTGCCACAACACACAGGAAGTCTTCCAACTTCTCTTATAGATCCTTCAGCTTTTAAAAATCTTTCAGGACTACAGCTCGCAGACTCACAGTTTTTTAAGAGATCTCAGGTTGATCTGCTGATTGGTGGTGATCTTCTTCCATATATCCTACTAGATGGGATAAAACATAATATTTGTGGTTCTTTATTAGGCCAAGAAACCATATTTGGTTGGGTACTGACTGGGCCTGTATCCAATGAATATACTTCCTCATTCTCAACATGTGTATCATACTTCACAGAAGTATCACTGGAACAGACACTTTCTCGATTTTGGGAGGTGGAGGATCTCCCACAAAAACAGTTCTTCAACCAAGCTGATCGTTTTTGTGAAGATTTGTATGTTCGAACAACGAAGAGAAATAGCGATGGTCGTTATGTTGTTCAATTACCATTCAAAGAAGGGTATCCAGAAACCCTAAAGTTAGGTCATTCGAGATCAATTGCTCATGGACAATTTTTACGGAATGAAGCTCGATTGTTAAAAAGTCCATCGTTTAAAATTCAAGACGACAACGTCGTAGGTGAATATCTTGACCTTGGACATATGCATGCAGTTCCGAAGCAGAAAGATCAAGATGTTTCAGATCACTACTATTTGCCTCATCATGCTGTCATCAAACCTGACAGCTCTACCACGAAGGTACGCGTTGTATTCAACGCTTCCAGTCCGTCATCCAATGGTAAAAGCCTTAACGATGTTTTATACACCGGGCCTGTACTTCAAACCGACCTTAATCTTAATGATGTCCTCACTGGAGCCCATGACATCCATACCGCTACGCGATCACGTAATGAACTCATTTCTGCTCTGGCTTCAGCTGGATTTTCTCTTAGAAAGTGGACATCCAATTCAAAGTTAGTTCTGGCAGGAATCCCCTTAGAACATCTTCTCAATTTAGATTTTCTGCGTTTTGAAGAACGCAGCACCACAAAAACACTTGGCGTGCAATGAAATGCAAGCACAGATTCATTTTTCTTTTCAGTCCAATTGCTGCCTTAAAAAAACATATTTACTAAGCGTGAAGTGCTTTCTCAAATTGCAAAGCTTTTTGATCCCTCTGGCTGGCTTGCGCCATATATCGTTATGGCCAAAATACTAATGCAAGAGGTATGGCTAGAGAAAATAGATTGGGATGATAATTTACCACCTAATTGCCATAAGAAATGGCAAACCTTTATATCCAACTATCCATACCTTAATAAAATACATATTCCAAGATGGATAAGATATTCACCTGACTATAATGTTCAATTCCACGTATTTTGTGATGCTTCTGAGAAGGCTTATGCTGCGGCTCTTTATGTGAGAGTAGAGCATAAAAATTCTGTTTCCATTCATTTACTTTCGGCTAAAACCAGAGTTGCACCAATAAAAACCATCTCTATTCCACGACTTGAACTGTGTGGTGCAGTATTATTAGCAGATATGATTGACGCTTTATTACCACATCTTTATGTCAATATACATGAAACATTTTTCTGGACTGATTCTACTATAGTCTTGGCTTGGCTACGAAAGCCACCATGTCAGTGGTCAACATTCGTTGCCAATCGAGTATCTAAAATCGTCCAAGGTGTTGGACAGTCTAATTGGTTTCATGTCGATACGAAAAGTAATCCTGCAGATTTGGCTAGTCGTGGTCTTTCACCTCAAGAAATTATTCAAACCACCTTGTGGTGGAATGGACCAGACTGGCTTAAACTTCCTCAAACCAAGTGGCCCAGTTTACAGGCAAACTCTGATTTTGACACTAACTTAGAAAAGAAACCTATAAAATCATTTTTACATATTTTGAACATTATGAAGATATACTAGAAAGATTCTCTGAATTCCCAAAAGCAATTCGAGTTATCGCTTATATATATCGTTTCTTTCACCGTATCCATCCTAAGCATCGGTCAAAATATTCTTATGAATCTTATCTCATAACGGCTTCTGAAGTAAACAATATTAAGACTCGCATCATGATTCTCTGCCAAAAGGTAGCATATCCTTCAGAATATCACAATCTTTCCTTAAAACAACACATTGAATCCTCCAGTGCCATATTGAACCTTAATCCATTCATGGATGCTAAAGGTCTCCTACGAGTTTGTGGTCGTTTGTCATTGTCACCTTCGATATCATACGGTGAGCGTCACCCAATAATCCTACCAT
Organism: Pherbina coryleti; assembly: GCA_943735915.1. Classification (NCBI taxonomy): domain Eukaryota; kingdom Metazoa; phylum Arthropoda; class Insecta; order Diptera; family Sciomyzidae; genus Pherbina; species Pherbina coryleti. The sequence goes on from OX030948.1 coordinate 79,174,905, forward strand.
ACAATTGTCAATTCACTCGTCTTTTGGTTAATTTTACTCACGAGATTTCCCTCCATGGAGGTAATCAGTTGATGCTCCGCCTCATTAGATTACAATTTTGGATACCGAAGGTAAAGAATTTAATAAAAGCTACTATAAACAAATGTAAAGCTAGCGTTGTCTTCAAACAAAGGTTACAAACCCAACTAATGGGTAGCTTGCCGCCAGAACGTACAGTCCTAACTAGGTCTTTTGCACATACTGGTCTTGACTTTGCAGGACCGTTCGATATTAAAAACTACACTGCAAGAGCATACCTTATATCTAAAGGATATGTGTGCGTCTTTGTATGTTTTGCTACCAAAGCCATACATCTTGAAGCAACTTTCAATCTTTCTACCGATGCGTTCTTAGGTGCTTTTCACCAATTTGTCTCCAGACGTGGTAGTCCTATTCACCTTTATTCTGACAACGGAACGACATTCATCGGAGCCTCAAAAGTACTAGCACGTGACTTCCTTCAAGCGTCACGCACCGCTCTTATATCAAGTCAGACTTATCAACAAATATCATGGCATTTCATACCTCCTGGCGCTCCACATATGGGTGGACTCTGGGAAGCTGGCGTGAAAAGCTTCAAAACGCACTTTTTCAAAGTAGCAGGTTCGTTTAAATATACCTTTGAAGAGCTTGCCACTCTTCTCTCCAGAATTGAAGCATGTCTCAATTCACGGCCTATCTCTCCAGTGTCCGAAACTCCTGAAGATACTTCCGCTTTAACCCCAGGCCATTTTTTAATTGGCGGACCAATCTTATCTCCAATAGATCCTAACCTCTCAGAACAACCAATATCCATAGTTAATCGGTGGCAAAGACTCAAGGCTCTGCACCAACATTTCTGCGCTCGTTGGAAAAACGAATATTTAAAGGAACTCCACAAGCGCTATAAATGTAAATCCCCATCAGAAAACCTTAAAGAAAATATTATGGTCGTAATAAAAGAAGATAATCTACCGCCTAATCAATGGCGCTTACGTAGAGTGAAAAAGGTCTATTCAGGTCCAGATAATAATGTCCGAGTTGTTGATATTTTAACCGAACGAGGTTTAATCAAAAGGCCAATAGCAAAACTTGTTGTGCTGCCAGCTTAACATTGAAAATCTCATTTTTTTCTTCTTCTCAAATCCTAACACTACACAACCTCATCTTACAGAACATAATGACCAACTACACGAAAAAATCTACCAAACGCCAAGGCCACCGAAGTTCGACGAAACCAAGCAGCCTCAAGTCCAAGTCATTCCAGTGCAAAATTTGTCCTCGTGATCATGCGCTTCGATTTTACAATAGGTTTTTAAATATGAATACCGAACAACGAATGCGTGTAGTCCTTCTACACAAATATTGTTCAAACTGTTTAGCTCATAAGCACTCCGGAGATTCATGCCTTAGTGGATCTAAATGTCACTATTGTCAGGAAGATCATTACACACTTCTTCATCTTCACGAGCGACTCCGAAATAAAGTTTCTAGACCAAATGGAGAACTGTCCAAAGTTCCACTAACATTGTCATCTATTCTGACGCAACATTCTGTTAGTCTTTTTCCAACGGCTTACGTAAAAATTGACGACAACATCGAATTCCATTATGTTCGTGCTCTGTTGGATACTTATGCAGCATACAGCCGAATCTCTTCGTCATTAGTGAAGAAATTGAAGCTTCCAACGACATAAATTGGAGAGGAAAAAGTGTGCTCTGTAGTTATCGGAGCTCGTTTTCATGTATCAGTTGGAATAGATGCGATCCTACGTGTTGATAATCGCATAAATATGAAGACGCCTACAAAATCCATAGATGACAATATAAAAGAACACTTTTCTAATTTGCTGCTTGCGGACTCCAAATTTTATAAGTCTGCACCAATATTCATCGTTTTAGGTGCAGACCTGTATCCGAAAATAATTAAATCCGGTGTCATTCCTAGCACTGGTGGCCTACCGATTGCTCAAAATTCCATATTTGGATGGGTACTTTCCGGCCCATGCGCCTTATAAAGCTTAATATCTATTCTTAATTTTCCTACACTTAAAACGCACGCACTTATGTACTATTATATTAAAAATTTGAATATATGCAAATGCACAATGTATATATCTATAGATATTATGTATCTGCCACATTTTTTAGAATATAATCAACTATCATATTGTATCATATTATTTAATATGTTAATTATAGTCCATTTTGAAGTTAACCCTTTATATTGAATTGTATTCTATATGAATTTATAAGAACTTAATTATGTAAGATATACGTATACATATATATCCTTTGAAATTTATTGCAGCCGTACTGCAAGGCGGGCGGCATGTTTATGTCAAGATGCTTATCAGCTGCATAAACAGTTAAATTCCTTTTGAAATGTAAGAGGGCGCTTTCGCTTCTCACCACAGTTTGTATTTTCTTAATTTGTATGTACTAAATAGTAAAAACCAAAAAGTTACAGGTTCCTGTCTGTAGCTGGACGATTTCTCGTCCACTTTATTTTCAACCACCTCCTTTTTCTTTCTTCTTGTTAACTAAATCAAATAATCTATTGATTTGGAATTCTAATAGATTCTGCTGCTTCACCCATTTCCACTGGCATACTTCTACTAGAAACAAATATCCTCACATTTACACCCATTGAGTAAACAAAAAAAAAAAGAAAATATCATAAAGAAAAAAAACATTTTTTTTTAAAACAAGTATCAAAATAATTGCAAATTGAAAATAGAAAAAGGTAATGAGCAGCGTAAAAGATCGTATTGTCAAAGCAGCTCAAAAGAAATTAAGATTCGAAATAAATAGGTCTTTTGAACACACTACAAAAACACCATCCAACACTTTATATAACATGACTTCCCACACGCCGCTCAGGTCGGCGGATACGTTTTTCATTGACATGTCTGAGACCATTAATGTTCCAACAGGGACAGAAAAAGGTCAAGTGGCAGCTTCCACTGTGACCAAGAAAAGTCAAGGAGCAGTTTCGAAGGTAGGCTTGGCGACTCCGGCATCATCCGCGACTTCATCATTCCCACCTGATTTATCCTTCCCACCACCATTGACACATAAGGATGCTAGAGGGGTCGATACGGCAGGGTTTAGGTCTGAGGCATCCATAGGTGACAGGGACCACGAGTATTCTAGCGAGATTAGGTCCATGATTAACGCCTCAGTAGCTCAAGCCATGGAAAGCTATAGGGCGTCTATAAAACAGGATATCTCGGAGGCTATGCGGGAGATGATGAAAGACAATGTCATCGAATATATGAAGATGATTAATGATACGGTGAGACCAGTTTCTAGGCCGGAAAAACACTCGAGAGTGGCAGAAACAGATGCTGAGGATTGTAGTTGGATGCATACAGAACAACTTAATGAAAAAAATGTGAATGTTCAGAGAAGTATTCAGCTCCAGAACCACACTGGCCAACAGCAGAGGTATGGTCAAAAGTTGAATGGCGATCCAAGTGAGAATACTAAGGGCATTAATTTCGATGTCGACAAGGGCGAACAAAATAGATCGGCTTACGCTCCTATTAGCTACGCAAATGCACGAGGACAAGAAGGTGAATACAGAGCCACAATATACTCGCGAGAGCACGTTGAGTGTAACGCACAAGCGAATCAAAAGAATATACGAGGACAACACAGGAGTTGTTGGCCCAACGTGAGGGCTCCTGAATATCATCCGGCATACGAGAGGCCGAACCATGAACAAAATCAGTATACATCAACTACACACGACAATGAAGAGCACCCAAGAGTATTGAGAAGCTTCATAAAAATTGAGAAATGGGATATAACATTCACCGGAAAGCGTGACGAAATGACCGTAGAGGATTTTATTTTCAGAGTGGAGTACCTACAAAGTCACTATGGTATACCGTGGGGTGAAGTTCTGCGTGACTTTCATTTACTGGTTGGAGGACAAGCGAGAGACTGGTATTGGCTGTTTTTGAAAACAAACCATGTACCCAATTGGATGGTGCTGCGCGCCGCACTTCAGTCGCAATTCAAATCCAATAAGAGCGACTTCGAAGTTATGAGGGATCTGGTGGAACGGAAACAGCAGCCTGGGGAGTCTTTGGACAGTTTCTTCCACACGATGAACAAATTGCGATCGCGACTTAGAGTGCCAATTCCAGATGCTGACATGGTAAAGATCACAAAGCGAAATCTGCGTGAAAATTTGGCGCGAGTGGTCTACCCCATGTCTATTTACAGCTTTGAGCATCTGCAATATGAATGCCTCGAAGTAGAAAATAATTTTCCTAGAAGAGATTCCCGCATGCAACCGCCACAGATTACACAAAATACAAGGTACCCAGCAAGGAATCAACAGGTCAGTGAAGTAGTCTTCGATGCCAATAATGAGGAAGAGCCATATGATGACATCCTGGAAAATGTAGAAGCTATACAGAAGGAGAGACGTAGCAATGGTTCAGGGCAAAAAAGGGTTCTTGTGTGCTGGAACTGCAATGAGACGGGTCACACATATATGAAATGCGAGTCCCCTGTGAGAAAAATATTTTGCTACAAATGTGGTCTTGAGGGATATATAACTCCGAAATGCCCAAATTGCAGCACGGGTCACTGAGGGAACAGCAGCAACAACTTCAACAACTACATCAATAGAAAAGAAAACAGAAAATGCCTTATCGAATATTAACAAAATGTATATATGTAAAAACAACAATAATAAAAAAATGTTTAGTTTAATAGATATCCAGTCTTTACGTTTAGAAGATAGAATAAAAAATTATTACCAAGTCAGGGAACGTATTTTTGGAGAGAAGCAAATTGACGGAATGCGATTTATCACGAGAAGGGTGCAAAAGGCACGTGAGGGATATCAGCAAAGAAAATTTATGAGAAAACTCGTGGCAGAATCAGTTGACGTGGCTTGTAAATCTGATCCTAGACCGTACGCAGATATAACCATTTTAACAAAAACTCTTAAAGGCCTTTCGGATACCGGAGCATCGGTTAGTATTATGGGGAAAGGTTGTCGCGAGTTGATTTCAGAGTTGGGGATAGAACCAAATAGAATGACGGCTAAAGTTAAAACTGCCGGTGGGCAAGCTCATTTCGTCATTGGTAAAATAATTTTACCAGTAAACTATGAAGGTAAAAAAGAGGACATTATTTTTTATCTATGCCCTTCTCTGGAACAAACAGTATACCTTGGTATCGACTTCTGGAGAAAATTCCAATTAGCGCCAAAGGTTCTCGGTCTTGCTGAACTCAGCCATGAAGGACATTTTAAAAACCCGGAAGTACCAGAAATGGGAAAAGGTCCGGAGGAACACAAGCTTACAGAAAATCAAGTAAAACAGCTAGAGGAGATAAAGAAAAGTTTTATCACTTTTGAAAATAATGGTTTAGGGAGGACGCAGTTAGAGAAACACAGCGTTCAGCTCGTAGCCAACACTGAGCCTGTCAAAGAACGCCACTTTCCAGTCTCACCAGCAGTCCAATTATTATATGCTGAAGTCGACAAGATGTTGGAGCTGGGAGTAATCGAAGAGAGCGACAGCCCGTGGAGTAACCGAACTACCCTTGTGCGAAAACCGAACAAAAATCGCCTTTGTTTGGATGCCCGTAAATTGAATCAAAGAACGGTCAAAGACGCCTACCCACTTCCGAACATAGAAGGCATTCTGAGCCGAATAGATGAGACGATTTATATAAGCAGCGTTGACCTCAAGTTTGCCTTTTGGCAAATAGAACTCGATGATGAAAGCAAAGGCTTTCACGGTACCTGGCAGGCCGCTATATCAGTTCCGCGTAATGCCATTCGGGTTGTGCAATGCAGCTCAGCGATTATGTCGTCTAATGGATAAGGTAATCCCACAGCGACTTAAGGGGAATGTGTTCGTCTATCTCGACGATTTGTTAATAATCACTTGAGATTTTGATACCCATCTGAAGGTGCTAAAACAAGTGGCTGATTGCTTGAGTGCAGCCAACCAAACCATTAAAATCAAAATTTTGTTTTAAAGAGCTGCGCTATTTGGGTTTTATAATTGGCGGGGGTGTTCTTAAGACAGACCCAGAAAAGGTCACTGCAATATCAAAAATACCGATCTCGAAGACGCCCCGTCAAGTAAGAAGCTTCTTAGGTACGGCTGGGTGGTATCGTCGCTTTATCAAAAACTTCGCGGCAATCGCGGCTCCAATAAGCGATACTTTGAAAAAAAGGATCCAAATTTGTAATGACACCAGAAGCAATAGCATCATTTCAAGAACTCAAAAATGTCCTGACTACTGCGCCTGTACTAGTACATCCAGATTTTAAAAAGAGATTTTTCATCCAGTGCGATGCATCGAATATAGGTGTTGGAGCCGTTTTTTTCAATTGGATGATGAAAACAATGACAGGCCAATAGCGTTCTACTCGCAGAAGCTGAACGGTGCTCAGATCAATTATAGCGTCACGGAAAAGGAATGCCTAGCTGCGATAATGGCAGTGAAAAGATTTAGGCCGTATGTGGAATTAATGCCATTCACAATCATCACGGACCACGCTAGCCTCAAATGGCTCATGAGCTTGAAAGATTTGAGCGGACGCCTGGCTAGATGGTCTCTTCAGTTGCAGGCCTATAACTTTGAGATCGAGTACAGGAAAGGATCTGACAACATAGTGGCAGATATGCTGTCGAGGTCTTTCGAAGAAATATCTGTTGAAGAATTGGATTTGCTAGGCATCGAAACAACAGAGTTTGAATCACCTGAGTATCTACAGAAAATAGAAACAATTATAGAAAACCAAGAAAAGTTTCCCGATCTGAAGGTGCAAGACGGGGTAGTATACATGCGGACTAACTATGCACAGCACGAATTCAGTGATTCTCATTGGAAACTTTGGGTTCCAGAGGCGCTCACGACCACTATGATTGAGAAGGCACATGTCCCGGAGAATGTATCACATGGTGGCGTCACAAAAACATGGCATCGACTTCGACAAAAATACTTTTGGCCAGGCATGACAATCCAAGTGCGTAACTTCATAAGAAACTGTGTGACATGCAAGGAGACTAAACCCGCAAATCATGAGATGAGAACGAGCATGGGAGAAGAGGTAGTAACTCAACGTCCTTTCCAAAAACTATACGTCGATTTTCTTGGAAAATACCCACGATCAAAAGGAGAAAACGCGTACATTTTCATTGTTTTAGACCACTTTTCAAAGTTTATTTTTTTGAAAGCCATGAGAAAAGCCACAGCTGGAAATGTAGTCACATTTTTAGTGGATGAAATTTTTAACAAGTTTGGCGTTCCAGAACTGATCCATTCCGATAATGGAAAACAATTTTTAGCCAAAGAATTTCAGAACATGCTCATGAATTATAAAATAAAGCATATGAAGACCGCCTTCTACTCTCCTCAGGCGAACGCATCAGAACGAATGAACCAATCGGTGTTATCAGCGATTCGGGCATATTTACATGAAGTTCATAGAGATTGGGATTTGTATCTCACCGAAATCGAGTGCTCATTAAGGACATCAGTGCATGCGTCTACTGGAGTAACTCCGTACTTCGCTCTATTCGGACAGAATATGTTCACGAGCGGAAGCGACTATGAACTGGCAAGGAGACTGAGCGCTTTAGAAGACGGCGAAATAGAAATACAGCAGCGAAATGATAAAATCAATATTATACGGGACAATATTAAGGCCAAGTTACACAAAGCTTATAAGGACAGTGCTCGGCAGTACAACAAGAAATCAAGACAAGTCAACTTTGTTCCAGGACAAGAAGTGTATAAACGCAACTTTGTTCTGGGCAATTTTAAGAATAACTTCAATGCAAAATTCTGCCGAAAATTCTTAAAATGCCGAGTAGTAAGAGCCCTTGGAAAAAATATGTACGAACTTGAAACATTGAATGGAAAACCGATTGGGGTCTTTCACGCCAAAGACATAAAGCAATAAAGTGTATCAATCAAAAAATCAAATATCGTCACATGCAAAAATATTACGCGGCAATGGGTTAATCAGGTTGGACCAACTTGTACTAATTTATAAGATTCATTCTTTAATTCACACGACTTTAACCGATCTCGTTATAAATAATTGATTTGAGAATTGATAAATTTCAGAAATACCGTCACTGCGACAATTAGAATAATTAGTAACACAATAGCTACAAACTGGCAAGAAACAAACCATAGCAAAGAGGAACTGGTCAATGTTAAGCCCGTCTACAAACTGTTCACTACAAGAAAGTGTTAAAATTTAAAGCTCCAAATGCATGAGGTGTTGCTCATATTCTTCGTCTTCAATATTCGATGAGATGTTTCTCATCTAATGGCCCGGCTTAGCTCGAACGCAATTTTTGAGACTCTTAATCTCAGGGTGTGGGCGCTTGCCTACGTTAGACGTTGGTGAAGAGCATATAAACAAAGATAGTTTAGTATTACAATTGACTTGCCAGATACCCTTTGTTTGTTTTTCTAATAATTTGTTAATAGAAAAGGTTTACAGTTATTGACTAGATGCTACCGTATGACCGTCATTTTAGTAACTTTTGGAAAGTGGAAGCGTTTGAGGCGAATGTTTCGGAGCATAACGGGCCATGACAAGCGTCCTAGATTCATTAACTCTAGCCCCACCACCGAATACGGTCTACCGAATCTTACAGCAAGCCAAATAAAAGAGTAAAGGATGTCTCACATAACATATATCTGGGCACTGTACGAAGATGTATGTGTATGTGCGAACTCGTCAATGGTATTACGAATCTAAATTTGCTTAAAGCCGACAACAGAAGAAAGCGTACTTAATTCTGCAAGAATACATTTAAAATCAAAAACAAATCTTGAGCACACCGCCCACTAGCTTTTCGTTGCCATAGCTCGAAAAACTAGAATTTTGTAGCGTGTGGCGTAACGCCGATTAACTATAAGTTTCAATAGAGAACATAACTCACTAGAAAAATACGACAAAACATAAACATATCAAACCCGATCGTATTTTCGTAAATTTTTTTTATACGGAAGGCAAGAACAAACATTTTACAACTGTTGTGAAATATTCGCACAATAAGACTAAATATATATGACAGCTCGTGAAATCCCTAAATTATTATTTTTTTTTTTTTTTGATAAATCACGCGTTAAGGGAACACTCCCCAGCAAACATTATGACTCTAAAAGGACTCCTTTAAGACTCATATATATGAGATTTTATCGTCATAATGCGCTCAGAAAAGACTCTTTTGAGAGTTCATTTTCGTATGTTCTGGGCTCGAAAATATGATTCATAATAATGACTGTTTTATGTTTCATTTTGGACTTAAAATTAAGGAACTCTTAAGACTCATAATAAACCCAACTTTATTACTCATATAAATTAGTAACATACTCATTTTTGCAAAAAAAAAAAAAAAAAAAAATTAAGAATACTCTTTTGAATCATGTCATGAACCCTTTAACCGTTCATGCTGTGATGCATCGATTGTTGAAATATGTCGTTTAGGACAGAATATATTTTTAGATTCGAATATTTTATAATTGGAAAATAAAAAAAAGGAAGAAAATAAAATCACAGGAATATAATTTTCAAACATTTCAAGTAAAAAGAAACTGTAGAAACTCATAAAACACGCAAATGGAAATACTCTATTTAGAGCCATTTTTTTTTGAGACATTCAGAAAATGTTTGCAGGGTTAGCATAGAATAGGGATGCTAATGTTAGTTTTTTTAAAAAAAAAAAAAAAAGGAAAAAAGAGAAAAATCACTCACCAATATTCCTTGTGCTGGTGGCGTGAGTGGTGCGGATGTTGCCGGGACTGGCTTTACCTTTTTGACTAATTTTGACCTAGAAAATAAAGAAAACATTTAATAATGTAGTGAAAAAGTTACTTACCGCAAGTCCTGGTCATGGCAGATGAAAATGCAGTGTTCCACGCTAGGCCAGAAATGCTACGCAGAGTTCCAGTGCTGACCTTATGGGAATGCACGTAAGAAAAAAGGAAAAATGAAAATATAAGAAAAAAAAAAAAAATTAGATGAGATACCTGGTCACAATGATAAAGTAAATAACAAACATCTTTTTACTTACTTGACTTGCTGCGTCCAAGTTGGTTGATCGGTGCCGCTAGGAGGGATAAGGGAATTTGGCGTGTTCCCTAGTGCTGTTCGGCTTGTCCGTTGCAATCTGAAAAGAGAAAAAACCCAATATTATCTACACGAATTAGCCAAATCCTACACCTAATATACGTTAATACAATTCTAGAAAATACGCTACTTAGGTTGGTACCAATATACTAAATATATATAAGAAAACTATTTGAATAAGATCATGATACAATAAGAAGGTAGGGTAAGGAGCTTTGACAAGACCTACTGCTAATGTCAAAACCATAAAATACTGTGCTACCATATCTTAAGAAAAAATCCCATGACAAATCTATGTTTCATGGTTTCCGTGGGTAAGCGTTTTATATAAAATGCATTGCTGAAAATATTGATAATCGAGGAACTTTTAAAAAAGGTTGATTTATCTTCAACAGTTCCAGTCTTAAGAAGACTTAAAAAAGTTTTTTTTTAAGATATCGTATGCACATTACAATAAAATTTTTAAACAAGAAATAAAGAATACAAAAAGATAAACAAAAAATGATGGGCAATATTCAATTAGTGCAAAATAAAGCTATAAAATAACTAAAAAATTCGTTGTCTCAAATATAGACACATTGATTGAAATTTTTCTTATTTACCCTATATAAAATTCCTTTTCTATGTATTTATCCCAAATTTATGAAATATACAGAAAAGTGGCATCGCTAAAATGCTTTTTGACATAAGTCTTGTCAAAGCTCCTTACCCTACCGTCTTATTGTATCATGAATAAGATGTATTATAAATACTCACCTATATACTTACCTAATCCAGTTGGAAGAAAATTAAAACAAAAACAGAAGTTGGCTGCTTCAGTTGCAATAGTTTCCTGCGCACGGATCAAGGCTGCCGCCTATGGCGTCGATTACACAGTGCAATTGCAGTGCATTTTCACGCGTCATAAATCCCATGGGTATGAAGAAGGGAAAATCGCAAGGTACCAGAAGCGTAGAATCCGTGTGGAAATGAGTGTGCGTATTGTCCAATGGTAGTTCTATGAGCAAAAGAGGAAAAAGGGGACGTAAATGAGTTAACTTAACGAACTTAGGGCTTTAAAAGAATAAGAATAGAGATGGTAGTAAAAATCAAAAGAAATATTTTTGTGTTAGAGTCAGTATATGAACATTACAACATATAGATTTTTAAATTTATTTTTGTATACTTAATTTCAAAATAAACGGTTAAGTCAATTTGAGCTTATGTTAACACCGGAACTAAACGTACTGAATACCATCTCGTATGTTTATCTAACTATGAAGCTTTTCCATAGAGTGAGACAGAAAGCTTTCGTGCTCCACTTAGTAAAGTTACAAACCAAAAAAAAAAGCATTTATACTAATTAGCATGTATAAGCACGGGTAACAGTTTCTTCTAACAAAAGATTGGCGTGAGCAAAGCGCTTTGAAAGCTGATTGGGTCTTTTTGATGGGTCGATTAGAAGAAACGTTGGTTTTACCAATACTTAAGAGATTCTTAGTTGCAAGTTGACCAACGATTTTTTTTTTTATATGCAGAGATCGAAAAGATTTGTGGGGACGACAGTTTGACGTACAGACATTAAAATTAGTGAGTGTCTGAAGTCCTGAATCGGAGGTAATGAATAGTCTCCGGGATTAAATTATTTTAACGATAGTCTGCAAGTGTCAATATAAAGTGTGGGTTTTTAGCATAAAAACATAGTGTGTTTTTAGCATAAAATGCTTACTTGGAATATTAATAAGAATAATGCTGAGTGCAACAAATAAACTAAATCAAAATAAAAATCTGGGGAAAAAAAAGAATTTGAAAAGAATTTCAGAGGGCTCAGCTGGAAGGCAGACATTCACTCACTAAAAAAGGAGAATCGCAGTCGTCACATAAGAAAAGGCTGGGAAGAAAGCCTTAGGGACGACTGCGACAAAAATTTTTCGTGACAACTGCGACCAAAAAAATTTTCCGGTGCTGCGTAAATGAAATTTTGCCAGGCTGCGACTAAGGCATAAAAGTGTGCACCTAAAATAGTTCATTTACGGCTTCGAAAGTGTCTCATACGTCGGCTAAATTTTGAAATTGCGGATATAAAAAAATCCACTTTATGCGCTAAAGTTGTCCAACGGCGGCAAAAAAATTCATTTCCAACTGCTGCCACTAAGCCGCGGCTGAAAATATACATTTCTGGGATTTTGTTCATCATTTTGCCGTGTCGAAATAAGGCGAATTCTACTACAAAGAACTACCAATACGGGCCCTAACGGTATTTTTGGCGGTGACTATACGGTTCGATTGCTGCGTCGAAGTCGATAAGAGGAGGGTGTCGCATCCAAGAGGTTTTTTAGCTTAAGTTATGTGTTAAGTTATGTAGTAAGTGTACTTAAATTTAAATGAAAATTCTAAATTAGAGCGTGGAAAAAAAGGAAGAGAAAAAAAAATAGAGAACAAAAAAAGAAGAAGGGAGGTTTAAGAATAAAACATTGGCATCAAAAATGCCATTTATTGTGAGGCTACATCGCTAATGGCGGAAAAATAATTTTCTAATTGTTAAAAAAAAAAAAAGCTCATATTAAATTTGCCGCTTTCAAAATTTATATTTACCACCCCTATAGAGCTCTATCGAGGTAGGCAGGGATAAAAGTAGCTGACCGAGCGTGAAGATTGATCCATGCATAACCTAGCGATTTAGCCCAAATAATTCTTTTCCGAATTTGTCTCAAGATACTTTTGACATCTTGTATTCAAGTATGTGTATCTACATCTTGATCTTTTATAATTAAAGTTTGAATTCTTACATGATATAAGAAAATTGAGTAAATTTTGTATAGTGGCAAGTCTGCGCGTGTACATCCGTTTTAAGGTAAGGGCAACACCGTTTAGCGCGCGGTTAGTATGAATTATTCATGTTACATACAGTGAGATGGGCTGTATGAACCAGGCAAACCGTGTGGCGTGTGACCGAGGAATAGGTGGAATGACTTAAGTACTCTGTGAAAAAAGGTAACATTTGGGGTTGTTCAAAACTCGTCGAATGAACAATCATGGAAGGGAGGGCGAGACGCGTGGATATAACATCTGATCCACGAAAACATACGGATTGATTTTGTCTTTTCCTTAGCTTACTGGGAGTGAAGTGTTTGTTTTTTTGTGATCTTGTTTTTTGTAGTAATCTAATCGATTACAGATTTTTTTTTGTTATACCCTCGACCGGAAGTGGCGGGTCGAACCAACCTGGCATCCTGAGCTAGCCGGTAGGCCACATCCGGTACGATAACCAGGGGACACTAACAAATGGCGCCCAAAGGATAAACGAGGCGCCCTAACAAATGGCGCCCAAGTGGTAAACGAATATATCCAAAGGATGAACGAGGCGCCATAACAAATGGCGCCCAATGATAATGAAGCCCAATTTCAAAATTGTTTGTTGTAAAATTCAGTTATCGTTCAAGAAGTTTTTTTTTAGGTTTCTATTGGCTCGTAGAACTGACGAGCTAATATGAAGCCGGTGAAAATGCGTTTCTTAGAGGGTGTTCGTATTCGGTGGCTTGAATGTTATCACTACATAACAATGTCAATCGCAACGGCTAGTGGCAAACTCTAAGAAATCGCAAAGTTCAAATTAATTATTTCAGATACTTGGAGTCTGGGAATTGAAGTCCTTAATGCGGCCCATACACAATGCAACCAAAACAAAGCTGGAAGTGTAACCAAAAAGCAGAACTTTCTAAAATTTTACCACACATACTGCGATGGTTGCAGCAACCAACTATGCCACACACGCTGTAACTTTTCTAGTAACTAGCTATCAGTTGTTGTCAATTCTTAATTGCAAAAATAGTCTGCAGAAACAAAAGTAAAATTACTATTTTAAATTTAAAAATTATTCAGGAATTAGGAAAAAATCAAATGAATTTGTGCAGGTGATGACAAATATGTGTAGCGATAAACAATAAAACAATGCAACTTTCCCACACACGCTGCAACCAGATGGTTGTAACTTTAGCTCCGCCCATAAATATTAAATGATTTTAATTTTACTGCAACCTGAGTTGCAACCGTCAAACAGTTGCGTAACTTCGTCACACACACTGCGACTTCATCATGGTAAACGTCAAAAACTTCCAGGTTACACTTCCAGCTTTGCTTTGGTTGCAGTGTGTATGGGCCGCATAACAATTATTATATTTTGTCAAGTTGCTTCAAATCTTTAATAAATATCAGTGACCTAGATTTTCTATGAAAAGAGAAAAAACTACGTAGCACTGACTCACTATAGGCTCCTGTCCGTCCGATATTTGTAATAACGAAGCGAAAGATACTGCTTTGTTCCTGTAAGCTGGAAGATACGAACGCAAGGGAATACGTATGAAAAAAAAAAAAATAAAAAAAATATGGAAAATGTATGGTAAAGAGTAAATTATATGAATGTATTACGTGGCCGTTAAAGAATGATTACTAATCGTAATATGTGGTAATTCGCTGAAGTTTTTTTTTAGAAGAAATAAAATAATTGATTAAAGGGCGATTCGTTTCTGTTTGTGTTCGTTATCAATTACTAATCATAAACTTCTCCCTCAAGGAGGATATATATGATCGTTATAAAAATAATAACAAATAAATTTTTTTAAAAAAGATAATCGAATTGATTTCCAATCGCAATCGGAATTTGGTGGCTATGATATATTATTTATATTATACAAATTATATGAAAGAGTACGAAAGGAATAACGATTCGGGATCACGTTAAGTTGATAGTTATACTAACAGTCTTCGGTCACACCCATTGTTTATGTCAAGATGCTTCTCAGCTGCATAAACAGTTAAATTCCTTTTGAAATGTAAGAGGGCGCTTACGCTTCTCACCACAGTTTGTATTTTCTTAATTTGTATGTACTAAATAGTAAAAACCAAAAAGTTACAGGTTCCTGTCTGTAGCTGGACGATTTCTCGTCCACTTTATTTTCAACCACCTCCTTGGTAAGAACATCTTAATAAATCCTTACTGTTTTATAGACAAATTTAAACCGCTTTTTCTTTCTTCTTTTTAACTAAATCAAATAATCTATTGATTTAAATAATCTATTGATTTGGAGTTCTAATAGATTCTGCTGCTTCACCCATTTCCACTGGCATACTTCTACTAGAAACAAATATCCTCACATTTACATGGTCCTATTCGAGCCAGATATTTTAGGAAGCAGAAGAATCTTTCCTGGTACGCGGGTTTAAATTGGTCCAATCCACAACAATCATTATTTCATCCATATCATCACTACTACCAAGGAGGATTTTATTCACCTCATCATCATCTATCGCTGTCAAATCAGGTGTGTTTGCATTATTTTCAGTTCTTTATGGTAGTACAAGTGCATTGCGTCTATAAGAAGCCGCGCTTCTTCTTAAAATTTCGTTGCATTCGATTTACGCGATCAAAATCCTTTTAGAACGCGATCGTAATTAATTTTTATTCAAAAGTTTCATATTCCTAATTTCTAAATTATAAAAATTAACAAAAAAATACAAAAAAGTTCAAATTACTTCGTTTACGATCTAAGACAGTGTTTTTTCATATAAAAGTGCATATATACATACAAAATATATACACACTTACATAACATATATATATACACACAAAAAGGCGGTCAAAAAGGCTAAGTCAGACGGACAGACATAAATCGCGTTGTGTTTCGAATTTAGCAATTTTGGTGAGTTTTTTCCTAATTTTCAATCGAAAAATCCATAAAAAAAAGGGTTAAAAATTCCTATAAATCTAATAAGAAAAATCTTAATCATTCATATTAAAATTGCATCAAAATAATTTGACACAATTTTTGTGTATCCATTCTTGCGTTGAGAGTGATCGTAAAAACGACTTGAATTCAGCACTCTCACCTTATACGCGATCGATTAGGCGTTAATTGTTATCCAATATCAGAACCCATCTTGATCTTCGAAACATTACATATTTGCAGTGCTTCTCAAACAGTAAACTGTTGGTTTCTACGCATAACAACAACAAAAGCCTACCGCATATCGAACAGCTGTTTTTACTACAGGCAAATTCAATGTTATTGAACCCATTACAACAGTGGTCATAGAGATCGCAAATTTTGCTCAAAATAGATATTCGCAATTTACAATTTAAACGAAATAATATATAAATAAAACCAAATAAATTAAGCTAAAATTAAAGAAGAATATGAAAGTCCATTATTTCAATAATTTATTATTTAATATAAATATTTAAAAAAAAAAAAAAAAAAACAATCAAAACAAAAGTTTTATATGATTTCAGTTTATAAATAACAAAATAACACAATTCCATTACGTTTTATAAATATTTATAATCGTTTTAAAAGTGAATATATTCCATTTTAGCTGTTTAGATGCTGTATTTTTATCGATTTTTTAAAAAAATATTTAGCATTTAAGAGAGAATATTTTCTATGACATTTCATAGTGATGATAGTGATTATCGATATCTAAATCTTTCCTCTTATCGCTTAGCTCGTGGTCAATATTTGGCATTGATATTCATTTATAATTTAATTGATTTTTTTGCATATGATATTTATTATCAAAACTTATCTCGACACGGAATATAATTTATTATATTGTTTTTCGCTTAGCCTAATTTTTTAGGATTCAAGTTCTTCTTAAACGATCTTAGTTTTTCATATAAAATAATTGGTTTTAAAATATTCAAATTTGTCTTCACTCGGTTTTAAAGTACTTTTTACAGTGAAAATATTTGAGTTCGTAATATTTTCTTCCGAATTTTTCTTAAATATTTAAACCGATTTTTTCATTTTTATCAATTTTCAACTATTTTGAAAACTGCATATTTTTATTTCAATTGTTTCCTATCTAAATTCCTTACTACAATCGATTTTAAATTAAATTTTTTTTGTTCCAAAAAGTTTTGATTAAAGTCTGCTTTCTTTATTCGTTCTTGCTCGTATCAATTGTCCACATATTTCTTATTTCGAGTTTTTGTTTTGGGTTTTACTTGGAATCGATATCCAAATTATTTTCTTTGTTTTTCATCGGCGTTTACTTCCTTTTGCTTTATAAATTTCTTGCTGATTCTTCTGAGAAAAGGTATCTGATCACAATTCAGAACCAAATTCGTATAGTTCCTAATTAAAATAAATCCAGGTTATTTCGTTCCATTTAACAAAACAAATTGTCTCTACAATGAGCTCATTGGAATCTTTTATCCGTCTATCGGACAATTTAATTGAATTTGAGGCAGATTTTATTGATGCAAATATTTCACAATATTCAGCCGCCTCAATGGAAGTACACAAAAATGAAATGAAGGCCATCTGGATCAATGTAAAATTAGCATATGAAGCGTGTTTAAAGAACTAGCTTCACCTAAGGACAAGGAGACTGAATGCAAATACGACATGGAAACTATTAAAAATCGATACCATAGCTGCTATCAAGGCTATGTCCGGTGTATCTCAAGGCTCACTGAAAATATTCAACAGGTATCCGCTAGGCCGACTTCCTCTCTTAGGTTGCCTGATATTCCATCCAGTTCAAACTTCCACTTGCCTCCATGTGACACCGATGTATTCAGTGGAGATTATCTTATGTGGCCTTCCTTCCGTGACTTATTCACAGCCATTTATGTGAATAATACTCGGCTAAGTCCAGTGGAGAAGCTTTTCCACTTGAACAATAAAACTCGAGGAGAAGCTCGAGATATTGTAAAAAAGTCTCCTTTGACCAATGAAGGTTTTTCATCAGCATGGCAGAATTTATGTGAACGTTTTGAAAACAAACGCATCCTCGTAAACAGCCAACTGAAAATTTTATTTAATCTTCCATCCATACATACTGAATCTGGTCATGCTTTGAAAAGTCTACAAAGGGATATCAACAGTTGCATAACAACCCTTCAACTTTACGATGTAAAGATTGAGGATTGGGATTGTATATTTATTTATCTCTGTTCCACACGTTTGCCTGAAACGACTTTGGCTCTTTCGGAACAATGCATTCAAGATAAGGCCGCCATTCCGAAATGGAAGGCTTTAGATAATTTCTTGACTAATCGTTACCAAACACTGGAAACTGTATCAGATATCCGAAACTCAAATCTTCCAAAGTATTCGCCTAAAAAATCTCCTGTCAATTCATCAAGCTCATCCACCGCGTCGAGTGAACACATATCATTCCAAGATTTCTGGTTCATTTTGCAAGCTTTTTCCGGAAGATCAACATCCAATTCGACAATGTCCTCGTTTCCAAGAATTAAATATCGAAGAAAGAATAAATTACATAAAAAATCATAAACTTTGCATAAATTGCTTTTCTCGTGGCCATACTGTCAGAGATTGCAAAAGTTCCTTTAACTGTTATATCTGTAACAAGCGACATAATACGCTTTTACATCGTAACAATCCAAGTCCAAATAACATCGTTCATCTTTTTGAAACTTCTAATAGAGTTAAAACTGATACCAGTATAATTCCCAGCATAAGCATGCAGCACCCAATTAACTCAATACAGTCCACTAATTCCTCTTTGCCTATTGATAATATTCAAACATGCTTTTCAACAAATACTAAGGGCGTTCTTTTAGGTACCGCAATGGTTCATATTTGCCATTTAGGTACAACTTTTTCTGCTCGAGCCCTCATCGATACTGGTTCAGAAGGAACTTTTATTTCAGAACGTTTATTTAAATTATTGAAACTTCCATCTTCTTCAATACAGGCCAAGATTTCGGGTCTTAATAATACTACTTCTGCTAGAGTTGATAAAATATGCTCATTTATCTTAAACTCACCCATTAATACTACAATTCAAATTAAAGCCAACGCTTTAGTCCTGCCACAACACACAGGAAGTCTTCCAACTTCTCTTATAGATCCTTCAGCTTTTAAAAATCTTTCAGGACTACAGCTCGCAGACTCACAGTTTTTTAAGAGATCTCAGGTTGATCTGCTGATTGGTGGTGATCTTCTTCCATATATCCTACTAGATGGGATAAAACATAATATTTGTGGTTCTTTATTAGGCCAAGAAACCATATTTGGTTGGGTACTGACTGGGCCTGTATCCAATGAATATACTTCCTCATTCTCAACATGTGTATCATACTTCACAGAAGTATCACTGGAACAGACACTTTCTCGATTTTGGGAGGTGGAGGATCTCCCACAAAAACAGTTCTTCAACCAAGCTGATCGTTTTTGTGAAGATTTGTATGTTCGAACAACGAAGAGAAATAGCGATGGTCGTTATGTTGTTCAATTACCATTCAAAGAAGGGTATCCAGAAACCCTAAAGTTAGGTCATTCGAGATCAATTGCTCATGGACAATTTTTACGGAATGAAGCTCGATTGTTAAAAAGTCCATCGTTTAAAATTCAAGACGACAACGTCGTAGGTGAATATCTTGACCTTGGACATATGCATGCAGTTCCGAAGCAGAAAGATCAAGATGTTTCAGATCACTACTATTTGCCTCATCATGCTGTCATCAAACCTGACAGCTCTACCACGAAGGTACGCGTTGTATTCAACGCTTCCAGTCCGTCATCCAATGGTAAAAGCCTTAACGATGTTTTATACACCGGGCCTGTACTTCAAACCGACCTTAATCTTAATGATGTCCTCACTGGAGCCCATGACATCCATACCGCTACGCGATCACGTAATGAACTCATTTCTGCTCTGGCTTCAGCTGGATTTTCTCTTAGAAAGTGGACATCCAATTCAAAGTTAGTTCTGGCAGGAATCCCCTTAGAACATCTTCTCAATTTAGATTTTCTGCGTTTTGAAGAACGCAGCACCACAAAAACACTTGGCGTGCAATGAAATGCAAGCACAGATTCATTTTTCTTTTCAGTCCAATTGCTGCCTTAAAAAAACATATTTACTAAGCGTGAAGTGCTTTCTCAAATTGCAAAGCTTTTTGATCCCTCTGGCTGGCTTGCGCCATATATCGTTATGGCCAAAATACTAATGCAAGAGGTATGGCTAGAGAAAATAGATTGGGATGATAATTTACCACCTAATTGCCATAAGAAATGGCAAACCTTTATATCCAACTATCCATACCTTAATAAAATACATATTCCAAGATGGATAAGATATTCACCTGACTATAATGTTCAATTCCACGTATTTTGTGATGCTTCTGAGAAGGCTTATGCTGCGGCTCTTTATGTGAGAGTAGAGCATAAAAATTCTGTTTCCATTCATTTACTTTCGGCTAAAACCAGAGTTGCACCAATAAAAACCATCTCTATTCCACGACTTGAACTGTGTGGTGCAGTATTATTAGCAGATATGATTGACGCTTTATTACCACATCTTTATGTCAATATACATGAAACATTTTTCTGGACTGATTCTACTATAGTCTTGGCTTGGCTACGAAAGCCACCATGTCAGTGGTCAACATTCGTTGCCAATCGAGTATCTAAAATCGTCCAAGGTGTTGGACAGTCTAATTGGTTTCATGTCGATACGAAAAGTAATCCTGCAGATTTGGCTAGTCGTGGTCTTTCACCTCAAGAAATTATTCAAACCACCTTGTGGTGGAATGGACCAGACTGGCTTAAACTTCCTCAAACCAAGTGGCCCAGTTTACAGGCAAACTCTGATTTTGACACTAACTTAGAAAAGAAACCTATAAAATCATTTTTACATATTTTGAACATTATGAAGATATACTAGAAAGATTCTCTGAATTCCCAAAAGCAATTCGAGTTATCGCTTATATATATCGTTTCTTTCACCGTATCCATCCTAAGCATCGGTCAAAATATTCTTATGAATCTTATCTCATAACGGCTTCTGAAGTAAACAATATTAAGACTCGCATCATGATTCTCTGCCAAAAGGTAGCATATCCTTCAGAATATCACAATCTTTCCTTAAAACAACACATTGAATCCTCCAGTGCCATATTGAACCTTAATCCATTCATGGATGCTAAAGGTCTCCTACGA
Organism: Pherbina coryleti; assembly: GCA_943735915.1. Classification (NCBI taxonomy): domain Eukaryota; kingdom Metazoa; phylum Arthropoda; class Insecta; order Diptera; family Sciomyzidae; genus Pherbina; species Pherbina coryleti. Next base: position 79,196,006 of record OX030948.1, read on the forward strand.
GTTTGTGGTCGTTTGTCATTGTCACCTTCGATATCATACGGTGAGCGTCACCCAATAATCCTACCATACAATTGTCAATTCACTCGTCTTTTGGTTAATTTTACTCACGAGATTTCCCTCCATGGAGGTAATCAGTTGATGCTCCGCCTCATTAGATTACAATTTTGGATACCGAAGGTAAAGAATTTAATAAAAGCTACTATAAACAAATGTAAAGCTAGCGTTGTCTTCAAACAAAGGTTACAAACCCAACTAATGGGTAGCTTGCCGCCAGAACGTACAGTCCTAACTAGGTCTTTTGCACATACTGGTCTTGACTTTGCAGGACCGTTCGATATTAAAAACTACACTGCAAGAGCATACCTTATATCTAAAGGATATGTGTGCGTCTTTGTATGTTTTGCTACCAAAGCCATACATCTTGAAGCAACTTTCAATCTTTCTACCGATGCGTTCTTAGGTGCTTTTCACCAATTTGTCTCCAGACGTGGTAGTCCTATTCACCTTTATTCTGACAACGGAACGACATTCATCGGAGCCTCAAAAGTACTAGCACGTGACTTCCTTCAAGCGTCACGCACCGCTCTTATATCAAGTCAGACTTATCAACAAATATCATGGCATTTCATACCTCCTGGCGCTCCACATATGGGTGGACTCTGGGAAGCTGGCGTGAAAAGCTTCAAAACGCACTTTTTCAAAGTAGCAGGTTCGTTTAAATATACCTTTGAAGAGCTTGCCACTCTTCTCTCCAGAATTGAAGCATGTCTCAATTCACGGCCTATCTCTCCAGTGTCCGAAACTCCTGAAGATACTTCCGCTTTAACCCCAGGCCATTTTTTAATTGGCGGACCAATCTTATCTCCAATAGATCCTAACCTCTCAGAACAACCAATATCCATAGTTAATCGGTGGCAAAGACTCAAGGCTCTGCACCAACATTTCTGCGCTCGTTGGAAAAACGAATATTTAAAGGAACTCCACAAGCGCTATAAATGTAAATCCCCATCAGAAAACCTTAAAGAAAATATTATGGTCGTAATAAAAGAAGATAATCTACCGCCTAATCAATGGCGCTTACGTAGAGTGAAAAAGGTCTATTCAGGTCCAGATAATAATGTCCGAGTTGTTGATATTTTAACCGAACGAGGTTTAATCAAAAGGCCAATAGCAAAACTTGTTGTGCTGCCAGCTTAACATTGAAAATCTCATTTTTTTCTTCTTCTCAAATCCTAACACTACACAACCTCATCTTACAGAACATAATGACCAACTACACGAAAAAATCTACCAAACGCCAAGGCCACCGAAGTTCGACGAAACCAAGCAGCCTCAAGTCCAAGTCATTCCAGTGCAAAATTTGTCCTCGTGATCATGCGCTTCGATTTTACAATAGGTTTTTAAATATGAATACCGAACAATGAATGCGTGTAGTCCTTCTACACAAATATTGTTCAAACTGTTTAGCTCATAAGCACTCCGGAGATTCATGCCTTAGTGGATCTAAATGTCACTATTGTCAGGAAGATCATTACACACTTCTTCATCTTCACGAGCGACTCCGAAATAAAGTTTCTAGACCAAATGGAGAACTGTCCAAAGTTCCACTAACATTGTCATCTATTCTGACGCAACATTCTGTTAGTCTTTTTCCAACGGCTTACGTAAAAATTGACGACAACATCGAATTCCATTATGTTCGTGCTCTGTTGGATACTTGTGCAGCATACAGCCGAATCTCTTCGTCATTAGTGAAGAAATTGAAGCTTCCAACGACATAAATTGGAGAGGAAAAAGTGTGCTCTGTAGTTATCGGAGCTCGTTTTCATGTATCAGTTGGAATAGATGCGATCCTACGTGTTGATAATCGCATAAATATGAAGACGCCTACAAAATCCATAGATGACAATATAAAAGAACACTTTTCTAATTTGCTGCTTGCGGACTCCAAATTTTATAAGTCTGCACCAATATTCATCGTTTTAGGTGCAGACCTGTATCCGAAAATAATTAAATCCGGTGTCATTCCTAGCACTGGTGGCCTACCGATTGCTCAAAATTCCATATTTGGATGGGTACTTTCCGGCCCATGCGCCTTATAAAGCTTAATATCTATTCTTAATTTTCCTACACTTAAAACGCACGCACTTATGTACTATTATATTAAAAATTTGAATATATGCAAATGCACAATGTATATATCTATAGATATTATGTATCTGCCACATTTTTTAGAATATAATCAA